>OY821758.1:37110690-37710690 GCA_963682095.1 Potentilla sterilis
TTGTACATGTCAGAAACCACCGCAGAAGCTATGAGATGGCACGGTGAGCGGGACGCGGGAGACGCAAATATCATGACACACATCTCTGACGGAGCGGCTTGGAAGCATATAAACAATGAGTTTCCTCATTTTGCGTCAGATGTCAGAAACGTCAGGCTCGGACTCTCAACCGACGGGTTCAACCCTTTCGGCACCATGATTCTTTCATACAGTATATGGCCGGTGGTTTTGGTACCTTACAACCTCCCTCCGTGGATGTGCATGAAGAAGGAATATAATATGTTGACGTTGTTGATTCCGGGGCCTGGTTACCCAGGGAAATGTCTCGATGTGTATATGAGACCATTGATTGAAGAGCTTAAGGTATTGTGGGACGTTGGTCATCCCACTTTTGACAAGTACAAGGAGGAGACGTTCCAGATGCATGCCATGGTTATTGGTACCATCAGTGATTTTCCTGCTTATGGGATGTTGTCGGGCAGCGTTGTCAGGGGATACAAGGCTTGTCCAGAGTGCCTCAGCGATTATGGGAGCACCCCTCATTGCAACAAGATATGCAGAATGGGTCATCGTGTGTTCCTTCCGGCGGATCACCACTGGCGTTACGAGTCCGCCGCATTTGATGGAACCGAAGAACACGGTGGTCCTCCCAGAAGATGAACGGGAAGAGAAATTTTAGCAGTGCTTAATGAGTAAGATTTTGGGCCCCTCAGCAATCATCCTGATATTGTAGCGGAAATACCTGAAAGACCTGAGGAGTACAAATTCTGGACACATAAGAGCATATTGTGGGAACTCTCGTACTGGTGTGAGTTGTTGATCCGTCACTTCCTAGACGTTATGCACATAGAAAAAAATGTTTCTGAAAGTGTGGTGGGCACAAAGCTGAACTTGGAGGGGAAGACGAAAGACGGTCCTAAGGCTCGCATTGATCTACAAAACATGAATATCAGAAAACAACTATGGTTGAAACAAGGAAAGAGAAAAATGCCTCAAGCTCCTTACACCGTCAAGCCTGAGCATAAATCAGAAATTTTCCATTGGATAAGTCGGGCCAAGTATCCTTCAGGCTTTGCTGGAAATATAGCCAAGTGTGTGAACAGACAATTCAACAATCTTTACAGGTTGAAAAGTCATGACAATCATATCCTGCTACAACGTCTCTTCCCTGTTTTCATTCGACCGTTCCTTCCCAGTCACGTTGTGGAGCCGTTAGTAGCGTTGGCAAGATTTTTCCAGAAGGTATGCACACGGGAAGTGAGAAAATTTGACCTCCGGGAAATGCAACAAGACATCGTTCATATCATGTGTAAATTTGAGATGATATTTCCTCCAAATTTTTTCGACATCATGCCTCACCTCATGATCCATCTTCCTCGGCAGTTGTTGCTTACCGGTCCTGTGCACTTCACTTGGCTGTATCTGATGGAAAGGTACGTATTTTACACCTTATGTTAATTTCCTCATCAATATATGTGATTTAGTATTAATGTATTACCATAACACTTTAAAAACTTGTTTTATAGGCAACTTGGACAATACGGTGATTTTGTCCAAAACAGATCCGCACCTGAAGGATGTATAGCTGAAGCATATATTGCGCACGAGTGCGTCACCTACATGAAGCTGTATTTAGGAGCGTTACAGGAAAGCATAACGGAAGATGTACCTTCACAGTTCAATCTTTCCATACTCTCCGACGATGTTGTACTCGGTGGAAAAATGCCAGATTCCTACAAGTTGAAAGATTATGAGGTAGCCATTGCACATTGGTGGGTACTAATTAACTGTTTAGAAGTTCAGTTTTGGAAGAACATGCATCTAAACTGTGAACAAGTAGGAGGTGATCTCGATTACCACAACCGGACATTCGCAGAGTATTTCGGCCGCTAGGTACGTAACTTTAACATTATTCTATACGTATTTATATATTATTGTGTATAATTATTCGTATTTATAGTTGATTCTGATGGTTGCAGATGGACCTTATTAAAAATGATAATCACCCAAATTGGTCGCACGAACTCAGACTTCTAGCGATGAAGCCGGTCTATTCAAAAGTTTATGCGACGTGCAAGGTGAATGGTGTGTTATTTCGATGTGAAGAGAGAGACGTCAGACTGAAAACACAAAATTCAGGGGTTATGGCACATGGTGGGGATGATGGAGTTGACTATTACGGTGTTCTCCATTCAGTTGTGGAACTGCATTATGGGGAAGACATGAAAGTGCACCTTTTCAAGTGTAGATGGTTTGACACACGGCCGCAGAGCATGAAAACCGATCAATACGGCATAACTTCTGTGAACACTAGTACATCATGGTATGAGGATGACCCGTTCGTTTTAGCCACATGGGTGAAACAAGTGTTTTATCTTGATGATCTCGCCAAGGGTGACCGGTGGAAAGTAGTCAACACTATTCCCCATGGCAACATTTACCGGGCGTCTACACTTGGAGTGGCTGAAGAGAACGAGGAAGGTGGCACCGCGTATCAAGAGCCCAACTCAAACGGTATTCCTGACTCCTCTTTTATTCGCCTAGACACGCCGGTGCGAATTCGACGTGAAGAGCCACTGCTTGTTGATGTTGATTCAAATGAAGAAACTAACGAGGACTCTAGTGGTGAGGAAAGACATAGATTACCCCTATCGAGCAATTCAGAAACCGAAGAAGACTCATCTGATGATTCCGATTACAATCCGACGGATCAAGTAATTTAGATGATATAATCCTTTCATTTGTAATCCACTAATTTCTAATGAACGGGCGTGGGGATGAGCCTCCCATCTAGCTAGGCTGGGTTCCAAACCCCTTCAAAAAAATTTGAAATATGTTGACTGCTGGGTTTCTGTTTTCTTGATGTTCAATTTTGGTTATATATGAACAAGAAATAGGAATACGAGAGGTGTAAACCTACTGATTTTTTTTACCTTTTTCATATAATAGCCGACGAAAATTTGTTATTTCGTCGACTATACTCATAATAGCCAACGAAAAATTCATTATTTCGTCGGCTATAACTATATTGAAAAATACATATTTTATTTTAGACAGAAAACTACAAAAGAATAGCCGACGAGTAACAGTCTCTCGTCGGCTATGATTTAAAAAACAAAAACAAAAAATGACCAAATTCCATTTTCTATCACTAAGGATAAACCATTGCTTCATCCTTCAAATGCAAAAATGTTGTGAAATAAGATATGACCGAAATAATGAAATACATTTAGGGGTTGAAAAATGACAAGATTCCGATAAAATCTGTGTGCCGAATGTTGCGGTTAACTTTTGCGTAGAGACGTTCATTCAAGTCTATCATCTCGACCAACTCATCCATTTTTTCATTTCAGTCAGAGGGTTTCCAGTCCTTCGAGACAGAGTACAGTTTTCGGTGCAGATAAACAGCACTGCCAACTGAACTTTGCTTGAACTTCCTTGCCAACTGTTTTTTTTTTTTTCATATAATAGCCGACGAAAATTTTTTATTTCGTCGGCTATACTCATAATAGCCGACAAAAAATTATTTCGTCGGCTATAACTATATTGAAAAATACATATTTTATTTTAGACAGAATAGCCGACGAGTACTTGTCTCTCGTCGGCTATGATTTAAAAAAAAATGACCATATTCCATTTTCTATCACTAACGATAAACTATTGCTTCATCCTTCAAATGTAAAAATGTTGTGAAATAAGATATGATCGAAATAATGAAATACGTCTACGGTTGAAAAATGACAAGATTCCGATAAAATCTGAGTGTCGAAAGATGCGGTCAAAGGTTTTATTCCTTCGTTTCCCTAATGGTAGCGTTACCTTCGGTAAATATTTTATACGATTAGTTGCATCTCATTGATTTGAAACTATTATCTGTTGAAGGTCAGGCCAAAAAACGTCATTTAGACAGTCCAATTACCATTTCTAAGTGTTTAGAGGTTTGACTCACCCGGTTGACCGTTCCGATCGAGCCTTTAACGTTGTCAACTGAAGTTGGATTTTTTTCCATACATGTATTTAATCTTAACGGTGATATCTGACAGTTGGAATAGAGTTTCTAAACTTTTAGATTCAAAATCAGAACATATGCACTAATGTTCCTTAACTTGTTTACTAAGTGTTTAAGTGAATGTATAGTTTCAAATAGTTACTATACGTAGACTCTTCAAATGCAAAAATGTTGTGAAATAAGATATGACCAAAATAATGAAATACGTCTACGGTTGAAAAATGACAAGATTCCGATAAAATCTGTGTGCCGAATGTTGCGGTTAACTGTTTTTTACTTTCGTTTTCCTATGGGTAGCCTGACGTTCGTTAAATCAATTTTATAAAATTTTTATATGATTAGTTGCGTCTCATTGATTTGAAACTATTATCTGTTGAAGGTGAGGCCAGAAACCGTCGTTTAACTAGACTAATTTCCGTTTTTAAGCGTTTAGAGGTTTGACCTACAGTTTAGCCAACGAAAATTATATGTCGTCGGCTAAACTCTTGCGATCCGCGCCTTTTTATTGTTCGCCGTTGGATGGCTCAGATCCAACGGCTGTTGATTTTCCAAAGTATAGCCGACGATGTTCAAAGAATAGCCGACAAAATCTTTTAAATCGTCGGCTATTTTCTCAGTTTAGCCGACGAAAATTATATTTCGTCGGCTAAACTCTTGCGATCCGCGCCTTTTTAATGTCCACCGTTGGATGGCTCAGATCAGATGGCTGTTGATCTTCCAAAGTATAGCCGACGATGTTCATAGAATAGCCGACGAGATTCAAAGAATAGCCGACGACATATTCTTAATCGTCTGCTATTCTCAAAGAATAGCCGACGAAATCTTTTAATTCGTCGGCTATTCTCTCTCCTATAAAAGCTGAAAGCCGCAGTCAGCCCGACTTTTTCAACCCTAAATCCGCAAAAACTCCTCCTCCGCTCCTCAAATCGGCCGCTCTCCTCCTCCAATCCGCCGCTCTCGTCCTCCTCCTCCTCAAATCGGCGCCGGCCAGATCCCCTCCTCCTCCATCCGGCCTCCATCTGGCCTCCTCCTTCCCCTCCTCCTCCGCCAAAACAGATCCCGAAGGTTTATTTTGGTTTTTTTTTTTCAACTTATTTTAATTTTATAAGTTAGGTATATAATTTAGATATTTAAGTGTGTGTTAAATTGTTATATATATTAGTTATATGTATAAATTGTTAGATTAATTATATATATAAATTTGTAGATTAATTATATAAATTGTTATATATTTGTTAATATTGGTTATATGTTAATGTATATTTTAATTCTTATATATATAAATTGTTAAATTAATTATATATATAAATTGGTAGCCTAATTATATAAATGGTTATATTTTTGTTAATATATAAATGGTTATTTGTATGTATATATATGTTAATGATGAAATATAGTTATATTTGTATATAAATGGTTATATTTAGGTTAATGGTTAGTATTATTTAAAATTAGTTAAAATTTAAATATTAAATTGTTAGTATGTTTTAAAATATGTTAGTATTATTGGTTATTATATTAATTAGAATTTGTTATTTAATGTAATATAATTTAATATTAATTAATGTATTAATGCCTCAAGCTCCAGATGGCCGATGCATTCAGACAGTTATTCGGAGGCCGTCGTTCTTCCAGATCTAGGGGTTCTGGAAGTTCTGCCGGTTCCGGAGACTCCGAGAGGACCCTTAGCCAGCCTGAGAGGACCACCAGCCAGCCTCAGAGGATGGATTCATCCCAGCCGCGGAAGAGTGTGAGTTCTCGGCACCAGACCTTTTTATCGGCGGGGCGGCCGTCGAGCAGTTCACGTCCCCCTCTCCGGCCAGATGCTCCGAGGTCGAGTAGGCAGCTATTTGAGGACGAGATAGCTCCAGACGTTCATCAGGTCCATATGCCTGAGGTTCATCTAGAGCCGATGACGAGTCCGGCGCCGTCTGCTGCTGACTCGACTGAGGGGCATACTCTCCCAAATCAACTCTACCTCCCGTACAACATTCCTGCGATACCCGAGGTCGACGAGAGTGGTGTGCCCATATGGCCTGATATGCCTCAGTACGTGAGTGTTGCGGAGGCATACCATTATGAGCCATTTGAGAGACATGAGCTCCTGATTTCGGTGAGATTAAAAGGAAAGTCGACAGACGGGTCATCGAGTTCAGGTAACATTTGATTTTATTAATTAAATGTTTTATTAAAATTAACGCACTAATAGTTAATTTTATTAACCAATCGTCGTTTATGTGATAGGGACAGCCGCTAGCAGTTCAAGCAGGAATACGAGAGGTGTCATATGTTTTGATACGCTCAGGAGAACTGTTGAGAGCAGGGGGAGGATCCAGATCAACGAACCCCCTAATCAGGATGTTCAGGGGAAAAAACGCCGCGATTACGCGGGTTGCGTGGGGGCACTAATTAGGGATAGAGTCCCTATGTTGTGGACACGGTGGGCTGATGTGCCGGAAGAGATCAAGAGGGAGGTCAACAACGCGGCGTCGGTGAGTAATTTAAAAAACTTAATTTCTTTATCGTAATATTTAATAATTTTCGGTATTGTTATAATTGTAAAACTAATAAAATATTATCTTTCAGGCATACTTCGAGATTGCCGAACACAAGCAGGCTTGGGCGTACGCGATGCAGAACTCGAGATACGTTGGGAATTCCTCATCTTATAATTTGAAATATTTTATGATATTAATAATATTTCTAATGCACTTTTATTTTTCCCGTAGGTTCAAAGAGTGGAAGAACGAGCTCTGTACCCACTTTACCGAATACGACAAACATGGTCGTATGGGTACTCCAAGAGAGTTCATGTTCAGGGAGTATGAGTGGCGTTGGTTGAAGATAGTAGACTTCAACAACCCACTTATGCAGGTAAATACTAAACTTAACTATAAATGTTTATTTTGTTAATATTTTAATTATTAGTTTAATTATTTTATAATTATTACACTAATATTTTTTTTATGCATTTTTCTAATATTTTATTATTTGTTTGAAGGAACGGTCTCGGATAAACTCTGCGAACCGCCGCCGTAACACAACCCCCCATCATGGTGGTTCTAGGCCATTTTCACAATATCAGGAGGAGACGCTTAGAGATCATCCTGATAGCAACCCGTACGTAGAGACGTTCAAGAAGGCTTATCCATTAGCGACAGAACAGCTTGTAAGTCGGTGATTACAATTTTAAAATTTTAATTATTAATTTTACTTAATTATATATTTGTTAGAATATTAATTATTATTTTTTTCCCGTTCAATTAGGAGAGGGTGAACCGGGCCGAAGAAGAAGTGTTGCAGGAAGTAGTTCGGGAGACACAACCGAACATTTCAGAGGCAGATCTGCAAGAAGCCCTGAGCCAGGTTGACCGATCGAATATCCAAACTGCAGCGCGGATATTCGACGCAGCCTTCCCACAACGGTCAAACGACTACTACTGCCGGGGTTTGGGAAGTTCTGGAATAGGGGTCCTGAAGACCACTAAGGGAGCTCAAAAGAAGGGAGGCGGGGACAGCCAACATATGAGGGGGGAAATGCAGAGATTGGCAGAAGAAAATGCAAGATTGGCGGCCCAGTTCCAGAGATCACAGGAGCAACAACACATATCACAGGAGCAACAACGCAGAACACAGCAGTATCATTTCGAAATGTCCAGTTGGCATGCTGAATGCGAGAGAATTCGGCGACACAACTACGCCGGCCAACAAAACTGGTGGTATGCTATGTTCGCGGCACAACAACAAGGCCTTGAACCCCTGCCCCCGTTTGAGCCGTTAGATGAACCTCTAATGCCTCAACCTCCCGAGTTCATTCAGCAGGATGACAAGCATGATGGACAGCAGGATGCTGGGGATGACGTGGTGGACTTTAGTGCTTTAGGTGATAATTAGGGTTATATTTTATGTATATTGGAACAAATTAAATAATAAGTCATTTAGACGTGTTTCTTGTTGGTGTAAATGCATGGATTGTCATTGTGAATTGCAGGTTGCTTGGAATGGTAATTTAGAAATTAATTTAATTTTTTTTTTCCAAAATGTAAGAATAGCCGACGATAATGGCATTATTTCGTCGGCAATAAGTGCTATAGCCGACGATTTTTACTAAATTCCGTCAGCTATAACCGTTATAGCTGACGAAAATGACATTATTTCGTCGGCTATAACTAATTAATGCCTATTAAAATATTAATATATTCCGACGAAATAACCGACGAAATAGATGAAATCGTCGGCTATATTTCAGAACAAATAGCTGACGAATTTCGTCGGCTATAGTTTACGATATCGTCGGCCATACTCGAAAATATCCGACGAATTTCGTCGGATATTTTGCCAAGGTTTGGTCGACAAAATGAATTTTCGTCTGTGATAAGTTTGGAATGGTCGACGATTTCGTTATTTTCGTCGGCCATTCGTTTTACCGACGCCCTTTTACCGACGAATTTGATAGGAGCACAATGTGCGACGATATTACATGTTTATGCCCTCGTTTATGCTTTGTTTAACCCTTATTTGTCTAAGATAGAGTCATAATATAGTTAGTGTCAATTTTGGTAGAGTTTGGCGAAAAGTTGGTTAAAAATCCGAAAAATGACTAAGTTTAAGAAATATGGAAAATAGTGTAAAATATGTCTTTTTCGCGATTTTGTGACGAGTACAAATATGATCTATACCTTTCCGAATTCTACGAAATTTGGTGTGCTTAATATTCATATGCTGAGGAATGTTGTGTTAAAATTTCAGATCAATCGGAGTTCGGGAAGTCACCCAAAAGTTGGCTGCAAAACGGCAGTCCGAGCATTCCAATCCAGGGGCTTCCAGGATTTTCCTGGGACTTTGTCCCAACTTCGAAAAATCATTCCCGACGACTCACAAGGAATTTGATCGAGATATTTTATGGAGAGATGGCCATATGTGTCTAGTTTATCGGAGACTTGGAATCGCATCAATCGGAGTTCCGAGGGTGGAGATATGCCGGAATTACTGCGACAAGGTCAAATCTGCCGATTCCAGGAACCTACTGCCCCCTTTTTGTATTTTCTGTTTTTGATGGACCAAATGGTGTACAAATGCATATGTGATGATGGTCCAAGCTTAAGGAAGGTTAGAGGATGACACCAAGCCAAGGCATTGAAGAAAAATCAGAAAAAGAAATTTCCTAGAAGAACCAAGAAAGGAAGGAACCAAAACCTTATTGCACAAGGATTGCCTTTGCCGATTTGGACTAGGTTTTCTACCTAGGTTTTCTGCCGAATTTGCCTCTATAAATAGCCAACTTTTACACAGAAAAACTTGTCACATTCCAAAGCAAAAATCTAGCCAAAGCTCTACCTAAATTTCCCAAGAGTCCTACATAAAAACCCTAGCCGACACCACCACCACCTCACCCTAAAAATCCTGCCGACACTACACCATTGCCGAGCAGCCATCTTCTCCACCATCCGCCGGATCCACACGAGTCGAAGTCATCAAGGTGTCTACAAAAGTGTGATCCACTCCCCTCTTTCGGTTTTGTTATTTTTATGTAGTTATGTTAAACTTTGTCTATGAAGTTAGCATGAATTATTGGTTTCAAACTTTATGTCTATGTATTGTTTGGAGTGAAGTTTGGTTTTATAATTTTCATGTTCAATTCGTTTTCTTTATCTTTAATTGGTGTTTGGATGTAAGAATACGGATTGCATGCTAAAAAGTAAGGGAAATATGTAACGAATTAGTTAATAAGATAATCGGCAAGAATGCATGTTAACTTGGTTTTAGGGTTTTCTTGACTTGTTCTTTAAATTCGTGTGCTTAAAAGATTAGTAGTCTATGTAATTGCAATATGTAGATTGTTAATCTCATTAGCCGAAAGTAAGATAGGTTAAGCAATCTTTAGGGTTGTTTTAATTTGTGTTGTTTTCACAAGGGCTAGAGTAATTTAAATGAACATGCTTGTTAATAAGATGATTGACAACCTTGCTTATCTAACTTGTTTCCAACTAAAGAAAAAGACTTTGTGCTTAATTACTTGTCTTGTTTGTTTACGTCGGTTAGAATATTCAAAGATGACTAGTATAATTTTAAGGTTAGGCGGTTAGTCACTTAAAATACATGAGGAGTCTTAATCAATTAGTAGCCGGTTAGGAGCTAATTGGGTTGGAGTTAAGTTGAGTCTAGAACATTTTAACATCTTGTTGTGAGTCCTGTTTGCTTGCTTGTTATATGTTTTGATTGCTTTTGTGTTAGTGCTTTGTGGAAGAATGTCGACCAAACTTGTAAATAGTAATTTAGGACTTTAAATTTCTGCCTAGCTTTAGGGCAGCCCTTGCTGCCGAACTTCATCTTCATCCCCCATGATAAATATGTATATATGTATATAAGTGTGACAATTGTGTGCATATATGTTTGTGAATATTTGTGTTAACATTCTCATGTTTCAGGTACCCTTAATCCCCGGCTAGAACGATCCCTACTTATTCTATACTACTAACGATTGTAGGGTTATTATTGCTTGATGCTCGCTTTGGCGACTCGTCAGAATTATAGCCGACGAAAGTTTCGTCGGTAGAAGGAATAACCGACGAAAATTTGGCATAGTAGACGAAATTTTTTTGGTCGGCTATTCTGTCCGATCTGGTAGTGCTATCAACTACCCCACACTTATCTTTTGCTAGTCCCTTAGTAAAACTAAATTAAACTAAGCCTCTAAACAAACTATTGCCCCTAATGATTTGTCTCAGGCTCGTATGAACACATAGCTTTCAAGTTTATGCATGAGAATGATAAGCACGAAAATTCCAAGTTTCATGAACATGCAACATCAATATGAACAACAAGAACAACATATAAGTATGCAAACATGTAAAGCTAATCCGATCCTCCTCATTAGGTACTCTCTTCTTTTCACTCGAAACATGGCTTATTCACACATAAGTATATGCAAAAGAAAGATATATGGCACGAAAATAACTTGCATATTTCAAGAAACGAAAGCTCTTTATGAAAATTTTTATGGAAAACCTCATGTAACAACTATGTGCACCAATGAACCAAAAATCATATGCTTACTCTTGAGAAAGACTCCACAAATCAAAACTAATCATCTTAAGAATCATGAAAAGATCAATGAAAGGAATGTAATGGGGCTTGGCTAAAGGGGAATACTACATTTATGGGTTAAGTGGTGCTAAAGACGTCTCTTTAACATAACTAAGCTCGACTCTCCTTATGTCTTCTCGCCAATGGCTGAATTTCTTCTTGTTGGACCCATTCTTTATTCTTTACTCCCCAAAACAATGTGAATACGAACAAAGGTTGAAATTTAATCAATACTAGACCTTCACATGCATACATACTCTAAATTCACAACACTTTTCAAGACTAGACTTAGCAATTTTTGAAACATTAAAACTGTACCTTTGCTTAAAAAGTTTTCTATCTTTTTTTTTCTTTTTTTTTATGTCCGTTTTCAATCTTTTCTTTTTAGGCATGGCAAAATACAATTTTTACATACAGTTTTTAGCTAAGTCTACCCCACACTTGTTCTTCTTCATCACTTCACGCGAAAATTCCTTCAAAAATCAAGCTTTGCCAAAATTTTGAGACAAGGTAAATGCATAACTATAATAAGGTTATGGAAAGTGTTTAAGGGTGAAGAAAGAAAAAGCTAAACGTTGGCTCAAGGGGGTTTACTAAGGTGTCCCACAATGGGCTCAAAATAGGGCACATGCTTTATTTAGCTATGGTGGTAAACCTAGAAAGATCTTTTCAATCCTTTTCAAAATCAAAATCAAGGTATTTTTATGATAAAAATGTTTTGAAAATCATTAAGATTAAGTTCTAGCATTCTAGAGTTCATTAAAAATCTATGACACATAATCGTTGAATATACAAAAAATAATGAGGTTCTTAACACTAAGCATGCTCGAAATTTTCAGAAATTTACACTCATGAAGAAAGCAATTTGGCTCTAAAACTCACAAGGTTATTATGGAAACAAACTAGCTAAAAATTACATGCTTTATTAATCAACAAGTTCTATATGCTCCTACCAATGCACATTATCCATGAAACTAACAATTTTTATAGTATGCACAACTATCATCTATGTATGCAAAGAGGAGAAAAACATCATTGACAATTAGGGGCATCCTAAGACTCGAAAAAATAAATCACACAACAAAGTTTAAACACTATTTTTGTCTTACAATTTTCTGGATTTTCTAATTTTGTATTTCTTTTTCAATATAACTCAAAGCAATAAAAACTATGTTAGAAAACATAAACGAAACATGTAAGCCCAGGTTATTATGGAAACAAACTAGCTAAAACATGCATACTTTATTAATCAGCAAGTTCTGTATGCTCCTACCAATGCACATTATCCATGAAACTCACAATTTTTATAGTATGCACAACTATCATCTATGTATGCAAAGAGGAGAAAAACATCATTGACAATTAGGGACATCTTAAGACTCGAAAATAAATCACACAACAAAATTTAAACACTCTATTTTTGTCTTACAATTTTCTGGATTTTCTAATTTTGTATTTCTTTTTCAATATAACTCAAAGCGATAAAAACTATGCTAGAAAACATAAACGAAACATGTAAGTCCACCCCACACTTAGAAAATTACATTGTCCTCAATGTAAGCATAGAAATATAGCAAGTAATTTCCTAAGCATGCAGTAGTCTAACATATTCCAACATATCATCACGACCTAAGTAAAAAGAGAAGGGTTAGAAACTTCAAACTCTCGTTGATGGCTCCTTCGTTTTTCTTAGGTGAATTGGGTTGCCTCCCAAACAGCGCTTAGGTGTTTATAGTCCTTTAGCCTAGACTTATCATCGTGTGTTCATCCGTTAATGAAATAGCTCAATTCGGCTGCGAGGATAGCACAAAGGTGTGTTTGGAAATTTTCGTCCGTCGCGGTTGCTTGGTGCTCGCTATCGACAGTGTGTGCGTAGGTCTCACTCGACAGTGTTGCAGCATCGGCAGCAGCAACATCGTTGGGCGCAGGCTGCGCGTATGGTTCTCGACAGGGCTGCTCAGCAACGCGTAAGCTGTGCAGCAACGTATCGGTAGACGTATCAGTATCCGTATCGAATACGGTGAATAGCAAGGTAGGCGTATCAGATGAAGTGTCAGATATGGGCATTTGAGTCGGATACGTGTCGGGCACGGTCTGGGATACGTCAGCAGTGTCGGACACGGTCGGCATGGGTGTGGCAGGATACGGCTCGGCAGCGCGAGTGTCAGGCTGCAGGGTTTCGCTGCTGCATCGGCAGCGTGCTCAATGTGCATGCAGGGCTACTCGGCAGGCTGGCACTCGGCAGGGTGTGGCTCTTTCTCGGCAGCGCTGTGCTCGACATGCTGCTTGGCATGGCTGCAGGCATGCTGTGCGGCAGCATAGGCTGCGGTTTGCGCATGTTCTCTCGGTGCATCTTCAATGCTTTCTTCTTCCATTGTGTTTTCTTCGAATGCATTGTAGTAAGGCTTGAGTCGATGCCCGTTAACTTTGAATGCCTTACTTGTTAGTGAACTATAAATCTCCACGGCTCCATGAGAAAACACTTGAGTGACAACAAAAGGTACCCATCGTGAGCGCAACTTGCCCGGGAAAAGTCGAAGTCTTGAATTGAATAAGAGAACTTGTTGACCAACTTTGAATTTCTTTCCTCGAATCATCTTGTCATGATAAGCTTGTGTCTTCTCCTTGTATATCCATGCAACATCATAGGCTTCATTGCGGATTTCTTCAAGTTCGTTGAGTTGAAGCTTCCTATGGAGGCCGACGTTATCAAGGTCTATATTGAATTGCTTAACCGCCCACCATGCTCGATGCTCTAGCTCTACCGACAAGTGACAAGCCTTTCCATAAGTGAGCCGAAAGGGAGACATACCTATTGGCGTCTTATACACAGTTCGATAGGCCCACAAGGCATCGTCAAGTCGATCACTCCAATCCTTCCTTGTTGCTTCAACAGTTTTCTCAAGAATTTGTTTAATCTCCCGGTTGCTCACGTCGGCCATGCCACTTGTTTGAGGATGATACGGCGTTGATACCTTGTGTGTGACTCCATATTTCTTCAATAATGCTTCTATAGTTCGGTTACAAAAGTGTGATCCTCCATCACTTATCAAAACTCTTGGAACACCGAACCTTGCAAAGATGTTAGATTTGATGAATTCGGCAACCAGTTTAGCATCATTGGTGCGTGTGGCTCTTGCTTCGATCCACTTTGACACATAATCAACCGCGAGCAAGATGTAGAGGAAGCCTTTACTTGAAGGAAACGGCTCCATGAAATCAATACCCCATAAGTCGAAGATCTCTACCTCAATGATAGGCATGAGTGGCATTTGATCTCTTGCTCCTATATTCCCGATTCTTTGGCACCGATCACACGTGATGCAAGTTTTGTATGCGTCTTTGAATAGCGCCGGCCAAAAGAATCCACAACTTAGTACCTTCAAAGCCGTCTTCTTTGAGCCAAAGTGTCCTCCACATGCTTCGTTATGACAAAAGGCAAGGATGGATCTATGGTCTTCTTCCGGTACACACCTTCAAATAAATTGGTCACTGAATTGTTTCCATAAGTATGGCTCATCCCACAAGTAGTGCCGAGCTTGCTTTTTGATCTTGTTCTTGAGGTGGCTCGGCATGTCCTTTGGAAAGTGCCGAATTGCAAGGTAATTGGCAATGTTGGCATACCAAGGTTCTTGTGTTGCATTGATCCAGAATAGTTGCTCATCCAGGAAACTCTCAAGTAGTTGTAGCCCATCTTCTTCTTTCATAATTCGGCTCAAGTGATCGGCTACAACATTCTCACTTCCTTTCTTGTCTTTTATCTCAATGTCGAACTCTTGAAGTAGGAGAATCCATCGAATGAGTCTCGGCTTAGCATCCTTCTTTGTCATGAGATATCTCAAAGCAGCATGATCACTATACACAATAACTTTAGATTTTAGTAGATATGATCTAAACGTTTTTAAAGGAAAAATTACCGCTAAGAGTTCTTTCTCGGTTGTGGAGTAGTTAAGTTGAGCATCGTTAAGAGTTCTCGAAGTATAGTAGATGGCGTTAGGCTTCTTATCTATCCTTTAACTTAGCACGGCTCCCAATGCATTGTCCGAGGTGTCACACATGAGGTCAAATGGTAGCTCCCAATTCGGTGTGGCCAAGATTGGTGCCGAACACAAGGCTTCCTTCAACCGACCGAACGCTTTCTCGCAAGCTTCATTCCATTCAAACGGCACATCTTTTTGCAACAAGTTACTCAATGGCTTTGCCTCCTTGGAGAAATATTTGATAAATCGTCGATAGAATCCGACATGGCCAAGGAAACTTCGAACGTCTCTCACATTCTTTGGCGAAGGCAAGTGTTGAATGAGCTCCACTTTGACTTTGTCTACCTCAATACCTTTTGCCGAAATTATGTGACTAAACACAATACCTTGCGTCACCATGAAGTGACACTTCTCCTAATTGAGCACAAGGTTGGTCTCTACACATATTTCTAGTACTCCTCCAAGTTCTCTAAACATGAGTCGAAGTCGCGTCCGTATATGCTAAAATCATCCATGAAGACCTCGATTTTATTTTCAATAAAGTCGGAGAAGATGTTATACATGCATCGTTGAAACATGCCGGGTGCGTTGCATAGGCCGAACGATATCCGGGTGTATCATGATTTGGTTGTAGCCGCTATATCCATAAAAAAAAAAACAATAAAACTCATGGCCAGCTAACCTTTTGAGCATTTGATCCATGAAAGGCAAAAGTATGTGATCTTTCCTCGTTGTCGCGTTGAGCTTCCTATAATCGATGCACATGGGATGGACGGTCACAAGTCTTTGAGGCACAAGCTCTTTCTTCTCATTCTTCACAATCATTACACCACTCTTCTTTGGCACTACTTACACGGGTGAGACCCAACGACTATCCGAGATTGGATAAATGACTCAACAATTGAGTAGCTTGATCACCTTGACTTTTACAACTTTCATATTTTCTTTGTCCAATTGTTGTAATTTCTTCCATTGCTCAATCATCAATATGTTTCCTGTATATAAGAGAAGATAAATTCATCAAAAGTATAGCCGAGACTTTATAAATCCAACGAAACATCTCTAATACTTCATAAATCGGCTTTTAACATTTTTCCACATTTTTATCTATTCTTAACATGATTATGATGTAACTCTACCAAAGTCTCATGACTCTATATTATGACTCAATCTTAGACAACTAAGAGTTAAACAAAGCATAAATGTAGGCATAAACATACTAAGAACGTAGCACTTTGTGCTCCTATCAAGCGTAAGGCGCAGCTGCTGATCAATGTGTTGAGTATTGTAGGATGGCGAAATCAACTACACTAGAGTGCTTGAAGAAGTTTTGTCAACAGGTGGAAGGTATTTTTGGCCCGCAATACCTACGCGCTCCAACGAAGGCTGACCTCCAAAGGCTTATAGCAAGGGTTGATCAGCGGGGATTTCCAGGTATGATCGGAAGCATTGATTGCATGCATTGGGAGTAAAAGAACTGTCCAACCGCATGGCATGGAGCTTACAGTGGACGGAATGGTCGTCCCACCATAATTCTCGAGGCAGTGGCCTCGCATGACACGTGGGTATGGCACGCTTTCTTCAATGTGCCAAGAGCTCAAAATGATATTAACGTGCTTGACCAATCACCGGTATTTGAAGGACTCATCGCTGGAAACAGCTCGGCTGTGACGTTTCACGTCAGTGGTAAGAGATATAGCAATGCATATTATCTTGCTGACGGAATTTATCTTAGGTACTCCACGTTTGTAAAAATTATTTCATACCCCGAGACGCAAGCATAAAAAATATTTACAAAGAAACAAGAAGTATAAGATGTGACGAGATGCTTCGGCATCCTGCAATCCCGTTGGGCAATCCTACGGCATGGAGCTCGGTTGCATAGGAGGTCGACACTAAGAAGCATAATGATAACTTGCATCATATTGCATAACATGATTGTTGAGGATGAATTTGTCGAAGAAGAATTTGTCGAGCCAGAAGAAGAAGATCACATGAACCCACAGGTGGCAAGAGTTTATGATGGGCCAGTGGGTCAAAATGAGGTTCTAATTCCTTTTTTACCAGAGCAAAAAGATGAACGAAATCAACATGCATTTTGGGACCGTATTGTACCACCTCAAGTCAGCTTATATCCACAAAATTCTTCAAGATGATTTAGTGGAGCACAATTGGGCATTAGAAGCCAACCAACAATAATCAATTATGGAGTTTTATTTGGTATTGTAATTTTATGTTTTTGTAGTCAAATAATTAACAATGAATAAAGAAGTGAACAACAATCAACTTGTTTTATTTCATTTAAAAATAACTTGAAAAGAGGAACATAAAAAGTGATCATCAAGACACAATACTAGTTTTATCATCAAAGTGAGGAATGTAACACCCTTCACTAGTACATGTACTCTCATTCACTTGCTCCATGATTTCCGCTTTCCTCCTGTTGTACCACTTATTCGTATTCGGTGTCATTATGCTAGTATCCATTGTCATAATTTTTGTTTCTTCTAGTAAACTCTCTTTAGCCTCCCTGCGGGCAATCCTTGCTTCATTCCGTTTCTCAAGTTCTAAGCTCTCCCTAGAGAACCGAAGGGTTTCCTCATCTCTTCGCATGTTAGCCTCTATAAGTGTTTTTTTTATTACGTTGCATATTATGAAAAATAGCTAAAGACTTCTTGTCGTTCTCTGCCATACCTTTTTTTTCCTTCTTCTTTGCTTCCTTGGCTGTCTTTATTCCTATAGGCCTAACCGGGCTCGAGCGAAGCGGCGTCTCTTGGTTGGACGGTGTAGTTGTAAATCCTTTATCATCATCCTCTAAGTCAACATGCAAATCTGTGTCATGGGGCTCAGGAGAACTTGGGAAATTCCGGTCAAACTGTGAAGGTGAAGGAGTAATCTCAACCGACACGAAATGATGATGATTCTTGATCGCTTCATAACATGTAAATTTATCGAATTCTTTTTTAGCAGCCGTGAAATATAATGATTGAGCTTGAATCACCTAAACAAACAAAGAACAAAATTTATATTTCGACCAAAATGTAATCTATATTAAACAAAAAAAAAATACATGAAGAAAAAAGGGCAATATAACACCAACATTTATATTTATGCCAAAATTTAATCTATTTTAAACAAAAAAAATTACATGAAGAAAAACATAAAAAAAAAAAAATCAACAAACGTTATATTTATACGAAATTTAATATATGTTAAACAAAAAATTAACATGAACATTAGAACTTTCGACATTTTCAGAAACGTCAAGATATTGTAGACTCCTAAACCGATTAGGATTCCTACTTGGATAAGAAATCCTACTTTGAATCAAACTCTTCATAAATTCTGCATGTTTTGACGTTTAAGCTTTTTTCACAAACCGACTCTACTAAAGACTCCTGACTCGACTAAATAACTCTATATTACAACAATAAGGGTTAAGCATTGCATAAATGGGGGTAAAAACATACTAAGAACGTCGCATATAATGCTCCTATCACTTCACCTATGCTATCGGCCCTTTTTTTCAAAAAAAAAAAAAAATGGCAGCTAGGGCGTGGGTCCAAGCAATTGCTAGCCATCACAAAGGCAAGCAATTTGTGATGGTTAAAGTGATTTTGTGATGGTCAGATCGTGGCTCCCACCTCCCTTCTCCATCAACAAATGGTGTGCTGCGTACTCTTTTTCCATCAAAAATGCAATTGGGCTGCTATATTGCTTGATTATGGAGTTGCGGTGCATATGCTCTAATTATCGTCTTATAGTTTTGCACTAGGATTAGTTGTAACATAAGTTAATAAACCCTGTAAGTGGTAAAGAGCACCACTACCTAGGAAGTAGGTTATTAGGTCCTGGGTTCGAGTCACGATAGGGGTAGGTGTGAAATCCTTAGATCCTCTTCTGTATATCTCTTCAATTATGAAGATTAGGAAAGTTTCTTATTCTCAAAACAGGAAAGTTAAATCAGGCAAGTCGAATCTAAAATCATCGTTTTAAGCACAATCATACCATATGTTGAATCATAGATTATATATAAGCACAATGAGTCCAAATTGCACAAATAAATGCTAAACAAGAACTAGAATGAGGCATATACACACTGAAAACGTCACACAAGGTTCTCCTATCACTTGTTGTTCTTTACTTTCTTGCAATTTACTTTTCTGCACTTTATAACTCCGTTCATTTACTTTCTAAATTATGCACATTTTTTTAGTTTACTTCTTTGCTCTTTAATAATCGTCTTATAGTTTTGCACTAGGAATAGTTGTAACATAAGTTTTCGGCTACTAATTACTAATCAATACATCCATTCAACACCCCGTAAAGTCTTTAGACAACAAGGCAGCAAACCATTGGCCAAGAATCAGTTTTTGCCTTGACAAACAATTTTTTAATAAGTCAAAAATTGCGCACAACATATTATTGTTTTGGCTTGCTTACTCTATTTTGTTCTAAACTAGTTTTGAGTGATGTTTTTTCCTGAAACAACTCTCAATTAGTTTCTCAAAACAAAGAGATAGTTAAGAAAAGAGAAGAACTTATCTAATCCCAAAATGGATTTTCAGATAGAAATTTTGTGAAACAACTCAGTTAGTTTCTCAAAACAAAGAGAGAGTTAAGAAAAAGGAACTCATCTAATCCCAAAGTGGATTTTAAGATAGAAATTTGGTTGAGGAGTCCGATGAAATTGAACTAAAAATTTATTCAAATGAGTATTTAGAAAATCAGAATCATTAATGTCTCTTGGGTGATTGGGCACCCAAATTTATTTTTGCTCAGGGCATCAAAAAACTCGCCTGACTTTTGTTGGCTGCTGTTTTGAGCACCATGAGCTGAGGTTGGAGCCAAGAAAGATGAGATGACCTGAGGTGGAGCAGCGGGTGTCATAGCAACCTGCTCAATTGGCATCAGAATAGGCAGAGAGTGTTACCAGTTGTCGTTGAGGACCAAAATGCAGACCATGTTCAAGCGTTTCTTTGATGCAGTGAGGTCGTGAAGACCAAAATTTTTGCAGTTAGAACAATTTTGTCAATAGTAAAAATCTAAAATGGTACATGGACTATTGCGAGAGGTACTTTTTGGTACCTACGAATTTTTTCTACCTGAAATGGTACCTCATGTATTGCTCTGTTACTTAATATGGTACATCCGTTAGTTTTTCCGTTAAAGTACCTACGTGGCATTGATTTGGATTTGGTAAATACCAAAAATAGTACCGAGTTATTTCAAAAAACATATTTTGGTACCTATAATTTTTTTCCTCAAAATTTGGTTTATGATCAATACTTGGTACTTTATTATAACTTAAACACATACACACATATTATTTTATTATAACTCTTAAATATAGTTTTCTTTATAAACATAGTAGTTATATCTATGCTATATTTTATCCTTATGATAGAGATGTCTATAAATATTATCATTATAAACGTATACTATGCCATTATCAAATATTAGACTTCATTTATAAATAAATCAAATTTGTAAATTTTTTACAAAGAAAATATTGACATATAAAAATAAAGTAATAAAAATTTGTTTATGAGTTTAACTAGTATATGTTTTGGTATCATAAACTAAATTCAGATATTCTATTTGAAGTATTAAAAAACTATAGGTATAAAAAAATATTTTTAATTTTAGCTCGGATACCAAAATAAATACCACGTATGCGACTTTAACGAAAAAATCATATTAGGTAACGGCATAATACTTGAGGTACCATTTCAGATAGAAAAAATTCATACATACCAAATAGTACATTTCGCAATAGACCAGGTACCATTTTAGGTTTTTACTCTTTTGTCAATAATGGGTAAAATCCAATTCTATGAAAATTTAAACATAAGACTTGTTTACTCAAAATATATAACACATAACATCATAGCTACCCAAGATTGCAGAGGCTTCACAATGTTTTCAGTCCTTTGTCTACAAGTGATTTTAATTCTAATTAGAACCGCCATATTCTAATTCTAAATTTGAAGCCCCTAGTACCTAATAACTATGCAGCATTTCTGTGCACCACGCTGATTCTGTCTCCAAAATTAGTATGTGCTGCTGTTCTCAACCTGCAATGATACTATAGAGTCAGAGACATTGCCATAATGCCATTGGTACAGAACTTTTTAATTTCAACACAATGAGACATTGTCATTGGTACAAAACTTTTTAATTTCAACACAGTGATCATTATACCATTGCTGACTGTAGAGATCTTCTCAAGAGTAAGCATATGGCTTTGGTTCATTGGTGCACATAGTTGTTACATGAAGTTTTTCCAAAAAATTGATTCACAAAGTGCATTTATTTGATGAAATATGCGAGCTATTTGTTGCCTTACAATCTGTTCTCTTGCATATACTTTGAGTGAATTGCCATATCATGAGTGAAAAGAAGAGAGTATGCCTAATGAGGAGGATGAAATCAACTTAACATGTCATTGCTTGCGATTTTCGTTTCTTACTTGTTCATGCTTTGATACATGTCTATGACGCTCGGGATTTATGTGCTTACATTGAAATGCTTAACTTGAAAGCTATGTGTTTTAAAGATCCTGAGACAATCATTTAGGGGCAGTAGTTGAGTCTTTTTGTTTTTGTTTTGCTAAGGGACTAGCAAAAGCTAAGTGTGGGGTAGTTGATAGGAGCACAATGTGCGACGATATTAATATGCTTATGCCCTCATTTATGCTTCGTTTAACCCTTATTTACCTAAGATAGAGTCATAATTTAGTTTAGTGTCATTTTGGTAGAGTTTTGGAGAATGTGTGCTTAATAATCAGAAAAATGACTAAGTATAGAAATCTGGAAATAAAGTAAAATATGTCTTTTTCGTGATTTTAAGGCTCGTGCTAAACTGATCTATCCTTTTCCAAATTTGATGACATTTGGTATGCATATAATTGGCAAGCTAAAGTGTATTGTATCAAAATTTCAGATCAATCGGAGTTCGGGAAGTCACCCAAATGAAGGCTGCAACTTGGCAGCTCGAGCAAACCAATCCAGGGACTACCAGGATTTTCCTGGGACTGTGTCCTGACTTCCGGAATTTCTGTGGAACACATCGCTTAAAACCAGAGAACGTGCCATACACCGTTGGAAAGCTCTACAAGTCTAGTTTCTCTGAGACTTGGAATCGCAGCAAAATCTTTCCTGAGCAAAACGTTATGCCGGTTTGAATGCACGAAGGTCAAGTCTGTCGAAAGAAGAAAACCTAAACCGAGTTCTACATGGATTTGGCTTACGAATGTGGACTGGATTCCATCCTTTGTGCAAGATTTTTGGCTGAATTAATTCATGGAAAACCTAAAGAGATATTTCTTAATTATTCAGTCATTATCTTGGGAGCAGAAAATAGAGGAAGAAAATCGCAACAAATCCTGATCAAATTCGGCAGAATTCCTGTGCACGTCATCCAACTTCCACGGACTCTAGTTCACAATGAATCAGAGTTCGAGCCTTATATGGATAGAAAGCTACGGGAGTCTAGTTTCCAACCCAACTGGAATCACCTCAATATCTATTTTCTAGAGAAAGATATTCCATAATATTCACTCGAAGGTCAAATCTACCAGCAGGATAAGTTTGAGAAAAACTAGGTTTTGTGAACCCTAGTTGCTGCCACCCTTTTGCCTCTATATATTAGACGATTTTTACACCGAAAAATATCTCTCTTCTCACGCTCAAGCAATGCCGAAACTCTACCAAAATAATCCCACAAAAATCCTATACAGAAAATTGCTTTAGCCGACTCCATCTCACCTTCACCAAGCTTGCCGATTGCAAGTGTTCTTCATGATCAAGTCATCCTTTGCCGATTCTTCTCAAGGTTTTGTTTAAAGTGTGATTTACTCATCTCTCATGGTTTGTAATTTTCTGTATAAATTCAATACTTTGTCTATGAAGATTGAATGGATGGTTGTATTTTGTTTTGATTTTATGTATTTAATATTGGATTTCCGAAACTTTGTTATATGTTTTGGTTTTCTTCATATTTTATTTCGTGAACAGTAATTTTGATTTTATGGAATTGTGATTTAGGGCAGTAATTTCGTACGAATACTTGTATAGATTTGATTAAATTTCATGAGTTCGTGCATCACAAATTGTGTGCTTGAGGGCTGACTTTGTGGCTTCTCCTTAGGTACCGATTTTATATACCAAAATAATTTAGATTGCATCATACACGAATTTGTTGTGATTTAAGTTGTTTAAATAGGGCGGATATAACCTTGAAAATTTACATATTCAAATATGATGAGTGACGCCATTACATGTTTGCATGTCTCCGATTCGGCTTACTGTGCTTATGTGCCTCTTGTGTTTAATTTCTACACGAAGTGTCTTTAAACCGATTAGTACCATGTCTAGGATTATACACGAAGTTAATTCTAAATACTTGTGAAGTCTTAACGATTAGATGAACCACGAAGGGCTCTAATTAGAATTGGAATCGAATCTGTCTAAGTGTTTGTATGAAGAACCTGCTGCCGTATGTCATGATTGTGTGTTTTCGAAATTGCTGAGTTGTTTCTTGTGCCAAGTTTTGTGTGTGGAGATGATGATCAAATGTATATAGTAATTTAGGGTTTAAATTCAGTAATTTTCAGTAGGTTTTAGAATCAAATATCAAACCCCCAATATGATTTTGTAATGCTTTATGTAATTGAACGCCCTTGATTTCCCCGGACTGAACGATCCCTACTTGTCCTATACTAACGATGACACAAGAGGGTAATATTTGTATGAAGTTGTTTTGCAGGTACAATGTGCTTGGATAGTAGCTCCATCAATTTTTGGCACCGTTGCTGGGGAAATTAAAATGTTTTGATTCATGAAGTGTTACTTTGTAACTTTGTAAATTTTGTGTGTCATTGTATGATCTCTTGAATTTTTTTTCTGTGAACAGTGATCGTGAATAGTGACGGTGAACAGTAAAATCGTAATAGTGTCGTGAACAGTTATTTTATTTTTTATTTTTTTTTAACTTATACATATTACTTCTAACCTATACACTAACTTATTCTAACTCATTCTTTCTAATCTATACATGTTGATTCTTGTAGAGTTTAATTGTTAGTTGTAGATCATAAGGAAGAGGTGAAGAATTACATTGTAAACAGTTGATTGAAGCCCCCTCCTCCTCGTCTTCTCTGTGGCAGCGGCACGGCTTGAAACGCCGCGGTTCGGCGGTGCGACGCCCAGTCGAACCTGAATCGGCCTCCTCTGGTCGCCGTTCGTCTCGATTCCAGTCGGGAATCGAAGACCTTGATCCG
This sequence comes from Potentilla sterilis, assembly GCA_963682095.1. Taxonomy (NCBI): domain Eukaryota; kingdom Viridiplantae; phylum Streptophyta; class Magnoliopsida; order Rosales; family Rosaceae; genus Potentilla; species Potentilla sterilis. The sequence goes on from OY821758.1 coordinate 37,135,049, forward strand.
TGCAATCATTCCATGGAGGAAATTGGACCGATTTGCACCAGGTAAGGAGGAATTGGAATTTGAAAATTTTTAGGGTTTTTAGGAAATTTCGATTGAGGTTGTGATTTTGGTGTTATTGTTAGATTTGGAGGTTAGAATTGAGTTTAGAACATTGTTTGGAATCGATTGAGTATAATTTGGTGTCGAATCGGTTAGTTTTTGGAGAAAATTGGAGGTTGGTGTTTCGGGCCGCCGTACGCGGTGGCTGGGGCTGTTTTTGGCGGAGGAGACGGTGGGGATGAGGTTCTGAGGTGGTGGCGATGATGTTGGGTGAAATTGGCTTCGATTGGAGGTATTTTTGACCTCCGGTGGCGGAGCTGCCGGCGGCGATGGCGGCGCTGTTCCGGCGGCGAGAGGTAGGGGATGATGAACAGTAACAGGTAAATAATAAAACAGTAAAAAGGTAAAAGTGAAACGGTAAAAGGTAAACAGTAATGGTGAAAAGTAAACAGTAAATAGTAAAAATAAAAAGGTAAACAGTAAAAGTAAATAGTAAACAGTAAATGGTAAATAGTAATTGGATTTTAACCATTTACTGTTTGACTTTCAGAATTACTGTTTGACCTGGAATAATTACTGTTTGACCAGTAGTTTTTACTGTTGACTTACCGTAAAAAGGTTAAAAGCTGATTAAAAGGGTTTTACGGCGGAATAACTAGGAAAATAATTAATCGGACACGGAGTGGGTGTCCTGAGTAATTTCAGACTTAGATTATTCGGTATTGAGGCGAAATTCCTATACCGATAAGTGAAAAAGGAAAAATTGGAAGTTTCGGACGAGTGAGGACGTCCGTAGATTTATCGATTATAATTAAATTCCGAGTTTCGTAATATTTAGAATTTCGTCCCTGTTACAGGTCGAGAGGTTATTCGACGGGACGAGAGATCAGATTAGCGGCGCGCTCGGCAGTACTGTGAGTGGATTTTTATTTTAAATAAATGCATGCATAATTGTTTTAATGAAATGAAGCTTATTTTAAATAAATGATTAGAGAAGCATGAGAATTCATATAATTAAAATGAAATGATATTTAAAGAAATATATGGTTTTGGAGTTTATGTTTTTACTACTATTTTAGTAGTACGAGATTTTATCCGGAAACTAGGTTTCCGGAAATAGTATGTTTTAATTATTCATATCTGGATTATGTTGAATAAGCATATGTGTATTTAAAGGTAAAGACCGGAAATGAGATTTCCGAGGATTTTATTATTTCATTATTTATGATTTTGACATGTGAGACATGTCGACATTATATTTTCTTATCGATATTATTTTTACGACATGGGGACATGTCGGAATTATATTTATATATTCTTTCGAGGCTATGATTCTATTTGATTATATATGTATAGATAAGCCTCAGATGTACGGTCGGGGACTGTACGGATTTATATATAAGGGGAAGCGTATTTTCGGTTTTGTTTTCGGATTTTCACAATATCAGGGTCCAGATATATATTGATGCTAGCTAGCTTATTAACCTCATCTCACGCGAGGTGACGACTTGACCATATAGGTCAGATTCACGCTCGGTGGTCAACGGAGTGTGGTGTAGAGGTTTAGCGTGGGACACTATAGAGAGTCTTGGAGGCTCTGACCCTTAGTCTTGGAGGCTACTATTATATGGTGGTAATGACATTCCCCTATCTTATTATGTGACCAATGGGATTGGTCTTGATTTTTTATATGATCTGGTTTTCGGGAACATTTCTCTAGGAGACTTTCTGATTTTAATAAATTCCCGAACCAGCGGGGCTGGGGTTTTTATGCGACCAATGAGATTGGTCGAGAAACATCACAAATGGTTTTCAAAAGTATATTGTTTTGAATACATATAAAAAGAATAATTATTTATTTATTTGATTTTATATCAGCGGGGCTGATGATTTTTAAATATGATTTTCTTAAAACGTGGGACGTTTTATTTATAATGCATGCACTGTGGTTTTTTTTCTAAAACTCTGGGAACGTAATATAATACTTTCATTTAAAGTACTATATTAAATCATATTATTTTTATCCACTCACTCTAACGTTTTTAAATCGCCCAGTGTGCAGAGTAATAGTCAGAGGTCAAGAGTACTCGGAGTCGAGGCATAGCTGTCATCCTTGTTGCTTCCGCTAGGTGGGATCTGTGATCCCTTACTCTTTTATTTTTATATTCTATTTCTTGTTTTGTAATTCCAGTTCATTGTATTAGATTGCTCTGATTACCTGTGACCCAGTTGAGTAGATTATATTGTATTTATTTGTGGCGGTTGTTGTGATTTGGGGAGCAGGTGGCTCCAGGTGTTGAGGATGAATCTGGATTTAGAAGTGTTTTTGGTTGTTGCAGGCCTTAGGGTTGTCCATCCCAAGATTGACTTTATCGATTTATCGATAGAGTTAGTCTTAAGGTGGTCCCCGCAGGACCTTATCCGGATTTCAGGGTGAAATCCGGGGCGGGTCCTGTCAAAGGAGGGGGAGGAGGTCGGAGGAGGAGGAGAAGGAGGAGGAGGAGGAGGAGGAGGACGCTGCAGATCGGAGAAGGAGGAGGAAGTCGATGAAATTCGAAGGATTGGAGACGCAGATCGGCGGAGGAGAGCGGCGGAGATGTTTTTCCGGAGGAGGAGAGAAAAAGTCGGGCTGAAAGCGACTTTCAGCTTTTATAGCAGAGAGAATAGCCGACGATTTAAAATATTTCGTCGGCTATTCTTTGAATGTCGTCGGCTATACTTTGAAAGATCAACAGCCGTCGGATCTGAGCCATCCAACGGCGGACAATAAAAAGGCGCGGATCGCAAGAGTTTAGCCGACGAAATATAATTTTCGTCGGCTAAACTATAGGTCAAACCACTAAGTCAAACCTCTAAACGCTTAAAAACGGAAATTAGTCTAGTTAAACGACGATTTCTGGCCTCACCTTCAACAGATAATAGTTTCAAATCAATGAGACGCAACTAATCATATAAAAATTTTACAAAATTGATTTAACGAACGTCAGGCTACCCATAAGAAAACGAAAGTAAAAAACAGTTAACCGCAACATTCGACACACAGATTTTATCAGAACATTGTCATTTTTCTACCGTAGACGTATTTCATTATTTCGGTCATATCTTATTTCACAACATCTTTGCATTTGAAGAGTCTACGTATAGTAACTATTTGAAACTATAAATTCACTTAAACACTTAGTAAACAAGTTAAAGATTATTAGAGCATATGTTCTGATTTTGAATCTAAAAGTTTAGAAAATCTATTCCAACCGTCAGATATCACCGTTAAGATTAAATACATGTATGGAAAAAAATCCAACTTCAGCTGACAACGTTAAAGGCTTGATCGGAACGGTCAACCGGGTAAGTCAAACCTCTAAATGCTTAGAAATGGTAATTGGACTGTCTAAATGACGTTTTTTGGCCTGACCTTCAACAGATAATAGTTTCAAATCGATGAGATGCAACTAATCGTATAAAAATTTTCCTCAAAATATTTACCGAAAGTAACGCTACCATTAGGGAAACGAAGGAATAAACCTTTGACCGCATCTTTCGACAATCAGATTTTATCAGAATCTTGTCATTTTTCAACCGTAAACGTATTTTATCATTTTGGTCATATCTTATTTCACGACTTTTTTCTGTTTGAAGGATGAAACAATGGTTTATCGTTAGTGATAGAAAATGGAATCTGGTCATTGTTTATACCAACGAAAACAAAATCGTCGGCCAAAATTTCAAAAGTTTTCGTCGGCTAATGTTTCAGAGAAAGGCCGACGAAAATCCAAATCGTCGACTGAAATATGAATATAGCCGACGTTTTTTGTTTATACCAACGAAAAAACAGTATCGTCGGCTATGGTTAAACTATGGCCGACGATTTTGTTTTTCCACCGACGAAAAATAAAATCGTCGGCTATTCGTTGGAAGTACCGATGAAAATTTTAATTCGTAGGCCGTTTTTTTTAATTTCGTCGGAAAAAGCCTTTTTTCTGGTAGTGATATATATCTCTTTATGGAGAAGAATAATATTTAAGTAAATATTCAACTATTCTTTTCTACTTTCACTTCCTCATCGAAAATGGACCCAACAACCCCAAAAGACGAAATAGGCTTTGAATTCCCTCCCTCTTCCCCCTTTACAAAGACAGACACACTAACGCAACGGCACCGAGTCCTTCCCGTCGTCCACTGACCCGAGCACCGGAGTTCAATCACAAGAGTTAGTCTTCTCACTCGAGTTCCGCCGCCATTATATGCCGTTGGAGTCGATTCTGTCTCCAAAATTAGTACGTGCTGCTGTTCTCAACCTGCAATGATAGAGTCAGAGACATTGCCATAATCCCATTGGTACAGAACTTTTTAATTTCAACACAATGAGACATTGTCATTGGTACAAAACTTTTTAATTTCAACACAGTGATCATTATACCATTGCTGACTGTGGTATTAGAAATGTGACCACGCTCTTGAGCTATAGTGTAGTGTTCCAAAGACCAATCAGGACGACTCCAGAGACAGAGAGGAGGTGGAATCACATTATGCTGGTCTATATGTTTATCATTCACATCAACTGATCCAGGTATATAAAACGACTGAAACAGATGCCAAGAAGAGCACATTGTGAAACTTACATGGTAAGATGTAAATTCAGATTATTAAGAATCAGCCTAAAAGAAACTGACATGCTGAAAATACATCTCAGTCTACCTTTCCTGATAGAAGATGAGAATCCTCCCAAATCAGATCATAAGGTGACGTCTTTTGATCCAGCCTGGTAAAGGATCAAAAGCTCACACCCATAAATTTCCACACTTGTGGGTAAGCGAGATCAAATAGAGGAACAACTGCACGGTACCTTTGTGTTTCTGGTGGAACAATAAGAATGAGGAGTTTTGGATTAAACCAAAGAGCCTTATCAATGAACTGGTTCGCCAGAGTTGCTTTAACTCCAAACGGAGGGTTCAGCCCCATGATCTACTCAAGAAGAAAATAGTGAAACAATTGCAAAACGGCTTCAAGGATCCAAATTTATCCTGAAATAGTAAAGGGGCTCAATGTCTCACCAACCGAGATCCCATGGGTAGCTCATCCCTCTGGACAGTCATCCAGTCCTTCTTTTCAAAGTTAAAATCATTCTGCCAAATGAAAATGTACTTAAAATTAATATTTATACCCCATCTTTTTTGTTTAATGAGCATGCTAATCACCATAGACACATAAATTACAGACAACAGCTCATTATACTGTACATACGAGGACAATATAAAAGTAAACCACAACAAAGACAAAATGTCCAGATAAATTTTAAGAAGCAAGACTGATAGGAGCATAAAATGCGACGTTCTTAATATGTTTTTACCCCCATTTATCCAATGCTTAACCCTTATTGTTGTAAGATAGAGTCATATTTTAGTTTAGTGTCCCTTTGGTAGAGTTTTGGAGAAAATGTGCTTAATTGCCAAAAAAACGACTAAGTAAAGAAATCTGAGAAAAAAGTGCAAAATATGTTGTTTTCGTGATATTGAGGCCCTTGCTAAACTGATCTATCCTTTTCCAAATTTGATGAAATTTGTTGTGCATTTAATTGGGAAGCTAAAGTGTATTGTATCAAAATTTCAGATCAATCGGAGTTCGGGAAGTCACCCAAATGAAGGCTGTAACTTGGCAGTTTGAGCAAAGATAACCAGGGACTACCAGGATTTTCCTGGGACTGTGTCCTGACTTCCGGAATTTATGTGGAACACATCACTTGGAACCAGAAATTGTCCCATACACCGTTGGAAAGCTCTACGAGTCTAGTTTCTCTGAGACTTGGAATCGCAGCAAAATCTTTCCTGAGAAAAAAGTTATGCCGGTTTGAATGCACGAAGGTCAAGTCTGCCGAAAGAAGAAAACCTAAACCGAGTTCTACATGGATTTGGCTTACGAATGTGGACTGAATTCCAACCTTTGTGCAAGATTTTTGGCTGAATTAATTCATGGAAAACCTAAAGAGATATTGCTCAATTATTCAGTCATTATCTTGGGAATTTTCGGCAGAAAATAGAGGAAGAAAATCGCAACAAATCCTGATCAAATTCGGCAGAATTCCTGTGCACGTCATCCAACTTCCACGGACTCTCCCGAACAGCTCACAATGAATCAGAGTTAGAGCCTTATATGGATAGAAAGCTACGGGAGTCTAGTTTCCAACCCAACTGGAATCACCTCAATATCTATTTTCTAGAGAAAGATATTCCATAATCTTCACTCGAAGGTCAAATCTGCCAGCAGGATAAGTTTGAGAAAAACTAGGTTTTGTGAACCCTAGTTGCAACCACCCTTTTTGCCTTTATATATTGGACGATTTTTACACAGAAAAAGGATCTCTTCTCTCTCACTTTTCACTAGCCGAAATTCTGTCCAATTAGCACCACAAATCCCAAAGAAAATTCAAGCCGATTCCACCATTCACCACCACTTCTGATCGCAAGACATCATCCCACCGAATCTTCCTTTGCTGATTCCTCTTCAAGGTTTCTTTTAAAGTGTGATTCACTCATCTCTCATAGCTTGTAATTTTCTGTATAATTACTTAACTTTGTCTATGAAGTTTGTAAGGATTTATGGTTTGTTTTTTGGTTTTATTAATTTTACATTGGATTTCCGAAATTCTGTTATGTGTTTTGGTTTTCTTTTTGTCTAATTGATGAACATGTGTATGACGAATTGATTGTATGGTAATAGGGCAGTAACTTTATTTGATGATTTGATGATTTTATTTGGTTTATTTTCTGAATTCGTATGCACAACAAGTTTTAGGGTTCAGTGAAGCTTTAGCTAGGCTGATCTTGGGTTTAATTCTTTATGTTACCGAACCACAAATATGAGGTAAGTTATACACGAAGTTGATTTATCTTGTATTGGTTCTAAGGGATAGAGTAATTCAGAAAATATGCATGTTGAAGCAAGGTGAGGTGACATCATACTTGTTGCATGTTTCCAATTCGACTCATTGTGCTTATGTGTTTCTTGGTTTAATTTCTACACGAAGTGTCTTTAAACTGATTAGCACTATGTTTAGGGTTATGCACGAAGCTAATTCTAAATAATTGAGGAGTTTTAAATGATTAGATGAACCACGAAGGGCTCTAGTTATAATTGGAACTAAATTGCATGAAATCGGATTCAATAAAGTTGCTGCTGTATTATTGTCTTTGATCGGTTTGTTATGTGCATGTGAGTTTTTGTGTGATGTGTTTTGTTTGAAAGATGTTGATCACATGTAAATATATAATTTAGGTTTTATTTTCGTAATTTTCAGTAGAATATAGAATCAAATTTCAAATCCCCAATATGATTTTGTAATGCTTTATGTGATTGAACGCCCTTGATTTCCCCAGATTGAACGATCCCTACTTGTCATATACTAACGATGACACAAGAGGGTAATATGTGTATGAAGTTGTTTTGCAGTTACAATGTGCTTGGATAATAGCTCCATCAAAGACATCAAGTTCAAGTTGTTCGAAAACAATAGCAGATCTGACAAAATGAAAACATACAAAACCCAGCTTAAAACACTTCTGTATATAACAAACTGTCATTGAACGGTATGAGCAACCACGTCCTATTAAATCTGTGGGTAAAAATGTTTGGTGGAACACTCAATGGAGGGGTAGAGAAAATGGCGAAGGACAATTGAGCCGTCTCTTATTTAGGATGAGGCTAAAACTGGAGGCAAGCAGACTTCTTTAAGGCCCACCAAATCAATATGCGAAGAAGTGGGACTAATTTTTGCCAAAAATATATAAAAATCTATAAAAAAAATAAAATTGTCCCCATGCCTATCTATTTTAGCAGTGGATGTATGCACTATTTTGCAAGAATGTGCGTATAAGAGCAATGGCAGAAGCCAACACAAAAATTGGAAGCTTAATATTATAAAGCACAGAAACTTCAAAACTAAAGATCTGGCATATTGGCTACTTTGATATGCCAATACTCCCCGACACTTTTGAGTACCATATCTGATACTTCAGATCTGTGTTAGTGATCTTTTTAGAAACTTTGAGTCTAGGATAGTTCTTCCTGCTAGAGCACTCTATGGTTTCAGCTCCTTCTGTACTCACTTCGGGCTTTTTTACCCAAATGAACAGTTTGTGAACTAAACTCAAAGTTCTACTTTGCTATTTTTGATTAATAGAAAGCTAGGATTTAAAAGAATAGAAAAAATAAGTCAATAAGAAAAAAAAAACGGAAAGACTCAACATACAAAAGGAGAAATTCTTCATCTCTAGTTCCCTTGTGATGCAGTAGCAAAGGATTAAATGAGATTTTTTTTTTCATCCCATTGAAGAAGACATAGTTACCAGTGTACCTAAAGGGTGAGTGTGTGTGTGTGTGTGTATATATATATATATATATATACAGGGCCCTTGTAGTGAGGGATCCCTTTTTTTTGTTCTATATATATATATATGTATGTATATTTTCCCACATCGACAAATCCTTACAGTATCAAATTATTATACCTGTATCCATGCTGCAAAGCCAGGCAGCTGTGTGGGGACTCAGAAATGGAATTTTACAGCTCCCCAGGCAATGTAATTGTATCCAAGAGAACAGATCATCTTATATACACATACAATTAAAAAATCGAGTGCCTTATAAATTCAGTAATATGTGATATATGAAGAATTTATGTTGCAGATGCAATAATAATATGATATATGTGACTAGCCATTATAGAAATGTATATTAATTAGCATTACCTTTGCTTGAAAAAGGTCATAGTTCTTATAGTAGCAATTCTTCCCCGTGTCTTCAAGGTTTTTCTTCATCATGACACTGAAGTCATTAGCACCACAGCAGAAGTCCACAATCTGTTCATTGGGATCAGAAAGTAATCCGGTCCTTAAACAATGTTAGAACCAAATATACATGCTACAGTATACACAGAATACTAAGAACTCTTACCAATTATAACAACCAGGTGAAGTTCACATCCAAAATTAACATCTCGCCTGCTTCGACTTTAGTATAAGGACTCAAAAGAAGGAAACATTCGCACATATAATAGTGCTGTAAGCACTGAAATTTTTGTCCAATTACATCTTGCTTGCTATTTTTGTTGCAAATAGTACTAAAAGCACATTCAGATGTGCCAGTCGTAGTGAGGTCCTTAAGTTAATAGGATAGCTTTCCTAAATATACTGTATTTTTTATGGGAAATCTGCTATAAAGGCAATGGACAAAAGTTACTAACTGGTTTCTTTTGCCAGGTACTCAAAGAACAAAAATCTAGACTTCCAGAATGATTTAGATACTGCAATATAGTGCAACAAAATTTATATATTATGACGGTTGAAAGCTTAGACAATCGTTTTCTTGTTATTCTCAAACAAAAAAAAAAACCTTAGACAATCGTAACATGAGATATAAAAAGAATACATAAAGCAGTATGCTTTATAAACACTCCCTAAAGCTCTGGATCCAAAAGTAACATCCTGCCTACTGCTTATAGGGCCGCTTGCTTATGCTGATCTTTGACATAAATTGCATCCCCATTAAAAGGAGTGCATTGTGCTCCTTGCTTACTAAAGGATTCACTGTGCAAGTAACTAACCAAATCAAACAAAAGTGGATATAAAGCTTTATGTATGAAACATACATGATTCATCATTCACACGCCAGTTTTTCTTTCTACGATAGTCAGAATGCCAGTATTAAGTTACAAGTTTTCCACAAGTATGCATCTTTCTTTGGTGCTGACTTAAGAGTATCTAAGGACAAACTTACTTCAGTATCAGGATAACATGTAAGAGTAATATGTGATGGTCCAATTTACTCAAAGCTCTCTCCAATTTAATCACATATACCAAAGTATTTAGTTCCAGGACACAAAGCATATGCATTCTTACCATATCTCCAGTCTTCACGTACCAATGGAGCTTATCTACAACCTGCATATTCACAAGATCCTTTTACCATTCTCGAAGGTATCACAGGTTCAATTTAATTGATAAAAACTTAGTGAAAGAGGGAGGCGAAAACCATATCGCTGTAAGCCAATGTATCAATTACCCAAAACTATGAGAAAGGTGAAATAGTATAAAATCCAAACAACTACCTAGATTCACTTTGCAGCTAGATTTCCAAAGTCTATCGGCCTTTTTTTTTTCCTCATAATGGCAGGGGAAATTAGTTACGATGATCATATCATTGCATTATGCACCAGGGAAAATGAAATTCCACATATGGAAAAGTATCCGTACTTGTGAAAAATGAGTGAATAAAAATTCATACTTATTTAAGGATAATTAAAAGCTTAAAATTAAGTTTCAATCATTTGGTTTTTAGTGATGCCAGGTATAATATAGGTGAACTGTTATAAAAATTCCTGCTAGCTGAGCATACTAAATTACAATCAACAGAAGTGAGAGGAACACAGTTTATAAACAACTTCAACAAATGTATATTGTTACGTAAGATACCAGTATAATATAGTTGCGAAAAAACTTATAATTGAATATAAGCAGAATATGTGCTGTGGTTGTAGCATATATAGAAAGAAAAAAAACTAAGAAATATAAAGATTACCTGTTCTAGTTTCTCCACCTTTGTAAAATGACGACCAAAGGATGTGTAGCGCATGCCATTAAGGAAAGGAGCAAGATAAACATTCATCTTTGTTGTGTTTTGGCTCGTTGATACAATCTGTGGAGTTAGGGTTCAGTATACAAGTCCTAGTTTAGAAAGGAAAGATGTAGCTTCTTCTATAAGTTCTAGAAGAGTTTAAGTCTTTTAAGTTCTATTAGGATTTGTATTAGGTTTAGGAGTCCTAATTAGGGTTGTATTAACAGCAGCCCCTATAAATAGGAGCTACAGAGAGTTTTCACGAACAAGGCAGAAAACTGAGAGCTAAGGGGTGATAGAGAGAGTTCTAGCAGGGAATTGAGGATTAGCATAGGGATTGCAATAAGTTCTTGTAATCAGTTTGTTATTCTTCATAGTGCAAGAGTATCTCTCGGGAGAGATCACAAGAGGACGTAAGCCTAAGTTTTGGCTGAACCTCTATAAATTCTGAAGGTATATGTGTGCATCCTAGTCCAACTAGGATTGCCTTTTTCCAAGTCAACCCTGGATTCCTTGCTGCACAAGGAAAAGCTGCTGCATCAAAGAAACAAGATCTTCGGGCAATCAGAACTTGATTCTGCTACATCAGATGAAGATTGCCTTTTAATTAGGTCTCAGTCAACTTGGTAAGGATCATTTGCATTCATGATAGAATAAGATAGTTAAGGAATACATGAACATAATTGTTGCCTTATTCTATCTGAGTTATTAGTTGACTTTACACTAGAATGTTTTTGGAAAATGATTAAGTGTTTAAATTCAAAATATTGCAAGTATGGAATATGCATTAAATGAGGATTCTTATATCCCTGAATCAGTGGATGATTACCTAGAGATCAGTAATCATCCAGCTGTTCGAAAAACTTGCTCTATAAAATGCTTCTGCATATTCTGTAACATTCAGAGATTTTGTGGAAAAAGTGAAATAGGTATTGTTCATATTTGCATTACATTGCATATACTTATTGGTATTCTAAATCTCTCTGTGTATCATAGGTTCAGTTAGCATTGCATTTGCATTCATGCATTTGGTTGACTGAGACCTTCACATCAGATCAAGAACAGTGTTGTTCAAATCAAGTTGTGTGAGAACTTGAATCTAGATTGTGTGAGAATCTATTTACATCAGTGTGAGTGGTGTAGTACTGTATTAGGTTGTGTGAGAACCTTGTAAATGAACTGAGTGAGAGTTCAATACAGTACATTGTCTGAGGTTAAGTGAGAACCTCCTAGAAAGCTGTGTGAGAGCTTTAGACAGTGCAGTTAAGTTTAAACTGCATTCATAGACTGTGTGAGAGTCTATGTTGATCTAGCTATTGAGTGAGAATAGTTAGGACTAAACTGTGTGAGAGTTTAGTAACCAAACTGTGTGAGAGTTTGGAAATTTGTTTATACTGTTTGTATTACACTTGATTCATTGTAATAATATTCAGTTAAACTTAGAGCTTTTTCCTCAAAGAGGTTTTGCTCTAAGTTTTGATCATTGATTCATAATTTCTTGTGTTTCTTCCATTCTGTTATTGTTCTAATAGTTTCAATTGGCATCAGAGCAGGTTCTAGATTGTCTAGTAGATCTGAAGGATGGAAAGGAACAGTATCAATCAACCTCCTATGTTTAAAGGGGAAAATTTTTCAAAATGGAAAATAGCTATGAAAACATATATATCTGCACTTGATCTTAAAGCTATTAGAGTAATGCAGATAGGCTGGAGTCCTCCTAAGGTTGATGATAAAGGTAAAGGTATTTCCGCTGCTGAATTATTTGGTGAACTAGCTCTTGGTGTTTCACAAAAGGCTGAATCTACATCAGGATCATCTTCTCTCAAAGAACTCAAGCCTCCTGATGATTGGACCGAAAGTGAGATTGCATGGTGTAATGCTGATCAGAAAGCTTTAAATGCGATTTTTACAGCCTTGTCTAGTGAACAGTTTGATCATGTTCAGAACTGTTCCACATCAAAAGAGGCATGGGACAAGTTATGCACTATTCATGAAGGAAATGCAGTTGTGAAGGAACAAAAACTTGCCATGCTCACTTCTAAACTAGAATCTCTGAGAATGAATGATGATGAATCGATTTCTAGCTTTTATTCTAGATTGACAAATCTTACTTCTCTAATGCAGGGTCTTGATCATAAAATTGAAGAAAAAGATATCGTTAAGAGAATTGTGAGATCACTATCGCCAAAGTTTGCAATGCAGAGAACTGTTCTGCAAGGACAGGACTTGAACAAACTCGCCCTTGATGAATTGATTGGTGGTTTACAATCACATGAACAACAATTAGCTTTTGACACCTCTGAAAAACACTCCTCTTCCGGTAACAAAGATATTGCTCTTTCTACTAAAACAGCCACTAACCAATCTTCTGATACAGGTGGAAATATTTTTGAACTGTCACTCTTGACAAGTCAGCTCAAGAAACTATTGAAAAACAGAAACTCTGGAGCAGGATCTTCAAATGGCTCTTATGGTTTAAAGAAAAAATTTGAAAAGAAGAATACAAATTTTTCAAAAGATGATAATTTTTCACAAAAGAAAAGTACAAATTATAAACCTAAATGTTTTACTTGTGGTGGTATAGGACATCTTGCAGCTGATTGTGGCAACAAGAAATATGATGGTGGTAAGCATGCAATGAAAGCCACTTGGAGTGATGTTGATAGTGATGATGAGCAACACAGTACAAGAAAAGGAGGAAAGAATTTTGCACTTATTGCTTCTCTTAGCTTTGATGTTTCTGACTCAGAAAATGATCAAGACAGTTACATATCCGAGAATGAGGAAGATGAAATTGAGACAAAATTCGATCAAGTCTGTACTATGGCCGAAACTGTCTCAAAGAAAAATGAGGAACTTGAAGCCTCTATTCTGTCTTATCAAAAGGAGAAGGAGAATTGGGAACTTGAAAAGAAGGATTTAATCCAAAGAATTGATATATTTGACGAAAGTTCAACTGAAGATGAATGGAGGATAGAGAAAAGGGAGCTTCTATGTAAGATTGAAGCTCTAAATTCTACTGTGATATGTCAACAAACGTGTATTGACGCACTTATCTGTGAAAAGGATGAACTGTTGGACAAACTCTCTAGTGCTCATGAAAAGTTCAAACAGTACCAGTCTAGCTCTCTAAACGTGTCAAGAATGCTTGGAGTAGGAAAATCACCTCTTGACAAGAGTGGTCTTGGTTTTAATGGAGAATGTTCATCCTCAACAAAATTTGTCAAAGGTACAACAAAAATTGAAGAAGAATCTTCTTCTGGCAAAAATAAGGTAACACTTCCCTTAACTACTTTCAAGCATACTTTCACATCTGTTTCTGATTTAAACTTAATTACTGAACCTTGCAACACCACTTCTTTTACTGATACTCATGCTACTTGCTCTAAGAAACTTACGTCTATTTCAAGTGAAGAGTCTTGTGAACTTAAAAGGTTAAGCAATCGACAAGAGTTGGTTGAAAGAGAAATCTCTCATATTTCATCCACTTTAACAAGTCAAGCTGTTTTAATTAATAACTTGTCTAATGAAATTGTAAATTTAAAGAAGGTTACAGGTGAAAAAGAGAAGTGTGAGGATTTCTGCTATTCAAAAGACAACAGGATTTCTTCTGAAAAGTTCAAAACAAGCAAACTTGTGTGGAAGAAGAAAGAAAAATCATGTTGTTTATCATGTGTCATAACTGATGAAACTAACGATTCTTTTCTGAATACTACTTGTTTAGTTGCACTTACTGCTCTTAATGCAAGAAAAGAAGATGTTTGGTATATCGACAGTGGATGTTCTCGACACATGTGTGGAAACAAAGACTGGTTTATAACCTTAACATATGAACAAATATCTGGAACTGTTACTTTTGGTGATGGTAGGAAAGCAAGAATTCTAGGAAAGGGATCAGTAGAAGCATCAAACATTGGCAAGATTGACAATGTACTATTTGTAGATGGTCTTACCACTAATCTTATTAGTGTCAGTCAGCTAACTGATGAATTTGAAAATGTGTGGTTCAGTAAATGGAAATGTGTGGTGTTTAATGAAAAAGGCAGGTTGGTTATGGGAGGTAAAAGATCGACTGATAATTGTTATCATGTTTCTCGTGATTATGAAAATTATTTTCCTAACAATTGTCTGAGGACAATGTCTTCTGATGAGACTTTTGAGCTGTGGCACAGGCGACTAGGTCATGTAAACTACCAAGACTTACTCAAGTTATCAAATAAACACTGCATTAGAGGACTTCCTCAGCTACAAGGGAGAACTGATGTAATCTGTGGAGATTGCAAGTCTGGTAAGCAAACCAAGGTGCCACACAAGATAGTAAATTCTAATACTACTTCAAATTGCCTTGAACTGTTACACATGGATCTCATGGGACCAGCACAGCATGCAAGCATGTCAGGTAAACTATACATCTTTGTGGTTGTTGATGATTATTCAAGATTTACTTGGGTTGATTTTTTAGCTGACAAATCTGAAACAACTACTTTTGATTCTTTCTATGGGTTGTGTAAACGACTTACTAGAGAAAAACAGTTTCAAAATCTTAAGTTAGCTCGCATAAGATCAGATAATGGCACTGAATTTAAGAATTCATCTTTTGCTAACTTTTGTTATGAGAATGGTGTTAAACATGAATTTTCAGCTCCTAGGACTCCACAACAAAATGGAGTTGCTGAAAGAAAAAATAGAACACTTATAGGAATGGGACGTGTCATGCTTAATACATCCAAAGTTGGTGAAAGTTTCTGGGCTGAGGCAATCAACACAGCTTGCTACACTTCAAATAGGGTGCTTCTCAGGTCAGGTAAGGTTGAAACACCTTATGAGCTCTGGAAAGGAAGAAAACCAAATGTAAGCTACTTTCATATTTTTGGGAGTCCTTGTTATATTCTGAGAGATAATAAAAGTGACTCAAAGTTTGCCTTACAAACTGATCCTGGTATCTTTGTTGGTTACTCAAATGATAGTGCTGCCTACAGAATTTACAACAAGGTCTCAAAGAAAATTGTTGTCACTGTTAATGTCTCTGTTGATGATAGTCTTTCCAGGTTAATAGGTGATATTGAGGATACTATGGAGCATCAAACAGCTTATGGTTCAAAGCCTACTGATCAAGTGTCTGAACCTCCATGCACAACTGATGATCAAGATCTCCAACCAACTCATCAAGTGAGAACTGGTTTCAAACAAGTTCGAAAAGATCATTCAAAAGATGACATTATTGGTTCACTGGGAGAAGGAATCACTACTCGAAGGAAACTTGTTGGAAAGACAAATGATGAAATTGATTCTGATCAAGCCTTATGTTGTTTTGCTGAGGAATTTCTTCATGAAACTAATTTATTAACTTGTTATGGTTTTGTTTCTCTTATGGAACCAAAAAATGTGAAAGAAGCCTTAACTGACAGCAATTGGATTGTTGCAATGCAGGAAGAACTTAATCAATTCGAGAAAAACCAAGTTTGGGAACTCGTACCTAGACCTGCTGATGTGAATATTATTGGTACCAAATGGGTTTTCAGGAACAAAAGTGATGAGAAAGGCACCATTACCAGAAACAAGGCCAGACTTGTTGTTCAAGGGTATGCTCAAATTGAAGGACTAGATTATGATGAAACTTTTGCTCCTGTTGCAAGACTTGAGTCTGTGAGAATTTTGATGGCCATTGCTTGTCATCTGAGATTTAAGCTATATCAAATGGATGTCAAAACTGCCTTTTTAAATGGAATGATAGACAGAGAAGTGTTTGTCAAGCAACCTGATGGTTTTGTGGACAGTGATCATCCTGATCATGTTTATAAACTCAAAAAGGCACTATATGGACTAAAGCAGGCTCCAAGAGCATGGTATGAACGTCTCTCTTCCTATTTAATTCAGAAAGGTTATACTAGAGGAACAATTGACAAAACTTTATTTGTGAAATTACAAAATGGTCAGTTTGTGGTAGCTCAGGTATATGTTGATGACATCGTATTTGGCTCTACCTCAGACTCACTAGTTAAAGAGTTTTCTTCTGTTATGGCTAGTGAGTTTGAGATGAGTAATCTTAGAGTTCTAACATATTTTCTTGGTCTGCAAGTAAGCCAAAAAGAAGATGGTATGTTTCTATCACAGACAAAGTATGCAGAAAACCTGGTCAAAAAGTTTGGTCTCACTTCTAAGAAGAATGTCTTAAATCCTATGAGTACAACTACTAAACTTCATGCTGATAATGATGGAAAAAGCGTGGATCAAACCAAGTACAGAAGTATGATAGGCAGCTTGCTCTATCTAACAGCAAGTAGACCTGATATTTCTTTCAGTGTTGGTGTCTGTGCCAGGTTTCAGGCAAATCCAAAGGAATCTCATTTGGATGCTATTAAGAAAATCATTCGATATGTAAGTAACACTACAGGATGTGGGTTGTTTTACTCTAACAGTTCAAATATTGAAGTTGCAGGCTACTCAGATGCTGACTGGGGAGGAAGTGCAAAAGATGGTAAAAGTACCTCTGGTGGATGTTTCTTTCTTGGAACAAATTTGGTGGCCTGGCACAGCAAAAAACAGCACTGTATTTCATTATCAACTGCTGAATCTGAGTATGTGGCTGCTGGTAGTTGCTGTACACAAATGGTATGGATGAAACAAATACTCCTTGACTATGGCATTCATCAAGGTAAGATGACTATTTTCTGCGATAACACTAGTGCCATAAACATTGCTAAGAATCCTGTTCAACACTCACGCACCAAGCATATTGATCTGAGATATCACTACATTCGTGATTTAGTTGAACGAGACATATTAGAACTTACTTTTGTTTCCACTGAGAAACAACTTGATGATATATTTACTAAGCCTCTTGACACTGCAAGGTTTGAAAATCTAAGAAGTGCAATTGGCATTTGCACTGAGCCATGATCAATCTTGCTCTCTCTCACATCTGGTCTTCTTTGTTAAATAACATCTTGTTATGTGAGAAATCTTGAACTTAGTTTGACTTGCTTTCAGTTATGCCTAACTTCGATTTATTTTGTTAACTAAGTTAATTCTTATTCTGGATCTTTGATGGTATGGCAGTCTGAATTATTGATCATCAGCATACTATATTTCTGACACATTCTATGTGCAGATTGTTTCACTGAGTATGAAGATATTTCCAAATGTATCTGGTGTTAAATAAAAAAAAAAAAAATTAAATCAGGCCATTCCTCAAGTAAGCATGCCATGGTCCCTCATGAAGGATATATGGTACTGAGTTAGAAACGGGAATGGCTTGGCTTACTGAAAAATTACTGTTCATGCTCGAGTCTAAGAATTTAGGGTGTCCTTGTTACATCTAGCACCCTAAAACCGTCTGGTTTGGGAGTGTTTTCTTCCACTCGCTATATGAGCCTCTGAACATATAAAAATGTGTGAGCAATGCCTCACTGAATGTGGAAATAAGAGGAGTTTTGTGCTTCAATTCTAGTGGTTCTGTCTTCATACTCAACTGAAAAGCACTTATATTGCTGATGGTCTTGCACATTCTTCTGGCTATACATACACTGATTGCTAGAATACATATTATTCTTAGTTACAAAATTTCTCTTGGTTAATCATATTCCTGATTCTAGTTGATTCACTATGCCTGGTTTCTTGTACGACAAGTTTTGCTATATGCATACACCAATCAACAAAGAGAAAGAGATCTTGACTGAGATCGGTTGCGTGAAAATACTGGTTTTGCATATTCCTATGTTTACATCATCTTGCAGCTCATTGGGCCTCGGTTTGAACTTGTATGTCCATCTAACATGAAAAGGCAAGTTGGAAACCTGAACAGGCAAGTTGGCAACCAAAACGATCTGGAATCCTAGAAAATTTATGTTTTCTATCAATAGGTTGCTTGTAGTTCTGATTCTTGCCCTTTCATTGCCCTCTTAATCTCTTCCTGTTCTCTATAAAGTCTCATCTTCTCTAGAGAAAAACTTAAACAATTTCTCTAGAGTTGCTCTTTTGATCTTTCTGTGTGCAGGTACATGAGACTTCTGAAGACAACCAGAATGACTACTGGAGATCGTCCTCGTCGTCATGGCAAGGCACCTGTGAAAGAAGAGCCTCACTCTCCTCCATACTGCTCATCTCCAAACGAGGACATCACGATGCCCTCAATCTCATCTCCATTCCAGTGGACTCAGATGCCTGCATATCACGTCTCATCCTCTCAACCTTTTGGCATTCCACCACCTGCTAGGTTTGAGGGGGAGTCTTGGCGTCCTCCTGTTCCACCTGCAGTCTATAATACTGAACCAGTAACCACTTTTCTTGTGGACATGGAGACAAATATACGAGACTGGTGCAAGAAGTTGGAAGAGAAGCTGGACAAGACTGAGAAGTGTTTGGCATTTATCTGCAAAGAGTTGGTGTATCTGCAGGGTTTGGTTTCTGAACGTTCTCCCACTTCTCCTCCTGGTTTCACACCAAGTGGATCTGCTCCTGTAATCAAGAGGGGGAGAGGCAGACCTCGGAAAAACTCCAGCACTACAACTTCTGGCATTTAAACATTCATATCCAAAGGGGGAGAAATCTTGCATGCAGGACGCTGTCTTCTGTCTTTTATTTCTTTTTACTTTTCAAGTTTTTTTTAAGACATTTTGATTCTGTTTTTGGTCTGTAAGTGCATAAGCACAAACTTGGATGCTTTAGATAGTTTTTAAAAAAATTATAGTAGAGTAACTTGGGAAAGGATGGAAACTGATCCTAATCTGTTACTTCTACTTTTCCTTTAAAAGCTTATGCTTGCTCTTTTTGCTAATTTCTTTAATGCAGATATGATGCAAGTGAGTTGGATAGGAATGTCACACATAGGGGGAGATTGAAGGTATATGTGTGCATCCTAGTCCAACTAGGATTGCCTTTTTCCAAGTCAACCCTGGATTCCTTGCTGCACAAGGAAAAGCTGCTACATCAAAGAAACAAGATCTTCGGGCAATCAGAACTTGATTCTGCTACATCAGATGAAGATTGCCTTTTAATTAGGTCTCAGTCAACTTGGTAAGGATCATTTGCATTCATGATAGAATAAGATAGTTAAGGAATACATGAACATAATTGTTGCCTTATTCTATCTGAGTTATTAGTTGACTTTAAACTAGAATGTTTTTGGAAAATGATTAAGTGTTTAAATTCAAAATATTGCAAGTATGGAATATGCATTAAATGAGGATTCTTATATCCCTGAATCAGTGGATGATTACCTAGAGATCAGTAATCATCCAGCTGTTCGAAAAACTTGCTCTATAAAATGCTTCTGCATATTCTGTAACATTCAGAGATTTTGTGGAAAAAGTGAAATAGGTATTGTTCATATTTGCATTACATTGCATATACTTATTGGTATTCTAAATCTCTCTGTGTATCATAGGTTCAGTTAGCATTGCATTTGCATTCATGCATTTGGTTGACTGAGACCTTCACATCAGATCAAGAACAGTGTTGTTCAAATCAAGTTGTGTGAGAACTTGAATCTAGATTGTGTGAGAATCTATTTACATCAGTGTGAGTGGTGTAGTACTGTATTAGGTTGTGTGAGAACCTTGTAAATGAACTGAGTGAGAGTTCAATACAGTACATTGTCTGAGGTTAAGTGAGAACCTCCTAGAAAGCTGTGTGAGAGCTTTAGACAGTGCAGTTAAGTTTAAACTGCATTCATAGACTGTGTGAGAGTCTATGTTGATCTAGCTATTGAGTGAGAATAGTTAGGACTAAACTGTGTGAGAGTTTAGTAACCAAACTGTGTGAGAGTTTGGAAATTTGTTTATACTGTTTGTATTACACTTGATTCATTGTAATAATATTCAGTTAAACTTAGAGCTTTTTCCTCAAAGAGGTTTTGCTCTAAGTTTTGATCATTGATTCATAATTTCTTGTGTTTCTTCCATTCTGTTATTGTTCTAATAGTTTCAAATTCTGTGTGCTGTGTTTCTGTTTTCTTTCTTTGCTAACATCACAAATACCTGATCTAAAGGCGCTTACTACAATAAGTGGTATCAGAGCCACGGCTCTGGGTACTTTGTGATGGTGAACGGCAAAGGTATGGTCGAAGCAGGAGATGTGAAGCTGTCCATCAAGCCCTTTAATGGCAAGGACGATTTCACGCTTTGGCAGAGAAAGATGAAGAACGTCCTGATTCAGCAAGAGACTGATGAGGCTATTGGAGATAGGCCGGAAAACATAACTGAAGCAAATTGGACTAAGAAGGACAAGAAAGCAAAAAGTTGTATTGAGTTGCACCTTGCTGACAATGTTTTGCTTCACATTGGAGAAAAGATGACTGCGAAGGAAGCATGGGAGAAGCTAGAAAGCGTCTTCCGGGGTAAAACTATCAGCAGCAAGCTACTCTTAAAGGAACAGCTTTTTGGCCTCAAGATGGAGGAAGGAGATGATCTTAATGATCATATATCCAAGTTCCAGAACTGCATAGCGAACTTGGAGAAGGTTGGAGCAAAGATGGATGACGAAGGCACCGCTGTTATGCTACTGCATTCGCTGCCACCGTCATTCAAGCACTTCAAGACCACCATGATATTCAAGGAAACTATATCACTCTCTAAAGTGTGCGAGAACCTGGAATCGTATGTCAAATTGGAAAAAGAAGAAGATAGTTCTCAAGCACGGGGACTGCATGTCAGAGGCAAGGAGAGAGGAAGGTCAAGGAATAGAGGTGGTGGATTTGAAGAAAGGGTCAGGTTTAAATCCAAGGGAAAAGGCAAGGAAAAGAAGAATGGTTGCTTCATATGTGGTTCACCCGACCACTGGAAAAGAAATTGCAAACAGTGGAAGGAGAAGAAGGCGCAGATGCAAGGAGAAAGCTCCCAGTCAGCCAACGTCGTTATTGGAAACAATAGTGATGATGGAGAACTCCTCGCAATATCAAATAGCTCCGGTGCGCCTAGACATTGGACCTTGGATACAGCCTGCACGTTTCATATGTGTGCGCACAGGGATTGGTTCGACACATATAAAGAGAGAAACACCGGATCAGTTTTGATGGGGAATGATTCACCAAGCAAAATTATGGGAATTGGAACAATAAAGATCAGAATGCATGATGGCATTGTCAGGACACTGGGAAACGTTAGACATATCCCACATTTGAGCAGAAATCTGATTTCTCTAAGTACGTTAGACAGGGCTGGATTATCATATAGGGGTCAGAATGGTGTGCTCAAAGTATCAAAGGGACAAATGGTTTACATGAAAGGTGTGATACAGCCAGATAATATGTACAAACTCTTAGGTTCTACAGTAGAAGGTGGAGCTGCAGTTTGTACAGAAGAAGACAAGACTGAGCTTTGGCATAAAAGGCTAGGGCACATGAGTCAAAGAGGGCTGCTGGAATTGCACAGGAAAGAAAAGCTAGATGGTGCAATAAGCGGCGACATTGAATTCTGCAAGTATTGCATACTTGGAAAACAAGCAAGAGTGTCATTCAATGTGGGAAGCAGTGAGAACAAGTCCAAGGGAGTGTTAGACTATATTCACACAGATGTCTGGGGGCCAACAAGAACAAAATCAAAGGGTGGAGCCAGATATTTCGTATCTTTCATTGATGATTTTTCAAGGAAGGTCTGGATTTTCTTTATGAAGACAAAAGATGAGGTTTTCACCAAGTTCAAGGAGTGGAAAGTAGAAGTTGAAAATCAGACGGGCAGAAAAATCAAGTGTATGAGGAGCGATAATGGAGGTGAATATAAAAATAAAATGTTCTTACAGCTGTGCAAGGATGAAGGCATCATAAGGCACTTTACTGTTAAGAAGACTCCCCAACAAAACGGTGTCGCAGAAAGAATGAACAGGACTCTCATGGAGAAAGCAAGGAGCATGAGACTTCATGCGGGGTTGCCTGAAGAGTTTTGGGCAGAAGCGGCTAATCATGCATGTTACTTGATTAACCGATCACCTTCTAGGGCTATTGACTTCAAGTGTGCAGAGGAGGTATGGTCTGGAAAACCGGTTGATTATTCCAACTTACGGGTGTTTGGTTGCAGTGCTTATGCACACATTCCCAGCGACGAGAGAACCAAGCTGA
Source organism: Potentilla sterilis (assembly GCA_963682095.1). Taxonomy (NCBI): domain Eukaryota; kingdom Viridiplantae; phylum Streptophyta; class Magnoliopsida; order Rosales; family Rosaceae; genus Potentilla; species Potentilla sterilis. The sequence continues at coordinate 37,157,745 of OY821758.1, forward strand.
AACCCAAGTCACTTGAATGCTTGTTCATTGGCTTTGAGAGAGGAGTAAAAGGTTATAAGTTGTGGGATATGATCAATGATAAAAGGGTGATCAGCAGAGACGTCGTCTTTGATGAGAAGACTATGCCGTTAAATGAAGAAGCTAATGGCAAGAAGGGACAGATGGCTGTTGGTGAAGGAGAAGCAATCAGCATTTCATTAGTTAAACCATCACTGGAAGATTCTGAAGCTCAGGTGGAGCAAATTGAGCAAAGGAATGACGAAGTAGCTATTGAGGACTCAGAGCATCAACAACAGCCAACAGTTATGGCTCAGGTGGAGCAATCTTCACAAAGAAGACAGCATTCCCCTATTCCACAAGCACCTGAGTCGTTCAAAAGAAGCATAGCACTTGACAAACCAAAAAGAAATCCAAAGAAAATTCAGCGTCTTGGATTCGAGGTGGAAGAAAATGTGAGTCATGCTCTGAGCATAAGTCAAGGAGATCCAACAACATACCAAGAGGCCATAGAAATTAAGTGTGGAAAGTGCAGGTTGGATTGGTGCTATGACTGAAGAGATGGAATCTTTACATAAGAATTCCGTGTGGGAGCTAGTTCCTAAACCCAAAGAAAGAAAACTTGTTGGCTGCAAGTGGGTGTTTAGGAAGAAAGAAGGAATACATGATGATGATGCCATAACTTACAAAGCACGTTTGGTGGCTAAAGGGTATTCGCAGAAAGAGGGAGTGGATTATGACGAGATTTTCTCTCCAGTCGTCAAACACACTTCAATCAAATTGTTGTTGTCTATAGCAGCCCAGTATGATATGGAGATTGAGCAGATGGATGTGTGTTGGGCGAAAATGTAACATTGCATGAAGTGTAAAATGTCACCCAACGTAATCTCACTCATATTCATTAATCGAATAGAGTTTTAATTATTTCGGGTTTGAGCCATTCAAGACAGAATGTGTCTCTTAATTACAATCCCTTGTTACGAGGGAAAACCCTTTGATTCCACTTATAAAGAAACCAATGTGAGTTTGTTTGTTTTTGCGGCTGCACCCGAAATTCATGTTGGGTTGCCTACGTACCCTGGAAGGGATCAAGCCACTCGTAGTTCAAGAGTTCCAATGAGTGAATGACTCAATGGAGGGCTTTGATTTTGGAATGTGAGTAGTGTCTGGACGAATTTGGTGTAAGAGAACCAGGGATTCGATTTTGTGTTTAGGACGCGGTTGTATCTAGATAAATTTGGTTCTAGATTGCCTACATACCCTTTGCGGGATCAAACCACATGTAGTTCCAGGCTTTTGGGATTTAAATGGGTAGATAACCCATTTGCTTGGAATTCATGTTCGAGACATTTGTGAAGGTTTAAAGCCCTCAAGTCTGCTTTCGATGCAATATGGGAATGATTTGCTTTTTCTGGTGCTTGAGTGAATTTGACTGTAGGGCCAAGGATTTGTCTGGCGAAGTCAGGGATTCGATTTGAAATATGTGGTTGTATCTAGTGGGTCGCTAGATTGCCTACGTACCCCTTTTGAGGGATCAAACCGACCGTAGTTCATACGCTGAGCATTAGAGCTTTCTTGGTGTTGTACCAAAAGTTGGTTTTGTACCAAAAGCAATTTCATTTTGGGTCTCGAAATATGTTATACGGAACCCATGTTCGGGTGTTTTGATTCGGACACCCATATATGTTGAGCCTCGTCACCTTTGCAAGTTTTTTCCTTCCATTAGGGGCCTAGAATTGTATATAAGGACCCGGCTGCTTCTTTCTTTTGTCTCCTCCGATTTCTTTGTCCACTTCATTTTACTTTACCTCATCTCAAACTCAAAAGCTCAACAAGACATGAATAAGGGCTTCTGGTGAGTCAAATCGAAAATGGGTTTGCAGAGATAGTTTGACCCCATTCTGCATCTTGGCTTTGTGCACAACAGAAATTGAAGTCTTCGTTTTGGTCTTCTCTGTTGGTAGCTCTGGGCTTCCAATATTACTTTTTAAGGAAATTGATTATAGTGAGCTCGAGAGGATTTCATGAAAGGGACTTGCTCGAGGGGTTATCACAGCTGTATGTTTGACTTGAGGTGAAGGAGGCTCGTGCTTGAGGGGATTCCGTGAAGAGACAAGTATGAAGCTTGGGGCGCCATTACAGAAGCATAAGAGTGGTGAGCTTCTTTCTCTTCTTTGTTTTGTTCTGGAACATGACCACCATTTGTTGATGCTTTGTGCTTTATTAAAATGTGGAATTGGTTCCCATATGAAGAGCAATTGGTAATTGATGTAGCCACCGCTTGGAATTATCCTCTCTTTAATTTTGTCGGCAACACTTCAAGCATATAATTTCAGCTTTTCTCAATCATGTTTCAAGCATTTTAATTGGACCTTTGTTCTCTTGGTTTATATCACAACCGTCAAGCTTCATTGTAGGCACCTCTTTACACAAGTTGCATGTTTATTTGTTTTGTTGGCAGTAAACACTCGTGAAACATTTATAGTGACAAAGGCCTCATGTGAGGCAGGTACCAAGAATTCAGCTTTTTATCTGCAGGCTGTGAGGAAACTTCAGGGGTCGATTTAGTTTTGAATTGGTGCTTTGGAGGTCATGGAGTCAAGGCTATGTGTTTGGCTGTGGGAAGAGTATTTGGCTATATATGGTGTGGTTAAAAGGAAGCCGGGGAGGTTGGGACTTTGTACGAGTTTCAGTGTTTGGTTTTGTAAGATCCAGGTTATAAAGCGATCACAGAGAATCATAGTAACAAAGAAACGTAGTAGCCATAGAACCATAGTACCCATAGTGACCAGTAACTTAGCCTCCCGTAGCCATAGTAACAAGCCGTAGTAACAAGAGTTCATAGTGACCGGTAACCAAAGGTATCCAGCATCGTAACGTAACCAGAGAACAAGTAACCAAGTAACCAAAACCATAGTAGCCAAAGTAACCAGAGAGCAAGTCACCACAGAACAATAGCCATAGTAACCAAGTCACCATATGGAACAAGCCGCAAGGGATTCAGAGAACAAGAACAGTAACAAGGAGCCAAGATCATCCGCAAGGGATTTGAGTAACCAAAGTAACAAGTAACCAGGTGATCCGTGAGGGATTTGAGTAACCAAGGTAACAAGTAACCAGGTGATCCGTGAGGGATTTGAGTAACCAAGTAACCATCCGTGAGGGATTTGAAAGGCAACAAGGCCTCAAGTATCATGATAGAACAAGAGCTGCGGACAAAGAAAAGGAAGTCGCCATCCGAACCTTGTAAATAACGAACTGCTTCTTTGTGCCTCGTCTCCTCCTTCACGTTGATGTTGGTGTAAAGTCCTCTGCCTCTCTTGTTTGTGTTGGTGTCGACTGCCTCCTCTGCCCTTCTACGCTGGCTTCTTCTCTTCTTCTCTGTGCTTCTCCGTCTGTTCCCCTTCTTGTGATAGAGCAGCCCTTTATATATATCAGCCTACAAGACGACGTGATAGAGATGAAGTTGAACTCGTTCTTTCTTATCGTCAAGCTGGAGAGTAGGCGTTTGATTAGGATTGGAAGTACAACTCCACCTATATTTGGTCGTATACACAACACTTCTGTATGTTGCTTTGTTTATAGAGTTTAAACAAAACTAGAAGAGTAGAAAGAATCAAACATTAGGTGAAATGTAGAGTACTACTTGTAGAGGGCAACGTGCCCTTTTCCTTTCGTCATGGTGACTCGCCTTTTTTTTTTTTTTTTTTTTTCTTACCCGAGCAGATTTTTCTTTTATGGGTTATTGAAATATATATATTTTTTTATGGTATCAACAATGTGAAGACTGCTTTTCTTCATGGGGACCTCGAAGAAGACATTTATATGTCACAGCCAGAGGGTTTTGTTGAAACAGGAAAAGAGAATTTGGTTTGTCGCTTGAGGAAGTCTTTATATGGGCTCAAGCAATCACCAAGGCAGTGGTACAAGCGTTTCGACACATACATGCTCAAAATAGGCTACACAAGGTGTCTATATGACTGCTGCGTCTACTACCATGTATTCGAAGATGGAGAATTTATTCTACTACTTTTGTACGTAGATGACATGCTAATTGCATGCAGGGAGATGTCGAAAATTCAAGAACTTAAGAAGAAGTTGGGAGCTGAATTCGACATGAAGGATCTAGGGGCTGCACAAAAGATCCTTGGAATTGAAATAAGGAGGGATAGAAACGCAGGAAAAATATGGTTGTCACAAGAGAAGTACATTATGAAGGTGCTTGAACGCTTCAACATGGATGGAGCCAAGTTTGTTTCTACCCCATTAGCTGCACACTTTCAGTTAAGTGCACAACACAGGCCATCAAATCAGAAAGAGATCGATGCAATGAAGAATGTCCCAAATGCAAGTGCAGTAGGGTGTCTCATGTATGCGATGATTTGCACAAGACCAGATTTAGCTCAAGCATTGAGCGTTGTCTCCAAGTACATGTCAAATCCGGGTAAGCGCCATTGGGAAGCAGTGAAGTGGATTTTAAGGTACTTGAAGAGAACTAAGCAGCTTGGAATCATGTTTGAAAAGAAAGATGAAGCAGTATGCGTGGCTGGTTTTGTGGACTCTGATTTTGCAGGAGACTTAGATAAAAGGAGGTCCACAACAGGTTATGTATTCACCTGTGGAGGAGGACCAGTGAGCTGGAAGGCGACTCTACAAGCAGTCACAGCTCTATCTACTACAGAGGCAGAGTATATGGCATTGACAGAGGCTTCAAAGGAGGCAATTTGGTTGAATGGGCTGGCAAGTCAGATCGGGATTCACCAAGAAGGTGTGGTAGTGAAGTGTGACATCCAAAGTGCCATTCATTTGGCAAAGAATCAGGTGTTTCATGCAAGGACAAAACACATTGATGTTCGTTATCACAGGATCAGAGATTGGGTAGAAGATGGAGTTATCATTGTGGAGAAGGTTCACACAAATGATAATGCAGCAGATTGTCTAACTAAACCAGTTTCTGCAGAGAAGTTCAAGCATTGCTTGGACTTGCTCAATGTCACGGCTTGTTGAGTTGTGGTGGAGCACCTCCTCACTTGAGGTGCGTTGAGGCAAGAAGAAACTTGCCAAGGTGAAGGTTCTTGAAGGTTTGTTCAGGATTACTTCAAGGGAATCAAGATATCCTGAAGGGAGCAGCAATCTTTTGGTACCAACTCACCAAGGTGGAGATTGTTGTGTTTTGGCTCGTTGATACAATCTGTGGAGTTAGGGTTCAGTATACAAGTCCTAGTTTAGAAAGGAAAGATGTAGCTTCTTCTATAAGTTCTAGAAGAGTTTAAGTCTTTTAAGTTCTATTAGGATTTGTATTAGGTTTAGGAGTCCTAATTAGGGTTGTATTAACAGCAGCCCCTATAAATAGGAGCTACAGAGAGTTTTCACGAACAAGGCAGAAAACTGAGAGCTAAGGGTGATAGAGAGAGTTCTAGCAGGGAATTGAGGATTAGCATAGGGATTGCAATAAGTTCTTGTAATCAGTTTGTTATTCTTCATAGTGCAAGAGTATCTCTCGGGAGAGATCACAAGAGGACGTAAGCCTAAGTTTTGGCTGAACCTCTATAAATTCTGTGTGTTGTGTTTCTGTTTTCTTTCTTTGCTAACATCACAAATACCTGATCTAAAGGCGCTTACTACAATAATCTTTGTCTGCATGAACTTAGATCTATTACATTAGGCAAAGAATGAAACCTGATCGTCTTACAACTATGAACCTTTCCTACAAATGTCAAATGCCAGTAAAATCAGGTAGCAACTGAAAACCAATAAAAACAAACTAGCAAATATTAGACACTCACCTAAACATACAGGCGCCCCTACCGCGATCCACAAATACACAAATAAAAACTTAACACTTCACCGACAATTAGAGGTATTTAGATAGCATATTCGTTTTGTTTTCAGCGTCTCCCAGTGCATATAAAAATACTAAATAGTACATCTTGAACTGTTGACAAAAATGATAAACCAACTAAGGCTTAGTTTGGGACAGCTGTGCTGTGAGTAAAATGACTTTTGAATCAGCTGTGAGTAAAATGGCTTTTGAATTTGCTGTGAGAGGAAGCAGTTTAGGTGTTTGGTAAACTGTTTTCAAAAGTGCTGTGAGAACGAAAAGTAATTTTTTGTGTTTGGTAAGTTCTAAGTAAAAAGTATTTTGAGTGGGTGTATTTATCAAAATAATCTTAAATATTTAAAATTTTATTAAAATGGATATTACTTCTCTAAATTATAGACTATGTTCAAGGAAGGTTAATTCCGTAACTTCCGTTGTGTGTCTTGACCTAATTAGACTAGAATAGTAGTTACCTTAGTAGATAGGGAATCCCTGATTACTTGGGATACTTGATGTAATGCCTATATAAAGGCCTCCTTATCTATCAATAAAGGAACGCTTTGCATCTATATTGTTTCTCCTACAACACGTTATCAGCACGTGGCTCTAGCCTTCGTCTAATAGCCATGAAAAATTCATAAACCCTAGGGTTCCAATCTGAAAAAAAATTCAGAAACCCTAAATTCTCTTTTCTGCCGGCAACCTATTTGTCGGCAAAGAAAGCCTCCCATCAGACACTATTTTTTGCCGACAACCCCTTTGTCGGCAACGAGGTGAAAAAGTTCTTCTGGCGACAACTTTTTCGTCGGAAAAGAAAGAAAGAGTCAGGATCCAAGTTTTGCCGACGACATCTTGTCGGCAGAGATGGAATATGTTTAGAGCACCCAGAAATCTTCTCTGGGCACCCATCTTCTCTCCCGATCTCAGCTCGACCCAGCGCCGCCGCTGCGACCTTGAGCCGATATTTGGCGCCACCGACACCAGAAGTCTTGCTAGCCGGCCCAGCCTGAAGCCGCCAGCGCTCCACCCAGCGCCGACTCGATCGGCCTGCATCCATCGCAGCGCCACCTGCGTGCTCCATCGACACCGCCGCTCGACGCCGCCGACGCCTAGCAGGATCGACGAGGACGCCGATCGATTATGCAGCAGGGTCGCGTAGCGCCATCTCCGACGCACACCTCAGTTCGCTGCGCCTGCAACCAGACGGCGTCGACCCAACCCGTCTGCCAGTGGTACAGCCCAACCCGACCCGGTTCGGCCCAACCCGGATCCTCTGATCCGACCCAGGGGCAAAACGGTAATTGTACTTACCTCAGTTAAACAGTTTTTACCCTACGGGTTAAAAACAGTTACTGCAGTAATTCTTTTTATTAGTTTTACTGCTCCATATATGGTGAATATGACTAACCATATGTTTTTCTTTTCCATGAAACTTATTGCACGACGCATCGCGATGTAATTGCGAGGATTATTTCGTTGCACGTACATGGAAGAGCATCTTAATTTGCACAAGGATCAGAACCGAGTCCTTCAGCGCAATTTTTAAACGCAGTTCATTTGGCGAACTAGCAAGTATGATTTAATAAAAGTTCCCGTTTTTCGCAATTTCAATTACTTGAACTTGTGTATATGTGTTGGAACTTGTGTGTTTTTCAGGACGATACAAAGGGGCCCCACCCACCCCTGCGTATCACAGTATTTATGGGGTAACTGTGATGTTACCGTCCAAAGTTGTGCTTGTGGCTGTGATGTCACTGTGAACCACAACTCTTCGTGAATATTTAATCACGATTCCGACATAATATTGTCGATGCTTGTGACGATCCTAAGGGAGTCACAAAGGGGACAAACTCATGATGTGTGACGGAAATTGTCACTGTAACATCGATATGTGACGGAAATTGTCACAACAAATTGAATTGAGTAACCAGAATCTTGGTCTCGACCATTCAATTCCTTCCCTCTTGTTCTTTTGATATAAAGAAACAATTGACCATAAAATGCGCCTAGAGAATGGCCATTGAAACAAAGAGAGAATCATGTCATTGATATGGTTCTATCGGTTCACTAATTGCAAAATTGCAATCATATGGTCAATGTACACAAGAGATACATGGAAGAAGATGAGAGTATATCCTCATGATTACGGATTTCAACAGCAAAAGATAATTTGCAATAAATATGAAGCATATGACTTCAATTTCATAGTCAAAGTGACTACAAATCCGTTGATTTTGTGCAGGCATAGACCTCACATGTGTGACTAATGCTACTTAGTCGATACACTCTTTATGGTCAAGATCTCGATATAACCGTTGGCATTTTGATGCATATATGGTTCGATTCCCTAAAAAAAAGCTATATGTGAATGCAATGAATCGCATTACACATTTACATGGCATGTTGATTGAGTTCACCAACCTAATTGGTGATGTTAACTCGAAAAATCACAAGAGACAAAATGAGTGACTCGCGAGAAATTGCGATCCGCCAACTTGGCCGTGATCCGCCAACTCTGCGATCCGCCAACTTGGCCGCGATCCGCCAACTCTGCGATCCGCCAACTTGGCCGCGATCCGCCAGGCATCGCTCGCCATGGCCATCCGCCAACTTGGCTGCGATCCGCCAGGCCTCGCTCGCCATGGCCATCCGCCAACTTGGCTGCGATCCGCCAGGCCTCGCTCGCCATGGCCATCCGCCAACTTGGCCGCGATCCGCCAGGCCTCGCTCGCCATGGCCACTCGCCAACTTGGCTGCGATTCGCCAGGCCTCACTCGCCATGGCCACTCGCCAGCTTGGCTGCGATTCGCCAGGCCTCACTCGTCAAGAAACAAATTGACATGCTTGCGTACATAAGCGGATGCATGCGCATTGCCCGGCCTCGGCCTCGGCACTCTTGCGCCCACCAAAGCCCGCCTTGCCTAGCCTCGGTTTCGGCCTTGGCTTAGCTTACGCGTTGCTTGGACTACAGCTCCGCCACAACCACATGCTGCCGCCCCCTCGGTCTCCGGACCTTGGCACGCACACGGCCCGCCTAGCAGCGCCCCGGCCTCGGCCTCGGCGTTGGCCTGAACACGGCCCGGCCAGCAGCCATCTCGGCCTTATAAGCCCATGCACTCACTCCGGCACGTCTTGGCTTCGGCCTCGGCACGTCTTGGCTTCGGCCTCGGCATGCCTTTGGCTCTTTAGCATGGCATCGGCCTCGTCAGGTCCTTGTTTTATGCCTCGGTAAGCCTTCGCTTCGGCCTAGGCTATCCATCGGCAACTCGCATGACCTTGACTCCAACATCAAGCCTCGGCCCCAAAAGCCTTTGCTTTTGCCTCGACACGCCTTGGTTTCGGCCTTGGCATGCCTTGACATTCGCTCGGCCTCGGCCTGCCCGTGCACCACCTCGGCTTCGGCCTTGGCTAGCCTAGCACGCGCCTATGCTTGACCCTGGCCCTTCCTTGCCTTGTTTCGGCTTGGCTCCCATTCTAGCTTGGCTTCGGCCTCGGATAGCTAGCTCATGGCCTCGGTCCTGGATACTTGGTTTAGACATTTATGTCTCTATAGTATCGATGTTGGCTCATTCTGGTTGTTTTCCGGCTCTATTTTTGAGCGTTAACGGATGTATCTAGTACGCCTTTAAGCATGCCTATGTTTTATCTTGTGATACTACACGCCATGTTGCACACTCTTTAGGAATTGAGTATATATTCCGGTTTATATGTCTTGGCATAAAACCCTTGTCTCTACACTCTTATGAATGTATCATAGAGACATTGAGTGTGTAGCTAATCTACATCGAACCTTGCTCACCACTTAAAGATATTGGTGCCAACGTTTATCACCTTGAAACTCATTGTGAAAATTGAATTGATTTCTTATGTATCGCTTCTAATGAATGCGCACAACTTATGAGTCAATATTGTGAATGTATTTCACGTATACTATGATTCGGATTCTTTGAATCGACGACTCATGTAGACTCTTCCATACATAGTCCGGAATTTTGGACATGTTTTGATGATCCATATATGCAAGAAAGCTATGGACATCGTTTCTTTTGAGCAAAGAAGCTATTGGGATCAAAGATTACCAAAAGAATTTGGTAGCGTCATGAGCAATGCTCAAGGCTCAAGGATGACATTAACGTCACCCAAGTCTTCCTCCAAGTCAATGGAAGCACCATCTATGCATTTAAACGTGCATATGATCCCCCCTTATGATCCTTCATTAGCTATGCTCAACATATGGAAGCTTAATCTTTAGCAAAGTTTTGGAGTAACGCCCTCCTACGCTAAAGGCAATGATACATAAGATGATGGCTTTGATGCCTTCTCATAGTTCAATTTGAGATACAATGATACTATGGTGATATACCTCATGGTTAAACTCAAGCCATAACACTTAGATGTTATGAAGCACCTTCACAATGATAGAAAAGTAGCAAAAACCTAAAATTTCTGGTTTTTTAGCTCGCGGACTCGTCATTGTGAGGACCGGTTTACCTACTTTTAGGCCGGTTCTTGAGGTGAAATTTGGTCCACCGATTCCTAACATCCATGGCTACCTGCTCATAAAATTTCAGAGCCATTGGACACCTGGAAGGTGATGAACCACTCGACACAAACGTTCACTGACCTCCGGCGACTATTCCGACCGGTTCGGTATGTTTCCGACCGGTTCCGGCAATGAGGCCGGCGGCGTTGGAATCCTAACACATGTGCCTACCTACTGTTAAAATTTGGTGGCATTTGGTGTTCCGGAACATAGTGAAACGTTTCAGGAAGCATACATGCATGTTACATTTTGTAACGGAATGCATCTTGTTAACGTATAAGTGTTAACGATCAATACCCTATACCGTCCACATACTTTATGTGCCATATTGCGCTACCACAAGCGCTCAATGATGGGTTATTTGATTATGAATAACGTCTTTGAATAAGACGTCAGCTTCCACCTATAGTCCGCTATATATAAACCTTAACAGGCGATCTCGTTTATGTCATTTTTTTGATGAGCCAGTCTCCCCGTCGTTAGGGGGAGAGAAGAACAAGTTTGTTCAAGTAGAACGACTTGGCATTGCCGTGGTTTGTCCCCACTGTGCCTCATCATGTTCCCAAAGTCCCATAAATCAAAGTGACGAGATTTGATATACATGCTGCAAAGAGCAAACTATTGGTCTTTCAAGGAAAAGATCGGAATAGTACTCTTGTATCAACATGCCTGTAAGGATTGATGTCCAAATCAATGGACATATTGTCATTCATAAATGGTGACATGGTGACTCCACAAAAGTGGTAGATGGTGTCACTAGGCCGTGACTCTCACAAGAAGTGTAGAGAGGGCACTTTGTTCGATATACACTCGCCGAATGCGAGTATGGCACAACTTGATCCTCGGATCAATGACAACTCATTCGTCTCATGGATTTTCTGGATTAAGGTTATTATTGGGGGACGCCTCAATGAGAAGCCAATCCATATAGAGATCTCTACAAATGCGAATTACACTAGTGTACATGAGTACGTGGTCTATGAGTTAGATATCGAATACACTCACTTCGTTGAAGCAAATACCAACGTTGTGAATTGGCCTACACGGAAAGATATGCGATCCAGTTTATACAAAGAGATAGGTCCTTGGTCAGGTGATGCCGACACCGCAAGTGTAAACCCTATCGATAATCTTTGATTGAAAGCGTAGTGAGAAAAAGAGCCTAGACTCACCTTGTGGCGCAAGGTCTCTCACAAACGCCCTGGAATCGACTACGATGACATATGCTCTCGTAATGGAGTCATATCACACTCCACTACCTTGTCAGTTAGGTAGTTCCGAAAAACTGAACATGCAGCTTATGAATCATCTCTATTGGGACTAAGTAAAGAGATGTACATAAATATCATGAATGGATCAGTTTTCACCCAAGTCAAGTAAGCAAAAACCTCGAAGTGCGTATGCTATCAGATTAGGATGTTCTCTATATGGGTTCAAATCTTCTGGTTGGATATTGTATAACGCGGTTGAGCAACTACTTGATTGGAGATGAAATGTAATGAATCATGCCTATTTGCGTGTAAATTACGGATGATTTGTGATTGAGATATCACTAATCCGACGTTAAGAATGAAAAGATCTTGGGAATACTTGGTCTCAAATGTGAGAACCGTTAGTGATGAACTTGTTCATCTATCGGCTTATGGCAAACTAATGGACGTTAAACCAAAGCCTATATGTATCCCATGATTAGTCGATGTCTTGAGAAGACTCGTTTCGTCTATGTGACGAGAAGTCTTGGGAGATGAAACTCTCTATCTAAGTATCATGTGCGCAATCATGTACTTGTCATAATATGCTCGACTCGACATCTCATTCGCTATAAACTTATAAAGCCAAAGTGATGGCTAGACGCGCCCACGCAATGCCATGGTATATGGCGGTACTTTCTTTTAAGAGAGAAAAGTTTAGGCTCATTCGATCCTATCATGAAAGACATATCAATAGGCAATTCCAGATTCTGCCTAGTTCTGTACGTCAACTTCCCCGTGACCTACATGACAACTCACTCATCGGAAAATGGTAAACTTAGTACCGTTGGAAAGCTCTATGTGTCTACTTTCCAGGGACACCAACCATTTGATTATAGCTATCATATTGAGTGAGTTATGGCTGTTTTAGCAAAGTAGGACGAATCTGTCCGGTAATTTGCAGATCAGTCACCTTCGACAGAGCTTTGTGATCAGCTCAGAACGAACCACGTTGTGTACTTTATACCACTGGAAAGATATGGGTGTCTAGTTTCCAGAACATTTTACGGTTCGTTCATACCTACTGTATCGAAGGAGTTATGACTATTTAAGTACACGAAGGTCATGCTGCGCGTGAATCTGATTTTCAACGCGAACTCTGGTTTTGAGTTGTTAAGCGACCTTCTTCCTTAAGACCAAGTAAAGCTAAGTGTAGCTGGTCTAATACAAGGATAATGTGGCTGTATTCAATGACTCGATCATTGGCCACACCTACTTTTGAAGCTTGTGAGGAGCGTTTGTATACGCCATTAATCTGAACTCCAAGATTGAGTTACCAATCAGGGGGAGTTGTCTTGTAGACATCAGGGGGAGTCTACCTCACATGTAATCTTCAATTGTAGTTGGTGCGTTGTGCTCTTTTCCCTTCGACCAAGCTTTTTATTTTTACCCAAGAGGTTTTGTTTTGCTTGGCAAGGTTTTAGCGAGGCAACATGTTATGCACCGTGTCACATTAGGTACGCGACACAAGGGGGAGTGTTCAAGGAAGGTTAATTCCGTAACTTCCGTTGTGTGTCTTGACCTAATTAGACTAGAATAGTAGTTACCTTAGTAGATAGGGAATCCCTGATTACTTGGGATACTTGATGTAATGCCTATATAAAGGCCTCCTTATCTATCAATAAAGGAACGCTTTGCATCTATATTGTTTCTCCTACAACAGACTATAGTTTTGTGCAATTATTTTGGTATAATTTTTTGCAATGTATGACCAGTTGTTTGGACCAAATAAAAGATTTACGAAGAATTCTTTAATATTAAACCAAATTCATCTAAAATAATATTAGACAAAGTATTTTCCACCATAATCAAATGGAACCATTACACAAAATATATTAGAGTCTATTAATATTGCAACTACATTGCATTCATTAAACTTTGTGCAATCATATTTCTTAGCACTACCATTTCTTCAAAAGCTGCTTTCCAAAGCTCTATTTCCTAGCTTTTTGATTTCAGCTTTTGGGGAAATCTATTTTGGCCAAAAGCAGCTTTTAGGGACTTTACCAAACACCATACATTAATTCCAAAAGCTAAAGCAGTCTCAAAAGCAGCCTCAAAAGCTGTCCCAAACTAAGCCTAAGCCTACTGCCAGAACCTAATTCCCTGGACCTATATCAGGTCCATGGAAAACATTACCAGAAAATCTAGAAACTCAAGGAAAGAATATAAAGATACAAGCACTAAAATCGGATTGAGATACATTATAGAATAAGAAAACAAGAATAGACATCAACCTTCCATCTAAATATCTGTTTAAGAACATGAGACCCACAAACAGCTTCTGCATCTTCGATACTGCACCCTTCATCTAGTTTCCTCAGTGCTGTTCGAACGGCCTGAATATGCAGTAATGACAATACAAAAAAAATATTAAGAGCCTTTTCAAAATAACAGAGTGATAGAATAAAACCCCACTTAAAAATTTCATTCGGCGTACGGCGTACCTCAATTGAGACTTCCACCTTTCCCAGTGACATTTTCTTGTCCAAAACATCTTTCATGGAGTAACTATAATTTGATGGCACCGGATAGTTTCTAAATATATCTTTCAAGATTATTGAAGATGCAGCCTTTTCCATTAAGCCCAATACTCTGAATTGGAAGAAATTTACCTCAGAACCAGACATCATAACAATTGATCATCAAATTAGGACTTTTGTTGTTTGTGAAGCATGATTATATCAAAGAGGACTATGTCAGATGAAAAATTGTAACAAAGTACATGTCAAAATGGAAAGTTAAAAGCAAACCAGAGTACCTCCTTTTTCTATCTCTATTAGGTACATCCACATTTCCATGCTTTATAGCAAAAGATGGGTTCTCCTTCTGTTTCAATTTTATTTTTACAGTTCTTTTGCTGTATGATTCTTCCAATGAAGGATTTATCACCATAGACGCAACTTTCTCTCTGTCTCTAATGGACTGCGATGTCAATTTCCTCTTCTCTTTGACAGCAGGGAATTTTATGTGTTGCCTTGCAAAAAGATTGTTTTTATCTGTCTCGTGTTTTCTGATCAGAAGAAAAGGCAAAAGAGTTAAAAAAGATACGGCCAACAAAATGATAGATAGAAGCAGCTCATCAAAGAACTAATTCTTACATGCAATATATTAGTATACGGTTTGGTATTATTCCATCCCAAGCTCTTGTTACTGATCTTCGTTCACCACATATTCCTTCTTTGTCTTCGAAAGGAATAAAACTGATAGAAGCAATTCAAGCATCAAACTTCTTGCCACTACAGATAAAGGACAATGATCTCAAGACTGAATATTGAAAGAAAAAAAAGATGGGAAAAGAAAATCAAGACCTTGGCAGGCATTTCCTGTGATATGACTTGGGACAGCGCATGCACACAGCAAACTGAAAACTGTGAACCTTGGTATTTTCTCCTTGTTTACAAATGCGACACTTATGAACTGGACAGGTAAAAGATTCTCCCATTGAAATCCTTTTCTCAAGTTCTTCAGCAGGAACTTTATTATCTTGAGAAAGTTCTTTTGCAACACAATGTGGATGGTAGAATTGACCACATATTGGAGAAACACAGGGAACAACCTAAAATGTTTGAAAAGAATGATTAACATCACCAAAAGATATAGACTACAAGACTAAAATATTATTTATGATATAAGGAAAGTTGACTCTTTGTGCAAAATAGAAGACAGAATAACAGAAATATGAACACGTTCAGATCTTTTACAGAAGAAGAATGTCAAATATTTTGGTAAAGCAGAACTTAATCAGAGAAATAAATGCTTAAAGTATGTGTGAATGACGAAAAGTATGTACCAAAAATTCATAAATATTGATATTCTAAAAATAATAAGGAATACCAACCAAGAACGAGGCCAAAGAGATGAACAGGGCACTAGAAGAACAACAAGATGTAGGTCATACAAAACCAACATCACAAGAAGAAGATCGAAAGAAAGCACAATAGAATTCTAATCAAAGAGGCCTTGCAATATAATTTTTAGTAAGATTCAATATTACAAAATGATTCTTAGTGACAAAATCTCCTGTTATCTGCTTGCATAATTCTAGATAATTCAAAATGTCAATGAAATAAGCCTTCTACAGCTGCCCAGTCCCCTCGAATGAGATCACAAACAAATAAAAAAAAGTATTTCTGCTTCTAAAATGGGAAATAGTGAACAACCGGGATAGAGCACTTTCACTAGTACTAAAACTAATCAGGTGGTGCTCACAACTATATACACAGTTATTTAAAGTCATTTTACCACCATTCAAATAATAGATCAATATTGTAATCTCATACGTCATACCTCAGCTGCACCTGATGATTTGTCTGAAGATCCCAACTCTCCACAAATAAAGCACTGGTGTTGTTTGTATTTGCAGTTCTGGCATAAAAAATTAGGCATTGCCTACCAAATCTGTAAACAAAGCTTTAGTATACCCATATAATGCATGTGTGTGTTTCGAAATATATGTGTGTGTCTGTCTGTGTGACAAGTAGTTACGATGGTGATAAACAACAAAAAGATGCGAAGAAAAAGTAAAGAAAGAGGGTCGACAAAAGTAGTATATAACAGGAGCATACATCCACTGCCTCCTTGGTAAAGCCAAGAGATTCACAACTAGAGTGCTGACCAGTCTCTGGAGTTGCATGAAATGAACTTAGGCACCGCCTTTCACAACTGTATTAGAGCAAAAATAGCATCATACCATATATCATAGAAAATAGAGAAACTTTGAAAAACATCTGGGGATGCCATAATGAACATGAAAGTAGGATGAAACAAGAGAATATACCACAAGAGGTCACCACCATCATGACACAAAGCGCAGACATAGCCAAACAAATAATCAATGTCAACGAACTCATCATCCTCACCATCATCAATCAGATCATCATCAACCACAGATTTGAGCTTTTTAGTAACTTGAATGTCCTGAAATTCAAAACACCCATTGGCTGCATAAATTCTAACTTGAAAACAATTAAACAAAACTAATGATAGTAAGTGCATCCTCAAACAAACCAAAACAGTCAATAGTGGCAATGCTGTATAATACACTATTCCAAACAACAATTTCCACCCAGTGCTGTCAATTTTTCTCATAATCCCCTAAAATTGCTAAAAAGAAAGTGTTTCAGTTGAAGTATATAAGATTAACTGAAAATGAATAAAGCAAAAACATCCAACCCAATTCAAAGAAGGCAAAACCCACAAGGAAATGTCATAAACTTTGAACAGACAACAAATTGCTCTTCCAAAATTAGCAGAGTTATAAAGCAAACAAACCAGTCTGCATTAGAAAGTGGGTAAACCTGGAAAACTAACAAACAAGAAAATGGGAAGGGGTGAGGTAGTATTACGTCAGCGTCGTCGTCGTCGTCGAAACAGAGCTCGCCTTCCTCTCTGCTACTGTTGGGGCTCTTGTTCACAGGCACCTCCATTTGAAGAGAGAAAACAAAACAGAGAGAAATTGAAATGAAGAGAGACAAAAGCGAGGAGGAGGTCTAGTACTCGGTACTCACTCCCTCTCATCAAAATGGTGGGGTGGGTTTCCGTACGTACATTTTCATTATTTGCTGTCCCTCCGTCTTTTTATGTAAACGCCAAGTCACCACTTGGTGTGTATTAAGCTTAAGGGTAAATTCCTTCTGTGGTAATTTATATATGACTAATTGGACACTTTGGTACCTGAAGTTTTAAAGAAAATAGTTTGATAACTGAAGTTAGGTTTTGTGTGACATTTTGGTACTTATGTTGACTTTTCTAATAAATCTTAGGGTAAAAGTGACATTTAGGTATATATTGATAAAAATAGAATTAAAAAAAAAAAAATTTATGAGTTTAAATTAATGTTTTTGGTTTAAATTAGTGTTTTTGGGAAAACATAAATGAATATTATGTTTAAGAAATTCAATTGTGATGATGTGAATACTCACAAGCCTAATCCGTGAAGCTATATATAATCAACAAAAAGCATTTTCACGGTTGTTCGAGTCACGAATACTAGATTTCTTAAACATATATCCAATTATTTTCATATTCAACATAACTTAAAAAATTAATTCATGTTTTTCTCTTTGAAGAGACAAAAAAATTATAAATACCAAGGTGATAGCCAGTAGTGTTGAACTCATAAAACTCATGGTTTTTAATTTATTTTTATAAAATAATACGTAAATATCATTTTTACCCTTACATTTAACTAAAAAGTCAAATTAAGTACTAAAGTGTCACACAAAACCTGACTTCAGGTACCAAACTGTCCTCTTTGAAACTCTAAGTACCAAAGTGTCCAATTGACCATACATGAGGTACCATAGGAGGAAATTACCCTAAGCTTAATATGGCAATGAAACCCATCTTCAGTGTTTGACACTTGAAGCCAAACCAACGTTTCAGAAAGAAGCCAAACCAACGTTTCAGAAAGCTGAGTCACTAACTGCTCTCTGGCTTCTTTTTGGGTAAGCTTTAGAGTTAATCTTGAATTTCTAACACGTAACATATGTTTCAGTTATCTTCTATACAATTCTTACTTTTGTAAATCCCAAAATTACATTCATTATTTTTGATCTATACACGAGGAATGAACCGCAAGAAGTGGACATTAGAAATCGCATGTACCATTCCATTAGCATTATAGCCCAATCTACACTACCAAAGCTTAACTTGTTTAATCAAAATCGAAGACTATTTTGGGAATCACAGCATGGTATGAGTATGTGATTTATAGCAATATAATGTGCTTAATTGTGGGAGGTTGTGTCTCTATTATATTGTCTAACACAAATCTGAGTGTGTAAAAAAGTATGGCACGAACATCTATCTGTGTCCACCTTCCAAAACGCTGAAACAGTAATGTAAACTCTGTACTAATGCTACCAGTACTATTCGACACATTTTTTTTTTTGTGGGTCAGAACAACTTGCATTTAATTTCAAGAAAACTCATTTGAATGTAGATCATCTATTTCTTGTCTTGACAAACTGGGGTCTTGAAGCCTTCTTTTCCATCTTTTCCCTCTTCTTCCGAGTCTTTTCATCCTCTACGCCTCCCTAATACACATGCAGTACCAAATCATACAGAGAATAGTATACCTATGTACTATATCGCTATCTAGATACAGAAGCAAGAGAAACTACCTCTGAGCCTTGTGACATAAATGCTTTAATTAAACCAAATGATTTGTATCCTCCAAAAGCTGGTATCTGGAAACCACAAACAAAGCCTTGTGCTAAGAAACTATTCCCAAAACTCTTTGAATAAGATATAAAGTATATAAAAAGAGAACCCACATCATATCCTATATGTAGCCATCCTATCTTTGAATGTTCATATTTTGTCCTTGAAATTATATCCAATCTAAAAATGAGAATGCTCTAAGACACCTGCTAAAACCCATCAGATGAAAGTCTTGTAACAGTAGAGTTGATTGGAACAAAAACAAAGGCACTTGTCCAACACCCTGTCACCCTCACCCCATAAGACATATCAATATAGTAACAAAAACGCTTTTGTGTGGGGTAAAATTTATCACAAAAACCATAAGAGACAGTGCAGCATGGGAGCTATGACCAATTAAACCAATTTTTTCTTTTTCTTTTTTAGTTGAAGCTGGTATAGCAACTATTTTCTATTCTTAATGATCTATACCAAGAAGCTTTTAGATCACGTTAATGTCAATGAGTGCACCTGTATGCGAAAACATACAAATACAAGTCTATCAAAAGCATGTGAGCGCATGATCACAAGTTTACAAGCAATTTGGTTTATAAGATCTTACCACCAGATATGTGTACCAAAATTTTCCAGAGATTATGGACATGACTTGCACGAAGCTTGTGATGTAGATTACGTCATGTAAATAGCTGAGAAGCATGACAAACTAGAAGTCAAGATTCTACTGTAGAGCAAAAGGGTGTGTGCATAACCCAGCGTTACATATCTAAAGCATGTCGAATTGCGACTTGATAAATGGTTGATCAAATCTACTTTTATTTGATATATGCAAGCAGAAACTAGTGCGGCAGCCACAACTTAGCTTAAAAAAAAATTAAAAAATAAACCCTCTTTGGAAGCCTGAGACTGAGCCTGCCTATGTGTCTAGTGCTTTTAAGAGTATATTTTTAAGTCTTAAGGGCGGAGTGTGTCCTATAGGTCTTTAATTGAGCCATCTGGTACTTTAGGAGTTAAAAGGGTTATGTACCTTAAACATATAAATATGACTACCTAGCGCAAACCCAAATCAGATTGAAAAGAAATGAACTCAAACCTCCTGCATCTATTTTTTTCCCTTCTACAGCTGACAAGTTCTGTAACCTTTCTGCTTTCTTAATTTCTCGACATTCACAAACCCTGGAACACTGTATCCCGATGCAAATTTACTTTTCATTGTGACCACTTAATCATACATTAAGTAAGAATAGTAGGATACCAATAGAAAAGATCTGAACACGTACTAATAACTAATAAGAATGTGCTTATAATATGATAAACCTCCAAAATCCAAATCCTAGGATGTAGCATTCTTTGCAAACCAGAAAACACACATAAAAGTAAAAAAAAAAAATAGAACGAGCAACAAAGTACATTTTTAGCAGTAAAAAAATCAATGATAGAACGTACCCACACACTCCACTAGTGGTCATATCAAATCCACCATCCAGAAGTTCCCCATCATCAGCATAAGTAGGATTTGCCATTTGGGCAAGTTGTTTATAGGGAATGTAATAAGCTACAGATGTCAGTAGCAAAGCAATCCAGTTTTTCCAGGTAAAATTTGAATGGAAGATCAGCATTCTCACCACCACATAAATCACCTACATCAAGTCATCAACCCAGTCAAACACCAGTCTTCTCAACTGAAGATCTAACAGATATTATCACTATCAACTATAGTCAACCAATCATACATTGCAGGCCACAATCAAGCGACGGATATTCTCCATGTGCTGGGCATTCTCTTCCTTGCGCTTCTTTGCACCTTGATTTGCCATTTCGCTTGCACCCGTCTATAGGGCTGTGACCCTAGCAAAATCCAAAGAGTATGAGGACAATTTATATGGATCAGCTTGAACCTTAGTCTGTTGATTGGGCAGTTCAGAAATAAGCCATTGGACGGAAAATTCACAAGGGGGCCAGGCTCAACCCCAGCAAGTACTTATACAAAAAATTTAAACAAAAATCTTCAGAATTGGGCCTTACTTTATATTGATCATTTGTCTCTTTCAAGATAAAAAAAACTTCTGGTTTTATTTGAATCCTAGAGAAAGTGAAATAAATACTGTTGAACATTAATCAGTGAGCGAGATATCTAAACAGCAAAATCTGTATTACATTCATCTACGTTTCCACAAGTGCATAACCTGTAAAACCAATTTATTACCTAATCCACCTTAACCTCCAGAAATTTACTCCATGGAAATTTAGAGTCTTTTGACATAGATTTCAGAAATTCAGGAATTGTCCATTAGCTAAAGCACAATAGTCTTTCAACTAGAACTAGGGATTCATTTTAGTATCTGCAATGGTATTTCCATGAACCATAGCTCAAGTGATATCGGTGCTGCGGGTTGAAGGCTATATACTATAAATGCAGTTTTCCTTGTGACAGTATAAAAAGAAAAAGATGATAAGCATTATAAACAGAACTTTTGAAAGTTAAGCTGAGATTTAAATCCAATCCATTCTAATTCCCAGTTGATCAAAATCACTAAGAAGTAAGCACATTAGAATTAATTACCTAAATTCAATAATCATCATCACCATGAAATCAAACAAAAAACAATCGCCACAATTATTGAAGGATACAAATACAATTTTTTTCTTAAGAGAATACCAGTAAACAAAAAAACCCAACAAAGAGAACAAGTGAGAGAAATGGAGCATGAATTTAGAGATGCCTTTCAGATGAAAGATTAGTGACTGCTGGAATAATGAATTTGGGACATGAAATCAGCGGCAGTTCTAGCAACTTTCCTATATATAGTGCCAAAACTGAGATTGGTCCAAGCTCACTAATTTCCTTCCACTACCAAGATTTTTATTCCTACGATAAGATCACCTCTCTGTTCTCAATTACTTTTCTAAATTGACAATAAAAAATCTCTCCATAACTGTTTATGATAATGCAGCATTATGCTCTAGAGCATTATTATAGAGGACTATTAAAGACCAATATGTGAATCAGAGAATAAAAGGATGAAAGTTTGAACTTAATCACGCTACAAATTATTGAAATCTAAATGAGAAATCAAATTATCTAGAAACATGAACCACGAGTAATCCGCACGTTGTTCAAATTCAATCTCACACCGAGAAATCATACTGATCCTCATAAATAAGAACAACAAAGAAACAACACTGAAAGAAATCAAATTGAGAATCCAGAAGAATCGGGAAAATAGAAAATGATAAACCCTTAATGGGGTGCAATCAGAAAAAGAAAAAGGAAAAAAATGAAGTACCTAAATCGGAGGGTTGCTGGTGTGCGATGACTGCCGAGAGCTGAGAGTGGGGGAGGACTGGGCTTACGGTTTAGCTCCTCAAGAATGCGCACTTGTGGAGACTTTTTTTTTTTTTTTAAGGAGAAGACTGTCTTGTTGAAAAGAAACTAGGAAGAAAACCTATTTTTTTATTATTTTTGTGTTTTTCTTTAGAGCAAATGCAACCATGTACTAAAACCAAATACCAATTGACCAACAAAATAAGTACTACTAATCCACTATTCATCTAAAATTGGTCATTGCCTCTGGTTTACACAATGCACCAGCAAAACCAATTTAACTGCCAATTCGACTGCCGATCACTATTCATATTTTAAATTTAAATAATTCATTCATAAAAATTATATGAGATGATGATAAAAAAGTCAGATTTACTATACCTAATGATAAAAAGGTTGGTAGCTGTTTCATAATGATAATTAGGTCACTTAACTAAAACTCTTAAAGCGTTGCCCACAAAGTTGTAATTATTTACAACTTGTACCACTGATGTATAACGGCTCAGTTTCGTTTCTTCTTGACTACATAATTTCACTCACTCTCTCTTCACCACCGTCTGCGCCATCCAGATCCTTCCGCCGACTCCGACTCTGCCAAACTCGTCGTCCTCCGCGGCCGCATCCAAGCCAAGCCCAGCGTAGACGTCTTCAAGTCCGGCGTCGTCGTCCTCAAGGTCCAGCGCCGCCGTCTTCAAGGTCTAGCGTCATCGTCTTCAGGTTCGATTTGGTTTTTGTGGTCTGAATGGCTTTATGGATTGTGTATTGAGTGGATTTATGGAATCTAATCTGGATTTGGTGAAGTATAATTGTCTATTGCTCTGTTGGATTGAATGGATTTCGTTTTTGTGCTCTGAATGACTTTATGGATTGTGTATTGAATGACTTTATGAAATCTACTATGGATTTGATCATTTTGTGCATCGAAAATTCGAGATCATGTAATGCATTGTAGTTTGCAGAGAACTGACTGATCATTCTATGAAACATAATATTTCAAACTCGCGCGTTGTTATTCACAAGACTGCTAATATATATTACTTCATATCACTCTTAGGTTTCCGGTTGAACTTGTATTAGGTTAGCAAATACAACCCATATTGTCTTATGCTTGTTCTCTAATCGACAGCCTAGTGCATGTTAAATTGCTTTTGTAACTGCTTCTGTAACTACAAGCAAACATGAATAATAATGTAACTAGTAATGTACCTATGAAAAGTAACTGTGTAACTAGTAACGTACTGTCACACCCCGAATTTCGGATAACAAAAATCTAAATTCGACAATGTGAAAATTCACAAATAAACTCAAAGACTTCAAAGTTATCAATCAAATAACTAAGTACAACATCAGAGTTTAAGTGCGTGGCTCAAACACTCAAAATATTACATCAATAAAAGCATATATGCAAATAGAGTCTCACGCTATCACTCTTTAACCCAAAGGTAAACACAAGCTAGACCATGACACACATACAAGCAGTGCGACTCAGACGCCGCCTCCTGGCTGCTGGTCCTCACCTGCAGGTCTAACCCCTACACCGTCAATTGGTGCACCGGGTTGTAAACAACGAACCCGGTAAGCTTTCAAAGCTCGTGTGAGTAAAACAACAAGTTCAGGATAATATAATTAAAGCAACAAATGGAAATCACAATTTCCAAAACAGCCACAATCAATCAATAGAATCAAACTCAGGGCAAATGACATCTGTCATTCCCATCCAACTCACTCAAAGGCAGACAGACTAGAGCTCGAACTGATCGTAAC
Source organism: Potentilla sterilis (assembly GCA_963682095.1). Taxonomy (NCBI): domain Eukaryota; kingdom Viridiplantae; phylum Streptophyta; class Magnoliopsida; order Rosales; family Rosaceae; genus Potentilla; species Potentilla sterilis. Next base: position 37,181,609 of record OY821758.1, read on the forward strand.
CAATCACCCGGCCAAAGGCTTGGTTCCCGATATATTTGCTGATTCCCCATCATCTCACAGGAAAGGATCACGCCACACGTGTAAGATCCCCATCATAACACAGGAAAGATCTTACACTGGCTGTTGGTCTCCATACCAACCCAACTCACATCTCACAACTCACGCATACTCAATTTTACAATCATAAATCACCCAAAACACACCCTCAATATAAACTTATATATTTCACGTAAATATATATATAAGTAGGCATTCACTCAGGAACTGCCCACTAATATCAACTATAGTCATTGATCGTAAAATACGTTTAAAAATCATTTTTATATTAAAATTATTTTACTTACCAATGAACCGTAGTCGATCAAGTTCATTTAATTTAAAACAAATATCATTTCCATAACACAATTTTGCATAAAATGATCCATATACTATAATTAACTTGTATTAAATACAAACACTATGAGATTTACTCACATTAATTTACCAGAAATGTAAATATCCGTTTAGGGTCGGATCGCTACAGTATCGGTCAACGGTCAACGCTACAAGATCAGGTCAACAATCAACACTACAGGATCGGGTCAACCAACTCGGGTTGGGTCAGGTAAACCGGGTCGGGTCGAACCGGGTCAGGTCCGCTTCAAACGGGTCGTGGGAGAACAAATCGGATCGTTTTCGATCCGATCAAAGCAGCTAGATTCGGCGCGATCCACCTACTCAAGGAGGCGCGCAATGAGAAACTCAGCCGAACGGTGGGTGGCGCAACCCCGGGAGTCGCCTGCAGTGCCGCCGCGCACGGTTGCAGGAAGTCGAGGCGCCGCCACGTCGCACACAGTGCTTCCCTTCGGCCGATCCTTGGCTCAAACGAAAGAGGAGGCCGAGTAACGTCGATTGCTGGGTGGCGCTTGCGCCGTGGCGGCCGGACGGCGGAGATCGGTGCGTTGGCGATCCGGATCGGGGAGAGAGAAAAATGAATAGTAAATTACTACAGTAAAGGTGAATAGTAAATGGTAAAAAACCTGAAATGGAAATTCTGATATTTTCCCAAAAATTCCAGGCTTTATAGTCACTTTCCAGAACAGGAAATAACTTCCACATGTCGTAACTTCTTCATACGACGTCCGTTTCATATGTGCCACATGTCTACGAACTCATATCATCGAGCTCTACAACTTTCGTGAATGAAACTTTTCGAAATTCACAACGGATCAAAAGTCAACTTTTGACCCATTGAACTTAAACGTTTTTCAAATTTTAACTCTCGGAATCACTTTCACTTCCGACAATGCGCAACGACTAATTAAAAGCGTACGAAATACCAACTCTCAAAAACATCCTTCCATTAATTACGAGAAATTTACAAGTAATTAAACACGAAAATCGGGTTACTACATTCTACCCTCCTTAAAGGAATTTCGCCCCGAAATTCAAGCACACTACCCTACAAAAAATTGAGGGTACTTAGCCCTCATATCCGACTCTAATTCCCAAGATGCATCACGCTCATCATGGTGACTCCACAATATCTTGACCAACTCTACCTCATTCATTCGAAGCTTCTTTGTTGACCTGTCCAGAATACGAACAGGTTCAACAACGAATGTTGCATTCTCATTCACTTTAATAGTGCCATGATCGATCACATGCGACTCATCTGGTACATACTTTCTCAGCATCGAAACATGAAAAACATTATGCACACCAGACATGGTAGGAGGTAAGGCAAGCCGATAGGCTAAATCCCCTACCTTCTCGAGAACCTCAAAAGGTCCAACGTACCTTGGCGCCAGCTTTCCCTTCTTGCCAAATCTCACCACACCCTTCATAGGTGAGACCTTCACGAATACATGATCACCAATCTCAAACTCCACCTGCTTTCTCTTCAAATCAACGTAGCTCTTCTGCCTACTCTGAGCAGTTCGGATCCTATCTCGAATGATCGAGATCTTCTCCGTGGTCTCCTGAACAATCTCAGGACCCAAGAGCCCACTCTCGCCCACTTCCGCCCAACAAACAGGAGATCTACAAGGTCTCCCATAAAGAGCCTCATATGGCGCCATGCCAATACTGGAGTGATAACTGTTGTTGTAGGCAAATTCAATCAGCTGAAGATGATCTTCCCAACTCCCCTTGAAGTCCAAAACACAAGCTCTCAACATGTCCTCCATCACCCAATTCACCCTCTCAGTCTGCCCATCTGTCTGAGGGTGGAATGTTGTGCTCATATCCAATGTGGTCCCCATGGCCTTCTGGAATCCGGCCCAAAACTTGGAAGTAAAGCGAGCATCCCGATCTGATACAATGGATACAGGTACTCCATGAAGTCTCACTATCTCCTTCACATACAACTTGCACAAAGCCTCCACCGAGTGCGTCATCGACATTGGGAGAAAGTGCGCCGACTTCGTCAATCTATCAACAATCACCCACACAACATCATGCCCCAACTTGGACTTAGGCAACCCAGTCACAAAGTCCATAGAGATGCGCTCCCACTTCCATTCCGGAATAGATAGCGACTTCAACATGCCCGCTGGTCTCTGATGCTCTGTCTTCACCTGCTGACAGGTAAGACATTTGGATACATACACTGCCACATCTCTCTTCAACCCATTCCACCAGAATTGCTTACAAAGATCTTTATACATCTTTGTGCTCCCTGGGTGTATTGTGTATCGTGTATCGTGATCGATGTGCTACCCGAAGAATCTCCTCCTTGAGGTCAACACAATTCAGTATGCACAACCTGCCCCTGAATCTCAACCCACCATCAGATCCGACAGTCCACTCAGATGGACACTCATCCATCAAATCAGCTACTAACTCAGCCAGTTTCGCGCGAGAGAACTCATCATGTGCTTGACCCTGAATAATCTTAGAAATCAAGGTGGGCTGTACCGAAACACTACCAAGGAAGGTCCCCTGCTCCCTACCGGATGGTACAAGGTCAAACTCAGAAGCGGTCTCAAGCATGAGCCATTCCTGGATCATGAGAGAAGCAATAGCACCTCTTGGTCTCCTACTCAAGGCATCCACCACTACATTGGCTTTTCCCGGATGATACTCCAAGGTGAAGTCATAGTCCTTAAGGAGCTCCATCCATCTCCTCTGCCTCATGTTCAGCTCTTTCTGAGAGAACAAATACTTCAGACTCTTATGATCATAGAAGAGTTGAAACTTCTCGCCATACAAGTAATGCCTCCAAATCTTCAAGGCAAAAACCACTGCAGCTAGCTCTAGGTCATGAGTAGGATAATTCTTCTTGTGAATCTTCAACTGTCTAGAGCCATAGCCAACAACACCACCATGCTGCATCAGCACACACCCCAAGCCCTGATGAGATGCATCACTATATACGACATATCCACCCCCACTTGTGGGAATAATCAACACTGGGGCTGTGGTCAGTCTTGTCTTCAACTCATTGAATGCCTTCTCGCACTCATCTGTCCATAAAAACTGGACATCCTTCTTGGCCAACCTGGTCAATGGAGAAGAGATGCTAGAGAACCCCTCAATGAATCTCCGATAATACCCAGCCAAACCGAGAAAACTACGAACCTCCGTAGCAGTCTTGGGGCGACCCCAACTCATCACGGCCTCAACCTTGAAAGGGTCTACCGAGACTCCATCCTTCGAAACCATATGACCAAGGAACTTGACTTCCTCCTTCCAGAACTCACACTTCTCGAACTTGGCATACAGCTTAGCCTCTCTAAGAATCTGCAGCACAATTCGCAAGTGCTCCTCATGCTCCTCCAAGGACCTAGAATAAATCAAGATATCATCCACGAATACCACCAGAAACTTATCCAAGAACTGGCTGAAGATGCGGTTCATCAAGTCCATGAAAGCTGCAGGTGCATTGGTTAGACCAAAGGACATGACAACAAACTCGTAATGCCCATATCGAGTCCTAAAAGCGATCTTGGGAATGTCCTGCTCTTTCACCCTCAAATGATGATAACCAGACCTCAAATCAATCTTAGAGAACACCACTGCTCCTCTAAGTTGATCAAACAAGTCATCGATCCTGGGCAAATGATACTTGTTCTTGATGGTCACACTACCAGAAAAGGGGTTATAGCCGACGATATGGGAAAAAACGGCCGACGAAATAGTATCTCGTCGGCTATAACCCTTTATAGCCGACGAATTACTATTTCGTCGGCCACATCGTCGGCTATAATATTATAGCCGACGACTGCCGACAACTCGTCGGCTATAACTATAGCCGACGAAACGTTTTTGGTTATAGCCGACGAGGATGGTATTCGTCGGCTATAATAGTTATAGCCGACGAAAAGTTTTTGGTTATAGCCGACGAGGAGGGTATTCGTCGGCTATAACTCTTATATCAGATCGACCTTCTGCATCAGGGAGCTCATTCGTCTCTGAAATCGTCCAAAACGCTCTGAAATCGTCCAAAACCTCGGCCATAAGCTTGAAAGGTACGTATATTGCTGTGTGTGTTGATTTAGTTGGTTATATGCAGAGGTGTGTTAATTTAGAGTTTAATTAGAATAAATGTGTGATTAATTTGATATATATATATATATATGTGTTGAGATGAGATTATTAATGGGTTGATATATATGTTGTATTGGTTAGATAGAATTGAAGTTTTGTTGAAGATTAGTGATTGATTGTTGATTTATAGGTGATTTTAGATGAATTTGATGAAAAAATGTATATATATTAATTAATTTAATTGTAATTAAAAATATATTGTTGGTATATATACAAAATACATTGTGTTTAATTAATTAGGGAGATTGACGATGTTTTAATTAATTTAGGGATGCATGTGTATATATATATATATATATGTGTGTGTGTGTAATGATGAATTTTTTAATTAATTAGTACGTGCGTACGTACGTAGTACGTGCATATATACATATCTATATATAGCTATATTTATTTCTTGAATTTACAGGATGGACAAGAGTTGGATTACCCTTGGAAGATGGGATCAGGCGTATCATGATGGAGTTAGGAGTTTCCTGGATTTTGTGATGGCTAACTGTGGAGACACTACACTTCATTATTGTCCGTGTAAAAAGTGCAAGTGTGCCACCCCACGACACCGGTTTTCCATAGAGACAGTGGAGCAACACCTGGCTAGATATGGATTTTGGGTCCTATACACTAATTGGATTTATCACGGTGAACCAGAGTTTGCGGGTCGTCATGATCATGGACAATTTGCCGAGAGAGGGAGTTCCTCCAATGATCCGACAACGAACTGGATCAACGATATGTTTCCTCGTGAGAGCGGTGTCTTTGAGGAAGCACCAGATGTGCAACTCCCACCTCCGGAGATGGAGTGTTTCCCTGATATTGAGCCACTCGAGCCATTACCCCGATCTCCGGTCAACACAAGTGGTATGGAAAAGTACAACAACCTGATCGCATTGCAACAGACTCCGTTGTACCCCGGATGCAGTAAGACTGTCCTTGAATCTGTCATGGGAGTGATGAAGATCAAAACGGAGAACAAAGGCACTGTCAAATCGGTTGATGATTGGCTTCGGCTATGGGGTGGGGCGATGCCCCCCGGACATCGGCTTCCTACCAGTCATCATAAGGTGCGACATATCCTTAAAGATCTCGGCCTTTCCTACATCAAGATTCATGCATGCAGATACGATTGCGTTCTGTTTTACGGGGAAGGACTTGCAGATCTTGAATACTGCCCATTATGCAATACAGAGCGGTATAAGTTCACTCCTAAAGGGAACAAGAAAGCTGTGAAGATACTTCGGTACTTCCCGCTGATTGATAGGCTTGAGCGGTTGTTCATGTGTGCTTTCACGGCCGAAGCTATGAGATGGTGGGCTGAGAGGAATGTGCCTGACGATGACACCCTTAGACATCCCGCCGACGGAGAGGCTTGGAAGAAGAACGTGTTGGAGTTTCCTGAATTTGCATCAGAGGTTCGAAATGTTTGGCTAGGGCTATCATCCGACGGTTTCAACCCTTTTGGCAAGAAAGAGCTTCAGTACAGTGTGTGGCCAGTTATTTTGATTCCGTACAACTTTCCACCGTGGATGTGCATGAAGAAGGAATATAACATGCTCACATTGTTGATTCCAGGCCCAGGTTATCCGGGAAAGTGTCTCGATGTGTATTTGAGACCCGTAATTGAGGAGCTTCGGTACTTGAGTCTGAACGGCCACCTGGTCTACGACCGGTTCAAAAATGAGATGTTCCGGATGCATGCCATGCTTGTTGGCACGATCAGTGACTTTCCTGGGAGGGGTATGTTGTCGGGCAGCGTCACCAGGGGTTACAGGGCTTATTCAGAGTGCATGACTGTTGATTGCTCCAGTCCTCATTGCAGCAAGATTGTCCAGATGCGTCACCGTCGTTGGCTTCCGCATGACCATCCATTTAGGGACGATGCACAGGCTTTTGATGGGACTGAAGAAAGGGGCTGGGCACCGGAGCAATGGACAGGGGAGGAAATATTGGCAGTGTTGAATGAGTATGACTTTGGTCCGCTTAGCAATCATCCCGATGTGTTGCGCACGATTCCAGAGAGGCCGGATCGGTATAGGTTCTGGTCACACAAGAGCATCTTATGGGAACTTCCTTATTGGGCCAGGTTGGCTACCAGATACTACCTGGATGTCATGCATATAGAGAAGAACGTGGGTGAAGCCGTGGTTGGCACAGTTTTGAATTGGGAGAAGAAAACAAAAGACACCCCCAAGGCACGCGTTGATCTGAGAAATATGGGACTGCGGGACCATTTGTGGTTGAGAGAGGGCAGGAGCAAAATGCCCCAAGCTCCTTACACCGTCACCAGGGACCAGAAACATGAAATCTTTGGATGGCTGAGTAATGTCAAGTAACTTTTTATTAGGCATGTATTCCCTAAAGAATCCGCCATCTCTTGTTGGACGACTATATATGCATGAAATCTAACTGTTGTTAATGGCTATGCAGGTATCCTTATGGCTATGCGGGTAACATAAGCAAGTGTGTTAACTACCGAGACAACAAGATGTACGGATTGAAGAGTCACGACTGCCATGTACTGCTTCAACGCCTCTTCCCTATTTTCATTCGAGCGTACTTGGAGGATGAAGTGGTTGAGCCGTTGGTGGCGTTGTCAAGATTCTTCCAGAAGTTATGCGCTAGAGAAGTTAGAAAATCAGACCTCATGAGAATGCATGAGGAAATCGTTTTTATCTTGTGCAAGTTCGAGAGGATATTTCCCCCAAACTTCTTTGACATCATGCCTCACCTGATGATCCATCTTCCCCAACAATTGTTGCTTACCGGTCCCGTACACTACACTTGGATGTATCCCATCGAAAGGTACATGTTATTCATAAATTTGATTTATACATGTTTTTAAATAAAAGTTGCATGCTCTTAACATGCACTTGTTAACCTTGCAGACAACTTGGAGACTACAAGAAATATGTGCACAATAAATCTGCGCCTGAGGGGTGTATTGCTGAAGCTTACATTGTGCATGAGTGTGTAACGTACGCCAAGTTGTACTTGGGAGCGATGGAGGACCCCCCACAACATCCAAGTCGAGATGACCCCGAGTTCAACCTATCTATCGTCGCCAACTCTGTTGTACCATACGGAAGCTTCAAGAAAAAGGGTGTGGACAAGTTGCCTGACCATGAGGTAGGGATTGCCCACTGGTGGGTTCTAATAAACTGTCCGGAGGTACAATATTGGAAACGTCACCATCTTCACTGCAAGGAAGTTCGCGGTGATGTCGACTACCACAACACGACGTTTGCAGACTATTTTCCACAATGGGTAAGTGTATAAATATATATATTAGATGGCTTTCTTTTACAGTTCCCTATTCTTTAATCATAAACACACCGAGTGATTTGAGTTATATTTTTCAGCTGATGCAAGTGGCTGCGAGTGGTGGTCATACAAATTACTCAGAGGAATTGAGGCTGTTGTCGATGAAGCCGATATCTTCCACAGTCCGCCCAATGTGTGATGTCAACGGCGTTAAGTATATATGTGAAGCTAGAGACGGGGAACGCAAAACACAGAATTGTGGGGTGATGGTGGATGGTGCAGAGGGGGGCGTGGATTTTTACGGTGTCCTACAGTCAGTTGTTGAACTCATTTATGGGAACCGCATGAAAGTCCACTTGTTCAAGTGTCGATGGTTTGATACTAGGCCGCACCGCATACGGATCGATCAGTACGGCATACTTTCGGTGAATACCGCCACTAGTGTGTATGAAGACGACCCCTTTGTTTTCGCCACAGCGGCCAAAAAGGTCTTTTATCTTGACGATCCTTTGAACAAAGGCACGTGGAAGGTAGTTAACCATGTGTCTCAGCGAGACATATACAGTGCTACCACACTTGGTGTGAGCACAGAGTGTCAAGAAGCGACCGCATACCAAGAGCCGGACGCCGGCGACATTCCGGAATCCTCCACCATCCGCGATAATAATGTGACGCCGGGCAGAGTGGTCCGACTTCCTAGGGGTCAGGTGCCCATGTATGATGTTAATCCGAATCGTCTATATCAGGCAGACGATGACTCAGACGACGAGTACGAGCACCGGTTGCCAGATATTAACTACTATACTACGTCTGACTCAAGTGATGAGGATGATTCTGATTATCATCCTTAGTATACTATTTATGTATGTATTTGTGTACGATGGTGCATGCATGTATGAAAATATTTTTTGTCCTTAATTACCGTTTTCCGAATTTATGGGAAATTGTATTGATTTGTTTGTGCGATATTCAGGAATTTATCAGGTGAAATAGGCAATTTTCAGGCCCTAAATGGCAAATTTTCAGAAAGATCAGCGTTATAGCCGACGAAATGGACCATAATTCGTCGGCTATAATGCCCATACTGTAGCCGACGACTTCCAATTCGTCGGCTATACTGTAGCCGACGACTTGCAAGTCGTCGGCTAAAGTATATTGACCGAAACCATACGTAGACCGTTCAAATGCAAAAGTGTCGTGAAATAAGATACGACCGAAATATTGAAATAGGACTACGGTTGAAAAATGGGAAGATTCCGACAAAATCTGTGTGCCGAATGCTGCGGTTAGGTGTTTTTTACTTCCGTTTTCCTATGGGTAGCCTGACGGTCGGTAAATATTTGGAGGAAAATTTTTATACGGTTAGTTGCGTCGCATCGATTTGAAACTATTCTCTGTTGAAGGTCAGGCCAAAAAACGTCATCTAGACGGGCCAATTGCCGTTTTAAAGCGTTTAGAGGTTTGACCAAGCAGTTTGACCGTCCCGATCGAGCCTTTAACGTTGTCAGATGTAGTTGGATTTTTTTTCATACATGTATTTAATCTTAACGGTGATATCTGACGGTTGGAATAGATTTTCCAAACTTTTAGATTCGAAATCGGAACATATGCACTAATGTTCCTTAACTTATTTACTAAGTGTTTAAGTGAATGTATAGTTTCAAATAGTTACCATACGTAGACCGTTCAAATGCAAAAGTGTCGTGAAATAAGATACGACCGAAATATTGAAATAGGACTACGGTTGAAAAATGGGAAGATTCCGACAAAATCTGTGTGCCGAATGCTGCGGTTAGGTGTTTTTTACTTCCGTTTTCCTATGGGTAGCCTGACGGTCGGTAAATATTTGGAGGAAAATTTTTATACGGTTAGTTGCGTCGCATCGATTTGAAACTATTCTCTGTTGAAGGTCAGGCCAAAAAACGTCATCTAGACGGGCCAATTGCCGTTTTAAAGCGTTTAGAGGTTTGACTTTGTAGTTTGACCAAAGAATAGCCAACGACAGACTTAACTTCGTCGGCTAAACTCTTGCGATCCGCGCCGTTTCATTGTCCGCCGTTGGATGGGCGAGATCTGACGGCTGCTGAGAGCGTAAAGTATAGCCGACGAGATTCATATTATAGCCGACGACATGCATATTATAGCCGACGATATTCTTAACTTCGTCGGCTATAACCGGCCCGCAAAGCCCAACTTCGGCCCGGCCCGGATTTCGGCCCGGCCCGTCAGAGTATAGCCGACGAAATTCGTCGGCTATAACTATAGCCGACGAATTAAAATAACATCGTCGGCTATAGTCCTTCGATTTAAACCGAAACAGAGGGCGCCTCCCTCATTTTCCAGAAACCCTAAATCCCCACTGCCGCAGCCGCCCGTCCCTCCCCGACGCCGACCGACCACCACCGACGCCGACCGAGCCTCCCCCTCCCTACCCTCCCCCTCCCCGCCCCCTCCCCGTCGTGCCCGACCCCTCCCCGACCCGAAACCCCCTGCCGCCGCCGCCCCGAGCCGCCGTAGCTTCCCCTGCCGCCGTAGCCGCCCCTGCCTTGCGTCGCCTCTGCCGCCCCTGCTGCAGCCGCCCAGCCGCAGCCGCCCCTAGCCGACCCGAAACCCCCTGCCGCCGCCGCCGCCGCACCGCACCACCGGTCCTCGTCCAGACTGCACCACCATGTCAGGTAGTCCCGATCGAGCCTCATTTAGGGTTTTTATTAATTTTGTCGAATTTTGTGAATTTTAGGGTTTTTGTGAATTTTTTGTGGAATTTAGGGTTTGTGTGAAATTTATGGAATTGTGTGGATTTTTTGTTAAATTTGTTAATTTTGTGGAATTTATATACTAATTTTGTGGATTTTTTTGTTAAATTTACGGTTTCTATATACTAATTGTGGAATTTTGTTGAATTTATATACTAGTATACTAATTTATATACTAATTTATATATAATTAGGTATAAATATTTTGTGTAATTTTTAGGAGGATATATATATATATATTTTTTTTTTTCGGAATATATATATATATATATATATATATATATATTTAGGTATAAATATAGTTATGTATATATATAATTAGGTATATATATATTTAAAAAAAATTTATATTTTTTTGTGAAATTTAAGGAATTTTGTGTTATATTTCGGAATATATATATATAATTAGGTATAAATATATTTAGGTACGTATATATATAATTAGGTATATATACATTGAATGAAGTTTTTAATTTTTTTGTGGAATTTTTGTGTAATTTATGGAATTTATATACTAATTGTGCAGGAAACCGTCGCTTTGTAGACCGATGGCTTGGCAGACGGACCGAGAGCGACCCCGACGCTCAGGCAGGATCCAGCCGTGGGGGGAGCGGATCCAGCGGTCGTCGGGGCCTAGGCCGGCCTATGAGTCGACGAGAGGAGACCTTGATGGGATTGACCCCGAGCGATCCACGTGGGGGCTCCTCGTATGAGTCGACGGGAGCGGGCCCTGACTCGAGTGTCGGAGGAGGACGCAGAGCCACCAGACCCCAGTGCACTTCAGCACTGTTCCAGGATCGGCAGCCGACCCCACCGCGCGCCGATCTGGACCCTCCAGAGATGCTCCCTGTCCCCCCACAGCGACAGCGTCCACAGCTACGGGGCCCACCGTCAGGGGGAGCAGGCCCCTCAGGGTCCACGCCCCGTATGTCTCCGCCATCGGGGATGTACATGGTCCAGTTCCTCCCTGCCATCCCTGAGTACGACGCCAGGGGGAGGCAGATTTGGAGGCACGACCGGCCCCACGAGATTCCCTGGGAGGAGGCCTACTTCTACAGTCCTTTCGACTCAGAGGACTGCCGCGGCCTGTGGGCCGTTCGTGAGAAGGACAAGCAGTACAACGACGCAGGTAATTGGTTAGTTTAATTAATTATTTAGATTGTTTAATTAATTATTTAATTAGTTAGTTTAAATAATTATTTAACTATGTGTTCATTTTAACAGGCGTCCTCGTCAATAAACCCGCGGGGACGAGACGGACCAGAGGGCCAGCGAACATGTCGACCCTGGAGAGGGAGCTGGCCGGTGGGATCAGAGAGATCCTGCCCGGTCCCGGTGAGGATGGACGCCCGATTGAGCGGAGAGACACCACCACCAAGTACATCAACGCGACGGGCATGCTCGTGCGGGACAGGGTCCCACTGTTGTGGCCCGACTGGGGCTCTGTGCCCGATGAGATCAAGGCGCGAGTGTACAATGCACTGTCGGTGAGTTAAATATGATTTTTATTATAGAAAATAAATATTTATGAATTCAGTCCTTATAACTATATAAAAATATTTTCTAATTAATTTATAATATTGCAGCAATGGTTTAGAGTCCATCCTACCTTGGACTGGTGGAGAGACGAGCAGCTGAAGAACAGGTTATGTGTTTTGCTTTTTTTTGTATAAATATATTTATTGGCAGTGTACGAATATATCTAACAGTTGTGTTTTGTTAATATAGGTACTCCGAGTGGAAGAACGAGCTGTCCACGCACTACAGGACGTACCATGTGGAGCAGCGCTTGGGGCGAGCTGCAACCCCCCACGAGTTCCGGTACAGGGAGTACGAGTGGCTATGGCTGGTAGCCTACTTCGGGAGCGACAAGGTCTCGGTAAGAAAATTTAGCCTGCTAGTATATAACTTTTTAATGTTAGTTAATAATTAAATTATGTAGTTACTTAATTAAATTAATTAGTTAGTTAGTTAGTTATTAGTTATTAAATTAAGTTAGTTGGTTAGTTACGTAGTTAGTTAGTTTGTTACTAAATTAAATTAAATTAAATTAGGTAGTTAGTAAGTTAGTTAGTTACTAAATTAAATTAGTTAGTTAAGTAGTTACTAATTAAATTAAATTAGTTAGTAACTAAATTAGTTAATAATTTTATTTTGGTTAGTTCGTAATATTTTAATTTAGTTACTAATTTATATTTGCGTTTATATGTTCGTTCTTATAATACAGAAAATCTCGCGGACGAACAGCGACAACCGCAGGAGGAACGAGCACCCCCACCACGGCGGCGCCCGCTCCTGGAGGCAGTGGGCAGAGATGGCGAGGAGGGACCGACCGCTGAGGCCGTTGTCGTGGATTCATGCGCAGATGTATCCGGGGCGTCCCGACCAAGTGGTAAGTATTCGCCCATCTTCAATAAAAGTGTTTCATTAAATTAATTTATATATATATATATTTTTTAATTCGTTTATTATATATATTTTCTTGTCAATTAGGCGGAAATAGATGCGGAGACCGACGCGATCACCTTCGGGATCGCGCGAGACACCCTGGGAGACGGGGCGTCCGACGAGGCTATCGCGGAGTTTGCCTCCACGATCGACACCCTTGAGCCGCGCTTGGCCTCTCAGATCATGCACGCGGCGGTAGGGACGGGGAACAACTACTTCTACCAGAGAGGCCTAGGCGCGGCGGGAGATGGGGTTCTCAAGTACACGCCGGCCAATCCCAGCACGCAGCGTGCGACTTCGACGAGAGGAGACTTGCAGACGCAGCTGCATAGGACTCAGGCGGAGTTGGCGAGGGCGGTGGAGGCGCTCCAGCAGGCGGAGTTGGCGAGGGCCGCGGAGGCTTCGGCGCAGCAGGCCAGAGACGCATCTGTGGCAGAGATGTACCGATGGATGCAGCAGTCTTGGGAGGCCCAGCAGGCTGGACTCCAGCCCCCGCCTCCGCCACAGATGCCCCAGTTCGTCGTCCCCACTCCCCCCCCCGCATCGGAGTACGCCAGCCGATCAGGACAGCCATAGCCACCGGAACTCGAACGATCCGGTCGACGACGCTACGCGTTTAGGGGGTGATGATGAGTAGTTAGGGGGTTAATTTGTACAGTATGTAGGATATTAGGGATGGATTGATGTGGATATTTGTTGGATATTTGGATGTTTGTTGTGCATTTTCTGCAGCTAAACCGAAGACGAAGTGAAATTGGGCCCGAGTTAAATTTTTAATTTTTTTTAAATATTTAGGGGTTATAGCCGACGATATTGGCATTATTTCGTCGGCTATAAATGCTATAGCCGACGATTTTTACCAAATTTCGTCGGCTATAACTGTTATAGCCGACGAAGATGACATATGTCGTCGGCTATACCTTCCCGGCTTCCGGCAAAAAAAGCCGTTCTGGTACCGGCGATTGGTATGGCCGACGATAGTGTCGTCGGCTATAACGGACGGATAGCCGACGACAGCGTCGTCGGCTATACTTCGGGTTAGGGGCAATTACGTAATTGTTGAAGCCGACGATCTTGTCGTCGGCAATGTTCGAAGTATAGCCAACGATGCTTTTGTCGTCGGCTATACCTAGTGTTTTATAAGCCGACGACTTACCTGGTGTATCGTCGGCTATACTATAGCCGACGGAGCAGTCCCGACGAGAGAATAGCCGACGATACTTCGTCGGCTATGACTATAGCCGACGAATTAATGGAAACGGCCGACGAGATGGCGTCGTCGGCTATGACGCCTTTTCTGGTAGTGTCACCTTATTCAACTCCTGATAGTCCACACACATCCTGGATGACCAATCCTTCTTCTTCACAAACAACACCAGAGCACCCCAGGGAAAAGTGCTGGGCCTGATGAACCCCTGCTTGAGTAGCCCCTCAACCTGGACCTTCAACTCCCGGAGTCCATTTGGTCTCATCCTATACGGCGCCTTCGACACTGGCGCGGTACCAGGTACCACATCAATGGCAAAATCAACTACCCTCCTCGGAGGTAACCCCGGTATCTCCTGGAACACATCAGCATACTCTGAAATAGGTGCAATATCCTCAATAGTTACCTCGCTGCTCACAGACTCGATATGTGCCATGACACTCTCCCACATAGCATTATCAGACTTGAGGCAGCGATAACAAAACTCTGATTGCCCGGGAATACGAAGTGACACTATCATGTTAAAGCAGTCAATCAATGCATGATGCGGCCTCAACCAATCAACTCCCAAAATCACATCATAAGTGTGGTCTGGAAGCACAATCAAAGATGCAGAGAACTCTCTGCCTCCAATCACCACAGGGCATGCTTTACAAATCATACCAAGCTCCAAACAAACACCCAAAGGTGATATGACGCACAAAGATCCAGCCAGAGGCTTAGGAACCAATCCTAACACTTCTACCATAGAACTAGATATGAATGAATGAGAAGCGTCCGTATCAAACAAGACTCTAGCAAGTTAATTTAAAACAGACAAAGTACCTTCCACCCCTGTGCCTCGCTGGCCAATGGCATACACTATGGCTTGCCCTACCAGCAACTGTCTCTGCTGATCCACCTACCCCCCAGTGATGTGAGCCGCGAGACTCACACAAATAATACCCTACAAAAGATCGTTAGTAGTATAAGCAAGTAGGGATCGTTCTAGCCGGGGATTAAGGGTACCTGAAACATGAGAATGTTAGACAAAAATATATACACATATACATGAAATCGTCACTCATTGGGGGATAAAGGTTCGGCAGCCCCTAAAAACTATGGCACGAAATTAAATTGCAGGAATTTAAACTCTAAACTACTATGTACAAGTTGGTCGACATCTTTCACATAAGCACTCATCAAAAAGCAATCAAAACACATAACTTTCAAGTAACAAGACTCACGGAAAACAATGAAAAAGTGATCTAAACTCGACTTAGTTCCAATTCAAATTAGAGCCGCAGCGGTCATCTAATCGTTACTAGACTTCTTATGTACTTAGAATTAACTCAGCGTATAATCCTAATCTTGTTACTAACCGGTTTACATGACACTCAGCGTAGACACGTTCACTAGCTAGCAAATAAACACAAAGTCTTTTTAATTGGAAACAAGTTAACATGCAAGGCGTCACACTTCATATTAGACAAGCAAGTTCTTTTAAACTACTCCACCCCTTGTGAAAACAACACAAATAAAGCAACGCAGCGTACACTAAATCCATATTAATTTTCGGCTAAATGAGATCAATGTCCCACACATTGCAATTGCATAGAACACCAACCTTTAAGGCACATGAATTTAAAGGACTAACCAAGTACAAGTTTAAACCCAAATTAACATGTATTTGCCGATTACCTAGTTACTATCTTGTTAAATATTTTCCTTAGAATTTTAACATGCAATCCGTATTTTATCCTTGAAAAACCTTATATTAAACTTGAGTACGAAATTATCATGTAAATTGTAAAACCAAAAATCAATCCGAAACATACATAGACATACAATTCGAAACCAAGAATACATGTAAGTTTCATAGACAAAACTAAGCATAACTACACAAAACTATTACAAACCGAAAATAGAGAAAAGATGGGGCAGATCACACTTTGTAGACACCTTGAAGAAAGGCTGCAAAACGTGACTTGATGATGATCGGATGGTGATTGGATAGAGGTATGGATCGGCAGGAATTTGGAATGGTGGTGATGGTTTTTCGTCTTGTAGTTTTGTATAGGATTGTTGGGGAATTTTTGCTAGAGCTTTAAGGCTTGTGAATTGTGCTAGGATGTGAAATTTCGTTCTGAAATTTCGTTGGCTTTATATGGGGAAGAGTCTAGGGTTTTGCCGGCAACACAAGGAATGATAATTCCTTGTCCAAGTCGGTTTAGGTTTCTTTGTTGGTAAAGTAATACTTCTCTTTGACTTGTTCTCCTGATCTTGGACTTCAATCAGCTGCATTGGGTTAGCATGGACATGTCCAGCAAGTCTTTAGATCCATTATATCTGATCCATGCTTCCAAAAATCCAAAGGAGAGCTTTCTTGATGCAACCGGGAAACTTATGGTTTTCTCGGCAGAATTGACCTTCTCCAGTAAATCCGGCATAACTCCCTCCTCAGAGCTCTGATTGATGCGATTGTAAGTCCTGGAGAAACTAGACTCATAGAGTTTTCCAACGGTGTATGGCACAGTTTCTGGTTCCAAGCGATGCGTCACACAGAAATTCCGGAATTCAGGACACAGTCCCAGGAAAATCCTGGTAGTCCCTGGATCGTTTTGCTCAAACTGCCAAGTTACAGACATCTTTTGGTTGACTTCCTGAACTCCGATTGATCTGAAATTTTGACACAAAACACTTTATTTTGCCAACTATATGCATAGTAAATTTCATCAAATGCAGAAAAGGTTAAGTCACATTAACGCAAGCCTCAGGATCACGAAAAAGACATATTTTGCATTATTTCCTCAGATTTCTATACTTAGTCATTTTTCTGACAATTAAGCACATTTTTCCAAAACTCTACCAAAATAACACTAAACTAGATTATGACTCTATCTTAGATAAATAAGGGTTAAACAAAGCATAAACGAGGGCATAAGCATATTAATATCGTCGCACATTGTGCTCCTATCACCCAGGCTGGGCTCGAGGACACACTCTAGCAATGTGCCCGAGCTGCTTGCATGTGAAGCATACTCTATGAATCGACTTCCGACAATCCCTGGATATGTGGCCCAGCTCGTCACAGGTGAAGCATCTCCCAGGTATTGCCTGCCTAATGGGTGTGGCTCTGATGGGTGCACCCGCCACCCTAGCTGGAGCCTGCTGAGCAGTCTGCTGTTTCTTTCAAGGTGCACCTCTGTGACTTGCACCACTGCTCACTGCAACAGCCTTCCCCTTCCCATGGGGATCTCTCAGAGCAACCTCACTAGTATGAAGCTTGGCCTCTTGCTTTAGGCGCACAACACTCTCATACATCCTTGCCTTAGAAGATAGGCAAAGGGCAGATATGGTCGTCCTGAACTCATGCCTCAACCCTCGGAGGAATTTCTGAGCTAACGACACCTCGCCCATCGGCCTGACAAACCGATACAGCTGCGAGAACCGGGTCTCATACTCTCTAACATCCATCGCCTCCTGTGTCATAGAAATGAACTCAAGCTCCAACTGTTCACTCAATGTGGATGGAAATTACTTCTCCCTGAAGAGTTCCACAACCCCCCCCCCCCCCCCCCCCCCCCCCCCCCCACGTGAGAGCAGTCACATCTCTCACCCTCTGGGTACTCCTCCACCAGTCCAGAGCATCATCCTTGAGGAAGAATGTGGCTATCTTCCTCTTCTCGATCTCGGAGCAAGCAATCATATCAAAATGTTTCTCAATTTCCTGAATCCAATGATTGGCCACCAGGTGATCAAGTCCTCCATGGAACATGGGTGCCCCCTCCCTTCCAATCTCTCGGATCAACCTCAGCACGCGGCCGTCATCAGGCACAGCAACAGGAGGAGCAGGCTGCTCAACCAACGACACCTCCACCTCCTCATAGAACTCCTCGACAGAGCGGACTCTGCCTCCACCCCGTCGGGCCCAACCTCGGCCTCTAGCTCTACCTCCACGACGATCCATCCTACAAAGCAAAGCAACACTTGATTAATACTTGCATAAACTTAAACCGAAGTATAAGTTAGACACGACATGTATTAACCAAGACCATAATGCTAATAGGATACACAAGGATCACCTAAACTCATTACAGAGACAACGCTCTATACTATGACGCAACTCCCTACCCACTACATACCCGATGATATATCAATACGAGCAAGCATGATGGTGAACCGCTGCAGTCGGACCATCTCTCGAAAGTACCAATTACCACCAAATATGTAACCCTACGCTTTGATACCAATTGTCACACCCCGAATTTCGGATAACAAAAATCCAAATTCGACAATGTGAAAATTCACAAATAAACTCAAATACTTAAAAGTTATCAATCAAATAACTAAGTACAACATCAGAGTTCAAGTGCGTGGCTCAAACACTCAAAATATTATATCAATAAAAGCATAGATGCAAATAGAGTCTCACGCTATCACTCTCTAACCCAAAGGTAAACACAAGCTAGACTATGACACACATACAAGCGGTGCGACTCAGACGTCGCCTCCTGGCTGCTGGTCCTCACCTGCAGGTCTAACCCCTACACCGTCAATTGGTGCACCGGGTTGTAAACAACGAACCCGGTAAGCTTTCAAAGCTCGTGTGAGTAAAACAACAAGTTCAGGATAATATAATTAAAGCAACAAATGGAAATCACAATTTCCAAAACAGCCACAATCAATCAATAGAATCAAACTCAGGGCAAATGACATCTGTCATTCCCATCCAACTCACTCAAAGGCAGACAGACTAGAGCTCGAACTGATCGTAACCAATCACCCGGCCAAAGGCTTGGTTCCCGATATATTTGCTGATTCCCCATCATCTCACAGGAAAGGATCACGCCACACGTGTAAGATCCCCATCATAACACAGGAAAGATCTTACACTGGCTGTTGGTCTCCATACCAACCCAACTCACATCTCACAACTCACGCATACTCAATTTTACAATCATAAATCACCCAAAACACACCCTCAATATAAACTTATATATTTCACGTAAATATATATATAAGTAGGCATTCACTCAGGAACTGCCCACTAATACCAACTATAGTCATTGATCGTAAAATACGTTTAAAAATCATTTTTATATTAAAATTATTTTACTTACCAATGAACCGTAGTCGATCAAGTTCATTTAATTTAAAACAAATATCATTTTCATAAAACAATTTTGCATAAAACGATCCATATACTATAATTAACTTGTATTAAATACAAACACTGTGAGATTCACTCACTTTAATTTACCAGAAATGGTAAATATCCGTTTATGGTCGGATCGCTACAGTATCGGTCAACGGTCAACGCTACAGGATCAGGTCAACGGTCAACGCTACAGGATCGGGTCAACCAACTCGGGTCGGGTCAGGTCGAACCGGGTCAGGTTGGATCGGGTCCGCTGCAAACGGGTCGAGGGAGAACGGATCGGATCGTTTTCGATCCGATTGAAGCAGCTCGATTCGGCGCGATCCGCCTACTCAGGGAGGGGCGCAATGAGAAACCCAGCCGAACGGTGGGTGGCGCAACCCCGGGTGTCGCCTACAGTACCGCCGCGTACGGTTGCAGGAAGTCGAGGCGCCGCTGTGTCGCACACAGCGCTTCCCTTGGGCCGATCCTTGGCTCAAACAGAAGAGGAGGCCGAGTAACGTCGATTGCTGGGTGGCGCTTGCGCCGTGGCGGCCGGACGGCGGAGATCGGAGTGTCGGCGATCCGGATCGGGGAGAGAGAAAAATGAATAGTAAATTGCTACAGTAAAGGTGAATAGTAAATGGTAAAAAACCCGAAATGAAAATTCTGATATTTTCCCAAAAATTCTAGGCTTTATAGTCACTTTTCAGAATAGGAAATAACTTCCACATGTCCTAACTTCTTCATACAACGTCCGTTTCACACGTGCCATGTGTCTACGAACTCATATCGTCGAGCTCTACCACTTTCGTGAATGAAACTTTTCGAAATTCATAACGGATCAAAAGTCAACTTTTGACCCATTGAACTTAAACGTTTTTCAAATTTGAACTCTCAGAATCACTTTCACTTCCGACAATGCGCAACGACTAATTAAAAGCGTACGAAGTACCAACTCTCAAAAACATCCTTCCATTAATTACGAGAAATTTACAAGTAATTACAAGAAAATCGGGTTACTATACGTACATGGTGTAACTATAAATGTAACTATCAGTTTAACTAGTGTGGTAATTGTGCATGTAACTATCCTTGGTATCAAGTAACTATAAATGTAACTAGCAGTGTAACTAGTGTGACATTTGTACATGTAACTATCCTTGGTATCAAGTAACTATAAATGTAACTAGCAGTGTAACTAGTGTGGTAACTACAATTCCTACATACAAACTGCTTGCTGCAATTTATTTCAGAAATTGTTTGTCAATGCAATACCAGATCCTAAAGACAGCGATGATGAAAGTGAAGAGGCAAATCCCGGATCAAAGTTGATTGAGGAGTTGACCGACAAGGATGAAGAGCTGCGGAAAAAGGATAAGATGATTCAAGAAATACTTCTGGCCAACAAAAACTTGGAGAAAGAGTGGATTGCAAACAAGAAAAAGATTGAAGAGTTGGTTGCGCAAAATGAGAAGTTGTGCTTGGAAAATATGACTTTGAATGAGATGAGGTTAGGGATGTGCAACAAGAAAGTTCAAGAACAGATGATGAAGCAGAAGGAAGAGATCAGGAAGGTGGAAGAGGAGAAAGAAGAGATGCGCATGTAACTATTGTAGTATAAATGTAACTAGCAGTGTAACTAGTGTAGTAACTATTGTAACTATAAACGTAACTATCTGTGTAACTAGTGTGGTAACTGTGCATGTAACTATCCTTATTATCAAGTAACTTTACATGTAACTAGCATTGTAACTAGTGTGGTAAATCTTCAGATACATTGTCAGGGTAATTGTTAGAAGCAATTTGTAACTATAAAAGTAACTGAAGATGTAACTGGAAATAAATAATGTAACTGACAGGGTAACTGTGTAACTATGTATGTAACAAGCAATGTTGTTTTGTAGCTACATATGTAACTAACTAGATTTTTTCTTTGGCAAACAGATTAGATTGTGGCGCATTTGTAATGTACTACATGAGCAGGCTTGCCGATGAGAGAGATTTTGAAGATAAGCCAGATATTACGAAGTTTCAATCCGAAGTGATCAAGACGTTACTTAATCATCAGCAAAGTTGGATAGGAAAAGAAAAGTGTCGTTTAAGTAGAGATTGTTCATTGATTTTCATATGCTTTTAGGGAACTATATTATATTCAGAGTTATTTAAAATTGTTGACTTGTAACAATTCAAGTAACTTGTCATGTAACTAGAGTTGTAGTTGTGCATGTAACTATCCTTGGTATCAAGTAACTATAAATGTAACTAGCATTGTAACTAGAGCGGTAACTGTGTATGTAACTATCCTTTGTATCAAGTAACTATAAATATAACTAGCACTGTAAATGTGTCAGGAATTAAGTAATTAAATAGCATTGTAATTAGAGTGGTAACTGTGTATGTAACTAGAGTGGTAACTATGCATGTAACTATCTTTGGTATCAAGTAACTATAAATGTAACTGAAATGAAGATGAAACTGACTCTGTAACAACACCAGTAAATGGTTATGCAACTAGTTATGTGCATTGTCGTTTCATCATATAACTGATTAAAGTGACAAAAAGAGATGTTTCATGTAACTAGTAAGTCAACAGTAATAATCCAAGGTCAAACAGTAATTATTCTAGGTCAAACAGTAAATTCTGAAAGTCAAACAGTAAATGGTTAAAATTCAATTATTATTTACCATTTACTTTTACTGTTTACTGTTTTACTTTTCACCTTTTACTGTTTTACTTTTACCTTTTACTGTTTCACTGTTCATCGTCTTCAACCTCTCGCCGCTGGAATAGTGGCTCTGCCGCCACCGCCGCCACAGGAGGCCAAAACACCTCCAATCGATCCCAAATTTCCACAGCAGCGTCGCCACCACCTCGGGGACTCATCCCCGTCGTCTCCGCCGCCAAAAACCCACGCAGCCGCCGCGTACGGCGTCCCAAAAATTCCAAACTCCAATTTCTCCAAAACTCAACCAATCGAACCCCAAATTTTACTCAATCGACTCCAAACAACATCCTAAATAAGAATTCAACCTCCAAATCCACCAAAAACATCAATTACACAACCTCCATTAAAAATCACCAAAACCCTAAAAATTTCAAATCCTAATTTCTCCTAACCTGGATCGATTCGGTTCAATTCCTTTGGTGGGATGCTTGTGCGAATCAAGGTCTCAATTTCCCCTCTAAAATCGGGCCAAGAAGTGGCCGGAGGAGGGAACTTCGGTTCGACTGTGTCGAACCCTCTCGGTCGTCGCACGGCCAAACGACGGCGTTTCACGCCGTGCCGCTGCCACAGACGCGAAGAGGAGGCCGAGCCGGTCTGAACGTGGCCGGTGCGCCGACCCAGTTCGGTCGGACGGCGGAGAATCGGTGGAGAGTCGGGGAAGAGGAAAGAGAAAGGAGAGAGAAGAAAAAGAAAAAATGGGGGAAATTTTCTCCCGGCTATTTATACTTGTCCAAAATCGGCCAAATTTTCGATTTTACATCATTATAAGTTTGGTTTTATAATTCACGTGATCAATTTGTTTTCTTTATCTTTAATTGGTTTTTGGATGTAAGAATTCGGATTGCATGTTAAAATTGTAAGGAAAATATTTAATAAAATAGTAATTAGGCAATCGACAAATACATGTTAATTTGGGTTTAAAATTGTACTTGGTTAGTTCTTTAAATTCGTGTGCCTTAAAGGTTGGTGTTTCATGCAATAGCTATGTGTGGGGCATTGATCTCATTTAGCCAAAAGTTAATATAAATTTAGTAGACGCTGCGTTGCTTTATTTGTATTGTTTTCACAAGGGGTGGAGTAATTTAAATGAACTTGCTTGTCTAATATGAAGAGTGACGCCTTGCATGTTAAACTTGTTTCCAATTAAAAAGACTTTGTGCGTATTTGCTAGCTAGTTCATGTGTCGACGCTGCGTGTCATGTAAACCGGTTAGTATTCAGATTATGATTAGACGCTGAGTTAATTCTAAGTACATGAGAAGTCTAGTACGATTAGATGGCCGCTGCGGCTCTAATTGGGAATTGGAACTAAGTCGAGTTTAGATCACCTTTTCATTGTTTGCCGTGAGTCTTGTCTACTATTTAGTTATGTGTTTTGATTGCTTTCGTGATAGAGATTTGTGGAAGAATGTCGACCAAACTTGTACATAGTAGTCTAGGATTTAATTTCAGCTTTACTTTTTCTCTAAATTTTCGTACCTAGCCCTAGGGCTGCCGACGCCATACTTCTTCCCCTTTTTGGTTTTGTTTTCGTGTTCTTTAGTTAGGGGCAGCAAAGCTGCCGATCCCATATCATCCCTAAGTTGTAACGATTCTTGATGTATATATGTATATTTTTGTCTAACAATATCATGTTTCAGGTACCCTTAATCCCCGGCTTAGAACGATCCTTACTTATGTCTATACTACTAACGATTGTAGGGTTATTATTGTTTGATACTCGCTTAGGCGACTCATCAACAGAAAAACTTATCACATCCAACACACAAACACAAGCCTTTAGCTCTACCAAATACTCTACTATAAATCCTATATAGAATAGCAAGCCAAAACACCTCTCCACCACTTCCATAAAACTCCACTCCCTTGCTGAAACCTCCATTGTCGAATCATCCTCCATTCCATGGCTTGTATTTATTTTATAGTTTTGCAATACTTTGTCTATAAAGCTCGTATGTTTTTATGGTATTCAATTATATGTCTATGTATAATACAATTTGAGTTTTGGTTTTATAAGTTTGAAAACTATTTTGATTTCGAGTCTTGGTATTATTTGTTGATTCTAAGTGTCGAATTTCTTAGGTTTGTATGATGACTTGTAAACATGATATGTAGTATTTTGTAAGTTAGGTTTTAGGGAAGCATGTTTCGATTTCATTCTTGTCTCATACTTGGTTTATTCTTTAAATTTGTAGGCAACCAAGATTATCGTTCTATACAAGTGCAATGTATTGTTGTGGCAATCTTACATGTCGAAATTAAGCATAGGTCGAGTCAAATGTGACATTGTCTTGATTTGTGTCGATTTCCTAGGACTAGAGTAGTTTAAAGAATTTACATGTTGAAAGGATGAGTGACACCATACCTAGATCATGAAAAATCAAGACTTTTGTGCATAATTACTTGTTGTGATTAATCTCTACGCGAAGTGTCTTTAAGAGCAACTAGTAAAGGTTATACGCGAAGTTAATTCTAAACACACGTAAGAAGTCTTATAACGATTAGATGAACCGCGAAGGGCTCTAATTAGGTTGGAACTAAGTTGAGTCTAAAATGTTTTCAAACTTGCTACCTTGTTTCTTTTCTTTTGTTTATTATATGTTATGTGAACTTTTGTGTGAGTGCTTTGTGTGAAAGATGTTGATCACTTGTAAATATTAGATTAGGATTTAATTTCGTGTCTAGTTATTTAGGGCAACTTGTTGCCGAACCTCATCTAAATTC
The DNA here is from genome assembly GCA_963682095.1 of Potentilla sterilis. Classification (NCBI taxonomy): domain Eukaryota; kingdom Viridiplantae; phylum Streptophyta; class Magnoliopsida; order Rosales; family Rosaceae; genus Potentilla; species Potentilla sterilis. Next base: position 37,206,376 of record OY821758.1, read on the forward strand.
CCCACGATTTTGTTTCATTGTTTGTGTATAATTGTGAATATGTGTTTCTAACCTTTTACATGTCAGGTACCCTTAATCCCCGGCTAGAACGATCCCTACTTAATTTTATACTACTAACGATTGTAGGGTTATTATTGAAGTGCCGCTTCGGCGACTCGTCATATGGATTCTAGAATATATGCTAATCATTTTGACACTTAACAATTAATCGCAATAGTCTAAATTGGAGACACGCAAAACAAGCAAGGTTGTCAATCGTCTTATTTTAACATGCAAGTTATCTAAGGTATAAGTGAGCAAAACAAATCAAAGCAACCTTTTGAGTCTATAGTTTTATCTATTATTACTCTGGTTCGATGAAACCTAACATCTAGATTTACATGCTTCTAGCCAATACTATTGTTTCGGTTTTTAATGCCCAATCCTTAGATTACTAACCAACTTTAAACCTTAAAACATGCATTGATACCTACTGTCCTAATTATCTAACACATGGAAATTACATGTTAAAATCACAAAACAATCACATAAACATCAAACCGAGTTCATACAATAGTTTTACAAAAACCAAGAATTGAAACAAATTCTTACAAACTACACAAACTAGAACAAATACATAAGCCATAGAGGGAATGGATCACACTTTAGAAACCTTTGAAGACTTCGAAAGACGTGGTGAAGATGCACGGCAACAAGTAGAACAAAAAACGATTTTTGGATGGTGGTGGTGAGGTTTCGGCTAAGTATTTGGTGTTTGGTACTTGTGAGACTTGGTAGAGCTTTTGGCTAGTACTTGTACTTGAGATGAGATCGTTTTTCTGAATGAAATTCATGTCTTTATATAGGGAATAGGCTGTGCAAAAGTCGGCAGCAACTAGGGTTGCACAAATCCTAGTTTTACTCGAACTTGTGTTGTTGGTAGATATGACCTTTGTGTGAAGATTACAAAATATCTCTCTCTAAAAAATAGCTATCGAGGTGATTCCAATTGATTTGGAAACTAGACTCCCGTAGATTTCTATCCATATATGGCTCGAACTCTGGTTTAATGCATTTTCTGGTATCTCATCACATTTTTTTCTATGTGCATAACGTCTAGGAAGTGACGGATCAACAACTCACACCAGTACGGGAGTTCCCACAATATGCTCTTATGTGTCCAGAATATGTACTCCTCAGGTCTTTCAGGTATTTCCGCTACAATATCGGGATGATTGCTGAGGGGCCCAAAATCGTACTCATTAAGCACTGCTAAAATTTCTCTTCCCGTCCATCTTCTGGGAGGACCACCGTGTTCTTCGGTTCCATCAAATGCGGCGGACTCGTAACGCCAGTAGTGATCCGCCGGAAGGAACACACGATGACCCATTCTGCATATCTTGTTGCAATGAGGGGTGCTCCCATAATTGCTGAGTCACTCTGGACAAGCCTTGTATCCCCTAACTACGCTGCCCGACAACATCCCATAAGCAGGAAAATCACTGATGGTACCAATAACCATGACATGCATCTGGAACGTCTCCTCCTTGTACTTGTCAAAATTGGGATGACCAACGTCTCACAATACCTTAAGCTCTTCAATCAATGGTCTCATATACACTTCGAGACATTTCCCTGGGTAACCAGGCCCCGAAATCAACAACGTCAACATATTATATTCCTTCTTCATGCACATCCACGGAGGAAGGTTGTAAGGTACCAAAATCACCGGCCATATACTGTATGAAAGACTCATGGTGCTGAAAGGGTTGAACTCGTCGATTGAGAGCCCGAGCCTGACGTTTCTGACATCTGACGCAAAATGAGGAAACTCATTGTTTATATGCTTCCAAGCCGCTCCGTCAGAGATGTGTGTCATGATATCTGCGTCTCCCAAGTCCCGCTCACCGTGCCATCTCATAACTTTTGCGATGGTTTCTGACATGTACAACCGCTCAAGCCTATCTCTCAACGGAAAATACCGAAGCACTTTCACAGGTTTCCTATTGCCTGCTCCCGTCAACTTATATCGGTCAGAATGACATATCGGACATGCGTCAAGCCTAGCAAGGCCATTCCCTTCTGCATCTTTACCCCAGAAGAGAACGCAGTCAAATGCGCATGCATGGATCTTAATTTAGGAAAGCCCTAGATCTTTGAGGATACTTCGGACCTTACGGTGATTGGTAGGATTACGATGACCCTCCTCCAACAACGAAGAAGTGTACTGTAGATATTCATCCACTTGCCTGATAGTCGATTTTGTCTCGACTTTAATCCTCATTACCTCCATCACACTTTCAAGAACTGTCTTCTCAGAACTTGAAGACACAGGGGTCTGTTGCAATGCAATCAGTTTGTTGTACTTGTCAAAGGCAGCAGTGTTGACAACTTGTGGGAAGGGCTGCACCGGGTCATGCATATATTGTTCCCCACGTACACCGCTTTCAAAAGGAAATACGTCGTTGACAAATGCCATTGTTGGATCTTTGGATGTACTACTACTGCCCGCCTAAAAAAACTGCCCATGATCATGCGATCCATCTAATGATGGCTCACCGTGATATATCCAACGTGTGTACTTCGGCCAAAACCCATTATTCTTTAGGTGCTCTCATACTGTCCTAATCGGAAATCGACACATATCACTGCGACACCTATATTTATTGCACGGGCAATAATGGTATTCATTCCCGTTTGCATTTTCCTCGACGAACTGCAAAAAATTCACAACTCCTCCTATAGTGTATCGTCGGTCATGCCTTGGAAGCGAAATCCAACTCTTATCCGGATCTATATATAGCCTGAAAATAATATATATATATATAACTTTAATTAATAAGAAATTAATTAGCACATACATATATATATATATATATATATATATACTATTAACAACCATTATTTAAGTTAATTACATTATCAACAACCATTAATTAACATATATATATATATATAATTAAACATGCACACACACATGCACACACACACACACACACACACACACACACACACACATATATATATATATATATATATATTTTAACACTAATTAAAATAACATCAAATTAAAACACATAATTAAACTCTAACTTAAAATCAACTCAACTACAACTCAAAATCAACATATATACATACATTTTAACACTAAAACAACAACAAAACAAAAAATCACTTACTAAATCAAAATCACTAAAACTCAAAATCAACTCAACTAAAACTCAAAATCAACATATATACACATATACGTACCTATATATAGCTCCACAATGTAAGAGAGGACGGATTTCAACAATACCCACAGATTTTTCACTCTTTCTCCCGTTTTTTTCGTTTTTTTTTAAATGAGCAGCTGCTGTCTAGATCTGAAAATATATAGACTTATAGCCGACGAAAATGACAATTTCGTCGGCCAAAATTTCAAAAGTTTTCGTCGGCTAATGTTTCAGAGAAAGGCCGACGAAAATCCAAATCGTCGACTGAAATCTGAATATAGCCGACGATTTTTGTTTATACCAACGAAAAAAAAGGATCGTCGGCTATTCCCAAACTATGGCCAACGATTTTGTTTTTCTACTGACGAAAAATAAAATCGTCGGCTATTCTTTGGAATTACTGACGAAAATTTTTAGTCGTCGGCCGTTTTTTTTTATTTCGTCGAGAAAACCCTTTTTTCTGGTAGTGAACAATCATTTTGGATGAAATAGACAAATTGGTAGAAAATTAAGATCACAAGGAGTGATCAGTTGAAATTGAAAGCACAAGAACTAAACTGTCGAGACACTACAAGTATAAGGAGTGATCAGTATTTTGTCCTTCTTTAAATTCTTGTGCAACCAAGATTGCTGCCCTATACAATTGCAATGTATTGAGGGTGTCGATCTTACCTGCCGAAATAAATATAGGTCGAGTCTAGCTCTTCGCGGTCTTGATTTGTGTTGTTTCTTGGGGCTTGAGTAGTTTAAAGAATTTACATGTCGATGTATGATGGGTGACGCCATATGTACTAACGTGTCTCCAACTAAAAAGACTTATGTGCTTAAGTGTTAATTTGTTTTAGTGTCTACTCTTCGTGTCATTAAAATCGGGTTAGCATAAAGATTAGGGTAATGCGCTTGTCAAAGTCCTAAGTACTTGCGAAGTCTTAAATCGATTAGTGAACCCCTTCCAGAACTAATTAGGTTGGAACTAAGTCAAGTCTAGAACACTTTAATGTCTTTGTCGAGTCCTTTATTTGTCTAATTGTTATGTGTTTTGATTGCTTATGTGCTATGCTTTGCGTGGAAGGATGACGATCACATGTAAATAGTAATTTAGGACTTTAAATTTGTGTCTCTAGTGTCTAGGGCAATAGGCTGCCGAACATGATTTCATCCCCCCTAAGTGTGTTTTCAATGTGTATATGTGTGTAAATATGTGTTTTTAACCTTTGAACATGTCAGGTACCCTTAATCCCCAGACTGAACGATCATTACTTATTATATGCTACTAAGGTCTTTTGTAGGGTTTTGATTGCGCGTATTGTTACCTCGGTTATGGCACTCATCAATTTTTGATGTCGTTGCCGGAGATTATAAAAGCTTGATATGTTTAAAGTGTTAAAAGTGTTGGAAATTTTCGTGTGCGTGTAAATTCTTGTCCTAAATTTTCGTTGGTTTTTGAAATATGTTTCGGCATGTAGAGTTTCAGTTCTGAATTTCATGATGTAACCTAGTTAAATTTTTAGGTTTTGAGATTTTTTTGTGTTTTGTTTATTGTAGGTTCTAAAGTGAACGGAATAGGCAAGGTCCCTTTTGTTAATTTTAGCCTTAACCCTTCATGTTATTTCTCGAGGTCTCATGAGGTTGAGGGCGGCTTTTATTAACACTTGGAGAGATGTCTAACACATAGGGTTCTTCTTAACTGAGTAAGGGGCATGCTTTTTCATTACCTAGTTACAAGGTTTACAAAATTAGATCTCAGAGGCCCACAGACTGACAACTCTTCTCGGTGAAGGGGTCTATAGGGGACTTGTCCTCCGTGGTTACCAACAAATGAGTCCTGCCTTGTCTCTACACTTGTGGACTTGCAACTCAACTGTGATGGAGCTTGGGATTTGAATACCAACAGAGCTGGTATCGAATATTTGTTTCGAACCTTTAATGGTTTTGTTATCTTTGGGGGTGTTAAATCATGTTTGTCTCACTCTGCTTTGCAAGTTGAAGCTACTGCTGTCTATGAGGGGTTGGTCTCTGCTCAAAAGCTGAATCTCACATCAGTTTGTATTGAATTGGATTCTGGTCAATTGTAGAGAAACCTTCAACAAATTTGTGGATCATCTATTCTCTCTTGAGAGACATTCAGAGGATTCAGGTTGATAAACCTATGTGGAGTTGGAGTTTGGTCAAACGAAAATGTAACGCTGCAGCGGATTGGCTTGCTTCGAAAGCTAAAATGAGGGTGAATTTGGGTGATTGGATCAATCAACCTCCACTGTCATTGATAATGGTCCTAAAAAATGATGGCTTGTCAGCTCCTCCGTCGTTAGTTTAGTTTTTAGTTAGTTGTTAGTCTGTTGTTCTTCTTTCTTTTTGGTCTATGTTCTTAGTTGTTCTGTTTCTCTTGCTGCTTTACAGTTTTAATGAAAGTTTCATTGTTAAAAAAAAAAAAGGCCTACAAATTAGATGAGAAACTAAGCAAATAGTGTGTCGTGGCCCATACAGACGTCATGGGTCTCTTTTAAGTCGGCCAACATGCCCACTCTATCATCTTCCTCCAAATAAAGCTGAGAATAGTTTTCAAGAGAAAATGTCCATTTAGTTCAAATTTAGCCCCCTCATTACCCATTCTAATGACCATCCTTGTTTCTTCTCCTATTAAACATAAAGTAATAATTCATATTGCCCATTTCAACAAACCTTTTCAATCCTAATACAATTTAAATATTTTGTCTTCCTTTTTTGCCTTTCTGCCCTATCTAATAGATTCCCCTTTGAATTATTACGTGTTGATGTCCGGCGCCAGATTCCAGTCACCGGTCGTTGGATTCCGGTCACCAAATTTTTTTTGCCGGAAATTTTTTTTTCTTCCAATATTAAATTACTGACTCTGACTTTAAGTATGTTACTGACTCTCAGTAATCAGGTTACTGACCCCCAATAAGCATTTATAGATTCCAGTAAGCATGTTACTGGCCCTCAATAATCAGGTTACTAACCCCTAGTAATCAAGTAATCAGGTTACTGACCCCCAGTAAGCAACTTACAGATTCCAATAAGCATGTTACTGACCCCCAGTAATCAGGTTATTGATCCCCAGTAATCAAGTAATCAGGTTACTGACCCCTAGTAAGCAAACCAAAGTTGGAGGGGGGAAGAGTTTGGTTGTCGAGGGCGGCGGAGGAGAAGGGTCTGGTGGTCGAGGGTGAGATAGAGAGAGAGAAGATGTGGTTTTAATAAGAAAACACATATGAGAAGATGTGGTTTTAATATCATCTTCTCTCTCTCTCTTTGTCATTCTTCAAGTAAATACAGACAACACAAACACCTTCCCCCCTCCAAGTCTGCAGCCCCAATTTGATTGATTCCCAATCCTCCAAATCCTCCAAGCACTTGACCACAACCTTAACGCCAGTCATCGTCAGCCTCTCCTCCTCTCTCTCTAGAACCTCTGCCAGCATCGACAACGCCTGACCGGCCTTCGCCGACGAGATGCTCCTCGGCGGCACGAGCGGGAGCACGAGGGAGAGAAACAACAACAGCATGGCCACGACGGTGGGGTCGGCGGAGGCGTGGGACGACATGTCGTCGATGGCGGAGATGGTGGCGGTGAAGTTGGAGGGAGGAGTGAGAGGGAGGGACTCGGCGGCGAGGATGGATTCGGGTTGGGAGAGGGAGGGGGTGGAGGGGAGTGGGTTTGGTTGTCGAGGGCGGCGGAGGAGAAGGATCTGGTGGTCGAGGGTGAGATAAAGAGAGAGAAGATGTGATTTTAGTATAGGTGTTGACAGTAGCCACAGAGAGGCTACAACAGGCCCACAGACCCGCAGCAAGCGCACCAGGGCCCGGCCCAAGGGTCGGGACCGGATCACCAGCACCCGGCCTCGGGGCCTGGCACTCTATCCTGCCTCCAGGGACCCAGGGGCCGGGGGCGCCAGCCTGCCTAAGAGGGCACCAGAAAGTATAAGTAGAAGGGAACCAGTCCCACATCGAAGAGTAAGGCCAGTCCTTACCCCCAACCACCTATATATGGGCCCCAACTACCTTCTTTATGAGGTAACTGGTCTCTCTCCCTGCTTACATACGTGCCTTAGTTATATATATTCCAACTATACTAACTTAGGCATCGGAGAGGTGAAGGCCGGCCCGCCCGGTATTCTCCTTAGTAAGCAGGATTGCAGGAGATCGAGTTGGATTCATCAAGTATCTACTAGACCCCCGGGTTTAGGCAGAAACAATTGGCGCCGTCTGTGGGAAGCTTGAACGAAAAGCCGCGTAAGCAACACCATTGGGAAAGAGATTGGAAATGAGTCAAGAGAAAGGAACCACAGAGGAGGGACACCCCGCAGTAGTACAGACGCTCACCTCCACCCCAGCCGTCACGCGGGAGCCGCGCGGCGACCGGAGCAACGGTCTGGATGGAGAGAGCCATGGGGGACCATCCGGCGTGCCGGATCCCCATCGCGACAGCTCGCGAGGTAAGGGCCCGGCAGAGGAGGAAGACAGTCCAGAGCGACGAGGCTTCGCCTTGACGTTCTCAGATGATTCAAGCGATCGATTTGAGAGCCCGGACCGGGACCCCACGTACAGCCCCGGCCATAGCAGTATGGCGGGAGAACTTCGGGCAATGGCCGCAGAGGTCAGTCGTCTGAAAGAGGAGAGCGACCGGGACAGAGCTAAGTCCAACGCTCGGTATGAAGAGATGGAGGCGGTGAATACTGCCCTGGTAGCCGCCCTGGAGAGGGGGCAGCAGCGCAATGACGCCATGGCCGAGGCACAGGCGACAATCCCGCCGGTCCCACCTCAACACACCGATGGAGGGCAATCTTCGGGCGGTCGGTCCAGTGACCCCGTACAGCAGAAGTCGCCATTAGGCGCAGGCCCGCCAAAGAGCACGACGACCTCCCGCCAGCCCGACGCTTCGTCAGTAGATGGAGCTGAGACGCCAACCGCGCGAGCACTGCATGTGCTGGCCGACACCGTGTCGAGCTTAAAGGCCCAAATGGAGGCCACCGAGAGAAGAGCCGCGCGACCGATGGAGGGTGCCCGGTTTAATGAGCGCATGGGCCTCTTTTCGCACCGGGTCATGGAGTCGGGAAGATCTGGCAACCAGAAATCCCTCAAGCTCACCTACTCAGGATCCGGCTGCCCGTACCAGCATCTAGACAGCTTCCGGTCCCAAACCTGCGCCAAGGGATACTCCGATGCAGTTTTCTGCAACATCTTCCAGGAGACTTTGTCCGGAGAGGCACTCAGCTGGTTCTACGAGCTTCTGGCAAACTCGATCGAGGCGTTCGAGCAGTTAGCCGACCGGTTCGTGGGCCGCTTCATCCTCCGAGTCGAGGGAGCCCGGACGTCGACCATCCTCTTCAATTGCAGGCAAGCCCCGGGAGAGGAGCTGAGAACCTTTGTCAACCGCTGGCAGACGGCTACGGTCGGAGTTCGAAACCTGGACAAGGGCATCGCCGAGATGGCTTTTAAACAAGGGCTCCGAGCGGGCAAGTTTTCCTACGCCGTCCGGGTAGAACTCCCGCAGGGGTACGACGAGTTGATGGCTATGGCCATCCGGCATGCTCAGGCCGATCATGAGACCTATGGGCACCACCTGCAGAAGAGGAAGCGGGATGAGGAGCAGGAGGACCATCCCCGGGAAGAGAACCCCCCACCCGCCCAGGAAGCCAAGCCCAATCAGCGGACCGATAACCGCACCGCTCAGCCCAGCCGGAACGCCAACAACAGAAACTGGCCGCCGCGGCAGCAGAGGTCCTATTCTGATAAGCCTCAGAATGAGCACAAGCCGGCGCCGTTCCGCCAAGAGCGCCCCTAGCAATCATGCCAGCACCACCACCGGCCAACCAAGAAGTCTTCACCGCTCTCACCACTTCCTACGAGGGTATCCTACTTGAGAACGGGAGTGTCATTCCCCCACCGCCCCCGAGAAGGTTCCCGAAGGGGAAACTTACAACGGCGCAGACGGGCAAGTACTGCTCGTACCATGATGAGGCTACTCATTGAACGAACAAGTGCTACGCTCTCAGGCAAGCGGTGCAGGTTTTGATTGATAACGGCCAGTTCCAGCGGTACGTGGGGAAAAGAGGAACAGACCCCGACCGGGAGCATGACCAGTCCTGGTGAAACCCGCTAGTCTGAGCGGTTAGTTTGGCATAGTTCGCGGTTCAACCGCTGTAAAAAAAACAACAAATATATATGCAAACTACTTTTGAGAAAATTTCACTGGCTCTGCCAGTTCCAGTATATTCATATTCATGCAAGTATACAAGCAGTAACCGATCCGGAAAGATTACAAGGAATAGGGCAAGAAAATCCTAAGGAGCTACGACTCCGCCTTCGGTAGGCAGTCCGCCAGCCTCTCCTGCGGTACCCTCGTCGTCGATGTTAGGTCCGGTGATGGCTCCGGCTCGGGCAGACTCGGCACAGTTGGTAAAAGAATCCAAGTCCGAGCGAATCGCTTCACCCGACTGCTCCTCCACCGCCTCCTGATGGATGTCCGACTGCTCATGGATATCTCCTTCAGCAGCAGTCGACATCAGGGAAGTGTCTAGCCATCCCTTCCCCGCCCATTCCGTGTACGCATCCGAGATGCCCTCTTCCCTGGCCTTCACCAGAATCTCCAAGAACTTATCGCTCTCGCGGTATTTGAGAACGACCCGCTCGAAGAGTTCCGGGTCATCTTCCCCGGCCGGAGCAGCAGAGGCAGCGAGCAGAGCACCAGCTCCCACTTGGAACTCATCCACCTTGGCCTCCAGTTCGGCCCTCTCCCTCTCCAAGAGCTGGTTCTGCTCCTTCAGTTCGGCCCTCTCCTTCTCCAGGGTCCGGTTCTGCTCCTCCAGCTTCTTGGCCCTCTCCTCCGATCTGGCCTTCTCCCGATCCGAGCGAGACTTCTCCACCTCCAGGCGCTGCCGGGTCTCGGATAAAGCAGTTATCTGTCTCTGCAGCTCCGACAGCCCCTCGCTCGCGTCCGGTTCGTACAAACTGTACAACAACTGTGCAACACCAAAGAGTTAGTCAAGCAGCAAAAGAAAACAAGTTACAAGCAGTACAGTGGTACCGTGCGGTATTTACCCGGAGGACGGATTCCTTGCATTTTGGACGATTCCCGCCCGCCAAGGCTCCAGCAACCCCGGGTCTGTCCAGACCAAGGCCGGCCAAGTCCGCCGCCACTTGCCGGGCGATTGCACCACTCGGGCTTCCCCTCGGTGCCTCCGCAGGCGCTGGACTACTCTGCCGAGCGGCAGCAGCAGCATTCTCCCCAGCAGCGTTGGACTGCGCACCGCTGGTAATCCTGAACCGTTTGGCCAGGTTTTCCCGTGCCGACCCACCGGTTAGCGTCACCAGCGCGGAGGAAGGAACGTCCCCAACCTTCCGTTTTTCTCCCCGGCCCTCCGGAGAAGAAGATCGTGCACTTGTGGGGACGGCGCAAGCCACCCGTGGCGCAGACACCGGACGGTTGGGAACCCTATTCATCCCACCGGGAATCCTCACCGTCCCCCCGGTGCTCTTGCCCTTTCCAGGCGCCAGCAGGCCTGTGGAGTGATGGGTCTTCACCCGCCTCAGGACATAGGCATCCTCATCGACGTCCATGGCCCTCAGCTCCGCAAGAGTCGTAAGCCGGCCGGACCCGTCATTCATCGACGTCCGCGAGACGATCTCGGCCTTCTCCTTCAGCTGGTTGAGGAGATTTTCCCCGTCCATGGAGAGAGTGGTTTCGGGCTTGATAGTCGCCCGAGAAGATGCACCTGCAAGGAAAGCAAACGGTTAGTATATTGCAGAAACTAACACAAAGTATCACCGCTCAAGCGCTTCCTACACACCGGGACCCCGCCCAAGCTGGCAGTATTCCAGCACTTCCCGTCGAATGAAGTTGTAAGAACTTCGTTCTAGATCGTCCCAGCATCCGGTTATGGTCGAGATCCTCTCACGCTCCAGATCGGACAGCTCGTACGACTGGTCGCCAATGGGTTGGAAGGCGCTAGGAACACAGTACATTCTATTCCTCGCTTGCCACTTTCCGCCCACCATCACAACTTTCTTCCTCCAGCTGTTGTCTACCCATGAAGGCATATTGGTAACAATCGGTGGAGGCTTCCGGGTGTTGAAGGACAGGCAGCCATGGGACCCCTGCTTCCTGGAGTACGGCAGCCTGTACAAGGCCCGGAACTCGTTTACCGTGGGTATGTTCATCCCAGAGAACTCGTACAAGCAGCCGAGGCTCAGTAGTCGTCTCCACTGGAGCCCAGGAAGCTGCGCGGGTGACACTTGCAGCGCACTGAGCATGTACTGCACATAATGTGGCAGCGGGAACGACAGTCCATGCCGGAACTGATCCTGATGTGCAGCAACCCAACCTCCTTCCGGGTTGCAGGCTGACTCTCCAGGATTCAAGGGCCGTAGCAGCACTCTATCCGGGATACCCCACGCTTCCCGCAGCGCCTCAATCTCTTCAGGGGTCATGCTCTCCTCCGGTTCGTCACACACCACAGCATGCTTCCCGCTGCCGATGGTGTAGCTCGCAACCGGAGCATCTGCAAGACGCACCCCGTGCGGTATTTCAGTCTCCGAGGATTCAGCCCCGGAAGACGAAGAAGAGGACGGAGTCGAAACCCTGCTCCCGGAGCAGTCAGCGGCTTCGGTCTCCGGAGATTCCGAACTGAGCCAGTCGTCCAGCCTCTGCGCATCGTCCACGAGGGGACCTCTGGCAGCCAATTCGGAAGCCCGGTCAGAGCCTGAGGACGACATCTTAACCTAGGGGAAGAACACAAAACCCTAGCGCTCGTCAGCAACAGGCTACAACAACGCCTCCTACGGCCTCTCCCCAAGTTCGCAGCAAAGAAATTCCGTCAGCGGCAGAGTTCCCTCCCCCCCGCCGCAAAACAACAAAGCCAAAAACAAGAACAACACCGGGGCAAAGAAATCAAACAAACTTACCGATTAGTATGCTCAACCGAGAACAATCGGCCCTGGGAAAGTAGCGCGTAATGGTAGGGAGCGTTTAGGAAAACAGATCTCGCAGCCGGATTTCTCTCTTTCTCTTAGTTTCTCCAAAGCAAGAAGCAACAACAGAAAGAAGAGCAGAAGAGGCCTTTTTATAGAAGGGACCAGTGCCCTAGGCAATCAAAATCCCTCCAAAACAAGTAATCAGAGCAACTCAAACGCCTGCGAATCCACGCCCTACATCTCAAGACCGCCCCGCGCTGGCACGTGTCCCAGCGTTGGTAACCTCCCCATGCCATCATAACTGACGGGACTGATGGACTTCCTCCTTAAATGCATGTCAGCCATTTGTCCCACACGCTGGCGACAGGAAGGTAGGAGCGGGAATCAAGGAGTCAGGCCCTCCCACTTCCCCAGATTCCACGCTTGCACGACAATCTTCGCTGCATTTCTCGAAGACCTCTCTCGCGGTTATGATCATCCAACCGCTTGGAGAGCACCCATCCGGGTATGAAGCCTCGTCTCGCTATGGCTGGACGCCCGGTCGAGGATCGCCCGGCACCATGGCAGTTCGCGGTTATGATCATTCAACCGGCTGCATGGCTTCTTCGCTGAATATCTCGAAGACCTCTCTCGCGGTTATGATCATCCAACCGCTTGGAGAGCACCCATCCGGGTATGAAGCCTCGTCTCGATATGGCTTGACGCCCAGTCGAGTTCCGCCCGGCACCATGGTAGTTCGCGGTTATGATCATTCAACCGGCTGCATGGCTTCTTCATCGCATATTACTGGAGACCTCGTCCGGATATGGCATGGCGACCGGACACCGGTCGAGGTCCGTCCAGTCGCACTTCACTGGGGGACTCGTCTCGATATGGCAGGACGCCCGGTCGAGTTCCGCCCACCGGTTACGACGCATCCAACCGGCTCAAAAGCACATTCCGGGAATAGGATCCACCCGGCACCATGGCATTTCACTGGGGGACTCGTCCGGAGATGGCATGATGTCCGGGCACCAGTCGAGTTCCGCCCAGTACCATGGCTGACCCCGGTCATGAGAACATTCGACCGGCTCGGGCTTTATACACCCGGGTGAGTTTGCATCTAACTCATGCACGCTTGTCCAGCAGGATAAAAACCCTGCATCGCACTAGCTGCGGCAACAGGGGGATGCATGGCGAGCTTTGTCACCTCAACGCCACCCCCCTACCAGGAACATAATGCACCTGGCCCCATGGCACTTCACTGGGGGACTCGTCCGGAGATGGCATGATGTCCGGGCACCGGTCGAGTTCCGCCCAATACCATGGCTGACACCGGTCGAGAATATTCGACCGGCGGGCGTTATACACCCGGGCGAGTCTGCATCTAACCCATGCACGCTTGTCCAGCAGGATAAAAACCCTGCATCGCATTGAAAGGCGATCAAACATGGGGCTACATGGCGAGCTTTGTCACCTCAATGCCACCCCCTTACCTCAACGCTTATTCAATACAAGCTGAGAAGAACTAGCAAGTGTTCGCCGGTGCTTCAAACAGGCCGCAACACCAGGGTAATCTCCCTGCAGCCTACCAATGGGAAACTTGTCTCCATATGGCAGATCGCCCGCTAGAGGCTCAGTGAATCCCGTTTTGGCAGATCGCCCGGTAGAGGCTCAGTGAACTCCGCTCCGCTTTGATTCGGCAGATCGCCCAGTTGAGGCCCAGTGAAGCTCCGCTTCGTACCGAGAGGGCAGAGTGCCCGGCCGAAATTCCGTGCACATTCCTTGCATGGCGGATTTCAACGCCTCATTATCATTCCATGCACACATCTGTTGCATGGCATCATGGCATCATAACATCATGGCATCATCATTATCATCTTGGCTCCATGCTCATAACACCACAACACTTAGCCATATTACTGCTTATATTGCAAGTGTGCTTATAAACTATTGCTTCCCATCGGTAACAGGTACTCACCTCGGTCACGCCCAATCTTTAACGCGGACTTGGGGGACTGGGCACCGGTAGGTTGGTAGCCCCACGGGTCTGCGGGACAAGAGCAAGACAGATTTAAGTCCCCATTCAAGATTGCACTTGACCGGGAACTTGGGGGACTTGTTGACAGTAGCCACAGAGAGGCTACAGCAGGCCCACAGACCCGCAGCAAGCGCACCAGGGCCCGGCCCAAGGGTCGAGACCGGATCACCAGCACCCGGCCTCGGGGCCTGGCACTCTATCCTGCCTCCATTGACCCAGGGGCCGGGGGCGCCAGCCTACCTAAGAGGGCACCAGAAAGTATAAGCAGAAGGGAACCAGTCCCACATCGAAGAGTAAGGCCAGTCCTTACCCCCAACCACCTATATATGGGCCCCAACTACCTTCTTTATGAGGTAACTGGTCTCTCTCCCTGTTTACATACGTGCCTTAGTTATATATATTCCAACTATACTAACTTAGGCATCGGAGAGGTGAATGCCGGCCCTCCCGGTATTCTCCTTAGTAAGCAGGATTGCAGGAGATCGAGTTGGATTCATCAAGTATCTACTAGACCCCCGGGTTTAGGCAGAAACAATAGGGTAGTTAGGTATTTTTGTCAAAATTCATTGGACTGAGATATAAACATTGGACTGGACAAAAAAAACCATATTTTTGACTAATTGGTTTTTTCCCTTTCCGATGTTTTGTACCAAAACCAAATTATGAGCTTGAAGAAAAAAAAACTTAATAGATAGGCAATGATAGTGATAATGACGTTGTGATGACTCGGATTACCCAATAAACTAAAAACCTGCCTATCAGAACAAGTCAAACAAACAGCACAGAGGCAAAAGCAACAACCAGAGCTGTGTTTTTCTAAGGTCTCCTCTTCTAAACTCCCTGCTGTTTTTGTGTTCTACGAGATTAAGGTTTCCGATTACTATATACACCGACCAAGGTACTCTTAGTTTTCTTTTGATCTATATATATTATTATATTTTCGTAGTTCCAAAAGCAGAGAGTTTCCTTATTTGCATCGGAGTTCTCAGGGAGCTCTATCTTTGCGGAACTCATTAATTCTGGGATTCTGCTGTTTTTTACATTCGGGTGCGGTTTTAATTTTAATCTGATATGGGTGGACTTATTTTGGTGTGAATTTGTTGACAACAAAACCTGTGCATGCAGATTGATGATGTAGTTATTGTCATATTTGATGGATTTGCCAATATTAAAAAGCACGAATCTTTTGTTGTTTTGCATATTGATTCGCAATCAAGAATATACCTTTGAATGAATCCAGAGCTGTCTTTGTGTCTTGTAGCTGGAGTTTTTGAGCGGATTTGAGATTTGCATTGGAGTTCTGGATTGAAGATGAGAGCAATTGCTCGTTCTGTTCATCAATTTCGATCAGCTTTGCGGCGGCAGACATGTAGTTACTCCACTGGTGTTGTGAGACGGCGGAAGCTTTTGGCAAGCTGTTATTCTGGGTTAGCTCATGAGCTCCCCAACAATGCCAAATTCGGTAGATATTTGCATCCCGCGTTTTTCGGCTCAAGAGCTCTGTCTTCCGATGCTGTTCAGGTTGCTAATGGAGGTACTCTTTTTTTTTGGCTGTCTTATGTTTCTGGAGTATTTTCGGTGCATAGTTTCGTTAATGTTGTTGATTTTGGTTGTATGGCAGAAGCACACAAAGGAGGGCCGCTTGTTGAGTATGAGCGAAGAATTGCCGCGGGTGAACTTGTTGATGGTGATGCCTGCCAGGTATGGAGAACAATGCAGTGAGTGCATTCTTGTTGGTTTACAGAAAAAAATTGAGGAACAGATTGTGATTAATGTAGAGTTTAGGTATCCAGTTTTCTGTCATTTACTGTTTGTTATCTGACACTGCACTTAGTTCGAAAATATTGTCCTCAATATGGTTTTATTGACTAAATCCTGTGTTAAATATGGAGCGCACTGAATGGTTCTGTTCAATGAACTGTAGTATTGTTTGAGACTATTAAAATGCGCCACTTTGCTTTTTCTTTGCCAAGTATTCTGATTAGTTTTTGCAGGTAGGAACCTTAAGAGAACTGCAAAGGCTATATGATCAACTTGTTGAGTCGGCTGAAGTCTGCCAGTTGGATAGATATGCCACTTCGAGGAAATCTTCAAGGTAACCTTTGAAGTCTTGACTTTACTTGTGATCGAATGTCAATTTGAATAATGATGCAGCTCTTCATTGCTGTTCTTTTCTTAGCTCTTATACTTGTAGGTTATTCCAACTAGGAGTAGTTAACTAACGATTATCCATTTATCTATGTCCAGGAGTAGATGGTTGTGGTCTCGTTTCATCCCACAATTTTCAAATGCCTCCCCTGTCAAAGGTCTTTATCTTTATGGAGGAGTGGGAACTGGAAAAACCATGTTGATGGACTTGTTTTTTGATCAACTGTTAGTCACCAATGCATGTTTGTTTCTTTTGTTTTTATTCCTTTTATTAAAAATGTTTTTCACTTATAGACGACCATGCTGTCATCCGTGATTCTTGAGAATAGCTATTATATATTAAAAAAAAAAAAAGAGAATAGCTATTCCTAATTTGATATACTAGTGGATACAAAGAATTTTTGGTGTATATCTAAATTTTAATTGTTTCCATTCTTTATTTTCTCCTAATACTCTAATTTTCACTTCTCAGAAAATGCAGTTGGAGGAAAAAGAGGATTCATTTTCATGATTTTATGCTGAATGTCCACAGCTGCTTGCGAGTAAGAAAGCAACTCTGTATAAGTTTACTTCCATTATTTTTGTTTTATCTTTTTATTTTATTCTTTGCTGACTGAGAAATATTTTCATTCCGAAACTTCTACTGTGTGTTTGGTAAAGGTTTTACTACCAAATTTCTTAACTAGAACAAAAATACAAGCATGTATGCATGTCCTGCTTTTATATTCCATAGTCAATACAGAATCACACTCTGTCGTTTGTCATATCCTGAATGGATTGTATCCAACCAGATTGTTTTGATAATTGGGCTCAGTAGCTCTTTTTCCGGCAATCAGTTTTTCCACATATTGGGATAAAATTCATTCTTCATTCTTCTTATATGGAGACTATTTGCTCTACAAATTCCGAAGCAAGGTTAACGTGAATGTTGTTTAACTTCTCAGAAGCACCAGGGTGTAGAAGACCCTCTTGAAGTTGTTGCAGGAGAGATATCTGATGAGGCAATCTTGTTATGTCTTGATGAATTCATGGTTAGAGAACTAGTATTTACATATTTGCTTATAATAATCTCTAGCTACTTGAATATTTTTTTATTAATTTCCTTTTGGTTATGATAGGTGAATGATGTTGCCGATGCGTTAATTCTCAATCGTCTGTTTAGACACCTATTCGGCAATGGCGTTGTAAGTTTCATGTGCTAAATTGTCTAGTTAGTTAGACATATATTCAGAAGATAATTTTGTGCATCTGACTGAAATCTATACCAATTTATTGTGTGTATTGGGAAAGTGTAGATTCTTGTTGCCACCTCCAATCGTGCTCCTGATAACCTGTATGAACGCGGATTGCAAAGGGATCTGTTTCTGCCCTTCATTGCTGCTTTAAAGGTATGAATCTGGATGTGATCTCTTTCGTTTACTATATTACCTCAGATATAGTATTTAGTTTATATCTGGCTGAAGATAAGATAATATCCTTGGTCACTTTTGGTGGGACCTAATTTTTAATCAGGTTTGTTGCTATCAAGCCATGTCTAACATGCACAACCTGAGGACTATCTGACTCCAGTACTCATGTATTCAAACATATTTATCCGTCCCTGCTTGTATGTTAATTGGGTATCAATTCATGACTTGTAATTTTTTCCTTGGTTGTAGGAAAGATGTGTAGTTCATGAAATTGGTTCAGCAGTGGACTACCGAAAATTGACGTCGGTAAGATATAACTGCACTGAGCTTTGTGGCCTCCATACAATCATTTCTCGGTGGCCTGATGTTTATAAATCTGTATTTTCATTTTGATCCTGAACCACAGGCTGAGCAAGGGTTTTACTTTGTTGGTAAAGATTTATCAGGCTTTCTTAAGGAAAAGTTTCAAGAATTGATTGGGGATTGTGAAGCTCATCCTGAGGAGGCAGAAGTAGTAATGGGAAGAACACTAAATGTATTTTTTTTTTCCTTTCTCTTTTCGCATGCCATGTGCAAAACTTATTATACAGTCACATTTTATTTTTTCATCTCACCTTATATATTTCAATATATTCAGGTTCCACTAGGTGCTAATGGAATCGCATATTTTCCTTTTGAGGAACTTTGTGACAGACCTATGGGAGCTGCAGATTATTTTGGATTGTGCAGTAAGTAAAATCTAGCATAGTTGAAAACATTGATTCTACTTTGTGCCTTGAAAAAATCCAACTTGGTATAACTGTATAAGACATATCCTTGGTGCAGCTGCCCACTACTGAATATTAGCTCGAGTCTGTCAATGCTAACACCCTAGCATGTTGCTTTTGGTATATCAAATCTCATGGAGATTCTTCATTTGTTTTCACAGAAAAATATCATACCCTGGTCTTGGAGGGTGTTCCTATCTTCGGACCCCACAATAGGACTGCAGCATATCGGTTTGTTACTTTAGTTGATGTATGTCCCCTTAAATCATAAATAGTTTGACAACTTTTGTTACACTTTACTTTTGGTCCTTGTACTTCTGGAACCAAAGTATATGGATAAAAGGTTCATTTTTCTATCTTTGGTCAGCCTCTGCAAGACACTATTCTAACCGAAGTTGCCATCTCTCACCCATTTGTGCTGACACATTTGTCGGAGAAGGAGAAAATCCAAATTGATTAATAGCACAGCTTGTAATTGTCAGAGTGTTTAGGCAGACAAGCCACTTATTCCTTTATGCAAGTATCAGAGTGATTTCCCCTGATTTGGTCCTTCCTACCATTCACGTCCACCTATATGTATGATTGTTACTTTAGGTGAAATTTAATAGCAGAAGTCTAAGCATTGGTCTGTGTTTCATTTGGCATTTGGAATGCATTTCATTTCTTCTCCCTCTTCACTTCATTACATGCATATTGCAATGCATGAGATGCATGTTTTAAGTCATTAGATGCATATTATGATTCATCCAGTTATCCACCTAAGTCAAAACAGTACCAACGCTGCTAATTTTGTCACAGGTCATGTACGAAAACAAGGGCAGACTGATGTGTACGGCTGAAGGGACTCCGTTTGAACTTTTTGAAAGAATTGTGACAATCCAACAAGTGGCACCTAGAACCTCTTCAAGATCAAGGAAAAATGATGATTTGGAGCTATGTGTAGATAATGAATTGGGATTTGCTAAAGACCGCACCATTAGTAGGTATGTTTTTGTGCTGAATCCCACACCATTAGTAGGTATGAATTATAATAGAATGCAATATATGCTTCTTGATCTGCTGACAATGAGTTTGGAGCTGTGTCAATTATCCTGTCTTTAGATATTAACACGTCTTTATAAGTAAATGGCACTCATAATTTTCTGGTTACTTCAGTTGCATTATATTCTCATGGGAAGTATTAAATCATTTCTCCGGATTTGGGTTGAAGAACATGGAAGAAAATTTGGTATATAATTGCTGGAATCTTTGGTCATGGAAATTTCCTGAAAGACATGATAATATGTATATGTTGGGTTTCTTTCACGTCTGTTAGGCATGTGTATGTCACCACTCCAACCTTTCACAACCTGAGTCGATCCCACGGTCTGCAGCATCCTTTCAAACATAATCCAAATTATTGGTTGGTGATTGCAATGCTCACCTGAGCACTTTCTTATTTGTTCTATGCGGGCAATCTACAGGCCCCTTTATTTTAGGAATGCAGAATGTTTTCTGCATCTTGAATGGTATCATGACTTTCTTTTATGAATTTAATTGTGTAAAAAGAAAAATTAAAAGAACAAATGGAAGTAAAAGATGAGACACTTGAAGCAGCTAAATAATAGTATTGGCATTGACGTGTACCTAACTTTCAAAGATCTCTAACCCTTGGTTTTTGACCTCAAAGCTAATGGTGTAAAAAATGTGTCTAGACGCCTGTGCTATTCTGTCGTTGTCTTCTTTTCTTTCCGTGGGAAATTCTTATTGTCCGACACCTAATTGGCCTATGGATGCAGATTAACAGAGATGAATAGCAAAGAGTACTTGGAGCCTCATGCCGCAGCTCTGGAAGAGAACAACTCCCATGAACATGTGAATCTGGATAAAACTGTGCAAGCATGATGCAGAGGAAAATGATAAGAATTCTTCTTAGTACAGTTAACTATTGTTGTAGTAACTGTGCTTGATTATATCAATAAAGAAAATAATTGTTCCATGTAAGCAATTTACCAGTTTTAGCGAGGCTCTCCTAATTTGATTCACTTGATATATTTCTCTGTGTTCAACAAATAGCAATCTCTCTCATACGTAAACACCCCATTGTAACATGTTTCTTAGTTATCGAAAAAGCACATGTATGTCATGTAACACATTTTTCTTAGTTAGCGTATAATTTCCATACAGCAGGCAGACCCTTGACATTGAGTTACGATTTTAGGTATTATACTTTGGTGTGCGAATTACCTTTAAATGAACAAAAATCGAACTCTATTCCACAACTTCATATGGAGTTTAAGTCTTCAATAATAACTAATGGGTAGGCAATAAACTGGAGTTGGATTTGGCAGCAATAGGAATTTTCTTGGGGCTCAGCCAAAGTGCAAATGCTTCCTGAATGCATTTTTGCAATATATATTGCAGCACACCCGATTTTCAGTGTGGTACTTCTGACTGGTTTCTTTTCCTCACATTGATTTGTTGGGAACATTCTGTAATATGTTAATGCATGACATGCATAAAATTACTTTGTAGTTGTGATCACAAATGGAACAAACTAAATTTGCTAGTGGTACTGTTGATTGCCTGCTCAGATTCGAAACGCGCCGGGGTCACTAAATAAAATTCGAAAAGGATCCTAGATTAGAGTTCAGTTCTTGTGATATCGGATCAGCTCTTATGGCCACACTGAGCTGAGCAATTAGAGACATGGCATGCATAGCTCAATTTAGTCTTTAACAAAAATCAATCCAAACCAACCACACAAATGGAGGTAAAATGTTCGTCTCCATTACTTTATGATCAATTTTGAATTTTTTTAACCGTGAGTTACATTGTGGAAAAAAAAAAAAAAACTCAGAAAAATGACACGTGGCCATTTCATGGCACCAAAGCTTGAACGGTGGGAAGGCAAGGCGTCCCCCTCTTTCAATTCTCCTGCGGTTCTTCTTCATCACTGCCTGTCTCCGGCAGGCGATCGAGCCCTCTGGTACATTATCTCATCACATTACTCAATTTTTTCTCTTATATAGTTGCAAGATGTGTATATAGGCTGTGCGTTCTAGAATCATCATTGCTATTCAATTCATGCGCTAGTATTACATTCTTCATTTCTATCATTTTATCTAAGAATTTGACCTCTAATTCCTAATGTGCTGGACTATGTTTGTATACACCCGTTGTATGCAATGATGCTTCCCTATGGCATTGTTTACCATCTTTTAGCTTGAGATTGTTCTACAGTATTGCTTAATATATATTTGATAATGAAATAGATTGAATTGATGTTGAATTGTTATTAGGGTATACTTTTCTTCGGTTGTCTCGGTATAATTTTTTTGGGGATTGTAGAAGTATACATACATTCTGTTGAAAGGGAATGGCAGCAGGCGCAGGCAGTCCGCAAAGCTTGAGAAAAGCCTTGAAAACAGTTGGACTGGCCAAAGCCAATGGTGACTTCAAGGTAATTTTCGACCATTTCAGCATTCCTTTTTTTTTTTTTTTTTTTTTTTTTTTTTTAAAAAAAGGAGGTACTGGGAAGGACCACAAGGAGGCACGCAATGGCCTGTTTACCCGAAGTCCAGCACAGTGCCGCGCCAAAGACGCAGCGACACCCCCCTCCGGGTTTGGAGTACACCAAATAGGTGGGCTTGCCCTCCCCGCATAGTCTTTTCCATACACAAGGCTCGAACTTGAGACCTCTGCCTCAAGTCCCTCAACTTGCTTAAGGAGCACAGTCAACTTGCCAACTGAACTGGACCATGTGGGTCGACCGTTTCAGCATTCCAGTTTATCATATTGCTTTATGTTCATATATATTTTAAATTAGATCCACATTCACTGCAGGTATTAGATATTGCCATTTCCAAGGCCACAAAACATGGTGATGCATTACCAAAAGAGAAACATGTTATTAGTGAGTGAAATACATCTTGCTTTTTTGCCAGCATACATGTTTGCTATAATTTTCATCTGATAAGATGTGCTTGGATCAAAGCGTTGAAATTCTAGTTGATAGGGAAGTTGAGTGTTCAATTGTTCTGTTACAGTATTTACTTGGAGAGGTATCAAACAAATTAACAATGTTGTCCAGTTTTTGTAATGCATTACTTTGCTGTCATGTTTTTCCAGCTATACTACATGCAATTCCAGCCTCAAGACCTCGCGCTGAAGTAGCTTATTGCATACATGCTCTTGCCAAGCGCCTTTCTAAGGCTCACAGTTGGAAGGTAAATACTCCTACTGAACACCTGTGGGGTCTTGTGCTCTGTGCATTTGTTCATCTATTTTTGAACTTTTAAATCGTTGAACTTTTTTAAGCTATTCATTCTGATAGGAAAAGAACTATACTCTACTGTCAATATTGTTTGTTATATAGTTTTTTCAACTCCATATGATTCTTGTTTATGATGATCTGTACCCTTATTTGGGTAGTATATACACACAAACAATCTCAGATCCTCCAGTGTATGCCTAGGTAGCATTGAAAACCGTGATTGTTATACACCGTGCTCTGAGGGAGGTTGATGATACCTTTTGTGACGCTCTGATTAAGTATAGCTGGAGCAAAGGCCATATTCTGAACATATCTCATTCGTGGGATGAAACAAGTCCAAGTGGTACTTTTACTTTATGTCATCTTTCTTCATTTGCTTTTCAGTTGGAATAATAAATGACTATGGAGATACTTTCGTATGCAGCATGGGGTTATTCAACCTGGGTTCGTTTATATGCATCATATCTCGAAGAACACCTTGATTGTTTTCGTGTCCTGAAGTATGATGTTCAGAAAGATCACTCGGTATGCAGTTTAAATTGGAATTTACAAGCTCTTTGTATGCATACAGTTATTTTTTATATCTTTGAAGTGAAAAATCACTCCATGACCATTTCACTTGCTTTCTTTGAACTTCTATAATATGTATACTTATCACTTCAGAAGGATTTTTTTTCTTATGGTACAGTCCTGTCGTGCTGTCTTACACATTTTTCATATTGTGATACCAGTGTTGTATGATGGCATTTAGAATAAACATGTTCAATACAATGTCTGTAGAGAACCAAGGAACTTGAAACCTCTGACTTACTGAGGCAATTACCTGCCTTACAACAGCTTCTTTCTCGCCTTCTTGATTGCCAGGTGACTAATCCAATCTTCATTCCTTTGTTACCTAGTTTTTTGGTTCTAATTCCTTTATTTTGAGTCTATATATCTTCCCTGAAAGGGAGGTGATATCCGCTAATTTTGATGATCTTACCCTTTATATATGGTTCTTCTGTGGAATCTGGTGTGTGTCTATATATATATATATATATATATATAAAGACCACAAACCACAGCCAACACCTTTTCTGTTATTACTGAAACAATTTAGGTATGTCATTATGCAGCCAGAGGTGGGGACTATATGTAATGGCCTCATTCAGTACGCTATTTCGATGGTACAAACTCTCAAAATCTCAATTGGTAGTAAGTCTAATTTGGTGTCATTCCATCCCACATTCCTTATGGTGTTCCTCCATCAGGTTGCAGGTGAAAGTGCTAAGTTGTATGCTGCAATTACAGATGGTATTGTCAATTTAGTTGACAAGGACTTGATGGATTATAGCCAGGACTTGGAAGATTTTGGTCCTGGTTTGCTATGTGCAAAATGATGGGAGAATTCTTCTTCCTACTTTTTCCACGAAACATCATTATAGGACTCACTTTCAATTCTGGCAGTTCTTTGAGATGCAGCGAGATGATGCAGTTAGAGCACTTGAAATTTATAAGAGGTCGGGAAGCCAGGTATACCTTGTGTTCTGTACAGTGGTTTTTTGGTTTCAACATTGGCAGCTATTGAGATCTTATATCAAATTTGTATGATGCTCTAGGCAGAGAGGTTATCTGAGTTCTTTGAGATCTGCAGGAGCCTTAATTTTGGACGGGGGCTGAAAATGTTTAAAATTCAACAGGTTGGAACATTTAATCTGAGTTCAGAACAATATATTTGTTAGATGGATATCCCTACAAATTATTGTCTCAGTATGAATTATCATCTATAACTGCAGCCCCCTCAATCATTCTTGACCACTATGGAAGACTATGTGAAGGAGGCCTCCGGTTTTGTAATGCTTCAACTTCCCCCAGTAAGATGCTTCATCTTCTTATTTTCTGATAAATTTATGCTGTATAGAAAATTTGAATATGGATTTTGGACATGCTTATGAGAATCTTGACTGTGAACCATTCCAAATGTACTAAAAATGTGCCTTGGGTTTCCTTCTTGAATTAAATTTGAATGCATTGACAGTCCCAGAACTAAGAAAGCTTAACTTGTGAATAGCCTGAGGATCAAACTGATGCTTCCAAGGAAGCTGTTGTGGTCAAAGGTGACTTGCTAATTGACCATGATGATAATGTGGAAGAAAAATCAGCACCTGAACAGCCGAGTGAGGCTGCTGCAACAACACAAGTTGTTGACCTGCTGGTAAAACCTCGTTTGAGCTGCCATGTTTGGTTTAACATGGACCATCCTATTTGTTCTTTACTTACCTGATCTTGTGACATTAATTCTACTAGAGCTTTGATGAAGTTATTCCAGTAACATCAGAATCAGATGAAAACAATTCCTTGGCATTAGCAATCGTTCCGGCAGGTAGCTTGTCTTCCTTTATAATTAAACATATTTATATTCTCATTATATATGTAGGTTTTTGTTGTAGCTAAGGATACATTATTAATTTTCCTTTTACATCTCACAGAAAATCCATCAGATTCCAGAACAGATGGTCTCAATTCTACAAACTTGAACACTAGTTGGGAGATTGAACTTTTCACACCACAAAATTCTAATGGAGCTGCAAATCAACAGACTCCATCAACTTCTAATGCACAAACTAAGTTGGTGAGTCTTCTTCCTCATCTGACAACAGTGTGTAGGATTTTTCTACCAACACTTGCTCTCTTCAATTTTTTATCAACCATATCTCATCTAAGATTTCTATAGATGCACAGATATTGGCTACCATCTATAGGGTAGCTTTGAACCATGTTTTTGTAGTAACATGGGGTTACAGTCAACAATCTGCTAACAAGTAATTATTCCTGTGATGTTGTGTTACTTTTTACACAATTGATCTTGAAATTCCCATAGCAGGTCCAAGATAGGTACTAAATAGGGAAATATTAGCAAAATTTAGCATAGCAGATTTAATCGATAGTTCAGTTGATCAACAATATTAGATAACAGTCTGACATGTTAAGTACTAGTGCCTCCAACTAGAGGACATTTCCATGATTATAGCCCTAGCTGCAATTTTGTTTTATTTTATTTTGAGAATGAGCTGCATTCATTTTGAACTCTAAAGGAGAGAGGGAAACAGGACAAAGTGCCTAAAACAGGCCTGTAAGATAATGAGGCAAGGAAATCAATATTAAGTTGAGAGCTCCCAGATCAGGCTTTAACCAACAGTTCAAACCCATGAATCTGCCGATACCCTCCTTTCTTTTCAGTTCATTGTTAACTCTGTGATCTTTAAACAGATGCAGGCTGGTAAGCTTGACAGATCGACACTGGATAATCTGTCTGATAATGCAATGGCAAGTACACCAAATCAGAACAATATGTTGTGCTCCCCAGCCGCATTGGCACCCTCTAATCCTTTTGAGGATATTGCTACTTCTTCATACCAATTCCAAGAACCTTATCATGCTTCCAGCGATGCAACCCCAGTAAACTTGCAAATGGCAATCATGGCGCAACAACAACAATATTTCATGATGATGCAGCAACTACAGTTACCCAGCATTGGCCCAAATCCACCAAATCCTGGCCAAAATCAACTAAGCTGGTACCAGAATCTGCCAAGTCCTTCCCACAATCCACCAAGTCCTTTCCAAAATTTACCAAATCCTTTCCAAAGTCCACCAAGTCCTGGCCAAATTCCACCAAGTCTGTACCAAAATCTTCCAAGTCCTGGCTATAATCCATCAAGTCCTTTCCAAAATTTACCAAGTCCTCTCCAAAATCCACCAAGTCCTCTAAAAAATCCACCAAGTTCATTAACCTCTTCTGGGAATCCTTTTTCTGAGCTGATCAGTAATCACCCACCTCCAAATTCAGACAACGGCCTCATTTAGCAGATCATCAGAGGAAAGGTGTTCAACTGTATTGCTGTGGAAGCAGACACAGTTTTCCGAGTTATGCACAAATTGAATGGATGTTAGCCTGCTGGTGCTGCAAGTTGATCAGCGCAGAGTTGCTTCTCTCTCTCACTAAATGTTTGAGAAGTTTATATCATTGTCAATAGGATTATGTTTTAGCAAATTAGTCTCTTTTGATTTAGAGAGTATATATCAACTTCCCAATCCAAAAATATCTGCCAACAAAGGGTGAACACCACCCGTCTGCATTATATCTTCCTTTTGATTGGATTACCAACTTATCCTCATTGTCTACCAAAGAAGAGATCCCTCACTCTGCATTTAGTTTCAAGATTGTAAATTCAATACCTTCATCTTTTTGTACTGCTATTTATGAGCGAAATTGTGGGCAGGCAAAAGCATGAATTGATCAGAAGCATTGTTGGCCAAACACTCCAAAAGAAGTCACGAGGCTAATAGAAAGTTACATTCCAATTCTGCAGCCCCAATTCTGTATACTAGTTTTACAGCTTCATGTGAGATTTCTAAAACAAATTAAAGGGTTTACTC
This sequence comes from Potentilla sterilis, assembly GCA_963682095.1. Lineage (NCBI taxonomy): Eukaryota > Viridiplantae > Streptophyta > Magnoliopsida > Rosales > Rosaceae > Potentilla > Potentilla sterilis. The sequence continues at coordinate 37,233,522 of OY821758.1, forward strand.
ATTGGTAGTTTTCTACGTTATCATTTCCGGATTCATTTTTAATTGAGAAACAAAAACGAAAAGCCCCAACATTCATGGAAAAGGGGATAATACTATCAACAGATTCAACCACAATTCTAACGTTGGAATGAAATAGAATACGAGCCAGTCTTTGGATCTTTTACGGCTTGGAAGTTGTCAAGGCTCATTCCAAAGCGGCCCAGCAAAGGGTTGCCATGTCTTTCAGCTTCCCTGTTCACATGGAAAAAATACATGCCTCGTTAAATTGCATCCTACATTGTGTAATTTGCCTGCAGGAAATTATACTTCCAACAGGTATAGCAAACTGATGCAAATTGAACATCAACGGAATTGTATGAATAACAACCATGAAACCAAGAAGCATAAAACATATCTTTCAATTTATTTATCAGTTTAAATATATAAATATTCATTCTTCTAAATAAAGGCACATAGTCAATTCAATATTATTCATCCGGCATCATTCACAAGAATTGTATGAATAACAACCATGAAACCAAGAAGCATAAAACATATCTTTCAATTTATTTATCAGTTTAAATATATAAATATTCATTCTTCTAAATAAAGGCACATAGTCAATTCAATATTATTCATCCGGCATCATTCACAAGAATTGTATGAATAACAACCATGAAACCAAGAAGCATAAAACATATCTTTCAATTTATTTATCAGTTTAAATATATAAATATTCATTCTTCTAAATAAAGGCACATAGTCAATTCAATATTATTCATCCGGCATCATTCACAAGATAATATATAGTCCTAGTGCTCACTTCGGAAATCATGAACAAAGTTTCTGTCTAAATGAAAGATTTTAATAAAAAGCTATGGTGCCAAGCAAGAGAATAGGAGTATTATATGGTCAATAGCCTGAAATTTTAGGAATATTTTTTAGCCTTGGCTTTGTTCACCAAATCAAACAAAATATTTACATCAGTCATTCACAAGTAGTGAATTTTGCAAAACTGCCCAGACCCTCAAATACAATCTAGATCCCCTGTCCCTGAGATATGGAAGGCTAGCAGAGTGGTCTATTGCGATATGTACTGGAATTTTTAATCTGTTCTTCCCTGAGATTTCACTACACTACTAACTCGGAGAAAGACTGGTTGATAAGAATTTGTTGTACCCTCCCCATCAAGGAAATAAAACCTGTCAAGTGTTTTGAATCAATTACTCTTCTGCCCACACACCCTTTCGACAGGCATGCATAAAACACTCTGAATCTAAACAATCCTCAAGTCACCAATAGTTCTATATAAAGTAAAAACAGAAACAATAATAAAAACTACAAAACCAAGAGACAACGCCAAAGTGTTTCTTTTCCCTGCCTGGAATAATAAGATACTGACTCAGGCAGATGAATTTCCTTGCTCCACTTATTTTGGATTACAATCCACAACATATTAATTGCCAAAACCATTTTAGTAAAGGTAGTCGCTCGTTTAGATATATATCCATACTATAATCTGCAGTGGAAGGACTTCAACAATCTTCAGGATTTAGGGTGGTGTTTTGTATCAAACATTGCTTTGGACACAAGGTAAAAACTTAAAACCATGTTTTGTATGAACAGAAAGCATGAATTCAGATGATATATCCTTAAATCAAATAAAACACAAAATGCCCTATCCTTTTATAACTGCAACATAAAGCCAAGAGACACATTGCCATGAACCATGGTGCAACATAGCACAGACCAGATCTGTGTTACCTTAGTACCAATGTAATCAAAACCGCACAAGTGTCAATACATAGATGAAAATTAATAGGACAATCTACATGTATCTATATCACTTATAAAGTTTTGACAAGAATTACATTCTTTCTGATTTTAGATCTACACTCAGAAAATCCGCGTGTGGCTTCTATCAGTTGGAATCTAGCATATTAGTCAGGAATTGGAAAATGAGTAGTTCTTAAGCTAAATGGTTCATAGAATCTGACTCTACTTCAGTACGAAATGAGGGACCGAAAGAGAAAAAGAAAAGGTTATTGTTGAAACAATAGAATATTAAAGCATTTACGGAAGCAAAACCTTAAGAATTAGAAGGAAGTGGATCTGCAGCTGAAGCCGATGGTGAAGGAGGCTGATAGATGCGTGCTTTGGCGAGGATTTCAGCAACAATCCAATGCTTACGTTTGCTCAAAGGGCGTGAAGGCTCCAATCGAACCTGATCAAATGATTGAACTTAAAATCAGATACAATGTAATTTTGTTCAAAACTCTATAAAGGATATAATCATTATAATGCATCATAGATAGAACACATACTCGGTCTCCAATGTTGCAATGATCGTTGTCATCGTGAGCCATGAACTTGGATGTCTGCTTAACATATCGGTTGTAGAGCTTGTGATGGAACAGCCTATCGACTGCCACAACTACCGATTTCTGCATTTTATTGGAAACGACCATCCCCACCACCGTCTTCATCTTTCTCAACAAAAATGTGAACACTAGCCTTAGGAGTTAGGACCGACCTGCAACTCTTATTCAACATATAATCAAACTTAGGGAGTTCTAACCAGACGCAGTCTACCAATTGTAATCAACTATAAGCTTAAATAGCTGTGTACTTATAACTCACAACAGAATTCCAACTTGAATGTTCAATTCCAGACCAGATCAAATGAAAAGAGGCTCAGAACTATGCAATTTCTTCGACAATTACATCAAATTTTGAATGAAAACGATTAGTTAATTGCATATTTACTATAGAACTATTCAAGATCATGGTCTAATAGTTCCACTAGGTACAGTGCCCACGCGTACGATGGCTGGCATGGTAATTTAACTGCATTTGTTTTGAGTTATATCATTTATGGCCCTTTCTAGTATTCAGTACATACTGTGATTGAAGTAATAGCTAACCTAGTTGAATTTGCTGATGTAATTGATGAAAGAAAACTCAAAATCACATGCCTCAATTGGAAGTAATAATCAAACCAATTGACTCAACAATGACCACCTTCATTCCATTCACCCAACCCAAATAAATCTAAGAGAAAGAACAAGAGTGAGAGAAGAACAGTAAAAAGGACAATAGCCATACCTGTAGACCAAAATCCCAAATCAGATGAAGGAATATGATTTAATAACATAATCAAACCAAGAATTACTGGCGTTCCACAATAACAGAAGAGAAAGAGGAACGCAAGGGGGCTGCGCTGGACCTGGAGGCCTTATATACAGTAGTAGACTCAACTGTGCGTGGTAAAAAAATTAGAAAATATTTATATAGTCAAGTCAACGGGTGCAATACTCACTCACTCACTACACAACGGGCCACTATGCTAGGCGATTTTTTTATTTATTTTTTACTCTCCAGTTTGTCCTTCAAATTATTCACCAAATTTTCCTGTTTTTTTTGTTAAAAACATTTTGCAGATAAAGACCACTTATAATTTCTATAAATAGCTTTGGCAATCAAAAACCTCAGAATGTGTGTTTAGTGTGTGTGTATATGAACACATGGATGGCTATTTCATGGCTCCAAAGCCTGAAAGGTGGAAGGTAAGCCTATCTCCGGCGAGCCCTCTGGTACATTGTTTGCAGAATTGCAGATCATATTAATATGTACATTCATAATTTTATATACATATATATAGGGTCATTTTAGTGAGGATCTTTTATTTTGTTCATTTTATATATGTATATTAAATTATTGATCTTTTAAAATAAACAAAATAAAGAATCTCTTAATGAAATGGTCTGTATATACATATACTTGTTGTACACTGTACAGTTGTGCGGCTTGTGCCTTCACAAGTGATCATTGCTTTTGTGTACTTGAGAAAAAAATTGGTATCTAGAAGTATTCACTGCATGTGCTGGTCTATATTTGTATGCACACCCGTTGTGCAATGATTCTTCCCTATGACATTGTTTACTATCTTTTAGCTCGACATTGTCAACATAATTGCCTCATATATTTCATATGGAATATATGGAAGGGGCTGGATTACGTCGGCGTAGTTTCACGCCTGTGTGGGTCTAGGACACTTGGTGCATTTGTGTCCACATATTTTGAAAAATCATAGCATAATTGTAAATACATGCTTAACGATTTTCATCAGTAAATGTATTCTGTTAAGGTAAAACTTTGAGAACATTTAGGACATATCCCAATAGCGTAAAAAATAAACTAAGGAGTGAGTATTGAGGGCTCCCAAAAAGGTGGACGGACGCAATGGTGGTCGAGGTCGTGTTAACCTTTCGTTGGTGGAGAGATCGGAGGGTGGGGAGGCTTGGTTTGCAAAAAAGGAGTGCGGGTTCTGGGTTTCAGTTTGAGTCTTTGAGTTGCAGGTTTTGTGCCTAAACGCCAAGCGTTTAATTAATACATAACGAAACAAATTGATGTTTGGGCACCATAGTGCAGTGGAGATGCCACGTCTAACCTGTGTGGCAACCCGGGTTCGAGCCACGCTGCATGCTTTTATTACTATATATTTTTGATTAATTTAGAAGTACCACCATACCATGGCACCCGTGTATTGCACTCTTGTTTTTAATATTTTATAGACACCATGATCAAGTTGATGAGTTATCAACTACCTTGAAATAGTCTTCCAGGGAGAAGCTCTGTCGATGGGTGTGTGTAAACTGAGGGTCCAGATTGTGCCACATGAAAATTTTCTTTTTGTAAACTATTTATTTAAATTACGGAGTCTTTCAATATTCTTAATAAATAGTTTGAGTCTCCAAAAAAATTCACAAAAAATCTTACATACTCATCATGACGCCGATCTATCATAATGCCTTTTGTTTAGATAAATCATCATCTTTGAGATATGGATAATCTTGATGCGTGTATAGAGTTTAGGATAAAGCGATTTGATCGAGTGACTAACAAGATGAACGTGGGTAAATTTTGTACCGTTGCCATATAATGTTGTCATGATCACATCTAAGGGTTGAATGTTCATTTTGTAAATTTTAGTCATCTGAATCACATTGCCTACTAAATTGATATAACTTGTTTATTAGGTTATATGTATATGTATATATTTTTGAACCAACTATATCGAATAATTTAATTTTAATAAAATCAACCGTATGATGTGATTACTATAGTGGAATATAGATATGGTAGAAAATTCATATATTTTAAAAAACGTTTGAGTCATGATCCATGCGGTTAACTCTATGTATCCTTATACTTCCCTAAGAGTAGCCGTGTCACCAGAAGATAAATATCTCAAAACTTTCATATGAGTGGATAAAGGGCACGATCATGAGAGCGTATAAATTGTTGAAGATTATTTTGACCACTCAAACTATTTACTACTAATTTTGGGAAATGATATATAATGATGTTAGAGGTTGAAAATTTCTTAATAAATAGGTATGGTATTCAAACAATTCTTCAAAATTGTCACGCTCCAGCCGCAAGGATTAGTTTATGACCACACCTATAAAAGCGGGGATTCACCATCGAGGAAAACTAGAGAAATTATTCTCGGTGTCTTAAAAAAATGAGCATATACTTAAAAAAATCTAAATAAATAGTTGGATTGTTCGAAAAAATCTCACAAAATTCTAACATACTGATCATGACCCCTACTCTATTATAGTAACATAAGTTTAGACAATTCATCGTCTTTGTGATACGAATCCTCTTGATTGATACATAGAGTTTAGGTAATCACGTTGATCGAGACCCAAACAATGACGAACATAGGTAAATTTTGTACAGTTGTCATATATTGAGGTTGTGATCACATCTAATGGTTGAATTTTTATTTTGTAAATTTAGTCATATGAATCGCAACACGGCTACTAATGTAGTATGACTTGTTTACTTCGTTGTATGTATATCTATATGTTTTTAAACCAACTATATCGAAAAATTTGATTTTGACAAAATTGACCTTAGGATGTGAACATTATAGTGGAATATGGATATGGTAAAAAATTCACATATTTTCAGTGATGTTTGGGTTTTGATCCACTCAGTCAACCATTTATATACTTATACCTCCCTAAGAGTAACTGTGTCATGTGAAGATAAATATCTTAAAAGTTTTACATTGGAGGATAGAGCTCATCATCATGAGAACGTAAGAATTTTTGGAGATTTTTTCAACTACTCGAGCTAATTAATTAGAATTTTTGAAGAATTTCAAAATTTTAAAAGATATTTTTAAGTTAAAATGAGCTGCGTGGTGAATTGAGGGCCGCCTATTTGTCCACGTCATAAAATTTAACGTTTCACATCCCTCAGATGATTTACTATAATTTCTTTATTATTAAACATTGCATTTATCCAATTAAACCCAACTTTAAAAAAATAAAATGTGGCAGAGGCCTCGAACCTAGGATGTCGCCATGCTAAAGACGTAGAACTTAGAAGTACCACCATACCATGGCATCCGTGCTCTCTTGCTCTCTCTCACTCTCTCATTATATGAATGAATACACCAGAACAGAGCAGAACAGTGAGATAAACTTTCCTTCTTTCTTTCTGCTGTAGCTCTCGGTGTGCTTCTGTTTCTTCTCCAGTGGCTCTTTACATCATGATAAAGTTGATGAGTTATCAACTCCCTTGAAATAGTCTTCTAGGGAATAGGCTCTGTCGTCTTCTAATTCAATGAAAAAATCAAAGATCGTCAACGATGAGTTCTTCATCGGTGGCTGCAACATGAGTTGGCAGTTTGGCACCTTAATTACCTGTTGATTGTTGGTCGCGCAGACGAACCCAAGCTAACCCACCGCCATGGCATCGTGCTCCATGGCAAACGAACCCAAGCCAACCCAAGCCAACCTCTCACATCATTCTCCCGGAAAAATCAGAACCACCGTATTACCCTCACTTTAATCATTGGAATTTTCTCTCGTTCTTATCGAAAGTCTGCCAATATCCATCCCTCCGACCTCGCCATCACTACAACGAAATTACCTTCTTCTTCTTTTCCACTGGGATTTGATTTTGAAGTTACATTATTGCCCTTCAGTTGGTTAAAGTTAAAACTCATTTACCACCTCAAGTTGAAATACCTATTATGCCCTTCTGTTAAAATGTAACGTTAGACGTAAACTTACGCCGGTGTATTCCAGAAATATTCCATATATAGTTGATAATTGTATTGATGTTCTATTGATAAATGACATACTTTTCTTGCAATGGATTGTATAGTTTCTTTGGGTAGAAATGGGCAAACAAAGGTAGAGATGGGTGAATATCCCGTCATTATAATTTTCATATCATACTGTTGGTTGGATTACCTACTCATCTGCCTATTTATCTACAAATGTATTATAGGGTTACCGGGAATCGGAAGTGCCTGCCAAAGAAGAGGTGAACACCCTTACTCTGCAGTTTGTGCGCGTGTCCGGAAATTTATTCAAGTATTGCGACAGGCCTCTGGAATAAATTCGAACAGCTGCGGTTTCTGAGAGTGTAAATTCAATTCCTACAGTTTTATAAGAAAATTTGTGGACAGGCAAAAGCATGACATTTCAATACAAACCAATATCAGGCAACGAATAGGGTGGCTTGATGAGAAGCATTGCCATATGCTTTTGAGATCTTTGGTGTGCGTCCTAGGTATGTTGTATTGGTAAATCTACAGATGTCAGGCACCTAAAGAATTGTCTCAAAGGTAATGTTACCTACAAGGCTACAATATCATTCCTGGCGCGATTCTTAATGTAGAGACACAATAAACAAACAGCCCAACAATCATTTCTAGGTAAAGCAACAACTAGTCCACATAATCATTTCAGGACTTATCCTAAACAAAGTGCACGAGCATTAGGGAAAGCATCATCGAGAGAAAAATAGTCTAGCTAACAAGGGACAATAATAATAAACTGCCAAGTGCAAGAACAAGAAAAAAGATAAGAAAAAAGGAAAAAAGAAACCCCCACAAAACACAAGGATCAATATAATGTGAGCTCATCAACTACCAATTTCATTTTCACATATATAATGATGTCCTATATTCATAGAAGGGGATAATACTATCAACGAATTCACCACCAAGTCTAACGTTGGAATGAAATAGAATATGAGCCACTGTTTGGATCTTTTACAGCTTTGAAGTTGTCAACGTTCATTCCAAATCGGCCCAACAAAGAGTTGCCCATATCTTTCAATTTCCCTGTTTACATACAAAAATACATGCTCCGTTAAATTGCAGCCTATATTGTATAATTTTCCCGCACACAGGTATACAAATTCATACATAGTATTGAACATTATCGGAAAGAACAAAAAGATATGAAAAACAAATTCATACATAGGTAAACTACTCATTCTTCTAAATAAAGACACATAATCAATCCATAGTATGACATCGTTCACAATAATCATATAGTCCTAATGCTCACTTTGTAAATCATGAACAAAGTGTCCATATAAATGAAATATTTCAATGTTATTGTGCCAAGCAAGAGCATAGGTGAATGAAGTGTGGTCGGTAGTCTGAAATTTTTAGGATTCTCTTCTCTCCTCTATTTAGCCTTGGCATTGTTCACCAAATAAAACAAAAAAAAATTTACTTCAGTCATTCACAAGTAACTGAATTTTGTAAGTTTCACAGTTACCCTTAAGATAAAATCTAGTTTCCCTGTCCCTAAGATATGGAAAGCTAGCAGAGTCGTCTAATGTGATATGAATCAGGGGTTTTTTTTTTTTCCTTTTTCTTTCTTTTCTTATATCCTTTATTTATTTAGTTTTGGATAGACAGATGTTGGGAATGATTTGATTTAGTGGCCACAGCAAAAACATAATGCTACAAATCTTATGGAGGGAATATAAATGCTCAGGAAATCCTTAATTGACTTACCAATCATTTCCTCTTTCATCTTTTCTCTCTTTGCCTCAGCAAGTGGCTCCAAGCGCCGAATGGCCTTCCTGGCTTGGTTATTTGTAGGATCAAGTTCCAAGATTTTTTTCATATCTGCAAAAGAAAATGAAGCAGCACATTTTAGTATAAAACAACTAACCCATACACATGAGCAGACATAGAAGTTTCAGCTGAGCTAAAAGAATCAGCAACGGTGCGATATTGTCCAAGATATATTAACACTAAAATGATCAAAACGCCGTAAATACCAGCAATAGCCTCCTCGAAATGTTCTAGTTTTTCATGAGCTTCTGCTCTTCTAATCAATGCTTTCATATATGAAGGATTTAGTTCCAAAGCTTTTGTGCATTCCTTAACCGCGTCTTCATATTTTCCCTGTAGCATTAAGAAGTGAAAACTAATGATTACGCACTAATAAGAAGTTAATGGAATGCAGAAGTTATACTGACAAAGAATAAATCCTCTTCAAAAACTTAATAGGATGAAACAATATGTGGGAAATCATATTATTGGGTGAAAGTAGCAGCAGCACTACAAGGCCTGATAAAAAAATATCGACAAAAAAATTATCATCTTTCACAAGCTTTTTATCAGTATCTGTTGGCCTTTTTCAATAAAAACTAACGCTAAAAATTACACATCTTTACTATTAGAAAGCCAGGCCCTCCTAAGTACCACCAAATTATGTTTTGACCATACTACCCTTCATATTAAAACATAACTACATAAAAGGATTATGCAATACGAATAAACATGAAGCCAAATGAAAGAAGGTGTTTGAGAAATACAATTCTATTTTTTTCCTCTCCTCTATTTACCAATAACACGTACATCGTGCGGGTACGAGGCTAGCCCTTAATAAAGCCAATGTTATATAGTTCTTTTAGCATCTCAATTGTTAATCCTATTTGAAGTCTACAAACAATACTCCCCTATTTGAAGTCTTCAAAGCTTCACCAACTCTTCTTTTACATAATCAGTTTCCAAAAGCTCTACCATTTTAATCCCACACAAAAGGGGACTAGAACTCAGAAGAATATTAGGCAGTAAAACACAGATCCTAAAAGACGAGCATTCTGAAGCATGGATTCACTACAGGTGACACTCTCTAACATCAAGAATTTTTCAGTTCATGAGATAAAAACCCAAGGCGGCGAATGTGGGGACCCATCTAATTGGTGATAATGCACTAGACAGGTAATTGGGGCGAATGTACTGTGTCAAATATCTTAGAACTATGATAACAAAACTTCCATATCAACATAGAATAATAACAGCCTAGAAACATACAAACGTTATGATCCATTTGCAATGATTCTAGACTTGTAGTCACATTACATACCAGCTTCGAGAAGCATATGGCACGGTTTGAATGACATATGGACCGCAATTCCACTGATGAAGGCATGTCAGGAGCAAGCTGTAAAGCGAGCTCGTACTGCGACAATGCCTCTTCATATTGTCCATTCCCAAACAGTCCATTCCCTTCCAATTTCACCTCATTGGCTTCCTCCAGCGATTTCTGTTCCATATTTGCAAACACAACACATCAATATAACATGTACCCCGATCCTAAGATAAAGACTCTTAACTACTTAAACAACAACAGTTTCAATCAGATATGAAAAAAAAGCTAAATGCAAGATGCAACTGAGAACTTCAATATAAGTAATCCACTAAAAAGAATGTAGACCTGTTTCAATTCAATGTCATCGGTGTCTTGAGGTTGGAGGTGGTGATGGATTTCATCGTCGCTTTCGGTGGGTCCCAACTCGCCGTCGCTGGCGGTTTCGAAGCCATCGGAGTCGTCTTTGTTGCCAGAGGACGACGAGGGTTTTGGGGACCTCACATTGGGCTCCTCCTCTTCTTCGATGAGCATCGTTTAGGGTTTGAATTCCACGAAACGCAAACTGGGAAAAAGGTCGAGACAAGAAAGGCAGATGACTTTTACACTTCTCCGTGTTTCTGGAAAACTCTCTTGGGACTACGGAATGGGTTTTGTTTTTTGTTTTGCTACCATTTTGCCAATTCGCTTTCAAAGATTACTTTTTTTTTTCTTTTTCATTTTCTTTAGAAGGTTATAGATTAATTAGTGTTTTTTTTTTTTAAATGTGTCCCAAAAGAAAATCCTAAGACTTTGTTTTTTCTATCCGGCAAGGTAGGAGGCCGATGTCGGCTACGGCACCGCCGAACGAGCTTGAAAACCCAATGGGAAGAGAAAACTAAGCCTTCCCAGATTGAGGCTGCCACTAAACAGGTCTGATCCAAATATGTTCGTCAGTATTTCAAGGTAATCATGTATTAGGGATCAAACCCTAATTTGCAAGAAAAGAGAAACAATAGAAGAAAGAAAATGAAAGAAAACAGACTGATTTCATTGACAACCAGAAAGAGTAATAATGATGGAAGAAATACTCAGTCTTATCTACCAACTAGACACGTGTCGACAATTTATTGGATGAGGCTGAACACAAATCTTACTTAACTAACTAATGACAACGGTCAGAGTATTTTCAGTACACGACGTGTATCTACACATACAATTTGAATGATCAAGATTAGATGACTTTATATAAATACATGGTGGACCCTATGTATATAATATTTTAAATGGCTAAGATTGCGCCTACACGGGCCGTGCATATAAGAATTTTTGGACAATGGCTACTAATTAACTTACGTGCTCTGAGAAATGATTTCCTAACTAATAACAATGGCAAACATAACTTTCCTAATTACAACAGGAAACATTAGAAATGATTTCCTAACATTCCTGCCCTCCTCAAATCTAGCTCGTCCTCAAGCTTTGAAATCTAGAAATCTCTCCATCAATTCAGAAGTCACTTCCCATTGTTGCTTCTTCTTCTGATGAGCCTAGCCATTGTATCAACTACTTAGTTACTGCTTCATTATTCTGCTTGAAAATCCTCTGGCTAAAATCTTAGCAGGATACCATCGAGGGTTAATGGATTAATGTATGGAGGTAGATGTGCTACAACAGTCATAGAATAAACAATCTTCTTTTTCAACAAGGAAACATGAAAAAATGGATGTACTTTACAGTCACAGGCAACTTCAGTTTATAAGAAACTTTCTCAATTTATTGCTCAACTTGATAGGGTCCATAATACTTGGAGAAAGCTTATGGAACACATTTTTCTTCACTGATTGCTGTCATAAAACTGTTTCATTCTGGACTGAGCCACTGTTAAATTCTTCTTCAACATTGCTAGTAATTCATCTCTATCCTTCAACTATTTATCAACTGACTCAACTGTAGTTGATCCTGGCACATAAGCTTTTACAGTTGGTGGTTCATAGCCATATGATACCTGAAAAGGACTCATTCCAATGGCAGAGTGATATTCACTGTTATAGCAATATTCAACCCATGACAAACCTTCTACCCAAGAATGTGGTTTATCCCCTATCACACATCTCAAATATTGCTCAAGAGTCCTATTTAAATTCTGAGTTTGACCATCTGTTTGAGGATGGTAAGCTGAGCTCTTGTTCAATGCAGTCCCTTGCAGTTTGAAGAAGTTGGACCATAAAGCACTTAAGAAGATGGGATCTCTATTTCATATAATTGACTCTGGCATTCCATGAAGTTTGAAAACTCCCTGTATGAATTGTTGTACTACCATTGATGTAGTGTAGGGATGTGCCAGAGGTAAGAAATGCCCAAACTTGGTTAACCTATCCACCACTACCATGATAACTGTTTTCCCATTTGAAGGTGGTAATCCTTCAATGAAATCTAGAGAAATACAAGTCCAAGCTTTGTCAGGAATTGAGTTTGGTTGTAACAGACTTGGTGGCAGAGTGGTCTCATAGTGGTTATGCTGACAAGTGTGACAAGAAGCCACAAAATTCTTCACATCTCCATGCATTCCTGGCCAAGCAAAGGATCTGGATATTCTCTTGAAAGTTCTATGAAATTCACCAATGCTTTTGGCTCTCCAATCTCCAGCTTGGGGCACATAAATCTTTCCCTTGTGCAACAACTGATTACTACTCATTTGGTAATGTGGGCATTTAGTGGCATCAACCTGTAGCTGCTGCATAATCTTCTTTACTTCTTCATCTTCATTACAAGCTCTCTGAATTTCTTGTACAAAAGTGTACACTGGTGAATATATTCCAGTAATGCCTTGCACAACTACATATTTATCAAACACATTCATGTTGTCATCAACAAATTTTCTCTTCTTGACAAAGCATTTGGGGCAGCATTGTTCTTTCCAGGCTTATAATGAATGGAATAATTGTATCCTGTAAGTTTTAAAAGCCATTTATGATGTGTGGGAGTGGTTACCTTCTGCTCGAAGAAGTACTGGATGGTTCTATGATCAGTAAATATCTTGAAATGTCTTCGTAGTAGATATGGCCTCTAATGTTGGACTGCAAATACTATTGCCATTATCTCTTTATCATAAACATATAATGTTGCATGTCTTGGTGCTAGAGCTTTGCTCAAGTAAGCAATGGGGTGTCCCTCCTGCATCAGAACAACTCCAATACCTATACCAGATGCATCACATTCTATAGAAAATTCTTTAGTAAAATCAGGCAAAGCTAAAACAAGAGTGTCCGTGAGAGGCAATTTTAACTTCTCAAAAGCCTCTTCTGACTGTTGAAAGCCATCTTTTTTTAGCATATTTGTTAATGGTTTACCAGTGGAGCCAAAATGTTGATGATCACTTCCACTCTTTAATGCATTCTATCTTCTTTGGATCAACAAATACTCCTTCACTGCTTACCACATGCCCCAAATACTCTATGCTACTAACCTCAAATTCACACTTTCTAAACTTAACCTTAAACTCTTGTTGCTGTAACTTAGCACACTTTTTCTAACTGCTGCAAATGTTCTTCCATGGATCTGCTATAAATCAAAATATCATCAAAGAATACCAAAGTTCGACGCCTCAATAATTCTCTCAATGCTTTATTTAAAGCAGACTGAAAGTTGAGGAAGTGATGCAATTATTTTCAAACACATTGTACCTGCAAAACAACTTCATACACATAATACCCTTCTTGTGTCGATTGTAGTATTGACAAGAAGAGATCGTTCTATCCAGGGAAATCAAGGGCATTTAATTAACACAAAGTATCACATAATCATATGGGGGGTTTGGATTTTGATCTAAATACCTACTGAAAATTACGAAAATAAAACCTAAATTAATATATACATATGATCATCTTCTTCCACACATAACAATCTACACAAAACTCACACAATATATAACAAAATTAAACAAGGAAATTCACGGCAGCAATATTACAATAGTTCAAGAACAATTCAGTTCTAATTCTAATTAAAGTCCTTGGCGGCTCATCTAATCGTTAAGACTTCTCAAATATTTAGAATTATCTTGGCGATTAATCCTAAACATATGTAATTCAGTTTAAGAACACTTGGCGTAGAAAGTAAACACGAAGAACACATAAGCATAAAAGTCGAATTAGAAACAAGTAACAAATATGGCGTCACCGCACCTTATTAACATGCATATTTTCATAATTACTCTAACCCTTAGAACAAACACAAATCAAACCAACTTGGGGTATGATTTGATTCATACTAATTCGGCGTATGAAATCAACACTCAAGGTTCTACCATGGCCGAGGTAGCCCTCAAGCATATGACTTGTGGTGCATATGAATTCAGAAAATAAACCAACATAAATCAAGAATAATATCGAAACTTGTTGTCCATACAAACCCTGATTAAAATCGCAATATACATAAGTCATAAATCAATTCATAGAAAACCTAAATAAGAATTCAGAAATCAAGAACATGAACTATAAAACCAATTCGGCAAACACAAATCCTTACAAACTTCATAGACAAAGTATTGTATTTGACAGGACCCGCCCCGGATTTCACCCTGAAATCCGGATAAGATACCATTTTGTCACAACCCAACAACCAGGTTATGAATAATGTGGTGGTTAATAAATTGAATTCAGATCTTCTGTTGATTATTTTCTGAGAACATAACACATATTTGGGTTTTGGAAATAAACAAAGCCAAACAAAAGTTTATTAAAAGTAAAGTAGGAGATTCAACAGAACAACAACTTTAATTTACAAACAAAGGAGTACAACTTGTTTCTCAAAATTTCCACCACATTAAGTACCAAGTTCTCCAGGTCCATACCTCCCACATGTACAATACATACAACCAGCAAAAATGAAGTACAACTCCTGGAATAGTGGACAAACCACACCAATGCACAAACTAGCAGCCAAGGATAGCAAAATAAAGCATGAACTTCTAAACACCCAAACAAGACTCCGTGCTAGCAGCTCAAGACAAGTCAGGCATATTAAAACCGATGCCGCCTGTAGGCCTCTTGCCTGAAACCACAACAAGAATATATGGAATGAGCTTTACACGCTTAGTAGGTACAATAAACCAATTAACATAACAGTGACTCTAAATTAGCATATATTAGTAATGAAAGAAGTGACCAAAAAGCAAAGCTCAGAAAGAAATAATAATTTTTAAAAGTTGTTGCTAGAAGAGACTGAAAAAATCACCAACACAGTAAATACAAGACAATAAAATGAGGCTCAACTTCATATTGTAACACTGAGTAAATAAGATCAAGGACCATGACAGAAAATAAATTGTGATATAAAAAAATAAATCTCGTCACAAAATCATTATAAATAGCAAAAGAGCCTTAGATTCAATAAACAAATTCCATAAACCATAGTTCTTTTCACTGACTGCACTCTCTGCAGCGTTAGTAAAATAAAGCATTTCTTTAACACAATTGTCAATGAACCTTTAACGTTTTGGTTAGAGCCCACCGCCCAGCTAAACCACTGAGCAACCTCCGCAAGCGGATCCTGATCAGGTTTTGGGTCTTTTCACCCTAGGGAGACACAATCCCTCCTTAAAAAAAATTCTCCGGGCCTAACCAAATAAAAATACTTAAATCCAAAAATCAATGCTTTCCAGGAGTTATTTACTCTCTCAAAGCGATCAGTTATAGCTTGAAACCCCCTCCAAGCTTAGAATAAAAAAAAACAACTGAACACCCAAAATTAAGATTATTTTGTGGACTGTGCCGTGCTACCATTTTGAAAACCAAAAGAATCAAGGAATTCGTTCCTCAGGCCAACATAAGAATAAGCATAATCAACTTATACTTGAACCAATTCTATATTAGCACTTGAAAACCAAAAGTAATCCAATAGAAATATATATTTATATATATAGCTTGTTGGAGACCCAAATTGCATAATCAAACAAACCTTAATTCAAACAGCAGCTCCCAAATTTATATGCTCCACCAAAACAAGAAAATCTCACCAGAACATAGGAAAGCATCACAATCAATCACGACATATACAAACTAATTTTAGAATTCAAAGCTATGAAGAAAGCTTATTTTCCCTACCTCTAAAACCAAACTCTTCAAGAGCAACCAAAAGTACTTAAGCACCCAATCTACTCAAGGACCCCAATCTAGTCGAGCAATCCAGCCACCTAAACAAGATTCAAAGATGATTCAAGCCCAAAATTTTGGAATAGCTGAGACCAAAATAGGGAGTTCGAGGAGATTGAATTCTTACTGGAACTAGCTGCAATAGACAGAAGAAATTGGGCAGCAAAATCCAACGACAGTCTCCATAAGATTGATAGACTTTGGGTATGTGAGAGCAAGCTAAGTATAAGGGTCGGGTACAGGAAGAAGAAAGAGAAGAGAGAATAAAGAAGAAGAAAAGAAGGAAAAAAAGGGAAGGCTACCCGTTTCTGTAAGGTGAAGGAGAAGGAAAGAATTAAAAGATGTGTATGTGGCTGGATGCTTCTACACAAACATCAGATAAGCATAAGCAACTCTCAGCTGTTCTAAAAAAAATAAATACAGCCTAAAAAAAATATGAATTATAAAAGGCAATAAATAAAACTAATTTCTAATCTAGCAATAAAACAAACACATAAGCAAAACATATAAGTAAAACATCCTAATTAAAACCATGCTCGTCACAAACCAACCCCCTTAAAAATTTCGTCCTCGAAATTTCAAAGCTGACCTTGTGAACTGAATAACTATGGATACAACTCTCGCATTTTGGCTTATGTTTCCCATGCTGCTTCCTCAATTCCATGATCAATTCCATGATGTCTCCATAAAACTTTAACAAGAGGAATACTTTTTTCTCCGCAAAACTTGGTCTTTAGTATCCAAAATGCATTCTGGTCCTTCATCGTAAGTAACCTCTTCACTAATATTGACATCCTCCCAGTTTAATAGATGTGTAGGATCTGAATTGTACTTTTTAAGCATCGAAACGTGAAAAACATTATGAATTCCAGCAAGTTGTGGAGGAAGTGCAAGTCGATATGCCACTTCACCAACTTTTTCTAATATCTGAAATGGTCCAATGTAACGAGGTGACAACTTTCCTTTGCGATCAAACCTCTTAATACCATGACGTGGTGAGACCTTAAGCAGCACATGGTCACGTACTTCAAAACTTAGTGGTGTTCTTCTCACATCGGCATAACTTTTCTGACGACTTTGAGCAGTAAGAAGTCGTTGACGAATCAACTGAACTTGATCAACGGTTTCTTGTACCATATCAGGTCCTAACAATACCTTATCTCCAACTTCTGCCCAGCACAAGGGAGATCTACAAGGTCGCCCATATAACGCTTCATAAGGAGCCATTTGAATACTAGACTGATAACTGTTATTATACACAAATTCAACCAACGGTAAGTGATCCTCCCAACCACCCTTAAAGTCTAAAACACAATACGAAGCATATCTTCAAGAATTTGGATTGTCCTTTCAGATTGACCATCTGTTTGTGGATGAAATGCAGAGCTAAAGCATAGTTGGGTTCCTAAAGCCTCTTGTAGACCTTGCCAAAATTAAGATGTAAATCAGAAATCACGATCAGAAACGATAGATACTGGAACACCATGAAGTCTGACCACTTCTCGAACATATAATTTGCTCAAGGACTCTACAGAATCAGTCACACGAATTGGAAGAAAATGAGCGTATTTCGTTAAACGGTCTACAATTACCCATATAGAATCATACCCATGAGCTGATCTTGGTAATCCAGAGGCAAATTCCATCGTAACATGCTCCCATTTCCATTCTGATACCGGCAGAGGTTGAAGTAATCCGGCTGGACTCTTATGCTCAACCTTCACTTGTTGACAAGTGAGACATTTTGCTATAAACTCTGCTATATCCCGCTTCATTCTACTCCACCAATATTGCTTCCGCAAGTTATGATACATCTTAGTTCCTCCAGGGTGTACAACAAACCGAGAATTGTGAAATTCATGTAGAACTTTCTCTCTACATTGATCCAGTGATGGCACAAACAAACGTCCTCTATAGACCAGGCCTCCGTCTGATCGTATACTCCACCCTTCTAGGCCTTCTTCTTGTGAAATTTGAGCAGAAACCATTTTCACCCATGGATCCCTTTGCTGCACTTCAATAACCACATTAATAAGTGTAGGTTTAGCAACAATACTCTGTATATAAGTTGAATTCCCTTCATAAAAAATTTGAAAGTTGAACATAGCTACATCATTGAGCATTTCCCATTCAAGAACTGCTAATCGTGCAATAGTACAACGACTTTTACGACTCAATGCATCTGCCACTGTATCAGCCTTGCCCGGATGATAAGAAATTTCAAAGTCATAGTCTCCTAAATACTCCATCCACCTACGCTGCCTTAAATTCAAGTCCTTTTGGGTGAACAAGTATTTGAGACTCTTATGATCAGAGAACGCTTCAAATTTTTGTCCATACAAGTAATGACGCCATATTTTGAGTGCAAATACAACTGCTGCCAGTTCAAGATCATGTGTAGGATAGTTGCGTTCATGATTTTTCAGTTGACGTGAACCGTAGGCAACCACTTTACCCTGCTGCATAAGAACACACCCCAGTCCTTCTCGTGAAGCATCACAATACACTGTATATCCTTGCTCTTGTTCTGGAATAACAAGAATAGGTGCAGTAGTAAGTCTCTTTTTCAATTCTAAGAAGGCATGTTCACAAGCATCACTCCATTGGAAATTCACTCCTTTTTGTGTCAACTTTGTCATTGGAGCTGATTCGCGGGAAAAATCCTTAATAAATCTGCGATAATAACCAACAAGGCCTAAGAAGCTGCGTACCTCGAATACATTCTTCGGTGTTTCCCATTTTATAACCACTTCCACCTTTGAAGGGTCAACTGAGATACCACTAGCCGAAACCACGTGACCAAGGAATTTTACTTCATGCAACCAGAATTCACACTTGCTAAGTTTGGCATATAACTGATTCTCTCTCAGTAGTTGAAGCACAATACGCAAGTGTTGCTCGTGCTCTGCTTCAGAAGGTGAATACACCAAAATATCATCAATAAATACCACAACGAACCGATCAAGATATTACTTGAAGGTTCGGTTCATGAGATCCATGAATGCCGCAGGTGCATTTGTTAAGCCAAAAGACATAACGAGGAACTCATAGTGTCCATAACGCGTTTGAAATGCTGTCTTTGGCACATCTTCTTCTCTTACTCTTAATTGATGATAACCAGATCGGAGATCAATCTTTGAGAAGCAGCAAGATCCCTTTAGTTGATCAAAAAGTTCATCAATACGAGGTAAGGGATATTTATTCTTCATTGTCACCTTGTTCAGCTGACGATAATCAATGCATAATCTGAGAGAACCATCTTTCTTCTTTACAAATAAAGCAGGAGCACCCCAAGGAGGAGTGCTAGGATGAATAAAACCAACGTCCAATAGTTCTTCTAATTGTGTTTTTAACTCTCGAAGTTCAGCACATGCCAGACGATATGGTGCTATTGAAATTGGATCTGTGCCTGGATACACTTCAATCGAAAAATCAACATCACTATGCGGTGGCAGCTTGGTTAATTTCTCAGGAAAAACATCAGGAAACTCACACACTACATGAGGTAGTACTGAAACTTTACTACTTGGGTCTTCCCAACCAAGAGAGGCAACATAGCTCGACGACTTTACAAACTTATTATATTCAGATAAAGGCTCATAAACATGCTTGCTTCTCCTACTAATAAACTGAAAGGCAACACCAATAGGGGAGATACCACATAACTTCTTTTCAAAAAAGTCTATCAAAACTCGGTGCGAAGACAACCAATCCATTTTGTCACAACCCAACAACCAGGTTATGACTAATGTGGTGGTTAAATCGATAAGTCAATCTTAAGATGGACAACCCTAAAACCTGCAACAACTAAAAAATAACTGATGGAGCTATTATCCAAGCACAAAGTACCTGCAAAACAACTTCATACACATAATACCCTTCTTGTGTCGATTGTAGTATTGACAAGTAGGGATCGTTCTATCCGGGGAAATCAAGGGCATTTAATCACATAAAGTATTGCAAATAAAGGGGGTGTCGATTTTTATAACTAATTTACCTACTGATTTTTACTAAATTTAGATCCTAAATTATTATATACAATTGATCAACATTTTCCACACAATCACAAAACACAAAACTCATTAAACATGCAACGAAATTAAACAAAGTAATAGAGGCAGCAAGCTAAAATCGGATCCAAGATTCAATTAAGTTCCAATTTAATTAGAGCCTTCGTGGTATATCTAATTATTCAAAACATCACAAGTATTTAGAATCAACTTCGCGTGTAATCCTAAACATGGTACTAATCGGTTTAAAAACACTTCGCGTAGAAATTAAACACAAATAGCACATAAGCACAATATGTCGAATTGAAAACATGTTAGCAGGTATGGCGTCACTCATCCCACATCGACATGCAAATTTCCAGAATTATTCTAGCCCTTTAGATTAATACAAATTAAAACCAACTTCGCGTATGATTCAACATGTATTAAATCGGCATGTGAAACCAACGCACAAAGGATAGTCATGGCCAAGACTACCTCCATGCATACGATTTTTATGCATACAAATTTAGGAAATCAACCTAATTAAATCAAGAAAACATGCAAAAGCCTACTGCCCATAATACCATATTCGATTAAACCACATGCATAATTCGGAAATTAAACCAAAGATAACCAAATAATATAACAAGAATTCAGAAATCCCAAGAATAATTTACAAAACCAAAATTACAACCAAGAATCCATACATATTTCATAGACAAAATAATGTATAAGTACAAAGAAACAAAAGCCATGGAAAATTACAATCCGAATTGAGAACCTTCGTTGAAGAATTCGGCAAGAGGATTGGTGATGGTGATTGGAATGATTTTTAGGAAAGGTGGTGGAGATGGTTCGGCTTTGCTCTATGTGAGGATTGTTATGGTGGAAATTCGGCAGAGTTTTGGTAAGTTCAAGTGAGGAAGAGAAGATGATTATTCTGAAATTATATTGTGGTATTTATAGAGGCAAGGGAGGCAGCTAGGGTTTACAAAACCTAGTTTTTCTCAAACTTATCCTACTGGCAGATTTGACCTCCGAGTGAAGATTATGGAATATCTTTCTCTAGAAAATAGATATTGAGGTGATTCCAGTTGGTTTGGAAACTAGACTCCCGTAGCTTTCTATCCATATAAGGCTCGAATTCGGATTCATTGTGAGCTGTCCGGAAGAGTCCGTGGAAGTTGAGAGACGTGCACAGGAATTTTCCCGAAATTAATCAGGATTCTTTTTCTTTCTCTTATTATCTGAATTCTTTTCTTCTAGACTCTTCTTGGCCTTATCTTGGACTTGAATCTTCTCATTAAGTTAGTATGGACATATCTTTAGGTCCATAATATCCGATCCATGCTTCAAAAGTCCAAAGGAAAGCTTTCCTTGTGCAACCGGGATAGTTGTTGTTTTCCCGGCAGAATGACCTTACTCCAGTAAATCCGGCATAACTTCCTCCTCAGAGCTCCGATTGATGCGATTCCAAGTTCCAGAGAAACTAGACACACATAGCTACCTCCATAAGTTTGATCAAATTCCTTATGAGTCGTCGGGAATGATTTTTCGAAGTTGGGACACAGTCCCAGGAAAATCCTGGAAGTCCTTGGATTGGTTTGCTCGGACTGCCAAGTTGCATCCATCTTTTGAGTGACTTCCCGAACTCCGATTGATCTGAAATTTTGACACAATACACTTTAGCTTCCTAATTAAATGCACACCAATTTCATCAAATTTGGAAAATGATAGATCAGTTTAGCACTAGTCTCAAAATCACGAAAAAGACATATTTTACTTTATTTCCAGATTTCTATACTTAGTCTTTTTTCTGATTATTAAGCACACTTTCTCCAAAACTCTACCAAATTAACATTAAACTATATTATGACTCTATCTTAGATAAATAATGGTTAAACAAAGCATAAATGAGGGTAAAAACATATAATATCGTCGCACATTGTGCTCCTATCAACTACCCCACACTTATCCTTTGCTAGTCCCTTAGCAAAACAAAAACAAAAAGACTCAACTACTGCCCCTAAATGATTGTCTCAGGATCTTTAAAACACATAGCTTTCAAGTTAAGTATTTCAATGTAAGCACATAAATCCCGAGCGTTATAGACATGTATCAAAGCATGAACAAGGAAGAAACGAAAATCACAAGCAATGACATGTTATGTTGATTTCATCCTCCTCATTAGGCATACTCTCTTCTTTTCACTCATGATATGGCAATTCACTCATAGTATATGCAAGAGAACATATTGTAAGGCAACAAATAGCTCGCATATTTCATCAAATAAAAGCACTTTGTGAATCAATTTTCTGGAAAAACTTCATGTAACAACTATGTGCACCAATGAACCAAAGCCATAAGCTCAACTCTTGACAAAAATCTCCACAAATCAAAGTTCACCCATTTTAAGAATCATGAAAAGATCAACGTAAAGGTGATAATGGGGATTGGCATAAGGCATTCACATTTAGGATAATGGTGATAAAATGTCACCAAGACTTAGCAAAATTCAATAAATCCTTATGTCTTCACTCCAAGGGCCAAATTTCATCATGTTGGGCCCAAACTTCATTCTTTTCTTCCCCATAACATAGTGAATATGAACAAAGGCCAAGTATAACAATGTTAGACCTTCAAATAATCATACAACTCCAAATTCAACACAAGAACTCTTCCAATTTTTTTTTTTAGTTGCCGAAATCTCAAATTTTTTTCTTATTTTCGGCTCAAATTTTCTTTTCATTTTTATGTCCGAAATTTATTCTTTTTCTTTTAATTTCGGCAACACATCTCTTTTCATGCAATTGGACAAGTTTTACCCCACACTTAGTTCACAACATCACTTCAAATTCCAATTAAATTTTACCAAGTCTTGACAACAATGGTAAGGATAAACTATTCTAAGCTCAAGGAATGTGTATCATGGTGATGAAATAAAATGGCTCAATGTTAGCTCAATGGGGTTAAAACTAAGGAGTCACACGATGGGCACAAATTAGGCATAAGCTTATTTGGCATTGGTGGTATCCTAACATGATCTTTTCAATTCTTTTCAAAATCAAGGCATTTCATGAATAATAGTCTCAAAAATTGTCAAGAGCAAGTTCTAGCATTCTAGAGTTCATTAAAATCTATGGCACATAGTCATTGAATAATCAAAGAATGATGAAGTATTGAAAAATTCTGCCCATTTTTTATCACTCATGAAGAAAGTATATGGCATCAAAGCTCACATAGGTTATTATGGAACAAAATCAACACAAACATGCATGCTTATTACACAAATAGGTCCAAGTTTCAAATGTTCATACCAATCACAATGTCCATGAAACTCACAATTAATTCTCATGATTATGCAAAACCATCATCTATGTATTCAAAGACATAATCATCATAGACTATTTAGGGGCATCCTAAGACTCAAAATAAAATCAAACAAAAAGCAACGAATTTTTTTTTTATTTTTTCTGGATTTTTCTGATTTTGTATTTTCTTTTTCTTTTTATGACTCAAAACAAAAGACTTAAAACAAAAACAAACATGTGAAACATGTATCCCTACCCCACACTTAAGAAATTACATTGTCCTCAATGTAAAACAGAAATTATGTTGTAATTTCTAAGCATATGATAAATTCCACAAATTCCACATTTATACAATTCAACCAAAAAGAGTTTAGGGATTTAGAAAATTCAAACTCTCGTAGACGGCTTCTTCACAATTTTGGTTGAAATGAGTTGCCTCCCACAAATTTCACTCAGCCTAGACTCTTCACTTCTTAATCAAGTTGTGGGCGACGCCTTTTGGAGTGCACACTCCAAATTCGTGCCTCCTTACAATGGTTATCAAAGATCGATGCATGATTACTGCACTCTTCAACTACATCACATCAAGATAAAGAAAATTAGAAGAGTTGAGATGAGAGTTCAAAGAATAAGTTAGTAGTGAGTTAGTGAATTAGTGAATTAGCTAAAGTTAGAAGTTAGTGTATAAATATACAACAATTAGCTAAGTAGAATTTAATTGTAAATCATGAACAAAAGTTTAGAGTGGTGGAACTCGTTTCTTGCAACACTTGTTGTCCTTCCCAAGTCAATGAGAGCTTCAATCAACTGTTTACACTGTAATTCTTCACCTCTTCCTTATGATCTGCAACTAACAATTAAACTCTACAAGAATCATGAGAATCAACATGTATAGATTAGAAAGAATGAGTTAGAATAAGTTAGAGTATAGGTTAGAAATAAGTTAGAAGTAATGTAAAATTTTCAAACTATAAATGTATCATACGAATTCTCTATAAGTATATATTCCACACAATTTATGCAAGTATAAGTTTCACGAAAATTTACAAGTATCACACAATAGATCGGTCCTAGTCTTTTCAAAGTATTCGAATTATGTGATATGTGAGATTGCCGAAACCTAGAGTTTAATTTCTTTTATTCACACAACTTTAAAATTTGAGGTACGTGGAGCAAAGGAGATAACAGTGCAATGGACTGATACAGCCCAAGGTAGTATCATGCTTATTCCGATATACCTCAAAAATCAAAGACAAATTTTGGTTTTGAAGAAAAATAGATTAACGTATGTTCAAGTTATCTTCTAGCGTCTAAAGTGAGGTGATGCTTCGGCACAAGCTGTTGTCTAGGTCGAGCGTATTTTACTTTTCAAAGGCGGTGTCGTTAAGATTCACGGAGAGTGAACTCCCTACAGGAACCAGGCAGGTCTCGTTGTTGGACACCACGGAGGACAAGTCCCCTATCGACTCACTCACCGAGAATGAACATCAGTCTGTGGGCCTTGAGAACCAGTTAAACAAACCTGAGAACCATATCAATGAAAATAACTTGCCCCATACTTTGTAAAATAAACTCGGGTCCCTAGCGGTCTACAAGTGTTGATTAAAACCGCCCTCAACCTCATAAAAACAATAACTTTGCCAAAATATCGCTTGTATGCGTGGGGGGGACTTGTCCCACGTTTCCCAGTCTACATAAAACGGATCTAACAAAGCATCATTCGTATGAAGGGTTTAGGTTATGATAAACAAAAGAGGCTTCACCTACATGTTACACTTTAGAAACTACAATAAACTTAAGCATACATAAAACTATCAACTTCCTAGAAATTATCTAAGTGTCACAAACATTCACATATATATACATCACATGATTCGGCAACTTATCAAACCAAAAACCAAAACCAAAAATCCTACTTACTAATACACATCCGAAAATCCTATTATACATATCCCAAAAACTATAGAAAAATTAAATAATCTGAAATTTACATAATTACAAAACAACACTTTATGAATCAAAATAATTAAATTTCCCCGGCAACGGCGCCAAAATTGATGGAGCTATTATCCAAGCACAAAGTACCTGCAAAACAACTTCATACACATAATACCCTTCTTGTGTCGATTGTAGTATTGACAAGTAGGGATCGTTCTATCCGGGGAAATCAAGGGCATTTAATCACATAAAGTATTGCAAATAAAAGGGGTGTCGATTTTTATAACTAATTTACATACTGATTTTTACTAAATTTAAATCCTAAATTATTATATACAATTGATCAACATCTTCCACACAATCACAAAACACAAAACTCATTAAACATGCAACGAAATTAAACATTAATAGTTGCTTCCTAATTGATCAAAAGTTGCAGCCATCTTTTGGGTGACTTCCCGAACTCCGATTGATCTGAAATTTTGACACAATACACTTTAGCTTCCTAATTAAATGCACACCAAATTTCATCAAATTTGGAAAAGGATAGATCAGTTTAGCACGAGCCTCAAAATCACGAAAAATACATATTTTACTTTATTTCCAGATTTCTATACTTAGTTTTTTTTTCTGATTATTAAGCACACTTTCTCCAAAACTCTACCAAATTAACACTAAACTATATTATGACTCTATCTTAGACAAATAAGGGTTAAACAAAGCATAAATGAGGGTAAAAACATATAATATCGTCGCACATTGTGCTCCTATCAATAACACTTCTAAATTCCAGTTCCAACTTAACACATGGAGCCACCTGCTCCCCAAATCACAACAACCGCCACAAATAAACACAAAATCTAACACCACTGGCTCACAGGTAATCAGAGCAATCTAATACAATGAACTGGAAACAGAAAAAGAAATAGAACGTGAAAATGAAAGAATAAGGGACCACAGATCCCACCTAGCGGAAACAACATCGATGACAGTTATGCCTCGACTCCGAGTACTCTTGACCTTGATAGGAGCACAATGTGCGAAGATATTAATGTGTTATTATCCCCTATTTGTACTTTGTTAGGTCTATTTAGAGTAAGATAGAGTTGTATTATAGTTTTGTGTTGTTTTGGAAGAGTTTTGGAAAAATGTGCTTAATAATCCGAAAAATGACTAAGTATAGAAATCTGGAAAATAATGTAAAACATGTCTTTTTCGTGATCCTGAGACTCATGCTAAACTGACCTATCCTTTTTCAAATTTGATGAAATTTGGTATGTATATAGTTGGCATGCTAACGTATATTATGTCAAAATTTTAGATCAATCGGAGTTCGGCAAGTCACCCAAAAGATGGCTGCAACTTGGCAGTTTGAACAAAGATCACCAGGGACTTCCAGGATTTTCCTGAAACTGTGTTCTGACTTCCGGAATTTCTGTATGACGCATCACTTGGAATCAGAAACTGTGCCAAACACCATTGCAAATCCCTATGAGTCTAGTTTCTCTGGGACTTGGAATCGCATCAATTGGAGCAATGAGGAGGGAGTTATGCCGGATTTACTGAAGCAAGGTCATTCTGCCGGGAAAAATGAAGTTTCCCGGTTGCATCAGGATAACTCTCCATTGGATTTTTGGGAGCATGGATCGGATATATTGGACCAAAATACTTGTTGGACATGTCCATGCTATGTCATTGATGCCGATTGAAGTCCAAGTTCAGAATTGAAGTCCAAGAATGCATAGCTTTGCCGGCAAGGAAACATAAACCAACTAGGAAAATGAATTTTCATTCCTTTGTGTTGCCGGCAACCCTAGGGTTTTTCCTCTATATAAAGCCAACAAATTTTCAGAAAAAGGGGTCACATCTTCAGCCAAAACACAAAGCCATAAACTCTACCAAAATTCCCCAAGAATCCTACATTGAAGAGTCAGCCGAAACACATCCCCACCTTCACCAAAAATACTCCAACCGTGCCTCCATCATTGTCATCGGATCAACACGTCTTGAAGCCATCAAAGGTGTCTGCAAAAGTGTGATCCACTCCCTACTTTCGGTGTAACAATTTATTCTTTGTAGTTATGTTTAGTTTTGTCTATGAAACTTGCATGTATTCTTGGTTTCGAATTGTATGTCTATGTATGACTCGGATTGGAATTTGGTTTTATAAATTTCATGTTAAAAATGTTTTTGATTCGATGCTTAGGTCTAGGTCTAGGTTTCGGATTGATTGAGTCTTTGCATGTTAATTTTGTAATATAAAACATGTAGGAATTTCATACACTTAGATAATTAGGACAGTTGGTATAGATGCATGTTGAGGATTTAAATCGGTTAGTAATCTAAGGGCGTGACTTAAAAACTGAAACATTAGTTTTGTTTGATAAGCATGTGAATCTAGATGTTAGGTTTCATCTAACCCGAGTAGAATGAAAGAAGATTAAACGTATGTTGCTTTGATTGGATTGTGCTCACTTAGGGTATTACCTTAGTTAAAACTTGCATGTTAAATGAGATGATTGACAACCTTGCTTGTTTACATGTCTTCGATTATAGACTCTTGTGCCTCAATGTTACGAGTTGTATATGTTACGAGTTGTATAACGGTAGCATAACTTTTAGGATCACTATGCGGATCGCTAGGTCTTAAAACATTAGAAAAGTCTCTCAACTAGGTAAGATCGGGTTCCGTTCTAGTTGTAGGTCGAAACTTGTTTAAATCCAATGCATGGTAATTACTTGTTCCTTACCTTCTTTTTGTGTGAGTCTTATTTGTAAAACAGTTAAGTGCCGAATGTTTTGTGTGAAAGATGTCGACCAAACTTGTACATAGTAGTTTAGAGTTTAAATTCCTGTAATTTAATTTCGTGCCATTGTTTTTAGGGCAGCCCTATGGCTACCGAACCATTCTCTCCCCCAAAGTGACGATTTCATGTGTATATTTGTGGATATTTGTCTAACATTCTCATGTTGCAGGTACCCTTAATCCCCGGCTTAGAATGATCCTTACTTGCTCATACCACTAATGATAATTTGTAGGGTTATTATTTGTGTGAGCCTCGCGGCTCACATCAGACCTCTGACCACTACTCTGTACACTGGGCGATTTAAACCGAAGGACCCAGGGGAATGTAATTTAAAAACGTTACAGTGGGTGGATAAAAACAATATCGAATAATACCTTATATAAAAAGTATTATATTACTTTCTCAATATTTTATAATTGAAAACTACTATGCGTGCATTTTAATAAAACGTCTCACAATACTTATTTTAAAAATGTGCATTTTAAAAACGTTTCAATATTTTATATTACTTTCCCAATACTTATAAATCAGCCCCGCTGATATAATAAATGAACAAATAGTACTTTGTTTATACTTTCAAAAGAAATACTTTGAAAATCAAATAATAACATATCATGACCAATCCCATTGGTCATATAAAAAACCCAGTCCCGCTGGTTCGGGAATTTATTAAATATATGAAAGTCTCGTAAGAGAAAGTATTCCCGAAACCCAAATAACATAAAATCATGACCAATCTCATTGGTCATATAATAGAACAGGGAAACGTTACCACCATGTAATAGTAAGCCTCCCAAGCAAAGGGTTGAGCCTCCAAGACTCTGTAGCGTCCTACGCTAAACCTGTACACGTCGACCACCGAGGTGAATCTGACCTATGTGGTCAAGTCGTCACCTCGCATGGGTTCAAGTGACTAAGCTAGCTAGCATCAATATATATGGACCCTAATATGGTGAAAACAAATCCGAAAACATGTTTCCCCATATAACATAAATCAGTACGGTCCCCGACCGCACATCTGAGGCTTACAAATATTTACTAAAATAATAGCCTCGAAAGATATATTTATATATTTAACCGACATGTCCCACATGCCGAAAAATAATATCGAAAAAGATATATATAACAGCGACATGTCTCACATGTTGTGAAATCAGAAATTATGAAATCATAAAATCTCCGGAAATCTCATCTCCGGTCTTTTAATTATAAATATATTAAAAATGATCAAATATGATTTATCAAATCATACTATTTCCGGAAATCTCATTTCCAGGTAAAATTACGTAGTATTTAGAATAGTAGTAAACATATACCCCAAATCCATATTTTCTTTTAAATATTAAATGAACAGATATCATAATCATATACTTTCGATAATTCACATCAAACTCAAGAAATCATTTACTTAAAATAAACTACATTTCAATAAACTATCTATGCACGCATTTATTTAAAATAAAATCCACTCACAGTACAGCCGAGCTTGCCGCTATTCCGAGCTCTCGTCACGTCGAGTAACCTCTCGACCTGTAACAGAGACGTAAATATAAATATTCCAGAACTCGGAATTGATTTATAAACGTTAAATCTACGGACGTCCTCACTAGCCCGAAACATCCCAATTTTTCCTTTTCACTTATCGGTACAGGAATTACGCCTCAATACCGAATAATCTACGTCCGAAATAACTCAGGACACCCACCCCGTGTCCGACTAATTCTTTTACTAGTTAAATCGTCGTAAAACCTTTTTAGAACAGCTTTTATCTTTTTACGGTAAGTCAACCTTAATTTTTAATAGTGAAATAATAATTATAAAAGTCAAACAGTAAATAGTTAAAATCAAATTACTATTTACCTTTTACTTTTACTGTTTACTATTTACTGTATACTTTTACTGTGTTATCATTTTACTTTTCACCTTTTACCGTTTTACTTTAACCTTTTACTGTTTCACTATTCACCATCTTCAGCCTCTCGCCGCCGGAACAGCAACGCCACCGGCAGCTCCGCCACAGGAGGCCAAAAATTCCTCCATTCGACTCCAAATCAACCAAACACCATCGCCACCACCACAACACCTCGTCCCCGTCACCCCCGCTGCCAAAAACCCAAGCAGCCGCCTCATACGGCGGCAGGAACATCACCATCTAAAATTCAACCAATCAAACCCCAAATTACACTCAATCGACTCCAAACAACATCCTAAACCCGAATTAAACCTCCAAATCCACCAAAAACATTATCTCCATCAAATTCACCAAAAACCCTAGAATTTCAAATCCAAAATTCTCCTTACCTGGTGCAAATTGGTTCAATTCCTTTCGTGAAGTGGTTGTGCGGGTTGAGACCTTTGATTCCCGACCGGAATCGGGCCGAACCATGGCCGGAGGAGGGAGTTCCGGTTCGACTGTGTCGAGCCTGCTCGGGCGTCGCACGGCCAAACGGCGGCGTTTCACGCTATGCCGCTGCCACATAACGGAAGAGGAGGCCTAGCCGGTTCGAAAGTGACCGGTGAGGCGGTCCAGTTCGGCCGGATGGCGGAGATAGGTGGAGGGCGGCGCTGATCGGGGGAGAGGAGAGAGAAAGAAGAAAAAAGAAGAAGGAAAGAAAGAAAAGAAAAGGAAAAAGAAACGGGGTTCGGGAAATTTTTCCTCCCGGCTATTTATAGTCCCCCAAAATCGGTAAGTTACATATTTTACATCGTCACTTTTTCATACAAATTCCAAATTGAGCATGCTACGTGTCCACGAACTCGTTTCAACGTCTTCTACCTCGTCATGAAATAAAATCCTCGGTCGAGTCAACTTATTTAAAAGTCAACCTTTAGAACTTCCGAATCGTAAAAACGATTCCCGGAACGTAAAAATAAAAGATAACACTATCACGAGGTAATTCGAGATTCGGGTCGTATCAGTATATATACAGAAAAATAAGAGCCATGAGTAAAGAGTGAATTACGCTTTGATAAATTTTAAAGGAAGCTTTGGCAAAGAACAATTCGGTGATGATGGGATGATGCGAATTAAGGTTGTGGTGGAAGAGATTTGGCTAGTATTTTTCTTTGGATATGTGGAGCTATTTCGGCAGAATTTTGGCTTGTGAAAGTATGCAAGAAGAGATTATTTTTCAAAGGCTATGCCGAAGTATTTATAGGAGGAAGAGGGAGCTAGGGCTTCGGCAAAAATGCTAGGGTTCGGCACAAAGAGTTGTGCCGAAACTCTCTTTTCTTTTCTTGCAAGGCAAGACTCTTTCTTCCTTCCTTTGCTTGCCGAATTCTTCTTCATAATTACTGAATATTCTTCCCTTGTATAATTCGGCAAACCCTAAATAAATGTGTATGGAATTAAGTCCACATTCATCTATGATTTCTTCTAGTAATTCGGCAGCAAGTTTCTTCTTAATTCGGATTCTTCTTCCTTCCTTTGCCGTGCTCCTTTGTGTGTCTTGTCGTGCAAGACTCCCTTGTGCACATGCTCGGCATGCTTCTCTTCCCTTCCTAGTTGCATTGAAATTCTTTCTCTTTAAATGAATTCGGCATTTAGGTTTTCCAATCCGATTTCTTTTGCTTTCTCCATCCGAAATTCATTTGTTAATTCCTGAAAAATAAGAAGATATATATATATATATATATATATATATATATATATATAAGAAAGAGAAGATAAAATGTAGCACAATTTATGATTTGATAGATTCCTGATTCTGTCAGGATTCCCTGGTTCCACAACGAGTTCTACTTTGATTGAAACTCTTCATAAATCATGCAATATTCGGCATTTAAGCTCAAATCATAACCAACTCTGCCAAAGACTCCTAACTAGACTCAATGACTCTATATTACAATAATAAGGGTTAAGCAATTGCATAAATAGGGATAAAACACATTAAGAATGTTGCATATCATGCTCTTATAAGGAAGCATTAATTAACCCAAAGGGAATCACCAAGAACTCATAGTAGCCATTAGGGTTCTAAAAGCTGTTTTGCTAATATCACTTGGATTCATTCTAATATGATGATAGCCTGATCTTAAATCCAACTTGCTAAATATTCTAGAATCATGCAATTCATCCAACAGTTCATCAACAACTGATGTTGGAATCAAGGAAATAAGCACGTGTGGAGAATCATTTGAGCGAAAGTGTTGAGAAGATAGGGGCAGCGTGCAAGGTGAATGACCATAGCCTTGAATCACACACAATTAAGGGAACACAAGAGCAAGAAACGCCACGATCCGAATGAACCACATGGAACATAGTCTGGTTAAAAGACAAATCAAGCGCTTGTTGGGAGGCAACCCAACACTCTATCCCTTTTTAATTGAATTTGGAATCTTGAGCTGTTTCCAGTTTCAATTGGAATGCAGAAAGGTCCATCCAGCGAAACAGAAAACTGTACATATAGGTCTGATAAAAGGCAAAACAGGGAATACTTTTGTTGCTCGGATTGAGGAAAACTTTATACCTCCAGAAAGCTTTATGTGTCTGCTACAAATTTTCTTTAGAGCACTTTTGCATTAGGTTACTGGAACACACCCAAATTCGGGCCTTATGAACAGCCTGCCGAGAGCTGCCGAGAGCTGCTGAGCATCCAGCCTGCATCTGCCCAGCCTGCCTGCTTCTGCCGAGAAACCTGCCTGCATCTGTCGAGAAGCATGCTTGCTAATGAGAAGCTAGCAGCCTGCCGAGCAACTGCCGAGTCTACCTTATGTTCTAATACAGACGCAGCCACACTTGTTGTGTCTAATACAGCCCCGATACGCCTGCTGCTGTTGCTGCCTGACGAGTGCCATAACCGGGGTAAAAACACGCGCAATAATAAACCCTATAAATCGTTAGTAGCATATAATAAATATGGATCGTTTAGTCCGGGGATTAGGATACCTGACATGTAAAAAGTTAGAAACATATATTCACAATTATACAAGCATTGAAACGTAAATGGGGGTTTTAAAGATTGGATCGGCAGCAAAGCTGCCCTAGACCCAAGACACGAATTTAAACCTAATTTAATATATACAAGTGATCATCATCTTTCACACAAAGTATTTAGCACATAAGACTCAGTTTTGACCATAACTACAGCTTCTGCTATGTACCTAGTTATTAGACTTCTAATGTTTTTAAGACCGAACTTCCATTATGGATCCTAAAATTTATGCTACCGTTTTCCAACAAATAATATTGAAGCACAAGAGTTTAAAATCGAAAACAAGTAAACAAGCAAGTTTGTCAATCTTTTTATTTAACATGCAAGTTCTAAGGTTAATAGCCCTACGTGAGCAACACAAATCAAAGAGACAGTCACGTTCATCTAGTTTGTTATTACTCTAGCAGATTAAACCTAGTACCTAGAATACATTCAAGACGACACTAAGTACTGATTTTCATGCCCTCACCTTAGATTACTAACCGATTTAAATCATAAACATGCATCTAATACCACTGTCCTAATTATATATACACACGAAATCAACAAGTTAAAATCACAAAAACTACTTTAATAAACATGGAATCGGTTGATACAAGTGTTTAACAAAAATCAAATATTGAAATAGATTCATACAACACACAAAAACAAAAAGGAATACAGTAGCCATAGAGGATCAGATCACACTTTAGAAACCTTGAAAGACTTCGAAAGTTGTGGTGGAAGGATGCTCAGAAGGAGGTAGAGGAATGGTGCGATTTATGAGATGTGGTGGAATCGGGTTTTGGCTAAGTATTTTCTGTTTGGTGCTTGAGAGACTTGGTAGAGCTTTTGGCTAGTACTTGTGCTTGAGATGAGATGCATTTTCTGTAGAGAAGCCGACCCTTTATATAGGGGAGAGGCTAGGCAAAAGTCGGCAGAAAATCCTTCTGCAAATCGGCAAGGAACACCTTTTCCTTGCCGGATTTGGTCTTCTTCTATTCTTGATTCTTTTAGGAGTTGTCTTCTGCAGATTCCTTCATGTATTATGGCTGCAATGGACTTCTTCATGGACTTGGCTCATTCCTTGCTGGATATATGGTCCATGGATGCAGCTGCAAGCTTCCCTAGTCGGACCAGGAAAGACTTCTCCTAGTTAGCCGATTGTTCCTCCTTTTCCTATCCGGACTAGGAACTTCTTCTTTCCATATTTTGCACTTTTTTTTGGCATGTCTGACTCCCTGACGAGTCGCCTAAGCGAGCATCAAGCAATAATAACCCTACAATCGTTAATAGTATAGACATAAGTAGGGATCGTTCTAAGCTGGGGATTAAGGGTACCTGAAACATGAGAATGTTAAAACAAATATTCACAAACACATATGCACACAATTGTCACTCTTATATACATATATATGAATTTATCATGGGAGATGAAGATGAGGTTCGGCAGCAAGGGCTGCCCTAAACAAATTGACACGAAAATTTGCAAGAAAAGAAAACTGAAAAATAATCTAAGCTACTATTTACAAGGTTGGTCGACACCTTCCACACAAAGCACTCATCCAAAACTATCATAACACGTAGAAAATCATAAATAAGACTCAAGGCAAGCATGCAACAAAATATTCTAGACCCAACTTAGTTCCGACCTAATTAGCTCCTACAAGGTTTCACTAATCGATTTTAGACTTCTCAAGCACTTTAAGGTTTTCTATTAAAGCCTAACCCTAAAGATTTATACTAAACATATTTGAAGACACTTACAAAGTCGAAAACAAACATGCCAAGTAATTAAGTTCAAAGTCTTTTTAGTCGGAGACAAGTTAACAAGCAAGGGTGTCATTCTTCTTATTACCAAGTAAGTTTTTTTAAACCACTCGAACCTATAAAATAATTCAAGCTAAAACAATGACACATTCGAATTAACCTAAGTTATTTTAGCTAAGTGAGATCAATACCCCATACATTGCAATTGCATAGACTACAAATCTTTAAGGCACACGAATTTTAAAGAACAAACCAAATTAAGAAAAGAATCAAATTGTGAACATGCTTCCCTAAGAACCTACCTACGATTTCTACAAGTTATGTTTACATGTTATCTTTTTAAGAACAACAAATTTCGACACTTAGAATTAACCACTAAAACCAAGATACGAAATTTTACTTTCATATTAAACATGCAAAACCAAACAAACACATTGTTCTTACATAGACATAAAAACAAATACCAAAAGAACATACAAACTACATAGACATAGTTTAGTAAAACGATAAAATTACAAGCCGAAGGGAGTAGATCACACATTTAGACACCTTAGGGGCAGCAGCTCGGTTGATCTTGATGGAGGATGAAGATGGGTACGGCATGAATTTTTATGGGTGGTGGAGGTGGTGTTTCGGCAAGGCTTTTATCTAGGACTTAGGGTAGATTATTTGGTAAAGCTTTGGACTTGTGTTTTCGCTTAAGATGTGACAAGTTTTTCTGTGTAAAAGATGGCTATATATAGAGGAAGGAGCTAGGGCTGCCGGCCACAACAAGGAGAGGAGGTTTTCCTTTTCCTAGTTGGCTTATGTTTCCTTGTTGGATAATTATTGCATTCTTGGACTTCTTTTTCTGAATTTTCTTCACATCATGGGCTGCATATCTTCATGGACTTCATATGTGGATTTGACAACTCTATTTGGTGAACTTGATCCATGGAAAAATGCCCCAAAACTCCAAGAACCAAAACCGGCAGCAATAGGCTTGCCGATCGGCAAGCATTCCTAGCTTGGCTAGGAAATCACCTTTTTCTTCATATTTTCCTCCATTGCCTTGGCTCAATGTCTTCCTCTATCCTTCAATAAGCTTGGACAATCTTCATATATGCAATTGCACGCCAAAAATGTCCATCGAAAACAGAAACAAAGGAAAAGAGGCAGAAACTTGGTGGAATCGGCTGGAATGACCTTAGTTCAGTAAATCTAGCATAACTCCCTCTTCGGAGCTCTGATTGATGCGATTCTAAGTCTCAGAGAAATTAGACACATAGAGCTTTGTCCATATAAAAGGGCTTGATCAAATTCCTTTTGAAACGGCGGGAATGAATTTTTGAAGTCGGGACACAGTCCCAGGAAAAATCCTGGAAGTCCCTGGATTGGTTTGCTCGAACTGCTGATTTGCAGCCATCGTTTGGGTGATTTCCCGAACTCCGAATGATCTATATTTTTGACACAAGACCCATTAGCAAACCAATAATATGAATACCAAATTTCAGCAAATTTGAAAAAGGATAAGTCACAATTCTATTAATCCCAGAATCACGAAAAAGACATATTTTTCACTATTTTCCAGAATTCTTAAACTTAGTCATTTTTCGGACTCTAAAGCATATATTTCCAAAACTCTACCAAAATGACACTAAACTATATTATGACTCTATCTTAGATAAATAAGGGTTAAACAAAGCATAAATGAGGGCGTAAACACATTAATATCGTCGCACATTGTGCTCCTATCAACTACCCCACACTTATCCTTTGCTAGTCCCTTAACAAACTAAATAAAACTAAGACTCCAAACAAACTATTGCCCCTAAAAATTTGTCTCAGGCTCGTATGTACACATAGCTTTCAAGTTAATGCATGAGAATGCTAAGCACGAAAATTCCAAGCTTCATGAACATGTAACATCAATAAGAACATATAAGGGCAAAAGTAAGCATGTAGACATGTTAGGCTAGTTCAATCCTCCTCACTAGGCATACTCTCTTCTTTTCACTCAAGACATGGCTATTCACACATAAGTATATGCAAGGGAAAAATAATGAAATACGAAGAGTGACTTGCATATGTCATGAAACGAAAGCTCTTTGTGAAATTTTATGGAAAAACCTCATATAACAATTATGTGCACCAATGAACCAAAACCATATGCTTACTCTTGAGATAATCTCCACAAATCAATTTTAACCATCTTAAGAATCATGAAAAAGATCAATAAAATGCATGTAATGGGGCTAGGCTAAGAGGTATTCGAAATTTATGGGATAAGGAGGCTCAAAACGTCACTATGGCCTTTAGCAAAGCTCAATTCTCCTTATGTCTTCTCACCAAGGGTCTTCTTGTTGGACCTATACTTCATTCTTTTCTTCCCCAAAACATAGTGAATATGAACAAAGGTCAAAAATATAACAATGATAGACCTTCACATGCATACAAACTCCAAATTCACAACACTTTTCAAGACTAGACTTAGCAATTTTATCAAAACAAGCCGTGCCTACACTTTATTTTTTATTTTTTTCTTTTATCTCGGACTTGATTTTTTTCTTTTTCTTCTTTTTCTGTCCGAATTCAATTTTTCTGTTTTTCTTTTGCTAGGCACGGCACATACAATTTTTCTTACAATTTTCTAGCTAAGTGTACCCCACACTTGTTCTTCTTCATCACTTCACGCGAAAACTCCTTCAAAAATCAAGCTTTGCCGACACATAAGGTAAAGACATCACTATACTAAGCTCATGAAAAGTGTTTAAGGGTGATGAAAGAAAATGATAATCGTAGGCTCAAAGGGGATTTACTAAGGTGTTCCACGACGGACACATATAGGCACATGCTTTATTTGGCAATGGTGGTGAACCTAAGAGATCTCTTCAATCACTTTCAAAATCAAGGTATTTTATGCCATAAAACGTTTTGAAAATCAACAAGAGTAAGTTCTAGCATTCTAGAGTTCATTAAAAAGTTATGACACATAATCATTGAATAATCAAAGAATAATGAGGTTTCATGCTTCCTATATATCTATCGAATTTTATCTTTTAAGCACACAAGAAGAAACCAAATTGGCTCTAAAGCTCACATAGGTTATTATGGAAACAAACTAGCTAAAACATGCGTGCTTAATTAATCAACAAGTCCTACATGCTCCTACCAATGCACATAATCCATGAAACTCACAATTTTAATTGTATGCACAACCATCATCTATGTATGCAAAGAGGAGAAAAACATCATTGACATATTAGGGGCATCCTAAGACTCGAAACAAAAATTTAAACACTCTTTTTGTGTTACAATTTTCTGAATTTTATTTTCTAAACTAAGCACACGAAAACATAAACGAAACATGTAAACCCACCCCACACTTAGAAAATTACATTGTCCTCAATGTAAGCATAGAAATATAGCAAGTAACTTCTTAAGCATGCAATAGTCTACCATATTCTAACATATTATCACAAACCAAAGAAAAAGAGAAGGGTTAGGAAATTGCAAACTCTCTGTGATGGCTCCTTCACTTTTCTTTGATCGAATTAGGTTGCCTCCCAATTAGCGCTTTGTTTTTATAGTCCATTGCTTAGACTTTTCACCATTTTTGCATGTGTTCAACGTGTGCGTTGCTCGACTTGCTTGGGGCAGCAGTCCTACATCACGGCAGGAACTGCTTGGCAGCTTTGTCAACTCAGCAGGAACTGCTTCTCGGCAGGCAGGCTTCTCTCGGGTCAAAAATGAAAGCAGAAATTCTTTGATGAGCAACATACCACCTGGAATGAAAAGTTGATGTTGCTGGCTATTCGTGCATATGTGGCACGTTTCATAACTCCAAGTGGTTTGAGAGATATGCTCCTGCAAAGTTAGAGAAAAAGTTGGAAACAAACTGTAAAGCTAGGAAGGACCTTTACCTCTTAACGCCCAAATTTGGGTATGTTCGAGTGACCGAATGCAAAAGTGTTCTAAATCAATGTCATAGCAGACACACAGAGCTTTCCAGAGATGTAAAGTTTGCCTCAATCCGATCACCAGAATTACTCTTTGTTTTGCCTTTTATCGGACCTATCTGCACAGCTTCCTGCTTTGCTGGATTGACCTCACTGCATTCAAACTGAAGCTGGGAACAGCACACTACTCCGAATGCACTTCTGTAAAATCCTAACGAAAGTAGATTCATAGAACTTTCTTTTCATATATCACATGCCTTCCCAGGTTTTGTAAGCTAAAAACGGCAGCCATCAAAAATAGAAGAACTGCACTGCTAGAACTCTGTTTGGGGTAAAATTTGGTGTTTCCTTCACTTTTTCTCTCCAATTTGACCATGTTCTAAGGATTCTTCTTGAGTTGGTTCGCCTTCAATGGTGTGTCTTCCTTGACCGGCCGGACCAAGGCTTACACGAAATTGATAACACAAGGCACCGAAACTGCTTCGCCTTCAATGGTGTGTCCTCCGTAACTTGGGTGCAGCAGTCTTTGGCAGAGGCATGGGACTGCCTTGGAGAGTAGGCAGCATGCATGCATGTTGGCAGGGAATGCAAGCTGCAATGTATCGGCGACAACTTTGCTTGGCAGCAGGGTTGCAAGTTCTTCCGGAGCAGGCTGCACGGCTGCATCCGCAGCTTTGTTGTCATGGCGCGCATGCTGTGCATGTGTGTCGTTGCTCTCGGCAGCAGTATTGACAGCATGCAGGGGCACCAGCAAGATAGCAGCATATCGGCAGCATGCAGGACAAGCTGCAGCAGGGCAGCAAGCAGGAGCAGCAGCATCGATGCGTATCAGATGGCGTATCCGTATCCGTATCTGATTCGGTCAACAGTAGCACAGGCGTATCGACATGCGTATCGGACACGGCTACTTGATTGGATACGTGTCCGAATTCGTCTTGGATATGGAAGGATACAGACATGTCGATACGTCGGCAGGACTAGGCCTGTGGGCAGCGTGCGCGCCCTGCGCAGCAGCACGCATAGGCTGCGTGGCAGCAGCTTGCTCGTCAGGATATTTGGCAGCATGAGGCTGCAACTTGGCTATGGCATGAGCAGGGGCAATGTGCTTGGCAGGATGGTTTAGGTGTGTGATGGCCTCGGCATGCAGGGTTGGCTGTAGGGGCAGTAGCAGGGTAATGTGCAGGGGCAGCAGCAGGGTAATGTGCAGGGGCAGCAGCAGGGCAGGCTGCAGGGCCGGCTGCAGGGCCTTCTTGCAGCATCGTTGGCTGCGTGGGTAGGCTGCAGCAGGGGCATCAGTGTATCATCAGTGGGTAGGCTGCACTCGCAGCGTATCAGATGGCGTATGCGTGTTCGTATTGGATACGGGCATCATTAGCACAGGCGTATCGACATGCATATCGGATACGGCTACTTAATTGGATACGTGTCGAAATTGGTCTTGGATACGGCAGGATACGGCTTGGCAAGACACGTGGATACGTCGGCAGTTTGTGTGTTATGCTGCGCGGCACATGGCAGGAGCAGGCGTTGGGGCTGCAAGTTCGTCTCAGCAGCAACATTGCTTGGCAGCAGGGTTGCAAGTTCTTCCGGAGCAGGCTGCACGGCTGCATCTGCAGCTTTGTTGTCATGGCGCGCATGCTGCGCATGTGTCTCACTGCTCTCGGCAGCAACATTGGCAGCATACAAGGGCAGGGGCAGCAGTAGTCCTCTCGTCAAGTGGACGCATGGGCAGGGGTAGCAGCGGCGTGCAGGGGCAGCAGCATAGGCAGAGGCTGCAGCAGGTTCCTCCAGGCAGCAGTACAAGTAGATGTCTATTGGCAGATTCACGCTGCAGGCTGCCTGTTGGCAGCAGCGTAGGCAGGCTGCTCTAGGCAGATCACCTTGGCGGGACCTCGGCAGAACAAGTTGCTCTTGACAGGGTCGTTCAGCAGGTTTATCGGCAGGGACATTCAGCAGGGCTCGGCAGTGCGCAGGGCAGCAACAGGGCAGGCTGCAGGCAGCTCGGCAGAAGCTTTGGCAGATGGTATACCTCCCCTTTAGGCTTGAATTTGGGTGTGTTCCATTGTCCCAATGCAAACGTGTTCTAAATCAATGTTGTAGTGGACACACAGAGCTTTTCAACGGTATAAAATTCGCCTCAATCGCACCATCAGAAGTACTCTTTCTTTGGCCTTTTGTCAGACCTATTGATCTGCCCAGTTCTCTGTTCTGCCAGATTGACCTTGCTTCACTCAAATTGAAACTGGGATCGGCTCGAAACTCCAAATTTACTTCTGTAAAATTCTACTGAAAGTAGACTCAAAGACCTTTCCAACGGTGTATGGCTCACTTTCCCAGGTTTTGTGAGCAGCAAACAGCAGCCTTTCAAAGTCGACTGACTGCACTGCCCGATTTCTGTTTGAGCAGAACTTTCGTATTTCTGGCACTTTTCTTTTCAATCCGGCCTGCACACACACAAAACACATCAAAACGAACAAAATAAATAAATGCAAGAGTATACAAAGTTATACTTCAACAAATTTTTCAAGGCATTACACGAAATTTTCAAGAAATTTTCAAACTATACACGACATCAAAGATTCAAGGTACGTGGAGCAGGGGAGCAAACTGTGCAATGGACTTGTGCAGCCCATGGTAAGGTCATGCTTTATCCGATATACCTCAAAACTTTAAAGACTCAAAAAGATTTTCAAAAATTTACAAAGCTAACATTCAAACAAATCAAGATTTTATAATCCCCGGCAACGGCACCAAAAATTGACGAGTCGCCTAAGCGAGCATCAAGCAATAATAACCCTACAATCGTTAGTAGTATAGACATAAGTAGGGATCGTTCTAAGCCATAGATTAAGGGTACCTGAAACATGAGAATGTTAAAACAAATATTCACAAACACATATGCACACAATTGTCACTCTTATATACATATATACGAATTTATCATGGGGGATGAAGATGAGGTTCGGCAGCAAGGGCTGCCCTAAACAAATTGACACGAAAATTTGCAAGAAAAGAAAACTGAAAAATAGTCTAAGCTACTATTTACAAGGTTGGTCGACATCTTCCACACAAAGCACTCATCCAAAACTATCATAACACGTAGAAAATCACAAATAAGACTCAAGGCAAGCATGCAACAAAATATTCTAGACTCAACTTAGTTCCGACCTAATTAGC
Organism: Potentilla sterilis; assembly: GCA_963682095.1. Lineage (NCBI taxonomy): Eukaryota > Viridiplantae > Streptophyta > Magnoliopsida > Rosales > Rosaceae > Potentilla > Potentilla sterilis. The sequence goes on from OY821758.1 coordinate 37,275,686, forward strand.
TCCTACAAGGTTTCACTAATCGATTTTAGACTTCTCAAGCACTTTAAGGTTTTCTATTAAAGCCTAACCCTAAAGATTTATACTAAACATGTTTGAAGACACTTACAAAGTCGAAAACAAACATGCCAAGTAATTAAGTTCAAAGTCTTTTTAGTCGGAGACAAGTTAACAAGCAACTAAGTAAGTTCTTTTAAACCACTCGAACCTATAAAATAACTCAAGCTAAAACAATGACACATTCGAATTAACCTAAGTTATTTTAGCTAAGTGAGATCAATACCCCATACATTGCAATTGCATAACTACAAATCTTTAAGGCACACGGATTTTAAAGAACAAACCAAATTAAGAAAAGAATCAAATTGTGAACATGCTTCCCTAAGAACCTACCTACGATTTCTACAAGTTATGTTTACATGTTATCTTTTTAAGAACAACAAATTTCGACACTTAGAATTAACCACTAAAACCAAGATACGAAATTTTACTTTCATATTAAACATGCAAAACCAAACAAACACATTGTTCTTACATAGACATAAAAACAAATACCAAAAGAACATACAAACTACATAGACATAGTTTAGTAAAACGATAAAATTACAAGCCGAAGGGAGTAGATCACACATTTAGACACCTTAGGGGCAGCAGCTCGGTTGATCTTGATGGAGGATGAAGATGGGTACGGCATGAATTTTTATGGGTGGTGGAGGTGGTGTTTCGGCAAGGCTTTTATCTAGGACTTAGGATAGAATATTTGGTAAAGCTTTGGACTTGTGTTTTCGCTTAAGATGTGATAAGTTTTTCTGTGTAAAAGATGGCTATATATAGAGGAAGGAGCTAGGGCTGCCGGCCACAACAAGGAGAGGAGGTTTTCCTTTTCCTAGTTGGCTTATGTTTCCTTGTTGGATAATTATTGCATTCTTGGACTTCTTTTTCTGAATTTTCTTCACATCATGGGCTGCATATCTTCATGGACTTCATATGTGGATTTGACAACTCCATTTGGTGAACTTGATCCATGGAAAAATGCCCCAAAACTCCAAGAACCAAAACTGGCAGCAATAGGCTTGCTGATCGGCAAGCATTCCTAGCTTGGAAATCATCTTTTCTTCATATTTTCCTCCATTGCCTTGGCTCAATGTCTTCATCTATCCTTCAATAAGCGTGGACAATCTTCATATATGCAATTGCACGCCAAAAATGTCCATCGAAAACAGAAACAAAGGAAAAGAGGCAGAAACTTGGTGGAATCGGCTGGAATGACCTTAGTTCAGTAAATCTGGCATAACTCCCTCCTCAGAGCTCTGATTGATGCGATTCTAAGTCTCAGAGAAACTGGACACATAGTGCTTTCTCCATATAAAAGGGCTTGATCAAATACCTTGTGAAACGTCGGGAATGAATTTTTGAAGTCGGGACACAGTCTCAGGAAAAATCCTGGAAGTCCCTGGATTGGTTTGCTCGAACTGCTGATTTGCAGCCATCTCTTGGGTGACTTCCCGAACTCCGATTGATCTCTATTTTTGACACAAGACCCATTAGCAAGCCAATAACATGCATACCATATTTCAGAAAATTTAGAAAACGATAAGTCACAATTCTATTAATCTCAGAATCACGAAAAAGACATATTTTTCACTATTTTCCAGAATTCTTAAACTTAGTCATTTTTCGGACTCTAAAGCATATATTTCCAAAACTCTACCAAAATGACACTAAACTATATTATGACTCTATTTTAGATAAATAAGGGTTAAACAAAGCATAAATGAGGGCGTAAACACATTAATATCGTCGCACATTGTGCTCCTATCACTCCCGTATGGTCCATGTAGCTCAGCAACTCTCATTTGATATGTTTGGACATGACTTTGGTGAAGAAACTCAAAACGTTCTCTCGACAGGCAGTAGGTTCCTCTGTTCTGCTGATCTGACCTTCCGAAAATGATTCTAGCATATATCCGTCCAGAAAATAGATATGGATGCGATTCAAAATGTTCTGGAAACAAGACTCACACAGATTTTCGTGCATATATGGCACGCTTTCGGGTTCCAAGTGAGTCATCTTGGAGAAATTCTGGAAGTTGGATGATGTGCCCAAGAAATTACTGGAACTTATTGGGATTTGCATCGGGTTTTACTTTGCAATTCCTGGCAGCTTGTTTTGCTCCAATTATTGTAACTCCTTCCATTGCTGAATTATTGACATGTCTACAGCATAGAAGAGAAGAGAAAATGATCAAATACAAAGTCGAGGCTTTACAGATCCAACGAAACATGTCTAAGACTCCATAAATCGGTTATTGACAATTTTCTACATTTTTATCTATACTTACCACAATTTTGATGTAACTCTACCAAATATTCATGACTCAACTAAATGACTCGATCTTACACAAATAATAGCTAAGGAAAGTATAAACGAGGGTAAAACACATTAAGAACATCGCATTATATGCTCCTATCACTGCTGAGACGGACACATCCTACCGATACCCTGCCAATAGCCCCTGTTGACAACCTGCTGAGAGACAGGCCATCTGCCGATAATAAATAGGGGGCAGCTGCAGCCGTGAAAAACTGCCGAAAGCACGTCACAAGCTAAAAATTCTGCCGAGGGAAATCTGCCGAGGAACAAGCACAAGATGAACACGCGATGAAGAGTTTAGGCTAAAGGACTATAAACACTTAAGCGCTGCATGGGAGGCAACTCATTTCGACTATGAAAAACAATGGAGCCGTCTACGAGTGTTTGCCATTTCTAAACCCTTCTCTTTTTCATTAGTTTGCGATGATATGTTTGAAACGTGCTAGCTAATCACATGCTTAGGAATTACTTGCTTAGTTTTATGCTTACATTGAGGACAATGTAATTTTCTAAGTGTGGGGTGGGTTTACATGTTTCGTTTATGTTTTCTAGGTAGATAAACGTGCAACCCACGTTTTAGCGTAGTTTTATTTTATTTGAGTCATATTTTGAAAAAGAAATACAAAAATAGAAAATTCAGAAAATTGATCCACAGAAATAGAGTGTTTGAATTTTAGTTTTGTTTGTTTTTATTTAGTTTTGAGTCTTAGGAAGCCCCTAAAATAGTCTAGGATGATTATGTCTTGGAATGCATAGATGATGGTTTTACATTTACTTAAAAGAATCGAATTGTGAGTTTCATGAGTCTTGTGATTGGTATGAACACTTGAGATTTTTTTTTTATTGAAAAAGCATGCATATTTTGGTTAGTTTTATTTCCATAACAACCTATGTGAGCTTTAGAGCCTATTTGCTTTCTTCTTGAGTGTTAAAAGAACAAATCAGTAGAGATATAGGCATGAAACCTCATTATTCTTTGCATATTCAATGACTATGTGCTATAGCTTTTTAATGGACTCTAGAATTACTAGAACTTGCTCTTGATTGATTTGTAAAATTTTATTGTCATAATATGCCTTGATTTTGAAAAGGATTGGAAACGTTTTTTTTAAGATTACCACCATAGCCAAATTAAGCATGTGTCATATTTATGCCCGTCGTGGGACTCCTTAGAAAACCTCTTTGAGCCTACATTGAGCCTTTCTTTCATAAAATTCCTTTGCTTAGAATAGTTATATCCTTACCCTTGTCCTCGAGACTTGGCAAAAGCTTGAAACCGAGAAGGAGTTTTGATATGGAGTGATGTTATGAAGCAAGTGTGGCGTAGACTTAGCTAAAACTTGTGTAAAAATATATGTATGTCGTGCCTAAAGTGTAGAAAAACAGAAAAATTAAAATCGGACAGATAAAGAAAAAGAAAAGAAAAAGAAGAGAAAAGAGAGTCCGAGAAAGAAAAATCAAAGTATAGGCACGGCTACAAAGAAACGTTGCTAAGTCTCTCTAAAAATTGTGTTGTGAACTTGCAGTATGTATGTATTTGAAGGTCTAGTATTGTTAAAATTTCGACTTTTTTTCGTGTTCACAATGTCTTGGGGGAGCAAAGAATGAAGAAGGGGTCCAACAAGAAGAAATTCGGCCCTTGGAGTGAAGCCATAAGGAGGAGCGAGCTTTGCCAAGTCTTGGTGATGTTTCTAGCACCACTTATCCAAAATTTCCCACCTTATGTAGCCGAACCCCATATATTCTCCCTTTAAAACGTTTTCATGATTCTTAAGATAGGTGTAATTTGATTTGTGAATATTTTCTCAAGGGTCGAGCATATGGTTTTTGGTTTATTCGTGCATATAGTTGTTACATGAGGTTTTTCTATGAAAATTTATTCACAAAGTACTTTTGTTTCATGAAATATGCAAGCAATTTGTTGCCTTACAATCTTTTCTCTTGCATATATTTTGAGTGAATAGTCGTATCATGAGTGAAAAGAAGATAGTATGCCTAGTGAGGAGGATCGGATTAGCCATACATGTTTATGCTTATATGTTTCGTTTTTCACTTATTCATGCCATGATACTTATTTCATGAAGCTTGGAATTTGTGTGCTTACCCTTGAATGTTTAAACTTGAAAGCTATGCGTTCTTAAGATTCTGAGACAATCGTTTTAGGGGCAATAGTAGTAGTGTCTTTAATTTAGTTTTGCTAAGAGACTAGCAAAAGATAAGTGTGGGGCAGTTGATAAGAGCATAAAATGAGACATTCTTAATGTGTTTTACTCTCATTTATACTTTACTTTAACCCTTATTGTTGTAGAATCGAGTCATATAATAGAGTCATGAGTTTTGGTAGAAGTTATATTGAAAACGTGCTAAGTGTAGAGAAATTTACAGAAAATTAACAAAGTGCTTAATATGGAGTCTTTAAATGTTTTGTTGATTATGTAAAGCTTCGACTATACTTTTGATGGTTTTTTCTTCTCTCATATGCAGTAGCACTGAAAAGATTTATAAAAATTAGAGCCAAAGAAGCTGCCAGGAATTGCAAAAGAAAAGTCTATTGCAAATCCAGAAGTTCCAGTATTTTCCTGGTCACATCATTCAACTTCCAGAATTTCTCCAGGACGATTCACAAGACCTGGGAAGGCGAGCCATATATGTACGAAAAACTCTATGAGTCTAGTTTCTAGAGCATTAGGAATCGAATAAAAAACTGCCCTGAAGAGAAAGTTATGCTAATTGCAACGTAAGAACATCACTGCTTGCCGAGAAGAACAACCTACTGCCCATTTTGAAGAAGTTTTGTGTTTATGCACCAAAGTTGTATCTAAATGCATCAAATGAGAGTTGCTGAACATAATGAAGAATAGGAAAGTCGGCAAAGCTGAAAGGAGAGCTCAAATATGGAAAGAAGAAGTTCCCTAGTCCGAGCAGAAAAAGGAATGCAAGCTGCCGGATTAGGGGAGTGAGTTCCTGGCCCAACTAGGGGAGCTTTCAGTTGCATCTATGGACGATGTATCCATCAAATAATGAGCTGAATTCATTAAGGAGTCCATGAAGCTGTGATCCATGAAGAAAATCGGACAGAAAAGTCTAAAAGAACAAGGAAATGAAGGAAAACCAAAACCGGAAACAACAAGGATTTCTTGCCGGTTTTGAACAAGGTTTTATGTTGACTTTTTGCTGCCTTCTCCTCTATATAAAGGCACAGTTCCAACACAGAAAAATCATCTCATCTCAAGTAGAAGTACTAGCCAAAAGCTATACCAAGTCTCTCAAGCACCAAACAAAAAAATACTTAGCCAAACCCAATACCACCACATCCCATAAATCTGTACCTTCATCCTACCTTCTGCCGAGCATTCCACCATATCTTTCGAATTCTTCAAAGGTTTCAAAAGTGTGATCTGATCTATCTATGGCTTTTGTATTTGTTCATGTTTGTATAGCTTGTAGGGATTTATTTCGATTCTTGGTATTTGTTGAAACTATGTATGAACCGATTCTTGTTTGTTTGTAATATGGTATTTCTGATTTTAACTTGTAAAATTCGTATGTTAAATAATTAGGACAGTGGTATTAGAGGCATGTTTAAGATTTAAATCAGTTAGTATACTAAGGTTTGAACATAAAAATAGATGTTTAGTTGCAGCTAGGATGTATTCTAAATGCTAGGTTTAATGAACTAGAGTAATAACAAATAAATCCATACGTGACTGTCAATTTGATTTGTGTTCTCACTTAGGGTAAAAACCTTAGATAACTTGCATGCTTAAATAAGATGATTGATAACCTTGCTTGTTTACATGTCTTCGATTTTAAACTCTTGTGCTTAAATGTTAAGTCTTAACCGGATTGACATAACTTCTAGGATGGAAACGGAAGTGTTGTCCTAGAAAACTTAAGAAGTCTAGTAACTAGGTACGTAGCGAAAACTCTAGTTATGGTCGAAACCGAATTAAGTCTAAAGTGTGTCGATACTTGTTCCTTACTTTCTTACATGCGTGTCTTACTCGTTAAAGAGTCTTTTGTCGAATTGCTTTGTGTGAAAGATGATGATCACTTGTATATAGTAATTTAGGATTTAAATTCGTGTCTTTAGGTTTTTAGGGCAGTAGACGAACCTCATCTAAATCCCCCTTATTCGTTTCAATGTTTATGTGTTTATATATGTGTATTAACTCTTTGAATTTCGATTGTCCTTCTTGATCCCCGGATAGAACGATCCCTACTTATCCATGCTACTAACGTCTTTTGTAGGGTATTTAAATTGTTTGTGTTGTTACCCCGGTTATGACACTCGTCAGAACATTCTCATTCATGTATTTCATGTTATTGCAACAAGGCTTTGGAGGCCATATGAGTTTTTTAAAACATCAGACTTTAAGAATAGGGTGACAATTTTGTGATATCCAAGTTAGGCTAAAGTCACTTGATCGAGTAATTTTTATGTAGACCATATTTTGTTTAGGTCAATTAATCTCATTCTTAGACATATGAGAAAAAACTATGTGAGTATGATTTAATAATAAAAAAATCCTTCCATATGGATTCTTAGATATTTAACTTGAATAGTGTACCTTTTTGTCGTCACATGCATGAGTTTTGCTTGGTCCGAATCTATGCATAAGTTGGAGATATATATATATATATATATATATATATATATATATATATTTGTGTGTGTGTGTGTGTGTGTGAAAGGGATGCATAATTTGGTTTTGGAACTGAGATATATTGAATTTAAAGAAAATTACGAAAAGGCTCTCCCGTGTTGTGCACGTGCTAGTCTTTAACGGGAATAGTTAAAAGAAATGGAATCAATTCATGTTTGGGTAGCAATTTGGCCAATTTGTGACTCCTAAGGTACCAATTTGGCTGAAACAAATTCTAGGGTAACAATTTGACACTACGAGGAAAGGTAGGGTAGCAAATTGACAATTTTGCCTTCTAAATAATAGATTCCTTAAGAACGTCTTCAACGCTAGTACCAAAAATCTTTAATTAGGTTGTGTCTAAAAAAAAACAGTGGGATCACCTAGTGGCAATTGAGGAAAAGTAAATTTCTTGACAGATAATTGGGTGGGAGTGCCCCTGATAGAGTTCTATAGCGTAAGTGCCTTTATGCGCCCTATTCTCATTGATAAGGTTAGTGATCTTATAGTTGATAATTAATGGGTTATTTCCTTGTTAGTGATCTTATAGTTGATAATTAATGGGTTATTTCCTAAGTTTTCTCTTTGTTGTATCCATGATGGATCAGAAAGTTAGAGCAATAAATTTACCTCTAGAGCCAATTGAAGATCAATAGGTATGGGCTTAGGCAGCTTTGAAGAGACTCTGCTACACTTCGTTTCAACCCTGGGATTGCTCCTATGTCTGCTCTCCCTCTCTTCTTAGTATTACGGATATCCACTCTATATGCCCGGGCTCCTAATTTCTTCCTAGTTCATTAGTAGTGTCCTCTAATACAGTGTTAAAGGTACATACTAATGGTTCTTTTTAGAATTTGGTGGTGTTTTTAATGACAGTAATAGTGTTTTTCAAGGAGCTTTCTCATATAGTGCATCAACTCAAAATGCTCGAGGTAGAATTATTGGCCCTATGGAAGCAGTAAAGATTGCAATGGAGCATCAATGGACTCAAGTGTGGCTTGAGACGGTCTCTGCTTTGGTAATTCACTATTTTAGTTTCACCTTCTAATTCCTTGGAATTTCTATATCCCTTGGTTGAATTGCTTACAATTTATACGGCAGTTCAATTTTAAGATGCCTCATAAAAACCCTATTGTTCTCTCTCTAGCCGTCGGCTAGGGTTTGAGAATGACAAAACTTTCTAAATCTCTGCTGTGGCAGAAAATTCCTTAAACTTGATGGTTGCGGCTCTCGCTTGTCTTGTGGTTGGCTGCCTCTCTTCTGGTTTAATTTTTGCGACGGAGCGTTGTGGTGCTGGTGAATCGATGGCATGATTATTTGGGATCTGATGCATGGTGGATTACCCATGGTGGTGTCTACAAGAAGGTGAAGGTTGGGTTCGCTGGTTTTGCTACTGATGCCACGAAGGTTGGCTTCGATATAGAGGGGATGGGATTTGACTCATCTGTGAGAGATTGCTTCAAATCTGATCCTAGTGAATCCGACTTTGGTGGTTGGGTGATGAATCTCGACATCGGCGATGGCGCAGGGTGGAAGGCGGCATTGATGTGTGATGATGGAGGCGCAGAGGCCTTCTTTTGGGCTAGTTCAAGTCCTTCTCAGTGTGGGATTGGTGATTTTGATCGGATTTGGACCATTGATGGTTGTGTCAGCGGCGATCATTATGATCTGGTGGAACCTGAACAAGTTGTCATGGAGACAGACAAACTAGTGGGAGATGAGGTTTCTTCTTCTCCTGCTAAGTTGGATTAAGTTGAATCTGGTCACAGTGTCTGGTGTATTTGGTTGTTACCCACTATTGCTTCTGAATATGTCCAACACTGAAAATTGTGCTTCAAACTGTGTTGAAAAGGTGGGTGTATTGTTGGCTCTATTAGCCTAGTTTGTTTATGTTGGTGAGTCATGAGAGATATCTCTTATTGTCGACCCTATGAGTGTGTTATCTTGATACTGTTTACTGAATAAAAGTTTTTGACTTCTGATTCAAATTTTTTTTTAAGATGTCTCATATTTCTAGAGAAGGAAACAAAGTAACAGACATATTAGCAAATTATGGTGTGAATCATATCCTTATTCTAGTGAATTGGTTTCTTGAGTTTATTATAGGGTTTCTTAAGTATGGTTATAAGTTGTTTTTTTTGTGGCACTGTAATTGCTTTTTTCTTTTACGTATGTTTTGTTTTGGTGTACTGTTGAATCTGTCCTTGGTGTCATGAGAAGTGGCATTATTGGTATGGTCTCCAATCATCTCTTTGTGACCCAGCTAGGGTTCTGATCATCTGGTTTCCGATTTGGGTGGACATTATTGGTCTCCCACTAGCACTGGTCACCCAGAACGCCTTATTGATGGTCGGAGCAACTCTAGGAGATTTGGATGATTATACCGATCATGGAGTGCGCACCGGTGTAAGAGCTAGGGTCCGAATCCTTCACCGACTTTCGGATCCGATCAATCAGGTATACCCACCGGAGATCTAAGAGTTCGGCTTGCGCCGTGTTCCGGCATCTCTTACTTTCAGCTACCACAAGACTTTTGGCTTTTGTCGTTTTTTGTGGATTGCTAGAACACCCGATATCGGGTTGCAGGGGACCTCCTGACGTGTCAGAGCTGTAGGTGATTCATGATGGCACAGGTCCATGAACGAGTGCCAATAGCACGCGTTAATTTAAAACCCTACAAAAGACGTTACTAGCATTGGTAAATAGGGATCGTTCTTTCCGGGGATTAAGGGTACCTTCAATAAAAGAGTGTTAGACAAATATTCAATAAAAAAATGTTACATAAATATTCACACATATATACAAACAATGTCACACGCATATATACATAAATGCTTCATGTCACAAATATATACATATATATACGTTTAGGGGGGTTTGAAAATCAATTATAGTTCCTATGAAAATAAAAACAAAACAAGAAAATAAATCCTAATCTATTATTTACAAGTGATCATCATCATCTTTCACACAACACATAGCACAAAAACACATAAGAATATCATGCAAGACTTGGTAGCAACTTGTTTCAAGTTTCCTAGACTCTATTCAATTCCGATTTCAATTAGGGCCTCAACGGTTATCTAATCATTACTAGACTTCACAAGTATTTAGAAAATATGCAACGTAGAATCCTAAAATTATACTAATCCTATTTGAAAACACGCAACGTCGAAATCAAACATGAAAAGTAATTGTGCACGAAAGTCTTAAATCGGAAACATGCTTTTAATTATGGCGTCAACATCTTATTAACATGCAAGTTTCTATGAATTATGTTAACCACTGACTAAGCATCCTACAATCAAGTTTACTCAACGCCTAACTTGATCCTAGATTTGCTTATGGTGAATGAAATTGCAACCTACACAAAAACCATGGCTGTGGCTTCATGTAAACATTGATTTTTATGCACGAATTCATGAAACTAATCGAATAACAACCTAAAAATACATGAACATGCTACTACCCTATGTCTAACACACGAATTAAAACATGTTACAAGTTGCAAAATTGTTACATAAAAACCAAAATAGAATTCGGAAATCCAATACAAAGTTATAACATAGACATTATACATAAGAAAATACAAGCCATGAGATGGTAGAATCACACTTTAAGGACACCTTGAAGAATGAAGCTCGGATGGTGTGGCGAAGTGAACGGTTGAAGGTAGGATCGGATACGATTCGTGGTGGTGGAATTGATGGTGTTTTGGCTATGTAAATTTCTATACTAGAACTTGAGAGAATTTTTTGCTAGAGTTTTGAATAATGAAAGTGAGAGAGATGAGATGATCTATTCTGAATTTGTGCCAAGCTATATATAGAGGAAGCAAATGTAAGAGTTTGACAATATAGGTGGAGGTTTATGGTGGAAGTTTGTTGGTGGTGGTTTATTGGTGGAGGAAACATGTGTTTATTTTTGGCAGCTTTGACCTTTGTGTCTTGATTTGGGCATAACTCTCTCTAGAAAATAGATATCGAGATGATTCCAGAGGATTTGGAAACTAGACATCCATATCTTTCTATCCATATATAGCTCGAATTCTGATTCAATTTGAGCTGTCCGGGAGAGTCTGTGGAAGTTGGATGATGTGCCCAGTAAATGACTGAAATTTATTGCAAGCTTCCCTTAGACCACAAATGCAGCTGCATGCTTCCCTTAGTCCACAATTACAGCTGCTAGCTTCTCTTAGTCCACAACTGCAGCTGCTAGTTTCACATGCCTTGTCCATGCACTTCACACATTTTCTGATTTGTCTTGGACATGGTAGGAAGCTTCCTAGACATTGCAGCCTTCTCTTCCTTTTCCTATCCGGACTAGGGAACTTTTTCTTTCCATATTTTGCACTTCTCTTTTGCTTGGCTGAATCCTCTATCCTTCATTAAGCTTGGAAACTCCCATTTGACACATTCGGATGCCCCTTTGATGCACAAATGCAGAAAGTGGCAAAAAAATGGGCAGTAGGTTCCTTTCTCGGCAGGGCAGTGACCTTTCTGCCTTGAAATGGGCATAACTCTCTCCTCAAGCACGTTTTTGATACAATTCCAAATTGTATAGAAACTAGACACATAGAGTTTTCAGTTCATATAAGGCTTGCCTTCTGGTTCCTTGTGAATCGTCCCACACAAATTCTGGAAGTTCAGTGTTGTGCATAGGAAATTCTGGAACTTGCTGGATCCGATTTTGTCTTGCACTTCTTGGCATCTTCTTTTGCTCCGATTTCTCTATTTTTTTTCGTTGTTCATTCTTCAACATATCTACTACAAATAAGAGATGAAAAATCTATCAAAATCAAAGTCGAAGCTTTACAGATTGAATGAAACATCTCTAGGCTCCATAAATTGGCTTTCAACATTTTTCAACATTTTTATCTATACTTAGCACGATTTTGATGTAACTCTACCAAATACTCATGACTCGATTATATGACTCGGTTCTACAAAAATAAGGGTTAAAGCAAAGTATAAACGAGGGTAAAACATATTAAGAACGTCGCATTTTATGCTCCTATCAGTCCGACAGCCCCTATACCCGGGTATGAGAGGTAGGGGTGGTAATCAGATGATGGTGGCGCCAAGTTTAAACCCTAATTCTCTAGGGTTTGGTATTAGGGTAGGGTGTAGCTCGTCCTCCTCCTCAAACCCTAACCCTTTTGCTACCAAATTTTCTGTTCTCATTGCCGGGAGTCTCGGTAGCTAACCTTGTGGCACAATTAGGGCGTTTCAGGTATCCGGTTTCTCCAACTGTCATGCAGCCTCCTCCAAGTCCTACTACACAGGTTATGGAGATTTCTTTGGAGAATGTTTTGAGTATGAAAAGGTCTGCATTCTTGGAGGTAAGCTCTGTTGGTAAACGTGCCAGAGGTGTGGGCACTATGGTGCTACTCCGATCCGCTGCTTGAGCTCCCTTTCGCGCAAAACCTTAGCCTGCCTCATCAAGATGGTCTCTTGAAGGTGACGCCGATAAAGAAGCGTTGTGTTGGTCGGCCAAAGGGTTCCAAAAACAAACCTAAAGTGGTGGAGAAAGGTAAGTCGAGCTCTGTTCCCCGCAAGGCAAAACGTAGGTTTCAAACTCGTAAGTTGGACCTCATTGATTATGGCTCTAATATGGTGATGGATGCTTATCGTGGTGATTCCAGTGACGGTACTGCTGGTGATTCTACTGCCATGGAGGCCCTTCCTGCGTGAGGTAGTTCTGGTTTATTTTGAAATAAGTTAGCTCTATCTAACAGTTCTCAGTTTAATGTGTAAACCAAATTCAGTATGTTCACAAATACAGAAGATCATATGCATAACATAAATCATAAAGACTTTAAGCTTTAGAGTTTAACTCACCGTCATCGTGAACTATAGCTCCTTCCATTGATGCAAACCTGAAACACAAAAGTACTAGAAAAAGCCTTCTGTTAGTCACCACAATAAGCTTCTCAATGGACATAACTTACGCTATGTCTCGTGGTGATAACTGGGACCAATACCATCTATTTATATAGAATCATTAACCCTAAGAGTCCTCCCATTAAGGACATTTGCTTGAGAGTTAAGTCTTCTAATTAGATTCTTGATACAATACTAATTAGTTGTCTTACTTCTAGACTATAACCAGGATTCCTCACAATAATGATCTAATACACAAAATCATTATTAACTAGATATGGTTCTGTATCTGTTTCCATGTAGAATATTATCATTAAGCATAATTATCATATAATATGTGATAAGTCCATATTGATCTAACAATCTCCCACTTGGACTGTCACTTGCCATAAATGATAACTTGCACCTGAGAATGACAACACCTACTGTAGTGCGTGCTGGAAAACAAATGAACCAAAAATCCCTTCACAACATGGTCAAATTACAGTCACTTATGCAGAGCAAGAACCAAGTTACACTTTGACAAAAATGCAGAGGTTCTGTACCACAACACAAGCTTCTGTAATCCACATATGTCTATCATGCAGTATTGAAATATATGTTAATGTATATTGACAAGTAAAAACATATATCAAGTCCTACTTTATGTTCTTAAAACCAAAACTCAAGCAATATTACTAAACACAAATGATCTCACTTTTGCTTGTACTGTAATATCATGCTAAACATGAATGAGATCATCTGATAGCAAGTATATATATGACTAGAACCTTAAAACAATAATTTTCAGAACAATCATAAAGCTGCAGCAAGCACAAAATTCTGAAATACCTCAAGCTTTCATTTATAAAACTGTCATTACAAAAATAAGTTGCAATTTGAACTGATATCACAACTAAAAACACAAGAACTCAGAAAACAAAATATTTTTAAGTTTGCTCCTACTAGCCTTAACTCCCACTGAACCTAAGCATCTAATTTTGGAAGAATTTCAATACTTTCTGCATGCTTCTTGAATACTTTCACTGGTAGTGCTTTGGTGAAAGGGTCTGCAAGCTGTGAATTAGTGTCAATGTCTAAAACAGTTACCTCACCATGCTTGACTCTTTCTCTAACACTGTAATATTTCAAGTCTATGTATTTTGAGTTGCTGGGCCTTTTATTGTTCTTGCTAAAGAACACAACAGCCTCATTATCACAATATATAACAAGTGCATCAGCCACAATGTGACTCAATACTTTAGTCTTCTCTAGGAAATTTCTAATCCAGAGCCCTTCACACATTGTTTTATATACTGCTATATATTCAGCTTGCATGGTGGAAGTTGTGATCAAAGTTTGCTTCATTGTTTTCCAAGCAACTGCTCCTCCTGCCAGCATAAACACATAACCACAGGTTGACTTATTTGAATCTGGAAAGTTCCCTGCAAAATCAGAGTCTGAGAAACCAACAAGTTTCAGATCCTTAACTTTTCTGTACACAAGCATGTGACCCTTTGTCTTATGTAAATATCTCAGAACTTTCTTTCCAGCTACCCAATGTTCTGGTCCTGGATTAGATTGAAACCTTGATAGCATTCCAACAGCAAATGCCAAATCTGGTCTGGTACAGACTTGAGCATTCATGAGACTTCCAACAATTGGAGCATATGGTTTTGTCTTCATATTTTCTTTCTCAGCTTTACTTTGTGGACACTGATTCTTAGTGAGTTTATCACCCTTAGACATAGGAACCTCTCAATTTGAGCACTTTTCCATACTAAATCTTTTAAGAACTTTAGTAATGTAATTCTGTTGAGATAATCCCAATAGCTTTTGTGCTCTGTCCCTTTTAATTTCTATCCCTAGTACATAGGATGCTTCACCTAAATCTTTCATGTCAAAGTTATTTGACAGAAAGCTCTTGGTATTTTTAAGCAGCTTGAGATTGCTGCTGGCCAAAAGTATATCATCCACATACAGTACTAAGAAGATAAATTGGTTCCCTACTGTTTTTAGATAAATGCACTCGTCCACTAGATTTTCAGTAAAGCCAAAAGAAGAAATTACTGAATCGAATTTCTTGTACTATTGCCTAGAAGCTTGTTTTAGACCATAGATGGATTTTCTTAATCTACAGACTAAGTTCTCATTCCTAGCTTCAATAAATCCTTCAGGTTGCTTCATGTAGATCACCTCCTCAAGCTCTCCATTTAAAAATGTTGTTTTGACATCCATCTGATACAGCTCCATGTCATAGTGTGCCACCAATGCCATGAGACTGGAGAAAATGTCTCATTGTAATCAATACCCTCTTTCTGTGAGAATCCTTTTGCCACTAGCCTTGCTTTATGCCTCTCAATATTTCCAGTTGCATCTGTCTTGGTTTTATAAACCCATTTGCAACCTATTGGCTTCTGTCTGGGATCAGGTTCAACTAGTTCCCAGACTCCATTCTTCTCCATGGACTCAATCTCAGCTTGCATGGCCTCCTGCCACTTGGCTGAATCTTGACTTGCTGCTGCTTGATCGAAATTTGTTGGATCATTGTCTACTGCACAGTCTTCATTAACGTCTGCTTCAGCTAAGTAGACAATGTAATTACTATCTTCGCCCCCCCCCCCCAAATTTTGATTTTCTAGCTCGTTTGGATCTTCTAAGTTCAGGATTGAGATCATTTTGTGACTCTATAATGTGAGGTTCTGCAGCATGTGGTTCTGCTGCAGCTGGTTGCTCATCAATTTGCATTTCTTGATCAATTTCCTGATCTTCTGCATTTTGATTTTCTTGAATGATATCATCTGCTATTTCTTCAGTTTCAAAAGGCAAAACATTTTTCCAATCCTCATTAGTCACAATTTCTTCAAAATCTAAGGATAAATCCTCATATTCTGTATTGTGAACTTTTTCATTTGAGAATTTGACTTGATGAGTTTCAAAAATTTTAGGCTTATGTTTAGCTGAGTACATCTTATAGCCCTTAGATTTTTCTGGATAACCTATGAAATAGCAGCTTATGGATTTAGGATCAAGCTTGCTCAAGTTTGGATTATAAATCTGAGCTTCTGCATGACAGCCCCATACATGACAATGGTAAAGACTTGGTTTTCTATCACACCATAATTCAAATGAAGTTTTCTCAATGGCCTTACTAGGTGTTCTGTTACAAATGTAATTTGCAGTTTTCAAGACCTCTCCCCATAAGAATTTTGGCAAGCCAGTTGTACACATCATACATCTAACCATATTTAGAAGGGTTCTATTCTTTCTCTTTGCAACACCATTCTGTTGTGGATTATAGGGTGTTGTATATTGAGCTTTAATTCCATGCTCTTGTAAATACAAGGCAAATTGACCCTTCTGTTGACATTTTTCTGTATATTTTTTATAAAATTCCCAACCTCTATCTGATCTAACTGTTTTGATTTTTCTCTCTAACTGATTCTCTACCTCAGTCTTGAAGATTTTAAAAGCTTCAAGTGCTTGAGATTTTTCTAATAGTAAGGAACATAACTATATCTAGAGAAATCATCAATGAATGTAATGAAATACATATTACCACAGATAGTTTGATGTTTAAATGGACCACAGATATCAGTATGTATGAGTTCTAGCAAAATTTGGCTTCTAACTGCAGTCTTCTTTCTTTTATTTGTCATTTTCCCCTTAAAGCATTCCACACAATCATTAAGATCAGAAAAATCCAATTCATTTACGATATTGTTTTTAACCAGAATTTTCAGTCTCTCTTTTGAAACATGGCCGAGTCTTCTATGCCATAAATATGCAGACTTTTCATTTTGTTTGGTTCTTTTAACACCAATCAAGGCATTAGTACTGTTAGTGTTTTCTTTTTCAACAAGAGAAATTTCTTGTTGAGACATAGAACAATTAAGCTGTAAATAATCATTCAATATCACACCAGAACCAATATATTTTGAATTTCTAGAAATAGTAATTCCACTATTATCCATCAAAAGTCTACAACCAACTTTAATTAGCTGAGAAACTGAAACTAAATTCCTTCTGATAGAAGGTACATAATAAACATTATCCAAAAATAAAAAGTTTTCATATCCTAAATCAAGCTTGAGGGTTCCTATGGCTTTGACTCCCACTCGCATTTCATTGCCTACTCTCAGGTTCACCTCATCACTTCTTGGGACTCTCCTCTTTGTGAATCCCTACAAGGAATTAGTGACGTGAATAGGAGAACCAGAATCTATCCACCATGACTGGGGTTCAACATTTATAAGATTAATTTCTAAAGAAAATACTGTATCAGAAAACATCTTATCTTTTTTAGCTAGCCAAGCCTTATAACTTGTACAGTCCTTTTTCATGTGCCCTACTCTCTTGTAAAAGTAGCACTTATATCTGAATGGCCTGTTTTCTTTTGGTCTTGTGGCTGCAGATGCCTTGGTAATGGTTTTGGTAGGCTTGAGTTTGTTTCGAGTCTTTTTCCTTTTAGGCTTCTCAACTAAGTTGACTGTGAGGGACTGGGACTGGTTTTTCTTGATCCTAGATTCCTCATCAACACAGATTGAGATGAGTTCATCTGGGTCCAGTTTTCCTTTTGAGCATTATAACTTGTTCTGAGATTATCAAAACTGCTAGGGAGTGTGTTTAGTGCATGATGCACCAACAATTGATCTTTTACTCCCACTAGCATCTCTCTTAGCCTGTTGTTGATGTTAATCAACTCCATTATATGCCCTCTTACACCTCCAGATCCTATTCCAGAGTATTGTAGGGTATGATACTCTTTGCTCAGCCTAGCTATTTAATCTTTTTCACTTTCTTTAAACTTAGCTAACACAGCCTCAAGGAAATCAGTAGCTAATTCTGGTTCCTCAACACAACCTCTCACTGATCTAGACATAGAAGTCCTAATCACATTCTTGGCCATCATATTAGATCTCATCCATTTCTTATGGTGAGCTTTGATTGAGGGTTTATCATCTTCTGCTGGGGCATCAGGTTGTTCTTCATGAATGCAGAATCTTATGATCTCATGCATACAGATGTATTTTTCTACAAAATCTCTCCAGGCTCTAAAGTTTGAACTAGTAAGCACTAAGACATTGTTGAAGGTCATGTAGGTGTTACCTAAGGAGCAAAAGAAAAAGATTTTTCTGAGTTCTCAATTTTTGTAAAGCTTTTAGAGTTTTCAATGTTTTATGAATTAGTTTAAGTCAAACAAAACATAACATAAACATTCACAAAACAAAAACATTCAAAAAAATCAATACATATATACTTGCATTCATATCAGTCCATATCCATAAAATAATGCTGAGTAACACTTTTGAGCAGAAACTTAGCATACTGTAATTCTTTATCAATAAGCCACACTTGATAAAAAAATGTTATTCAAGGAACCAAATCCACATCTTTAGATAGAAGATTATATTCCAAGTATCCTGATTTATTCTTATCAAATATGCTTACTGTTGTTTGTATTCTAAAATCATACTTCGACACTTCTTTGGAAGATAAAAAGCAATAGTACTTAAAATACAAAACACAACTTTCAGTTTGTTATACCATATGATCTCCTGCAAATATCAATGAAAAATGCTTTGTGCAATATATCCATTTATATCAACATAAAATCACAAACTTATTTGAGGTTGAAAACTTGATTTCTATCCAGGTTACCCTTTGTAAGAAAACTAAGCTCTTGTGCCTGTAAAACCTTTTCAATGCATAAATTTTGGGAGACTTTAATGACTACATGCATCATCATCAATTACAGAACACATACTTCAATTCAATTTCATAGAGCATAATCTATATTGAAATATCATCCAGCCACAAAACAACACAATTACCAACTTATATGCACGCTGGGAGTGGTCTAGGGTTCTTATGCATAATCGTATATAGATATATATATGCTTAAATTGAAACAAAAATTTCCAGAAAAAACTGTTTTGCTTTTTCCCCAATTTGCTACAGAACACAGCGGAAGCTATAAACTTGATGCAGCAACTATTTCTTGGCTTTCTTGATCCACATCAATCAGGTTTTGAATCCCATAAGAGACTTAAAAGTCTCCAGCGCTTCTAATCCAGTCTCTGCTCCATCTTCTTACCAAAACTATCTGTTGAAGAATGCAACGGGTAATTCTGTTTTTGTTCTTGAGGTTTTCGGGTCGGGTCGAGACTGGATCCGCGCTTGCTGTGGGTTGGGCCAAGAACTTGTTAAGCCTGTTAACTCGTAAAGCAAATTTCCTTTTTTTTGTTTTTTTTTTTGTTTGAGAAAACCCTAAAACAATTTTGTTATGCAAAATTGAAAATTTTGTGAACTTTTAAAGGCTCTGATACCAATTTGTAAACCAAATTTAGTATGTTCACAAATATAGAAGATCATATGCATAACATAAATCATAAGACTTTAAGCTTTAGAGTTTAACTCACCGTCATCGTGAACCATAGCTCCTTCCATTGATGCAAACCTGAAACACAAAAGTACTAGGCAAGGCCTTCTGCTAGTCATCACAATAAGCTTCTCAATGGACATAACTTACGCTATGTCTCGTGATGATAACAGGGACCAATACCATCTATTTATATAGAATCATTAACCCTAAAGAGTCCTCCCATTAAGGGCATTCCTTGAGAGTTAAGTCTTCTAATTAGATTCCTGATACAATACTAATTACTTGTCTTACTTCTAGACTATAACCAGGATTCCTTACAATAATGATCTAATACACGAAATCATTATTAACTAGATATGGTTCTGTATTTGTTTCCATGTAGAAGTAGATATTGTCATTAAGCATAATTATCATATAATATGTGACAAGTTCATATTGATCTAACATAATGTTCTTCATTCTAGGGTTTACAGCATAGATATTGCTAGGTTATTTCTTGGTAGTTTTACATGGTTCGATTATGACGTGGTCCGTGAGGGTGGATCGTGTTCATGTTGTACTCTTACATTTGAACATTTTATGGCATTTCGTCCTCGTTTAAAAAAAAAAAAAAAAAAGAAGAAGAAGACTCTCCAGAGCAACCATCTCCAAATAGGTCAAAATTAATGACAGCAGCAACATCCAGCGGGAGCGAGTGATCTAACCACTGGGGAGAACTAAAACCATATACCAATAGAAGCGAGAGAGTTTGCAACGAAGCTGGCTTCCCAGAGAATGTGATCGCTTCTATCAATATTTTAGTTTAGTTCGCTGCTATCAAGTTTTTAGTTCAGTATAGTTTTTTCTACCTTAATAAGATGTGTTGAGGTATATTTATAGAAATGGAAAAATGGAGAAAATGAAATAATAGAACAATTTTGAGGTACAATTTGAATTGTTTCCTTAAAGTGTTATTTGCCCCACTCAATGAGTTTGCTTATGAGTTCTTGGTAAATCACTTCCAGGATACAACAAAGTTTGGAATCTGCATTATAGCAAAATCGAAAAGTTCCCTTAAAAATACTTAAAAAAGGAAATCGTATGGTTACAAGAGAATAAGGGGGAGAGAGAGAGAGGAGGGTATTGGATATATATATATATATATATATATATATATATATATATTTTAAGATCATTGAATATCGATTTTATTCAATATTAACTGATGTCTTTCTTGAAGAGAGGGGGTCGTCTACAATAGCTTGAAGTATACTATACCCTTAATTTACAATTATCTGAACAAAATTTACCATTTTTCTACACTATATTTATAACATTGACAACAAATTTACAACTGTTGAAGGAAAAACGTATTATGTGCCTTCGTCAATGTAACTGACGATAGATAATTATGTAGTCATTATTGTCATTAATGTATTTCCTATTACCGTTGTAATACTCACCCTATATAAAGGGAATTATCAATGAAATGAGTAGACCAATTCCATTTTCCTACAACACGTTATCAGCACTTTGCCTAACCATGAGTTTTTAGAAAAAAAAAAAGAGAGAAAAAAAAAACAACACAGAAAAAAAACCCAAATTTTTTTTTTCTTTTCTGTTTTTCTGCCTCCGCCGCCCTAGCCCTCCACTAGGCCGTCGCCGCCGCTGCCCCTCTTTTTCCTAGCAGCAGCCCCGATCCCGACCCGGTCCCCTTCAATTAGCCGCAGCAGCAGCCTGTCCCACTCCGGTCCCGGCCCGCCGCTCGACCCCGATCTGATCCCCTTCGATCGGCGCCCCGATCCGGTCCCCCTCGATCAGCGCCCCGATCCGGTCCCCTCGACGCCACTCAACTAGGCTTAGGGTTTAGCCTCCAGATCGTCTCCGTCGCCTCCGCACGCCAGCCTCCAGATCGCCCTGTGGTCGAACCCGCTGCCTCGATCAGACGAAGCCGAAACACTCCGATCGGCTGCTCCTCCCACTCGCCCCGATCCCAATCGGAACTCCTCCAATTTGATATGGACACCCAAAGGAGCTGCCTCCGGCTCGGACCCGCGCCAACGACGCTGCCTCCGGCTCGGACCTGCGCCAACAACCTCCGATCCGGACCCAGATCCGTCCAGCCTTCATCGGACCCAGATCAGCCTTGATCTGAAGCAACCCGATCCAGCTTCTACCGACGACAGCTCGTCGGGAAAAGGCTGCCTCCAGAAGTTCTCCCAACGAAAACTTTGTCGGTAGATTTTGCAATCGACCCGACCCGGCCCAACCCCTTGGGCCTGACCCAACCCGAAAAAAAAAGGGAATTTTTTTTAAGGTAAAATACAAAGGTAATTTTTGAAATTACCACACAGTAATTTATATTCACTATATGACTATTTACTGTGTGACTATTTATATCGATATTGTTTAAATGTGAAAATCATATGAAATTATTTAATTTATATGATAAAGGTGAAATATATATGATTAAAGTGACTAATCATATGAATATTGTTTGTTTTTATGTGACATATCAATTACGATGCGACGATTAATATGTGACGACTATTTGGAGTCGGAGATCGAGCAATCGCTTAATATGCAGTTTATTTGGCAAACTAACAAGTAAGATCTAATTAACGTTATCATTTTCATTAAATCGTTAATGATATAATGCTCAAACTTATCTTATTATATTATGACATATATTTATGAAATTTGAGCATCATTATATGCCTATTTTATTATGTTAAATAATTGTTTTTATTTAACATGTTATTTAATTTGAGCATTGCCATGATAATGCAAATCTCATGAGCAATACAATATAAAAATGGACAAACCAATTATTGTGATAAAGCATATTCACGAAGTAAGAAAAATATGACCATTACAAATTTTGGTCTTGAGATCCAATTTTAACTTCTTGAAAAATTTTTCATCATGGATATCTTCTTGATTATATAAAAAGCAATGATAATGAAATTTCATTAGCTTTACATGCAATGAATATGGCAAAATCAAAAATTTTATTGTGATAACGAAATTTCACAAAGCATCGGGTTTCCATAAAGTATATTGGTTTATTTTAGTTGTCGTGAATGTCATAGATAGCGAAACTAATATATTTTATTCTTCCTATATTTTACAGATGGTTTAACCATCACAGTTTGACTTTGACACATTGGGCTCTGAAGAACTTGAGTACCAAATTCTCCTATTGAGCCAACTAAGGCTTGAGCATGGTATATTTATGCAAACTGCTTTATGTAAATAGCTAAGAAATAATTATAATATCTTCAATGACAATGTAAGGTCTGATAAAAATAAATTTCCTGAAACAAATTATGCAAAGTAATGCAACAACCCTAAACCAAAGGGCAATGACAATGTAAGGTATGAGAAAAAGAAATTTCCTGTAACACATGTTGTAAAATAATGCAACAACCCTAAATCAAAAGGCAATGACGATGTAAGGTCTTAGAAATATATATATATATATATATTCTTGAACAAATTGGGTAAAGTAATGCAACGACCCTAAAACAAAGGGTAATTACCATGGACGTAAAATTCATATAATCATCCAAAAGTAAGTGGAAACAATGTAACATTTAAAAGATGACATAGGGGATATGTCATATGCAGTGAAGCACTCTGCCATTGTTGTAATTCAATGAACTATTGATACGTACATTATACGCTAGCAAAGAATTAGCTACGACTTTCAATAAATATGAAGAATCATATAAATACGCGGATTTTGGAAAAGTATCTTCAATATCCAACAATAACATTGAAAATGAGTTTACAACTAAAAACATAACATCTGGGAAGAATATGTCAAATGACACATCTCATCATTGCAGCTATTAAAAGAGCAAAAAGGATCTGGCTCAATCCAAGATAGACTTTGATTAGTCTACTTTTAAATTTACCAGATATCCTTATAAAGGCTATTACGCCTAAATACGACTTTTTGTCCTAAATTAGACTTTTGGTCTTAAAGTTTCTCTCTCTAAATTGGACAAGACTAAATGTATTCGTTGGCATGTTAATTTTTTTTGAAATTTCTCTAAAGGAATTGAGATTATTCAAATTTTATTCATAATATACATGATTCAATTTTCTACATCTAACTTTGCAAAGTATTGCATAAAGTAAAACAACATATCATAATATAGGCATGACACAACGAACTGTGGGCAAAGAAACGCACCATGTGATCCCTAGAATAATAGCACTGAAGGACAATGGTACTAATATATCACAAAAATAGCACAATAGTACTGAAGAACTGTAGTACTATAATGAAAGTGATAAGAATCTAAATATATGTTCCTTTGGGATTCATAATGCACTTGCCAAACTGGAATTACAATACCCTTTTATTACAATACCCATCGATTTACTCTAAAGAAATTGAGTTACGTTTCGATGTATATATTGAGCATATGTCAGATTGACAATTTATGCGATAAAAGAAAATTGAATTTTGTTTTCCACATTATAAAGAAATTTACGCCACGATTTTTCATGTGAAAAAAGACACAAGTGAGAATTCATTTGAGCTCCTTTGCATTACCTCTAAATGACTGCGAATGTAAACGAGTATTAGAGAAGATTATATGTCAACTTAGTAGGTTCTAAGTAACCGCTAATTAAATCCAACGTCATAAGAAAATGATCTTTTGGAATTCTGACATAGATTGGCTTTGATATGGTGATCCATACATTAAAGAAACTACTATGGACACCCATATTTTTAGATAAATAGAAGCAAACACCAGAAGAATATGGTTCACACACGAATCTGAGGACGATCAATGAACATTTTATCCTCAAATATTGTCATATAGGGTTGAAGACGTATGTTCAATTCCTAAATTCCGCCGCTCCCCCAATGTGGCATTATAATATATTTGATGCACAAGCATATGCATTTATACCTTATTATGCTTCTCCTATCCGTCATGATTTTATAGATAAAAGTACATCATTCAAAGCCTATTCGTTAAAGCAATTATGATTGAGATCATCATATGTAAAGGACACATGAGTTTCTCATTATGTTGTTATATTGAATCAAAAGAGGATTCAGTGGATCGATTCAACCAACTTGCGGACACCATAGATATTTTATGGTGTTGGTTGTTGTGTCGACACGCTGGTCACGTGTCATGACACCATCCACAATTAAAATTTATGCTGCTTATGCTAGAAAGTCAAAGCACCTAGGCCGGGTTAATTTCCGTAGGTGTGATGATTTTATGGCTTATTATATGGGATTTGTAATGGACATCATATTCCTATATAAAAACCCAATTGATCTCACGGAAAACGACTACAGTAATGGTCTTAATATTGGTAAAGCACACCAATACTTCCGTTTTGGGTTATGCAATTTTTGCATGCAGCGTTAATTATTCATCTATAACCATATTATTGAACCAATTTACACCATAGCTAGTGACTATGTGTGAGGATTTTTAAGGATTTCAAACGAATTTGTAATCCTTGAGCTCTTTTGGATTGACACGGATCTACAATCCTTGAGCTCTATTAAATGTTTTATGTGCCAAAATTGCGCCGCCACAGCGCACAATGATGGGTTACTTGAGATGAATAAATATTTATGCTGGATATGAACTTCCAGCTATAGTCCGCTATGTCGAAACCTTGACAGGCGATCTCCTCACCGCTAGATTTGCGGTGTGTCACTTTGATGAGACAGTCTTCCCGTCGTTAGGGGGAGATAAGAACAAGTATGTTCAAGTGGAACGACAGGAATTGTAGTGGTTTGTCCCCACTGTGTCTCATCTCGATCCCCAAAATCACACAAAGCAAAGTGTGTAGATATCTTATACATTAAAGTGACGAGATCATATAAACCTGCTGCAAATATACCTGCAAGGATTGTGTTTTATCAAAAGGACATGGTACCACCCAAGAGGAATTGGGTATTGCACTGCCACCATGGATGGTGGCATGGTGACGCCATAAGTGGCATAAATGGCGTCACAGGCTGTGGCTCTCCAAGGAAGAGGGGGAGGCCACCTTAAGTTCGATACATACTTGTGTAAAGGAAGAAAACAAGTTTGGCACAACCTGATCTATTGATCAGTGATACTCAAATCCGTCTCATGAGAATATTTATGGATTGTGGTTATCATTGGGGGACGCCTCAAATGTTAGAACCAATCCTTAAAGTATAGAGATCTCTACAAACACATTACACTAGTGTACATGAGGACGTGGAATAATGAGTCTACTATCGAACCATACTTCGTTGAAAAATGTCAACTTAGTAAACTGGCCTAATGGAAAGAAGCGATCCAGTATAAACAAAGAGATAGGTCTTTTGGGCAGGTGACGCCGACACCGCAAATATAAACCCTATCAAATATATCTTTGTTAGAATGCGTAATGAGAATAAGAGTATGCAAACTCACCTTATGGCGCAAGGTCTCTCAAAAACGCACTGGAATCGACTACGAGGAGATATTCTCTCGTAATGGACTACGATGAGACAAACTCTCGTAATGGATGTCATTGCACTCCACTACCTTGTCAGTTTGGTAGTTTCCGAAAAACTGAACATGCAGCTTACGAAAAGTGATCAAAACATATATCTCTATGGGGATCTAAATTAAGAGATATACATGAGGATCCTAAACGGACTTGATCCACCCAAATCAAGTGACTCTAGATCACATGAGTACGTTTGCAAAAGAAATCGGAACGTTCACTAAAGTGACTACTTGATTGGAAAGGGATTGATGAATTATGCCCTTGCGTTTTCATTATGGATATATATGAACTCTAAATGAAATAAGAGAAACTCAGTGTATTGTAAATCCTAAGTTGAGAATGAAAAAGATTTTGGGAATACACAGTCTTGAAATGGAACTCAAGGACTGTAATGATGGTGATCATCCATCAATCGGCTTAGGCACTCTAAAGAATAAAGTGAGGCCTACAGATATTCCCATGATCAGTCGAAGTCTTTACTCTAACAATAGATCCGTTTTTCATCTAAAGGAAGATGACGAAGAAGTATTGGGAAATGAAATTCCTATACAAGTGCAATGACGCATGATTGTACTTAAACATAATTTGTAAGACTCGACCTCTCATTCGATGTAAATTTGTAAAGCTATGTCTAACTATGCACCTACGCAACGCAAATCGTTCTTTCATTAAAGATATGAAAGATTTGGGCTTATTCAATCTCTACATAGAATGTGACATGATAAAGAAATTATCCACGTCATAGCTAACTATGCGTAAAGAAAAACGCATTAAAGGTGAGATAAGAAAATCTGTTATCACAGATCAATTTCAAATCTCTTAATGGTTCACTCATACTCTAGACGAAGTTATGACTATTTTGTTATATGAAGGTCATACCACGAGTGAACCTGATGTTCAATATGAACCTATGTATTCAGTTCATGAACAACCTTATCCTCAAGATCAAAGTAAATCAAGTTGGATCTGAGGACGATGTGGCAAGATTTAGTTACTAAATCATTGCTCAAAGTCATATTTGGAAAAACATGTGAAAATGCATAACTATGCTAATGTTACTGAAGCTCCCTTGATCAAATGAAAGAATCAGGGAGAATCCCATGATTAATGTAAAAATCAGGGGGAGGTGCAGACATCAGGGGGAGTCTAGCACATACATGTTGTTTTCAAATGTAATAGGTGCGTTACGCTCTTTTTGTCCTTCGACCAAAGTTTTATTTTCTCCCATTGGGTTTTTGTTACTTGGCAAGGTTTTTAATGAGGCAACACCACATGCACCATTCTATCTCTGACTCGGCACAAGGGGGAGTGTTGAAGGAAAAACGTATTATGTGCCTTCGTCAATGTAACTGACGATAGATAATTATGTAGTCATTATTGTCATTAATGTATTTCCTATTACCGTTGTAATACTCACCCTATATAAAGGGAATTATCAATGAAATGAGTAGACCAATTCCATTTTCCTACAACAACAACATATGTTTTATATATTTACATATAATTAAACCAATTTATCACATTGACAACCATTTATTCATAAACTTGTAAATTTGCATAAATGAAGTAATTACAACTAACAAAACTACAATTATCCAAATAATAACTCTATTTATGATGCAAGCCGCGAGGCTCGCACACAATAATAACCCTACAAAAGATCATTAGTAGTATAAGCAAGTAGGGATCGTTCTAGCCGGGGATTAAGGATACCTGAAACATGAGAATGTTAACACAAATATTCGCAAACACATATATACACAATTGTCACACTTATATACATATATACACATCGAAATCATCATATGGGGGAGGTCATGGCGTCGGCAGCAAGGGCTGCCCCTAAAACTAGCATACAAAAATTAAAGACAAGGAAATAAAATTCTACTCTATTATGTACAAGGTTGGTCGACATCGTTCACACAAAACACACATCACTAACTATCATAAATCAAAACAAGTAACAAGTAGGAAATCAAGAAACATGCTCTGAAATATTCTAAACTCGACTTAGTTCCAACCCAACTCGGTCCTTCGCGGTTGCTCTCCGTTGATTTTAGACTTCACATAGGTATTTAGAATTAGCTTCGCGCATAACCCTAATCTTTAGCTAACCGATTATAGACACTTCGCGTAGAAAATAACCAATTAACCAATGAAGCACATAAGTCCTTTTTTTAGTTGGAGACATGTTAGCAAGTAAGGCGTCACTCTTCTCACATCGACATGCAAACTCTTTAAACTACTCGATCCCTAAGAAACAACACAAATCAAGACAACTTCGCGCTAATCTTAATCTATGTAAATTTCGGCAAATTAGATTAGTTAGCCAAAAAAAAGTTTCAAAATCAAGTCATTGCATGCATCCTAAGTTCAAACCGATTACTTATTTACAATTTATGTTCACATGCTATCATTCATAAAACCATGAAATCAAAACTTTAGAGTTGATCACACACAAAGAATCAAAATCATGCTTTGAATTAAACATGTAAAACCAAACAAACAAATTGTTCATACATAAACATAAGAACAAATACCAAAAGAACATATGTTTTACATAGACATAAAACCATAAAACCATAAAATTACAAGCCAAAGGGAGTAGATCACACATTTAGACACCTTGGGAGGCAGCAGCTCGTGTGGATCTTGATGGAGAATGGCGTGGAGGCTGCACGGGCAGTAGTATAGGCTTGGCAGTAAGTTTCTGGATGGTGGTGAGGGATGTGTTTCGGCAAGAATTTTATGTAGGACTTAAGGTAGAAAATTTGGTAGAGCTTTGGACTAGAGTTTTGGCTACAAGATGTGACAACCTTTTTCTGTGGAGAATGCCCTCTATATATATAGGAGAGGCCGGCAAACCCTAGAGCAGTTCTTAGGTACAATTAGGTAAAACAAAACCTAATAGAATAGGGTTTTGAAACCTTCCTAAATTAATTCTTCTAGGACTTTGTTTTCTGATTTTTCTTTAAGGCTTGGGCTGCATATCTTCATGGACTTCTTGTATAATCTTTGGACATCATTTGATAGGTCTTGATCCATGGTATAATGCTCCCAGCCGGCCTATCAAACAAAACTGGCACAAATCTGCCTTTTCCGGCAGCTTTTCCTAGCTTGACTAGGAAAACTTTTTCTTCGTATTTTTCTTCAATGCCATGGCTTGGTGTCATCCTCCTTCCTTCCTTAAGCTTGGACCATCTTCACATATGCATTTGTACACCATATGGTCCATCGAAAACAGAAATTGTGAAAAGGAGGCAGTAGCATCCTGGAATCGGCAGAAAAGACCTTGCTGTAGTAACTCCGGCATATCTCCCTCCTCAGACCTCCGATTGATGCGATTCTAAATCTCAGATAAACTAGATACACATAGCTACCTTCATATAAAACAGTTCGATCAAATTCCTTGTGAGTCGTCGGGAATGATTTTTCGAAGTTGGGACACAGTCCTAGGAAAATCCTGGAAGTCCCTGGATTGGTTTGCTCGAACTGCTGTTTTGCAGCCATCTTTTGGGCGACTTTCCGAACTCCGATTGATCTGAAATTTTAACACAACATTTCTCAGTATATGAATAATATGCACACCAAATTTCATTAAATTCGGACAAGGATAGATTACATTTATACTCATCTCAGAATCACAAAAAAGACAACTTGCATTATTTTCCAGATTTCTCAAACTTAGTCATTTTTTCGGATTCTAAAGCACATTTGATAAAAACTCTACCAAATTGACACTAAACTAAATTATGACTCTATCTTAGATAAATAATGGTTAAACAAAGCATAAACGAGGGCATAAGCATATTAATATCGTTGCACATTGTGCTCCTATCAATTTACCATAATGACAACAAAATTTGTCGTCAAATTTGTAAATGAATGTATCATCTACATGAGAGTACTGAAGAAAATTCCCCTTCAAGAGATACTTTTCTTCTTTATACATGCCTTTTCATTATAATTATAATTCTTACTATAATTCAACCATCAAATCTCTTCAACAAATTTTTAAATATGATATATACAATTAAAATTACCAATAAAATGATGGCTTTTATCAGTTTTTCATTTAGGCAGTTGAAATTTTATATAGTTATAGAATTTATGTTAATTGATGTTTGTCAATTCTTTAAAAAATATCATATTGTTCAAGGAAGGTTAACTCCGTAACTTCCGTGGTGTGTCTTGTCCTAATAAGACTTGTAGTCTAGATACTCTATTAGATAGGGAATCCCTGTTCGCCAGGGATACTTGATGTAATGCCTATATAAAGGCCTCCTTATCAATGAATAAACAGAGAGAGATTTATCAATCTATTTCTCCTACAACACGTTATCAGCACGTTGCTCTAGCCTCCCGTCTGATAGCCCTAGAAACCCTAATTCCGAATTTTTTTTTCGAAACCCTAACCTACCGTCGGCCGCCGATTCTTCTCTTCGGCACCGTCGGCCTCTTCTCAGCAGCATCTGCGCTGCTCGCCTGCCGCACTGTACCTTCGAGTACTGCTCCTCCTCTGCCTCTAGGCAGACAACCCGCTCGCCAGCAGCTCTCCCTTGCGTGCTACTTTTTGCACGCATCTGCCAGAAGATCAAAATTGCTCGCAAGCCAAGCAAGCGATCCGCGAACCCTTATTCGTGGTTAAGAAGAAATCAAGAAAAATCGAAGAAAACAAGCTTCCCCAAGAGTCAAGTTTCGTTTGATCAAGCTTCTCTTGAAGAGGTAAATATTTTTATAAACGTTCCCGCTTATGAAAATTTCAATAGTTGGGTTTTGTTTTCTCTTCCGGGACCTTTCCGTGTCCCTGCTTCTTCATCCCGATTCTATCGCTTCTCGGGACGGCATACGGGGATTTAGTCACCCCGGTGCCAACGTTTATTGGGGTAACTGTGATGTTACCGGCCACCGTTATGCTTGTGACTGTGATGTCACTGTGAACCATAACGTATTATTCTTTTTTGGAAAGAAAACAAAGGGAAGATATCGATTGTGACTTGAAGTCACGTTAAGCATCGATTTATGTGACCATGATATATCTTGGCACTGTTCTAAAAGAACAATCAAACTTGATTAGTATTCAAACATACTAACGTCTCCCTGTTTGTGTTCTGTAGATGGCTGACACTCAGCGTCCAGAATTTGACATCTTGGATGTCCAAGGCAAGGAATACAAGAGGTGGGTCTCAGATGTTGAGAACACTTTCATTGGTAAAAGATTTACTGCCACCATCAACCCTCCTGAGGATGAAAGCTTACACGCTTCTCCTGAACAGAAAGCACAAGCCCTGATGTTTCTCAGGCGCCATATCCATCCAACGCTCAAGAAGCAATACCTGAGGAAAACTGATCCCAAAGAGCTATGGGATATCCTCAAGGACCGCTTCGACAATGTGCATGACGCACAACTCCCAGACCTCATGTCTGATTGGGAGCAAATCCGCTTACTGGATTTTGATTCCGTCCAGGAATATCATCAGACTATGCTAAACTTGCAATCTGATTTGAGCTTTTGTGGGGTCGAAAAGACCGATGATGATATGATGGAGAAGACTTTCACAACGTTCCCAGAATCTGCGTCCATGTTGTCGCATCAGTACCGCGATCTCCGCGAGAAAGGCACTATCAAAACCTTCAGCGATTTGATGAATGTCCTTCAAAGAAAGGAGAGGTACCATGAGTTGATTCTTACCACCAATAAGAGGCCTCGAGGACCGAAATTCATTGCGGAATCTCATCAAGCCCGTGGTAAAGCTTTTAAGCAGAAGCATCAACCTCATGAACGTCAAGCACCGCCACCACGTACGCCAAGAGCAATACGTGGCGGACGAGGAGGGAGAAGAGGCGTCGGCCGTGGCCGACCGCTTTCTTGGACAAGAGATGATGGCAGAGCCGCCGCTCCCAGAGGGAGGAACAGTTTTGGTTCCGGTCCCAGGCGTGGTGGCCATACGCCGAACAATGCTTCGGCTCCTTGCTTCAAATGTGGTTCTACGAATCATCTCCAACGCGATTGCATAGCAAGCAGAGATATTCAAGCCGCTTACAAGAAACACAAACAATACATAGAACAAGAAGCACACTATGTAGGAGACTTTGAGGAAGAAGTATACGATGAGGAAGATACGAACTTCGCCATCGATGACTTCCAACCTACCAAGAAACGTAGGACTCAGGAGTATGATACTCCAGACTATGAATAAGTATTTGACTTAGGTCATGAGATACGTGTTCAAGTTTGATTTTGATTGTTATCTTGACAGAATAGTCAATAAATCACGACTTTGTTCGATAAGTCGTTCTATTTAGAACAACCATGATGTATTTTTGAGTTGTCATCAATAAAATCTATCTTATTCTACGAATGATTTGAGATTTTTACATCCCTGAAAGCAAAATTGGTTCAATGCGTCCAATTCTCAATGGCATAATCATTTTGAGTTCACCAAAATTCTGGTGATGTTAACTCATATCCGAAAAAAAATCACAAAGACAAAAGGAGAGATCCGCGAGCCGCGATACGCCATCCGCGAGCCACGATACGCGAGCCGCGATACGCGATACGCCATCCGCGAGCCACGATACGCGAGCCGCGATACGCGATACGCCATCCGCGAGCCGCGATGCACGATCCGCGATCCGAGATCCGCGATCCGTGATCCGCGATCCGCTATCCGCCAACTTGGTCGCGATCCGCCAGGACTCGCTCGCCATGGCTATTCGCCAACTAATCCGCGATCCGCGATCAGCGATCCGCCAACTTGGCTGCGATCCGCCATGCCTCGCTCGCCAAAGCCCATAAGCGCTTGGCCGCGACTCGCTAGGCCTCACTCGCCATGGCCATTCGCCAGCTTGGCTCAGCACCGAATCCGGTTTTTTGAAACCAACAATCGATAGCCTATCGAACAAATGCAACTTTTGCATCAATGGCTCGGCAACAAAGTGTCTTCGGACTCGCCATGCTTCGGATTTAGCTCAACCGTCGCATCGCATTGCCTCAATGCCTGACCGATTCTCACCACCCGCCTTGCTTCGGCTCGGCCTCTGGGTCGCTTTGGCCTTACCACAGCTTCGGCTTTGGCTTGGCCCCGGCCTTTGCCTTGGCCTCGGCCTTGGCTCGGCCACGCCACCTACGACGGTGTCCGGTCTCAATCTCTGACCTAGGCTATGATTATCATTGTTGATACTCGGTGATTAAAATGAGGCTTATATCTTTCTCTCAAGTTTTGTCGTTGCCATGGCTATGTTATTGGCCTTAATGCACTTCATTTTGTGATGATATATTGTTTCAGTACACTTACTTTAAAGTGTTCGCCAAAGTCTAAAGTAGACTATTGATTCAATTTACATTGTTTTTGTAGATGTATCAAGGCGAGATTGAGTGTTTGTTGGATTGTGCAACAACTCACACGATTCTGAGAAATCGGCAATTGTTTTCGGATTTTACGCCAAGAGAATCGTCGTTATCTACGATGACAGGAACTGGACCCGTAATTAAGGGTCGTGGCACTGCTCAATTCTTACTGCCAAATGGCACTGAGATTCGGGTAGAGGACGCCCTATATGCGCCTAAGGCGCCAAGAACCTTGCTAGCTTTCAAGGATGTGCGTGACAATGACTATCACCTCAGCACTTATGTTGAAGATGGAACTGAATATCTGTTGATCACCTCCACTCAATCTATGCGCACTCGCATTGTGGAGAAGTGTAAGCGAGTTCGCAATGGCATGTATTTCACAACCATTCGAGCCAACGAATCTCATGTTGTTATATTATGTGATTCTGATGCTTATAAGCTTTGGCATGATAGACTCGGTCATCCGGGTCGTGATCTGATGATCCGTATTTTGAAATGCTCCCACGGTCATCCATTTTTCCGATCACAAAAGCACAGAGGGCGCCTCGGCCTCGGTTCGGCCGTGCCGTCGATAGCCGCCTCTCGGTTCCAAGGAGAGGTTCGGCCCCCTCCTGCTTCTCATGCTTCTGTAGCGATGTCTAATGCTCATCGTTCGTTTTGTAAAGCTTGTTCACTAGCAAAACTTCAAGCAAGACCATCTTTTGCTATTGATAATAAACAGAATATTCCGTTTCTACAACGAATACAAGGTGATATTTGTGGACCTATAACACCAGAATGCGGACCATTTCGATATTTCATGGTTCTGGTTGATGCATCAACGCGTTGGTCACA
Source organism: Potentilla sterilis (assembly GCA_963682095.1). NCBI lineage: Eukaryota > Viridiplantae > Streptophyta > Magnoliopsida > Rosales > Rosaceae > Potentilla > Potentilla sterilis. Next base: position 37,309,629 of record OY821758.1, read on the forward strand.
CGTAGCGTTGTTGTCCACGAGGAATGCTGCATTCGCTAAACTCCTAGCTCAGATTATTAAGCTTCGGGCTCACCACCCGGACAATCCGATTAAGTCCATCAGACTGGATAATGCTGGAGAGTTTACCTCAAAGTGTTTTGATGACTATTGCATGTCAGTTGGGATTGAAGTTGAACATCCCGTACCCCACGTTCATTCTCAGAACGGTCTTGCAGAAGCCGCTATCAAGAGACTACAGCTTGTAGCTAGGTCTCTTGTCATGGCCACAAACTTGCCAGTTTCGGCATGGGGATATGCAATATTACATGCAGCTATGCTTATTCGTCTACGACCCACAGATAGCCAACCATTTAGTGCGTACCAGTTGGTAACTGGTTACGAGCCTGATATTTCGCATCTGCGTACTTTTGGTTGTGCCGTATATGTGCCTATCACGCCTCCACTGCGTACCAAGATGGGTCCACAACGACGATCAGCTATTTATGTTGGATATGAAGCACCAACTATTGTCCGCTATATAGAGCCTATGACAGGTGATCTGTTTACTGCAAGATTTGCAGATTGTCACTTTGATGAGACATCCTTCCCGCCGTTAGGGGGAGATGGGGCCGCATCCGTCCCAAATGAACGTCAGGAATTGACGTGGTTCTCTCCCACTATGTCTCATTATGATCCCCGTACGTCTCAGTGTGAGACTGAAATACAACGCATATTAGAACTACAAAAGGTGGCGGATACGATGCCCGACTCCTTTACTGATATTGCGAAAGTGACAAGATCAACCATACCTGCTGCGAATGTACCTGCAAGGCTTAACATTCCTCGCCATGCGCGAGCACGCGCCGCCGGTCTCGGACCCGCAGCCCTAGGTGCCATCGGTAGCCTAGGCTCGACACCTCCAAGTGGAGAGCCGGCGTCGACTTCGGATCCTCCTAGAAAGAGGGGGAGACCAATCGGTTCCAAAGACAATGTACCTAGAAAGAGGGCATGTGTCCAGGCACAAAGCGATCCGTTCATCATTGATACTGTGACGCCGTCACACGAGATTGTCTCCGACTATACCTATGTCCAAGAATCAACTCTGAATCATCTGGGGGACGCCTCAGACTCACTGTTGATGTTGGAGAACAAGGAAATCTCACTAAACTACTTATGCATGCACAATCTGATGGAAAGAAATTCCATGTATATCGATGATGCATTCGCCTACGCCGTTGCTCAAGAAGTTATTGACGACGACGATATGGAACCCCGCACTGTTGATGAATGTCAACGTAGGGCGGATTGGCCGAAGTGGGAAGAAGCAATCCAGGCTGAACTAGACTCTCTAAAGAAAAGGCAAGTATTCGGACCGGTTGTGCCTATACCGCCGAACGTAAAGCCTGTTGGACATAAATGGGTCTTTGTCAGAAAGCGCAATGAGAATGGCGAAGTCCAGCGATATAAAGCTCGACTCGTGGCGCAAGGTTTTTCTCAACGCCCTGGAATTGATTATGAGGAGACGTATTCTCCTGTCATGGATACTATTACCTTCCGATACTTAATAAGTTTGGTAGTCTCAGAAAGACTCAATATGCAGCTTATGGATGTTGTAACTGCGTATCTTTATGGGGACCTAGATACGGAGATGTACATGAAAGTGCCAGAAGGACTTTCGTTACCCAAGTCAAGTGAGCAAAAACCACGAAGTTCATTTGCTATCAGGTTGAGACGATCTCTATATGGACTCCGACAATCTGGTAGGATGTGGTACACACGGTTAAGTGATTACTTGATTGGGAAAGGATACAAGAATGATGAGTTGTGCCCTTGTGTGTTCATAAAGAGAACAAGTTCAGGATTTGCCATTATAGCCGTCTATGTCGATGATATGAACATCATTGGAACTCTGAATGAGATCAATGAGACCGCTAGCTATTTGAAATCCGAATTCGAGATGAAAGATCTGGGAAGGACTCGGTTTTGCCTAGGCTTAGAACTAGAGCACCGAAGTGGTGGAATTTTTATACACCAGTCTGCATATGTCCGAAAGATGCTCAGGCGATTTAACATGGACAAAGTTATGCATCCTACAGGCACTCCCATGGTCGTTAGAAGTCTGGATATCAACAAAGATCCCTTTCGTCCGAAAGAAGATGACGAAGAGATCTTGGGAGCTGAATATCCATATCTTAGTGCGATTGGAGCTTTGTTATACTTAGCTCAGTGTACTAGACCAGACATCGCTTTCTCTGTGAACTTGTTAGCTAGATTTAGCTCTGCGCCAACACAACGTCATTGGGTTGGAATCAAGAACATCTTCCGATACCTTAAAGGAACCCTTGACATGGGCTTGTACTATCGATACACTCATCAGGATTCGACACATAGTCGATCTCTTGCATCTAACAGCACAAACCATGGCTCGGATTGCCATCCGCCAGCCATATCCGCCAGGACTGGCTTTGGTTCATCCATCCGCCATCCTGCAGACATATCCGCCAACTTATCCGGACCCGCGGATGCTAAGTCGTGGTCCCGATACGGCTTTGGCGATACCCCCTCCTACTCAGATACACCAAATGATATGATGGTAGGATTTGCTGATGCTGGATATTTGTCAGATCCACACAAAGGACGTTCCCAAACCGGTTATGTTTTTACCATTGGGAATACGGCGATATCTTGGAGATCAACCAAGCAAACCCTTGTTGCTACCTCCTCGAACCATGCTGAGATTATTGCACTACATGAAGCAGTCAAAGAATGTATTTGGCTTCGCTCAGTTATATCTCACATCCGCGAGTCTAGTGGACTTGAGTCTACTACGATGGGACCAACTTGCATATTTGAAGATAATGCAGCATGCATTGAGCAGATGAAGTTGGGATACATTAAGGGTGACAATACTAAACACATTTCGCCTAAGTTCTTCTACAATCAGCAGCAGCAAGAGACTTTGAATATTCAAGTGAAGCAAGTCAGCTCAGAAGAAAATGCAGCGGATCTGTTCACCAAGTCTCTACCTAAATCTACATTTATGAAGCATGTAAAGCGCATTGGAATGTGTCGCTTATCCGAACTCAAAGACTGAATGACTATCAGGGGGAGTTCTCATCTAGACTTCAGGGGGAGCCTAGTTATGCATGTCTCACATACTTGTAGTTGGTGCGTTGTACTCTTTTTCCTTAGACCATGCTTTTATTTTTGCCCAAGAGGTTTTTGTTTGCTGGCAAAGGTTTTAACGAGGCAACGGTTCATGCACCATTGAGGACGCGACACAAGGGGGAGTGTTCAAGGAAGGTTAACTCCGTAACTTCCGTGGTGTGTCTTGTCCTAATAAGACTTGTAGTCTAGATACTCTATTAGATAGGGAATCCCTGTTCGCCAGGGATACTTGATGTAATGCCTATATAAAGGCCTCCTTATCAATGAATAAACAGAGAGAGATTTATCAATCTATTTCTCCTACAACACATATATGAAATTCTTAAAATTTTCATTGGATATTTACAATTCTATCTTTATAGAAAGAAACCCAAGAGAGAGTCTAGAGAGAAAACAATCACGTCCTAGAGTGCAACGTCTTTAAAGTACCCATCTTCGTCAGGCGACGCGTCCCTAGGACGTTGTCGTCAGATGGGATTGTGAGGGTTGTCAGGTAGCAAGATCTTGGGAGGCCGTTAGACCTGGGTCGGGGTGTAGACGTGTAGTGGTGTAGTGGATAGTTGGGTTTGGATAGCGGTTAAGACTAAAAGTGTGGTGGTCTGATGATTACGCAGAGGGCTACAGGCAGCGAGGTCGAACGATCAATGCAAAGGCGACGACAATTTTGATGGAGAGATCGCAAGAATGGATCGGCGTCGAGCTTGGGTGATGGTTGAGCTGCAACCGGCTTTGCAAATGGCGGTTCAATGGGGTACAAGTAAGGTGGCTTTTCTACAGGTGTTGGGTCGTTGCGCTGATGAATGATGCTCGGAGGAGGCTGTGCCAGCCACACTCTTCGGCTGGGTATTTTGGCCAAACTATATCTTTGTTGTCGTTGTTTTTTATTTTATTTTTAATTTTTTTGCTAAAATTTTACCATCTTCATTCATTTCATTAAAGTCTTGTTAGGCTTTGTTTTTTGTTTAGAATAAGTTTCTATCATATTTTGGTAAAAATTATCGGGCTATGTTCTGTTAGGTGCACTCAGCGCGCCGTGTCTAATCTAATGAGGTGGCAAGTTTCAGTCTTCATCAAATGGTCACAGCCTTCAAGTGGTAGGATGAAAGTTAGTGTGATTGGTAATATTTTCCAGTGGCAACATAATGGGAAACCTGATAGTCATAGTAATTTATGGCTCTACATGAGCAAATGGAGCAATATCTTTCTAGTATGTCGCCAACATTATAAAGTAAATAAAGTAGTCAATGATGTACTATTTGCTAAATAATTTTTGTTAGAATGCATATACTGGTTATGTTCAGACTCCTGATATTATAGGATGCTCTAACACTATGGGGTTAGGCACAGTGCACCCTTTTGTATTTAGCGATTTTATTAAAGGTTACGGCGTGAGGGCTGCCATTCTACCCTTTATTTTCAAGAAAAAAGATGGTACATATTGAAGCTTAGCATTGTCGATCATGTCGCTCCTATCATAAATATTTTCAATAAGTTTCATACTGATAGTTTTTCAAAAAGTAACTATACTTTTTTATTATTACTATTATAGTTAATGTATCATATTTAATTGAGTGTTGCTATTGGAACCTCCACACACTACCAGACTGAAAACCTTAGGCAACGAAACATTTTCGTCACCTAAGTTTCGTCGTCTAAAAGTGGTGGTCTAAGTACTTAGGCGACGAAAAATTTTCTTCTCTAAGTATACTGGTGACGAAAATATAAAATTTTGTCGCCTACGTAGACCACTAAAGCAACAAAAATCAATAGTTTCGTCACCTTAGTTGTTCAGTAATTATTTTTTTTTCTTTTAATTAAACTACTTAGGAGACGAATAGATAAAATTTCGTCGCCTAAGTCTATCCTTATTTATTTTGCATTATTATTTAGTTTTTAAATTTTTTTACATTATTACCTAAATTTTAATACACTGGTATTCACCGTATTTATATTATTTGGTATTTAGCTTAAATTATTATTTACTATTCTTAACTAGTCTTAAGAGCGTGAGGGCACCGACACCTCCGCCGTCACCACTCACCGGCCAAGTCAACTTCCAAGCAGTCAAATACCACCACCACCACCACCATAATCAAATATCATGGCCTATTGCCTCCGTCTCTTTTTGATACGACCCGAACCTCGAATTACCTTTTTACAGTTTTATCTTTTATTTTTACGTTTCAAGAATCGTTTTTACGATTCGAAAGTTCTATAAGTTGACTTTTAAATGAGTTGACCCGACCAGGAATTTTATTTCATGACGAGGTAGAAGACGTTGAAACGAGATCGTGGACACATGACACGTTTATTTTGGAGTTCGTATGAAAAAGTTACGATATAAAATACGTAACTTTCCGATTTTGGACGAGTATAAATAGCTGGGAGGAAAAATTTCCCGAAAGGGAAATCCCCCATTTTCTCCTTTTCCTTTTCTGTTCTTTTTCTTTCTCTTCTTTTCTCCTTTCTCTCTCCCCGACTCGGCCTACCTCCCACAGACCACCGTCGCCCTCCACTTTTCTCCGTCGTCCGGCCACCGTTTGGCTCACCACCGGTCCCGTTTGGACCGCCTCCTCCTCCTCTTCTCCTCTGTGGTAGCGACACGGCTTGGTTTGACGTCGTTCAATCGATGGGAGCTTGAGAGGGTTCGACTGTGTCGAACCGGGAACTCACTCCTCCGGCGGCCGTTCGACCCGATACCAGTCCGAAAAGGAAGGTCTTGGCTTGTGCAACGATTCCATCAAAGGAATTGAACCAGTTTGCACCAGGTAAAGAGAATTTAGAATTTGAAATTTCTAGGGTTTTTGATTCCGAATTGGAGAGTTGTGTAATTGGTGTTTTTGGTGGATGTGGAGGTTGTAATCGTGCTCAGAGCATAGAAAGGAGTCGATTAGGTGTAATTTGAGAGTTAGATTGTTGGAATTTGGTGAATTTTGAGGTTTTTGGGATTTTTGGCCTCCGTGTCGGCCGCCGTATGCGGCGGCTGCTTGGGTTTTTGGCGGCGGAGGTGAAGGGGACGAGGTCCTGAGGTGGTGGCGGTGAAATTAGATTGAATTGGAGTCGATTGGCGAGGTTTTGGGACACTGTGGTGGCGGCGCCGGTGGCGGGGCGGCGGAGCTGCAGCAGTAGGAGGAAGAAGGGTGAATAGTGAAACAGTAAAAGGTTAAAGTAAAACTGTAAAAGGTGAAAAGTAAATGGTAAAACAGTAAAAGTAAACAGTAAACAATAAATTGTAAATAGTAATTGGAGTTTAACCATTTATTGTTTGACTTTCACAATTACTGTTTGACCTAAATTATTTACCATTTGACCATTGAATATTACTGTTGACTTAACGTAAATAGATCAAAGCTGTTTTAAAGGGGTTTTACGACGAAATAACTGGTAAAAAGAATTGGTCGGACACGGAGTGGGTGTCCTGAGTAATTTCGGACGTAGATTGTTCGGTATTGAGGCGTAATACCTATACCGATAACTGAAAAGGAAAAATTAGGAAGTTTCGTGCGAGTGAGGACGTCCGTAGATTTAACGATTTTAAGTAATTTTCGAGTTCAGTGATATTTATAAATACGTCTCTATTACAGGTCGAGGGGTGACTCGATGTGACGAGAGGTCGGAATAGCGGCAAGCTCGGCCGTACTGTGAGTGGATTTTATTTTAAATAATGCATGCATATAATTATGAAATGCAATTTATTTATATAATGTTTTAAGCATGAAATGAATTGTCGGTCTTCAATAATTCTTATATATATATATAACTCAGATGTTTATGAATTTAATATTTTTGTGAAATATGAATTTGAGTTATATATTTACGACTATTTTTAATAGTACGTACATTTATCCGGAAATGAGATTTCCGGGAATTTTACGATTTCACTATTTATGAATTTCACGACATGTGACATGTCGTTGCTTTATATATATATATATATATATATATATATATATATATATATATGAATTTAATATTTTTGTGAAATATGAATTTGAGTTATATATTTACGACTATTTTTAATAGTACGTACATTTATCCGGAAATGAGATTTCCCGCGAATTTTACGATTTCACTATTTATGAATTTCACGACATGTGACATGTCGTTGCTATATATATATATATATATATATATATATTCTCTTTCGAGATTATTTTACGGCATATGGGATATGTCGGTGATGTATATTTTCTTCGAGGCTATTGTTCTATGTAATTATATTTATAAGCCTCTGATGTGCGGTTGGGAACCGTACTGATTTATGATATATAGGAGTGTGTTTTTGGTTTTGTTTTCGGATTTATCACCATACTAGGGTCCATATATGTTTATTGCTAGCTAGCTTGGTCACCTGATCCCATGCGAGGTGACGACTTGGCCATATAGGTCAAATTCATCTCGGTGGTCGACGTGTATAGGTAGCGTGGGACGCTATAGAGAGTCTTGGAGAAGAGAGATTCTGACCTTAGCCTTGGAGGCTCATTATTATATGGTGGTTAACATTCTCCTATTTTTTATTCGATTTTAGTAAACGACCAATCGGATTGGCCCAGTGATATATTTTATATATTTAGCTTTTCTGGAATATTTTCTCTTATGAGACTTTCATTTATTTAATAAATTCTCGAACCAGCGGGGCTGGATTTTTATTACAAGAATATGTGGGAATGGGCCAATGGGATTGGTCCATATATATTTTATTTGATTATTCGACATACCAATGGGGCTGGGTTTTTACTACAAAAATTATTTGGGATTCGGCCAATGAGATTGGTCGTGATATGTTATTATTGGTTTTCGAAATAATTTCATTTGAAAATATTATTTGTTCATTTGATATATTAGCGGGGCTGATTTATGACTATGATTTTTCTGAAACGTGGGACGTTTTATGAAAATGCATGCATAGCGGTTTTCAATTATAAAATATTGGGAAAATGATGTAATACTTTTTATATAAAGTATTATTCGATATTGTTTTTATCCACTCACTCTAACGTTTTTAAATTACTTTCCTCTGGGCCCTTCATTTTAAATTGCCCAGTGTGCAGACTAGTTATCAGAGGTCAAGAGTACTCAGAGTCGAGGCATAGCTATCATCGTTGTCGCTTCCGCTAGGTGGGATCTGTGATCCCTTATTCTTACATTCTTGTTCTATTTTCAATTATATTTCCAGTTCATTGTATTAGGTTGCTCTGATTACTTGTGAGTCAATTGAGTATAAATTGAGCTTGATTTTGGTGTTTTATTTATGGCGGTTGTTGTGATTTGGGGAGCAGGTGACTCCAGGTGTTAAGGTTGGAACTGGAATTTAGAAGTGTTTTGGTTGTTATAAGTTTTAGGGTTGTCCATCTTAAGATTGACTTATCGATTTATCGATAGAGTTAGTCTTAAGGTGGTCCCCGCAGGATCTTATCCGGATTTCAAGGTGAAATCCGGGGCGGGTCCTGTCACTTTTCCTACAATTCCAAATACCACCACTAAAACCACGGAGCTAACCCAAACACCACCGCCACCACCGAGCTCGTCGACAACCTAGACCTCGGATCTGAAGCCAGACCAGACCCCAATCAAAGCTGAAGCCACCAACAGCTCATCTCAGACCACTAATGTAACATCCCGAACCTAGAATTACCTTGACTTTGCTTAATTACATCGCATTTAGACATTAATTCGTCTTATCACTAAATTAGCCTCTCCTATTAGAAAAAAAAATTATATATATATATTTATAAATTAGTTTCATAGATTAGGAAAATAGGGTGCGACGATATGAAAATGTATGTGCAAACGGCAAGTTAAACGATTTTGTAAAGAAAAAGTAATAAACGATTTTGTAAAGAGGGCATTTTAGTCATTTCACTCGACCCTAGCTTAATTAAGCTGTCCTATTCCCCTCTCCTTGCTCGGGCAGCAGCCCTTCTTTTTCAGAAAAAGAAAGGGGGAGAAAAAGGAGGACGTGCCTCCCTAGCGCTACCACTAAAATTTCCAATTTCCGGTGGTTTCCGGCAACAAAATTGGTACCAATCAATTCTTCTCCTCATGGATTTTCTTTCTACGCTAGTCTTTTAATCTAATTCCTCTTATTGTTCACAAATCGAATGGTTGAGAAGATTGAGTAGTTTCCGACAAGTTTTACAAATTCCGGCCGAACCATTAAGATTTTGGAGAAATCTCAAGGTAAAGAGTTGTTCCTTACCTCTTGGGCTTTGTTTTAAGTATAGGATTGCATCTAGTTTGAATTTTTTGAAAGTTGGGTATTGGCCACCTTGAGCCACCTCGGCCCCGCCGCCTCCGACGGCATTTCATGGAAATTTTTTATTCATTTTAGGCTTTGTTTTACTTCCTAAATTATGTGAGAGTTAGCCTAAGTAAGTTAGTGGATTTTGGATGAGAAATTAGGGTTTTGTGTTAAGAATAAATTGGGAAAATTATTATTTGGACATGTTGGAGTTGGAGAAAAGTGATAGGAGAAGGTGAAGATGAATATTTGGTGAGATAGAAGCTTGGATGATCTTATATCATGAAGAGGGTAGTGATTTGTAGGTTTCATTCATGGTTCGTTACCTTGCCTAATATAATTGAGTTTAAATATTTTATATGGTATTATTTGGCTAGGTAATCCGGTTGAGGGGATTTCCGAGGACGATCCCGAGTTGGGACACACCTAGCCATTCTTCATTGTGAGTTGGACTTTGTTTTAAATAGTTATGTGCTATTTCTTTGATACTTAATTTCTTGATGCATCTATTTATTTAGTTACTTACTAGTCTTCCTGCCCGCGCGATGCTCATGCGAAAGGGCCGCGCTCGCGCGTGCGTATATTGTTTTTTCCTATTATGCTTTGTGTATGTCAATGTCGCTTAATACTCAAACTGATTACACATATGAAACATTATAAACATTATATGTCTTTAACGATCAAATAACAAAAATATAAAATAGTAATTATCTTCTTAATTTTTATATTAATAGAGATCTATGTACTAAGTAAAACATAGCCCATGTTACATTCTTAACTTACTTTTCTTTCTGCAACTTTTTCTTCTTGTGAGGGCGCTTATCTCGTACCATTCCTACAAAACTAAAGAAGTACACAAATTTAAAAGTTGCAATAAAACACGTTCAATAAAATATTAAAAAATAATTAGTGACATTTATTCTTTGAGATACCTATGAAGAAGATGTATTAGAGTGAAGCAAAATTTCCTTAAATACAACATTCTTAGTAAACACGCCATCTTCACCAACCAGAGAGCCTTTTTTAACCAAAATTTTTGTGGTTGACTTTGATATTCCTCTAGACAACGCCACATATAACTGTCCATGACTGAAAACATTATCTAGGAGGTAAACTCCTACATGTGGGATAGTCTGGCCTTGAGATTTGTTTATGGTCAAAGAGAATCTCAATTTAACCGGAAATTGCTTTCTTATCAGTTGAAAGGGTAGCCCAGCGCTCTCTTGACTTTTCATACGAATTCTAGGGAGAAATACTCGAGTCCCAGCAGATTGTCCTGTAAGAATCTCAGCATCGATCAGATTTTGGTATGAACAGCGACATAACAATCTCGTGTCGTTACACAACCCCAAATTTGGATCATTATTCCTTAGAAGCATGATTGGAGCACCTTTTTTCAAAGTCAGCCTATGAGGCGGGAGCCCTCCCGCGGTTATTGAGTTCAAAAACTCAGGTTGGTACAGATTTCTGGTGTCATCTTTAACGGAGTCAAATGAGTGTAAGATAATTTCTTCACCTGGAAACAGATTAATTATCTTCTCATTTAACATGTCTGCATCATTATTTAGAGGAGTAATCAATGCTCTCTCGACCATGTATCTTGCATCGTTGACATGATCATTTAAATTGGGGAAAACATCATCAATAATTTGATGGATAGACTGTTCGCTTTCCCAGGGAACCACCAAGCATTCCGGTAATTTGATCATTTCGTCACTGGTGACTTGTTCACTCTCATCACCAACACGAAGTAGAAATTCAGCAAATTGGGGGTCATTTATAAACCTCCTATTTTGTTTCAGTCTCAATATCCTTATTTGATCCCAAAATGCTAACTTCACAATAGATGCTTGAATGAGTTGAGACCTAATTCCTTTAGGAACAACAGGAAGGACTTGACGAAAATCTCCTCCAAAAATCACTATTTTTCCACCGAACGGAAGTTCGACGTTCAGTATGTCCTAAAAAGTCCGATCAAGTGCTTCAAAGGCATGTCGATTTGTCATCGGTGCCTCATCCCAGATAATTGCAGTGCAACCTTGTATCAATTGTGCCAGTTCAGTCTGTTTACTAATGGAACACCTGGATGTTGCATCTACATCGAGTGGAATCTTGAATCTAGAGTGAGCTGTTCTCCCGCCGGGAATATAGTTGCTGCTATTCCAGATGATGTTGTTGCTAAGACAATATGATTCATCCTTCTTAACTGTGCCAACAACGCACGATATAGATACGTCTTCCCAGTTCCTCCAGGACCATCGATAAAGAATAATGCACTTTCTCCTCTCTCAACCGCATCCATTATGGTGTTGAATGCGATAATTTGATCAGTGTTTAGGCGGTCAATTCCATCAATATATTCTTGAGGGACATTAATAGATATTTCATCTTCGATACATCTTGGCATTCCTTGACCTTCTTTTGGCTCACTTGTCATTTCAGGCAAGTCAAATTCTCTTACAACCTTGCCAAATTGTTCTAGCATTCTGTTCAAATCCCAAAGTAGTCTGTTTCTTACTGAATTGCCATCAATATCACTCGAAGAAGTATAATCTTCAACCATGAAAGAATAAAATTCATCCCACAATCTTCGAACACCAGTTGGTTCATTGTACACCAAAATTGTAACGAACAGTCTCCTTAAAGCTGATGGCATGCTAATAGCAGAGGCCTCCAACAGACACTGTCGGATACTGTTATCATCTTCCAGCAAACCTCGTTCTCAGCCGCTTCCTTAAATGTTTATTGCAAAACCCCATCGACTTTAAGCAAATCACTGAATGATTTCGGTCCACTTACATGATTGAGAAGAACACGTAAGTAAAATTTCTCACCTTCAAAGGGTGAAACACTATAAATTCTCCCAATTACCTTGTAGTTGATTCTTCTTTTTTCCCAAACTTTGTGTTGCTTATCCCACCTATAAAATTGAGGAAATTCTCGATACAAATGTCTTCTTGCCTCCCGTTCACTACGGTTCTTGTTGAAATATTCAGTAAGCATAGTCTTTTGTGCATGGTCATCTGCTAAAATGTCTTCTATAGTTTCATTAGCATCGAATCTTATCTGCTGCATATTTGGAAGATGTATTTGTAATCTTTCAACTGATGGATATAGTCTGGTTGTTACAAATTTGAATATCTTCCATAACGCTTCTGGTGCACAAACCCACCTTGCATCAACAAACTGTCTTATCTCATCAATCTCCGAGTCGGATTGCACTTGCATGGCTATTCTATCAGGACCTTTGTAGACATACTTGTATAAGTATTTGACACTCTTTATGCTTGCACAAATTTCTACATTGATGTGACAATCATACCGTAGCAACAACCACAGGTTATAAGGAACAAGCCAACTGTTATCCACCATTGTGTCTGCACTTCTACATAGAGGGACCGGTAAACGACTTGCTCGCCTTCGATAAATAGGATATGCATCATTCCCCTGCACGGTGAAACTTAAAAATCATTTTGGAAAATCTTTCTTGCATATCCCATTTTTCATACATGAAGACATTAAAGTTCCACATGGACCATGAATCATGTGCTTCAACACCAGATTATAAAGTTGAGGCTCTTCATCTCTGTCTGGTATTTCAGCTCTAACAATGCGGTCATAATCTTTAGGGTTGTTGAGTTTATCGTTTTCAGCCAACATGACCAGCATATGTACATGGGGTAGGCCGCTTTTCTGAAACTCAACTACAAAAGCATGAGCAACAACTCTTCCCAATACCCCTTTGTTGACGATGTCTTTTTTCAGTTGCTCAAGTTTTGAATGAAATACCCTGACCTCTAAATCAGGACGATCATGAGATGTTTGTCCAGGGAGGAGCTCATTTTTAATTTCTTCCCAATTTGGATTACACGTCATAGTGATGAACAAATCTGGTCCACCATATTTTTGAACCAAAGCCATTGCATCCTGGTAACGTTGGTACATATCACGTGGGCTTCCAACAAATGTTGATGGCAAAATGGTTCTACGACCAACATTACCTAAGCAATTGTAATTATAGATTATGTTTACGTTCAACAGTTTTTAAAAAAACACATGTCTCAAACTTTAGGTTGAACGAAATAATATTTCATACGTACTAGCATTGTTTTCTCCTGAAAATAAAGAGTCTCGAAGTCCTTGATAAATTTCGCTCTGAATTTCCTTTTGATGATTGCGGACCCATCTAAGCTTTTGTGATTCAATTTTTACATAAGTGTCAACGACATACTGTTGCAAGAGGTGTCCGCCTCAAAGTAAGAGATTTTCATATCCGGTGCGCATCTGCAAAATCAAGTTTGTTTTTAAGCAACTTTTGTAAGAAACCTGTTTTTGATGCATTTGAAGCTTAAGTGGGTTAAAAACGAAAAGGTTCTAACCTGTAACATATATGCATAGAAGTCACAACATGTCATAACTCTTCCATTTTCATCATGAGTATTGATATCCCACCCATACGTTTCATAAGCTAATAGTAATGGATATTGCATGGGGTCATAGTATCCAACTGAGTCTTACACATTCCAGAGTCGTCCACTAATTGTTTGCACAATTAAATCTCTAGGCTTGGGATTGATGTCCCCCGCTCCTACTATAATGGCTACTACTTGTGATGCAGATGGTAAACTATACTGGCGTTGATCAGAAGGTTGTTCTTTTATGATGAGTCTACAATTAAGCAAGTCTTGGCGTTGTCTGAGACTTCGAAATTGGCGTAAATTTGGATTGTAGAGATTCAATATATGTTGTATCTTCTCAACCAGTGTCCTGTCTAAAACTGCACTTTCGGACATTTTATTATCAAGTTCATGGTCAGTGTCATAAATGTAAGCTTGCAGATATCGTGGTCTCGCCCCTTCACTTGGTAAAAGTCCACCGATCTTATGATATATCGAACCTTGAGCACGGAAAGTATAAATTCCACGATGTTGAGCATTGATAGATTCATCAAGATGCACACCCATTGAAGTGAATGCAAACATGTTATTATAGGCTCGAATATTTTGTCTGAACTTTCTACCAACATCTGTTCGATCAGAAAAGAGTTGGATCATCTCAAGAGGACTCGGTATTAGCGGCAAGGCAATTTTTCCATTAAGACAACACAAATTGAATGTCTCTCGATGGAATAACCGTGCATTACAGTATGGGCACGTTCTTAGTGCTGAAAATCAGAAAAATGGGACACCACATCCTTCGTGGCAATCTCTAGCACAATTGTAATTTACTACTGCCCTCCTTGTACGTCGTACTGGGTTAACACTGGCTAGCCCGTGATTCTCTTGGTTATTATGTAGCTCAGTGTTGTTGTCACGATCCTCCCAATTATTCAAATGCTCACTGTTGTTGTGATCTTCAACGTGATTATCCATTGTGGCCTCAGGCACAAAATTCTGAATGACCACATTGCTTGTTCGAGACATAGATGACCGGGCTAAATGTCTTATGTGCGTTAGGCGCACTCTAGAAGACTGTTGATCATGGTTTTGGGAATAGGGTGAAGCTCTTGAACTTGTGTTCTCATTGTCTGTACGTTCTATTAACATGGATAATACGAAATCGTCAATTATTGTAATTCCAACTATCAAATATAAAGTTTTAATTCCTAGTTATAAGATTGTTGTTGTTACTAAAGTTGTCAATACTGAAGACACGTGTCCATACATTTTTTGACTATAGTATCTAGCGGTTCAAATTGTAGCAGTGCTACACACAGAAAGAAAAAGAATAAAATGTAATACCTGGAGCAACCTCATCCCTATTACTTTGGCCCTCGTCCCGTCCATTATCATTCACGCTTTCAACCGCCGATCGTTTTCCTCGAGCAAGTGCTCTTCGTCGTGCCAAATAGGCTTCATGTTGTGTAGGACTCATTGAGTCTCTCCATTCTTGATGGCTCGCACGTTCACGCTCCCTTTGATCCATTTGTCTGGTTCTTGTTCCTACAAAATCTTAACAAATGAGAGCTTAGTTTAGAAAAAACAATGCTTGATTGCATTATTCCTAAACTTTTAGGCAGAATGTAACAAAAACCAAAAATATCTCTCAAGAAGAAGGTAACATTTTTTAAAACGGATTTTATCTTTTTGTCCTTACAGTATCTTCATTTATTTCTTATCTTATTCCCATTAGGGAATTTATGTATTGCTACATTGAAAACACATTTAATTTTAGTCTCCCTACAAAGTTTAACCCCTTATTGGTCTCTGAAAAGAGTGGAATAGAGCTAGCAATCACGCAATTCATGAATATCATTGATCTGTATGATTAAACTTGAAGTACGAATAAATATTGTTCACATATTTTTATATTCCAAATCACAATATCTTCTATATTCATCATCATAGGTTGCAAGAAAAGTACACTTTTCAAATTCATTGTCTGTCTTAAGGTGAATGAAACATAAATGAACATGACACTATCCATGTTTAGATATAAGTTTCCTTTACCTATAACTAAAGACAAACTAATGAGCCATAGTCATGAGCACTTTAGTTGCTTTTAAACCATGCAAGCATCAAACGGTATCCTCTAGTAACAATGGATCAGTACTTAGTGGTAGTGTGCATGCTTTTACCTAGCTGTAGCTGCTCTTGTACTTTTATGTTGGTTTCATAGCTTGGATCCTTGACGGATGCATAGTCTGTAGGAGTCGTCTTTGTGGATCTACCTTGGTTTTGTATATGAATTTGATACAGCACAAACTTTGTTTTTTTTATACCCAAACCTTTTAGTGTTTTGTCAGTAACATTCAGTGGAGAAGGGTTGTCTCCTACATAAAAAGAGATGCAATATATCAATATAGAAGAGTAGACCAAAGTAATTCCTAGACACATAAAAGAAGTAGGAAGCTAAACTCTAATTCAACTAGCAGCAACAGGTGAAGTCCAAGTACTACAACTCTATGAATATTTTAAAAAAAAAACAAAAACTCGTCAAAGTCCTCGTAGTTGAAATATACTTATTACCAGTATTTATACATATAGTATGAAATAGCTCACCTGAAGCGTATGAAAATCAAGGTTCTGTTGAACTGTAACCACAAATAAGCACAAACACATTGTCTCATGTTATCAGCACACACATACAATTGAGAACACAATCATGGACAGTAGAATACCTTGGTTGTTCATGCTCAATGTCGTTAGTCTTATGCAAAGGGAAACTTCTATGCAATTCTTCAGCCTTAGTACTCACTTGTGAGAAATGACTTTTGTATGTTGAATGTAGCTTGCACAGAGACCCCTTTATATTCTAGTCAGATCACTTAAGTCATGTTGACAGTAGCCGCAGAGGAGCTACAGCAGGCCCACAGACCCGCAGCAAGCGTACCAGGGCCCGGCCCAAGGCCCGGGACCGGATCACCAGCACCCGGCCTCGGGGTCCAGCACTCTATCCTGCCTCCAGGGACCCTGGGACCGGGGGCGCCTGCCTGCCAAAGAGGGCACCATAATGTACAAACAGAAGGGAACCAGTCCCACATCAAAGGGTGAGGCCAGCCCTCACTCCCAACCACCTATATAAGGGCCCCAACTACCCTCTTTAATAGGTAACTTATCTCACTCACCGCTTACATATGTGCCTTGGTTATATATATTCCAACTATACTAACTTAGGCATCGGAGAGGAGAAGACCGGACCGCCCGGTATTCCCCTTAGTGAGCAGGTTTGCAGGAGATCAAGTTGGATTCATCTGTATCTACCAGGCCCCCGGGTTTAGGCAGAAACAATTGGCGCCGTCTGTGGGAATCTGTTCAAAAAAGTTGTGTTGCTCTACCGGAGAGTAGAACTCTATTGATCCTTTGGAGAGGTAGCTACATCCGCAGTCCGGAAGCTATGGAAGGAAGGAAGATAAAAGCCAGCACGGAAGGATCGAAAGGGCGAATTCAGTTCCCCGACCGGGCCCAAGGTACAGGGGCTGCGGACGGTGCGAGGTTCGTCCTTTCCCCCGACAGAGACGGAAAGTCGAAAGCGCGAATTCAGTTCCCCGACCCGGCCCGTAACATAAAGGCTGAGGTCGGTGCGAGGTTCGCCCTTTCTCCCATCCAAGACAGGGCTCATGATCGCCAGGAGTCAGAAAACCCCGACCGGTATGGTACGGGAGAAATAAAAAAGATGAAGGCAGAGGTCGAGCGCTTGCGAGAAGAGGGCGATCAAGATCAATTAAGAGCGGAGGCCCGATGCCAGGAATTAAAGGCGGTGAACATTGCCCTATTGGCGGCCCTGGAGCGAGAGGGCCAGCAGGGCACTCCTCGAGTAGCACCGCGGCCAACAAGCAAGGCTAGCGAATTCCCGCATCTTGAGGTAGGGCAGGCTACGGGAAGAAGAAAGACCGTGCATGTGACCACGCCACTCTTTTCGGAAGCTCTGAAAAACTCCGGCCCGGCCGAGCCCCCGTACCGCACGGGCCAGGCGTCAAGTGAGCAGGAAAGCTCTACCGCACGGACACTCGAGGCGCTCTCCGCCTCGGTGTCGGACATAAAGGGCCGCATGGAGACCAACGAGAGGATGGCAGGGCGACCGCGGGGCGGTGCGCGGTTCAACGAGCGTATTGGACCTTTCCCGCGCCGGATTAGGGAATCGGGAAGATCTGGAAACCAAAGGCCTCTGAAGTTGACATCTTCAGGAACGAGCTGCCCGTACCAGCACCTGGACAGTTTTAAGTCACAAGCGGGGACAAGGGGCTACTCGGATGCCATGTGCTGCAACGTATTCAAAGAGACGCTCTCGGGGGAGGCGTTGAATTGGTTCTACGAGCTACCAGTGAACTCAGTCGAAACCTTCGAGCGGTTGGCTGATAAGTTTGTCGGCCGGTTCATCCTCAGAGCTAGGGCAGCCCAAACATCAAAGATCCTTTTTGACTGTATGCAGACTGACAACGAGCCGCTACGCGCCTTCGTTAACCGGTGGCAAATCGCCACGGCCGGGGTCAGGAACCTGGACAAGCAGATCGCAGGGATGGCCTTCAAGTAGGGTTTAAGACCTGGGGAACTTTCGTACAACTTACTAGTGCAGGAGCCGCTGGGGTA
Organism: Potentilla sterilis; assembly: GCA_963682095.1. Taxonomy (NCBI): domain Eukaryota; kingdom Viridiplantae; phylum Streptophyta; class Magnoliopsida; order Rosales; family Rosaceae; genus Potentilla; species Potentilla sterilis. The sequence continues at coordinate 37,328,046 of OY821758.1, forward strand.
CGACGAGTTGATGAGCGTGGCCGTCAGGCACGCTCAGGCAGAGCACGAGACATATGGGGACAAGGCGCCCAAGCGAATATCGGACGACCTACCGCCATCCCGTGGAAGCAAGACTGGGCGGCTAGATCGCAACCGTGCGCCGGCAGCCACCAGGAAAGCAGAGGTACGGGAGGAGTGGCAACCCCGGCGAGGCGGTGACAACGGTTCCAGACCAGGGAGAAGACCGCCATTTGTGCGCCCGGCACAGCCCCAGGCAGCTACGCCAGCAGAGCGACCACTGCGGGCCTTAGCTATTGCGCCAGCAGGAAAACCCCAAGATCTAGCCCTTCGGACTGGTGACCAGAAACCCCAGAAAGCGGTCGTAAACGACCAGGCCCACCCGAATGACCCCAACAAAGACCGACCGCGAGCTCGGCAAGTAGGAACTATAAGCACCCACACTCCCAGGGGGATCGAGGTATACGGGAGCATTAACATGATACACGGCGGGGACCATATAGATCGGCTCACCCGGAGCTCAAAGAAGCGGTGCTTAAGATCGATCCGGGGGAAGGAGGTGTACGCCTTCAGAGAAAGAAGCGGCCAAGCCGCTAAAACCGGATGGAACTCGGTCACTTTCTACGAGGAGGAAGAGCCAGAGGATTTGATCCAACCGCACAACGACCCCTTCCTCATTACGGTCCAAATAGACCACTGGATAACCAGTCGTATGTTGATCGATACCGGAGCCTCTGTCAACGTAATGTTCCGAGACGCATACAAAGGGTTGCAGAGAGGAAGGAACAAGTTATCCCAGGATAACGAGCCGCTTATAAGCTTCTCCGGTGAGGTTGTCCAGCCTCTGGGATCGGATTACCTACCGATCATCTTTAGCAAGGGAGACAGAATGAAAAAGGAGCATTTAGAGTTCATCATTGTCGACTGCCTATCATCGTACAATGGCATAATCGGTCGGCCAGGGTTATGGAGGCTCAAAACGTTTATAGCCGGCCATATGCTGATGCTGAAGATGCCTTCACCAACCGGAGTTATTACTATACGTGGGGACCAGAGGATCGCCCGTAAGTATTACGCAGAGGCCCTGACCCACGGGAGGAAGCGGACCGAGGTCTTCACAACCACTCAGCAGGCGCCAGTGCCGGATCTGAGTATTGACCCCCGTGATGACATCGATTCAAAAAGAGTTAGGCGATCCGCATTCACAGAAAAGCTAGAGCGACCTTCGGCCGTGGAAAAAACCGAAGCGATTTGCATCTTCACAGACCACCCGGACCGAAGTATAGTGATAGGGACGCAGCTCGACCCAGTCGTTAGGCAAGAGCTCATCGCCTTTCTCCGGGACAACAGTTCGGTCTTCGCATGGTCCTACGAGGACATGCCAGGCATATCCCCAGAGATAGCCGTCCACCAGCTAAATTTATTGCCCAACATTCTCCCGGTGAGGCAGAAAAGGAGGTCCTTCAGTCCGGCAAAGTATGAGGCAATCAGAGAGGAGATACAGAAATTGAAGGGTATCGGTTTCATCCGGGAAGTCCAGTACCCTCGCTGGCTCGCTAACGTGGTCATGGTGCCGAAGAAGGGAACCGGCCAGTGGCGTATGTGCGTGGATTTCACTAACCTGAACCGAGCGTGTCCAAAGGACAGCTTCCCGCTCCCCCGGATTGACCAGCTTATAGATTCCACGTCCGGTTTTAAGCTGCTCAGCTTCATGGACGCTTACGCCGGGTACAATCAGATTAGGATGCACCCGGATGATGAGGAGCACACATCATTCACAACCGACCGAGGTACCTACTGTTATAAGAGGATGCCGTACGGTCTAAAGAATGCCGGGGTCACCTACCAGCGAACGGTGAACCGAATACTGGAGCAAGAAATGGGTAAAACCGTAGAGGTTTACATTGATGACATGCTGGTCAAGAGCTTGACTGCAGGGGCCCACGTCCGGGATTTGGCCGTAGTCATCGGCAAGATGCTCAAATTCGGAATGCGCTTGAACCCGAAGAAGTGTATTTTCGGGATTTCAGAGGGCCTATTCCTAGGCCACATCATCAGCCAGCGAGGGATAGAAGCCAACCCGCTGAAGGTCCAGGAAATTCTAGATATGGAAACGCCAGGGGAGAGAAACCAGGTCCAGATGTTGACCGGCCGGTTAGCCGCCCTTGCCAGATTCATCTCCCGCCTAACTGACAAGTGTGCCCCGTTCTTCAAGCTGCTCAAGGCACAACAGACCAGGAAAATCCACTGGGCAGCGGAGCATGAAGCGGCATTCCAGTCTATCAAAGCATATCTATCTGCAGTGCCTCTCCTATCCAAACCAGTGTCGGGCGAAATGTTATACCTCTACATAGCTGCATCCGCAACGGCCGTTTCCGCGGCTCTCATCAAGAAGGAAGACACGCTCGAACTTCCGGTATACTATGTGGGAAAGGGACTTACTGGAGCCGAGGGCCGGTACCCCGACATAGAGAGACTAGCCCTGGCCTTAATTGTTAGTGCCAGAAAACTCCGGCACTATTTCCAGGCTCATTCCATCACCTTATACACCAATCACCCTCTGCGGCAGATCCTGCAAAAACCAGACACCAGCGGTAGGCTCGTGAGGTGGGCAGTTGAATTGGGAGAGTTCGACATCACTTATGCCCCGCGAACGGCCATCAAGGGACATGCAGCTGCAGACTTCATATGTGAGCTCACCCCAATGGCGGTAGAAGCGCACCCCGCCCGGTACGAGGACACCGAGGCAGTACAAACCGTAAAGACCGAACCAGGCCTCCCCACCGGCTGGAAACTTTACGTGGACGGCTCCGTAACGACCAAGCGGAGCGGAGCCGGTGTCATGATAACCTCGCCTGATGGCCAGTCGTACGAGTATGCCTTACGGTTCCTTTTTAGCACCTCCAATAACGCTGCCGAGTATGAGGCCCTCATAGCCGGTTTGCAACTGGCCAAGGAGTTGGGAATCTCGTCCATGGAGATATACAGCGACTCTAGCTTAGTGGTGAACCAGATGAACGGGGTGTTTGAGGTCAAGGATCCCCAGCTGTCCTCCTACCAGGCTTTGGCCAAAACCCTGATTGAGCCGTTCCAAGGCGCCACGATCCAGCACATTCCCCGAGAGGCAAATAGGCATGCAGACGCCCTCGCAAGGCTGGCAACCGGAAACTACCCTCTAGAGTACCGGAGAGCAATAATTGAAACTCTCCAGAAGCCAAGTATAAACAAAACCATCTCTGAGATATTTGCGGTGGAAGAAGCGTCACCCAGCTGGATGGATCCAATAGTCAATTATTTGACTGACAAAACCAGCCCCTAGGATCCGGTAGAAGCCAGGAGGTTGCACCTCCGGTGCGCCCGGTACGGTCTCCTCAATGGCCAGTTGTACCGAAGAGGGCACAGCTTCCCCCAGCTGAGGTGTGTGACAAAAGAAGCAGGAGAAGCTATCATGCGAGAGATCCACGAAGGAGTATGCGGTAATCACTCTGGCGCAAGGTCGTTATCCCACAAATTGCTCCGGTCGGGGTATTTCTGGCCAGACATGGCGGCAGTATCAAGAAAAATATCAGGCGGCTGTCACAAGTGCCACATGTACGCCTCTGCACCTCATGCCCCCGCAATCGCATTATCAATCCTGTTGGCACCATGGCCGTTCGCACAATGGGGATTAGACATCATTGGCCCTTTCCCAACAGCTGTGGGACAATACAAGTACGCCATCGTGGCAATGGACTATCAGACTAAGTGGGTCGAGGCAGAACCTATGATAAAGATCACTGAGGAGCGGGTTAAAAAGTTCCTATGGAAGAACATCTACTGCAGGTTCGGGGTACCGCAGACTATTGTCACGGATAATGGGACACAATTCAATAATGCTGATCTTATCTAGTGCACAGCCTCGATGGGGACTCGGATGTTGTTCGCCTCAGTGGCACACCCACAGACCAACGGCCAGGTAGAAGCGGTCAACAAGATTATCAAGACCCTCCTCAAAAAGAAGCTGGATGCCAAGAAGGGATGTTGGGCCGAAGAACTCCCCGCGGTGCTATGGGCCATCCGGACAACAGCAGCAGAGGCAACAGGAGAGACCCCGTTCTGCATGGCATTCGGGAGCGAGGCGGTACTCCCCGTAGAAACTGATATACCCAGCGGCAGGGTCGAGAATTATGACGCCGAAACAAACGTCGAGGGACTACTGCTCAACCTGGACCTCATTGAGGAGCGCCGCGACCAGGCGCATATGCGCAACCAAACCTACAAGCAGCGGGTCGCCCGGTACTATGACAGAAGGGTCCGGGAGAGAAAGCTACAAGTCGGGGACTGGGTCATGAAGAAGGTCTAGAAAAAACCGTTGGCCCTAGAGCCAACGTGGGAAGGGCCCTACCAGATCACCGCGGCCGTGGGACCGGCAACATTCCACATTATAGACACCAAGGGCATCTATTCCACCCGGCCGTGGAATATCCAGCACCTACGGTTCTACCCTAAGTAATAGCGGTCACAGAGGGACAACAGTGTATTTAGCATCAATATTGCAATACGCAGTTACGGCATTAAAGAATAAACTACAGCAGTTACAAGACGTGCATGTACAAGGTAAACAGCTAGCTAGCGCCCCCGGAGCACCCAATCCTTGGCCCGCCACTTTTTAGAGCTTGCTCTTGCTCCACCATCTCGGTTAGGGCTATGTCAGCCTCCATCTGCTCGGCGTCAAGCCATCCTTTCTCCCTCCACTCTAGATTGGCATCACTAATGCCCTTCGCCCGGGCCTCATCCAACATCTCCTCAAGCTCCACCGACTCCCGGAAGTCGTCGACAACCTTATCGGCCACTTTAGCAAGCTGGGATTCCGTGAGCTTCTCCCTTCCTTAGGCGACTACTGTAACCTGGCTCTGCAGCTCCAAAACCTTCGCCTCCAACTCCGCAATTCTCCCTTCCCGGGCAACAGCCTGGGTCTGCAGCTCCAAAACCCTCGTCTCCAGCTCCGCGTCCCTCCCTTCCCAAGCAGCAGCCTGCCGATCGGCCTCTTCCTTCTCCTGCGAGAGTTCATGGTGCAACCGACCGGTTAGTTCTTTCTCCCGCACGAGCTCGGTGCTCAACCGACCAACCTCCTCTCTTTCCTCCGCAAGCTTGGCTTCCGCCACGTCCACCCGCACGCTCAGCTCCTCCACCCGCCTCTCCAAAACCGCAGCAGCCTCCCCTCTGGGCTCCGCGGCATAAAGGCTATGAACCAGCTGCCAAAGGTAAACAAAGGAACATTAGCTCCTGTTATCCCAGAGAAAAGGAAGCACAAAAACACTTACCCGAACGGCTAGTTCCACGGGCTTCGTCCTGCTCTCGCCCGATTGTCCAGTCCCAAGGTCCTCCCGGTCAAGTCCCAAGGTTTCGATGGTAGCGACCACGAACCTACCAAGACCACCACCGAAATTGCGACCGGCTTCCGGCACCTGAATCCCTCGACCACCCACCCCCACGGCCGGAGCCACCGCCCGCCATAATACGCAGATCTCCCAGACGCCATAACTCTAACACAAAATAATTCAGATCTGCAGCAAGGTGGAGGAGGAGAGCAGAGGGCAAAGGGTAGGCAAAGTGCGGCAGGAGGAGAGCAGAGGGGACAATAAATAGGGCAACAAGAAAAGTAAGGCAACCCCAGCCGTGGATTCCCTCCATCTCAGACCACTCCCAGCCGACACGTGTCCCAGCATGGATAAGGGATCCCATCCATCATAACTGATGGGACTGATGGGCTCTCCCCTTCATCGCATGTCCGCCACCTGTCCCACTTACATGCAGCAGTTAGGGAGATAGGAGCGAACAACTAGGCGTCCACTCCCCTCGCTTCCCCAGAAAGTCAACTCCGAATCAATCCGGCACCATGGCAATTCGCGGTTACGATCATTCAACCGGCTGCGTGGCATCTTCACTGCATTTCACTGGGGGACTCGTCTCGATATGGCAGAACGCCCGGTCGAGATCCGCCCAGCACTATGGCATTCCACCGGCCGTGTGACATTTAACCCACTCCAAAGCATTCTACCGGCTGTCACCTTCCTTCGCCTACGGGCAGGAACGAGCCAACAACAACTCAAGGCTTCTAAACGCATGGGCTTTATAAACCCGGGCGAGCTTACATCTAACCCATGTACTCTTGTCCAGCAGGATAAAAACCCTGCATCACACTGAACTGTGATACATTTGGGGATACATGGCGAGACTCGTTATCTCAACGCCACTCCACCGGGCAGATTGTTTCTCTAACACAGAACAAGTCTCCCCGCAGGCTAACAAACCTGCACATTACCTCAACGCTTAAACAACAAAAGCTGAGAAGAACTAGCAAGTGTTAACTGATGCCTCAGTACGGCCGTAACACTCTCCGGGGTACCTGTTGGCTTAGTCCACGCACCAACAGGCCCTCCCGTAGGCTAGCATCTCCGGGACTCGTCTCGATATGGCAGGACGCCCGGTCGAGGTCCCGTGAACTCCGCCTCGCACCGATATGGCAGAACGCCCGGTCGAGGTCCAGTTTGTAAGTTCATCCGGGACTCGTCTCGATATGGCAGGACGCCCGGTCGAGGTCCCGTGAACTCCGCCTCGCACCGATATGGCAGAACGCCCGGTCGAGGTCCAGTCTGCAAGTTCATCCGGGACTCGTCTCGATATGGCAGGACGCCCGGTCGAGGTCCCGTGAACTCCGCCACGCACCGATATGGCAGAACGCCCGGTCGAGGTCCAGTCTGCAAGTTCATCTGGGACTCGTCTCGATATGGCAGGACGCCCAGTCGAGGTCTCGTGAACCCCACTCCATGCTCATAGCAACACAACACTTAAGCACAGAACTACTTATATTACAAACGTACTTATAAACTATTACTTACCATCGGTAACAGGTACTCACCTCGGTCACGCCCAATCTTCAACGCGGACTTGGGGGACTGGGCACCGTTAGGTTGGTAACTCTGCGGGTCTACGGGGCAAGAGCAAGACAGATTTAAGTCCCCATTCAAGATTGCACTTGACCGGGAACTTGGGGGACTTGTTGAGAGTAGCTGCTGAGGGGCTACAGCAGGCCCACAGACCCGCAGCAAGCGCACCAGGGCCCGGCCCAAGGCCCGGGACCGGATCACCAGCACCCGGCCTCGGGGTCCAGCACTCTATCCTGCCTCCAGGGACCCTGGGACCGGGGGCGCCTGCCTGCCAAAGAGGGCACCAGAATGTACAAACAGAAGGGAACCAGTCCCACATCGAAGGGTGAGGCCAGCCCTCACCCCCAACCACCTATATAAGGGCCCCAACTACCCTCTTTAATAGGTAACTTATCTCACTCACCGCTTACATACGTGCCTTGGTTATATATATTCCAACTATACTAACTTAGGCATCGGAGAGGAGAAGACCGGCATGCCCGGTATTCCCCTTAGTGAGCAGGTTTGCAGGAGATCAAGTTGGATTCATCTGTATCTACTAGGCCCCCGGGTTTAGGCAGAAACAAGTCCCATCTCACAAGGAAACTCAAAATTCAATCTGATTAGATAACTCTATATGATAACCATAGTATAGGAATATATACCACTTCTTGTATTTATCTCAACAGATTATATTGATTAATATCCAAGTTAAGTATTTATCATTTAATCTCTTTTACTTATTTCACAAGATACATATGTGTGTTGGACTCTCATGAGATATTATTGAGTCCACATTAGATATAATTCTAACATTCTCTCACTTGGACCATTAATATCTCACACAACAAAACATATACTTAGTTAGAATATAGTAAAATCTTTAGTGCACATTTGAGATTAAAAAACAACACAAAAGTTCACAACTTTGATCTATAAATAAGCTACAATAATGCAGACTTAAGAAATGAGATGCATGAGAAAACACAGTCACTTCAAAACCACTGCAATTCCAACAACAAATCATATCAATCAAACAAGGTTAGCAAACTGTAATCACATTGAAACTACATGATGTATCTGTAACAGTTAAATGTGATTTTAATCCTCCTTATGGTTCTGTATGCAAGAACCTGACACCATCTTCTAGTGAAAATGTCCTTATGTGTCCTTGATATTCTGAAACAAACATTGTCATTTAGACAATACAATGCTATATCATGATCCAATAATCATAGAAAACAATGCAACAATCACTGTTGAATTTATTATCAACCAGAAAATTCACAAGTTGCAAACATAAAGTTCAAATCTGGAAAATAAAACAAATAAGCAATCCAGAAAGCATGAACTATAACCAAAGAAGTCTAAAAAAAAACTGAAAAAATGACTCCTGCTGAACCTATGCATCAAGACGTGACAAAATGCCAATGTTAGATGCATGGTCCTCAAAAGTAACTACAGTCATAGGCTTGGTAAAAGGATCAGCTAACTGATCTAAAGTGCTAATTTTCAGCACCACAAGCTCCTTACGCTTAACCCTCTGTCTAACGCTGTAGTACTTAAGATCTATATGTTTGGAATTGGTCGATCTCTTGTTGTTTTTGCTGAAATACACTACTGCTGAATTGTCATAATAAATCTTCACAGGCCTTGCAACAATGCTATCTACTGCATTAGTCTGTATCAAGAAGTTTCTCAACCATAATCTTTTACAAGCTCCCTCATAGATTGCAAGGTACTCTACTTGCATTGTAGAAGTGGTTATAAGATCTTGCTTCATGGTTCTCCAAGCTATGGCACCCCCAGCCATGGTGAAAACATAACCAGTAGTGGACTTGTTTGAACTTGGATACTTTGATGCAAAATCTGAATCTGTATAGCCAACTACTTCAAGCTCCTTTACTTTTCTGTAAACAAGATGGTGGCTTTTGGTGCCTTGAAGATATCTGAGAATTTTCTTTCCTGCTGTCCAATGTTCAATGCCAGGATTGGATTGAAACCTTGATAAAATACCAACTGCATAGGACAAGTCAGGCCTTGTACACACTTGTGCATACATGAGACTACCAATGAGTTGAGCATATGGCTTGTTTTTCATCTGCTCTCTCTGCAATGCATTACTTGGACATTGATTCTTGTTCAGCTTGTCGCCCTTGGACATTGGAATTGGACCAGCTGTGCAGCCTTGCATATCAAACCTCTTCAAAACCTTGTTGATGTAGCTCTGCTGTGACAAGCCAAGTAAGAAACGAGACCTGTCCCTTTTGATCTCTATCCCTAACACATAAGTAGCTTCACCTAAGTCCTTCATATCAAATTTCTTTAACAAAAAAAGACTTAGTTCTCTTCAGTAAATCCAAACTAATACTCACCAACATGTCATCCACATATAAAATCAGGAAAATAAAGTTTTTACCCTCTGATTTCATATACACACACTCATCCACCACATTTTCTTGAAAACCAAAAGCACCAATGACTGAATCAAACTTCATATACCACTGTCTTGAGGCTTGTTTCAGTCCATAGATTGATCTGTTGAGCTTACATACCAAATGCTCATTTCCAGGCTCAATAAATCCTTCTGGCTGCTTCATGAATATTTCCTCATCCAATTACCTCAACCAATCTAGCAACCAATCTAGCAAACTTGTATGTGTTAACCCTTTAGCAACCAATCTAGCCTTGTATCTTTCCATACTGCCATCTGCATTCAGCTTTGTTTTGAACACCCACTTGCATCCAATAGCTTTCTGCGTTTTCGGAGGCTCCACTAAATCTCATACATTATTCACATGCATTGAGTTTATCTCTGAAATCATGGCTTTTCCCACTTATGTGAATAATCTCCAGAAATAGCCTCTTTGAATGTAGTAGGATCAGCAATTTCACCAACATCATAATCTACTTCATTATAATAAGTCTGAAAATCAGTGGACATGGCATCAAGTGTGGACTTTCTCGCTCTTTGTGACCTTCTAATGATTGGTTGTGGCTGCTGTAATGGCTGCTGTGGTGGTTGTGGCGGGTTAGGATTAGGACCAGGTACAGCAAGGACATTGACATCAGTCACAATAGGCTCGAAAATCACATGTTGAAGCTGTGGTTGGGCTACTGTAGGTGTAGGAGAATTTTCAGCAAGTTCTTCAAAAATAAAATCCTCAAAAGAATGAGAATAATTAATCTCATTGAAGAACACAGCCTTATTTGTCTCCAAGATTTTGTGTGAGTGTGTGGGACAATAAAATCTGAACCCTTTTGAATGCTCAGGATAACCAATAAAAGATGCAGACACAGTCTTGGGATCTAGCTTGTTCACTTTTGGATAATACGGCCTTGCTTCTGCTTTACAACCCCATACATGTGTGTGATAAACACTAGGTTTTCTGTTTTTCCACAGCTCAAAAGGAGTTTTGGTTGCAGAAACAGACTTGGATGGAGTCTTATTGGTAAGATAATTGGCTGTTTTGAGTGCTTCACCCTAAAGAAAATGCGGAAGACCTGAGGTGCACATCATGCTCCTAACCATATTCATAAAAGTCTTATTTCTTCTCTCTGCAACTCCATTCTGCTCAGGTGTACCAGGTGTGGTATACTGAGCCACAATTCCATTTTCCTCCAAGAAAAGTGCAAAAGGACCCTTACATTGACCAGCCTCTGTATATCTCCCATAATACTCACCACCCCTGTCACTTCTCACACACTTAATGACTGCATTCAGTTCCTTTTCAACTTCTAATTTGAAGATCTTAAACTTCTCGAAAACTTGACTCTTTTCTGAGATTAAATACACATAACAATATCTGGAAAAATCGTCGATAAAAGTTATAAAGTATTGATTCCCACAATTAGTTTTAGGTGCAAATGGTCCACAAATATCTGTGTGAATCAATTGCAATAAACCAGTACTCCTAGTGGCTCCTTTCTTAGGCTGCTTAGTGAATTTTCCCTTATTAACACATTCAATACATTCCACAAAATCAGAAAAGTCTAGCTCTGGTAGTATTCCCTGCTTAACCAACAATTTCAGTCTTTCTTTAGAGACATGTCCAAGTCTCCTATGCCAAAGAAAAGCATATTTTTCATTCATTTTTCTCTTTTTCCCAATCACAGAATCAACATCATTCTCAATCAACAAAATTTCCTGGTGGCAAGAATTAGGCAAGGCCCAATAATCATCAATAAACTTTGCAGTAGCAAAATAATGAGAAGCACGATTTATCTTCATTCCAACTGAATCAATAACAAACTGAAAATTGTCTTTAACCAAAACAGCATTTGAAATTAAGTTCCTAGGCATGGAAGGAACATAATACACTTGCTCTAAAACTAAGAAAACTCCTGGCCTCAAAATTAACTTAACAAATCTACGGCTTCGACTCCTACTCGCGTGCCTTCTCCCACATGGATTCTGATCTCATTTTCCCTTGGTTTCCTCTGGTTTTGCAGCCCCTGCAAAGAATTTGTAATATGAACAGGTGAGCCGGTATCCAAACTCCAACTATCTGAATGGACTTTAACTAAATTCACTTCAGTATAAAATTTTATTGATGAATTATTACCTCTCTTTGCCTTCCATTGGTGAGTCGCCTAAGCGAGCATCAAGTAATAATAACCCTACAATCGTTAGTAGTATAGAATAAGTAGGGATCGTTCTAGCCGGGGATTAAGGGTACCTGAAACATGAGATTGTTAGATAAAAACATATATACATATGCACAAAAATTGTCACATGGGGGAAGGTATGGCGTCGGCAGCAAGGCTGCCCATAACACTAGACACGAAATTACAATGCTGAAAATAAATCCTAAGTCTATTATTTACAAGTTTGGTCGACATCTTTCATACAAAGCACTTGGCACTTAACTCTTTAACACATAAGACTCACACAAAAGAAAGTAAGGTACAAGTATTTAGCATGCATTGGATTTAAACAAGTTTCGACCTACAACTAGAACGTTTCCGATCTTACCTAGTTGAGAGACTGTCTAATATTTTAAGATTGAGCTATTCGCAAAGTGACCCTAAAAGTTATGCTACCGTATACAACTCGTAACATTGAAACACGAAAGTCTATAATCGAAGACATGTAAACAAGCAAGGTTGTCAATCATCTCATTTAACATTCAAGTTTTAGCTAAGGTTATACCATAGGTGAGCACGATAGAATCAAAGCAACATACGTTTAATCTTTATTCATTCTACTCGGGTTAGATGAAACCTAACATCTAGATTTACTTGTTTGTTAGATAAAACTAATGTGTCGGTTTTTAAGTCACGCCCTTAGATTACTAACCGATTTAAATCCTCAACATGCATCTATACCGCTGTCATAATTATCTAAGTGTGTAAATCTTACAAGTTTTATATTACAAATTAACATGCAGAATCATTGTTGCCGAAACTTAAACCTAAATCTAAGCATCGAATCAAACAAATCATTAACATACAAATTATAAAACCAATCTCCAATTTGGTTCATACATAGACATATAATCCAAAACCAAAAATACATGCAAGTTTCATAGACAAAACTAAACATAACTACATAAACTTACTAAACCGAAAGAGGGGAGTGAATCACACTTTTGTAGACACCTTGATAACTTCGACTCGTGTGGATCCGGCGTAAGATGGAGGCTGTATGGAAGGGCTGCTCGGCAAAAGATGGCTCGGTAGGAAATCCAAGTTTCAGCAGAAACTTGGGTGAGGGTGAAGATGGTTTTCGGCTAGGGTTTATGTAGGATTTTTGGGGAGAATTTGGTAGAGCTTTGGCTTTGTGTTTTGGCTTGAGATGTGACCCTTTTATGAGGAATTCATTGGCTTTATATAGGGGAGAACCTAGGGTTTGCTGGCAGCTCTAAGGAATGACAATTCCTTGTCCAAGTTGGTTAAGGTTTCCTTGTGGGACAAATATTACATTCTTGGACTTCTTTTTCTGAATTTTCTTCAAAGCTTGGGCTGCATATCTTCATGGACTTCTTATGTAGGCTTGACAACTCCATGTGGTAAACTTGGTCTGTGGAAAAATACCCGAAGCCCGCCAAGAACCAAAACCGGCAGCAACATTGCCGATCGGCCATGCAATCCTATCCCGACTAGGATTGCGTCTTTTCTTCACTTTTTCCTCTATTGCTTTGGCTCAATGTCTTCCTCTATCCTTCAATAAGCTTGGACAATCTTCAAATATGCAATGGTGCGCCAAAATGTCCATCGAAAATAGAAACAAAAGAAACGAGACAGAAACTTGCTGGAATCGGCTGGAATGACCTTGTTCCGGTAAATCTGGCATAACTCCCTCTTCGGAGCTTCAATTGATGTGATTCTAAGTCTCAGAGAAACTAGACACGTAGAGCTTCCTCCATATAAAAGGACTTGATCAAATTCCTTGTGAAACGTCAGGAATGAATTTTTAAAGTTGGGACACAGTCCCAGGAAAAATCCTGGAAGCCCCTGGATTGATTTGCTCGAACTGCTGATTTACAGCCATCTTTTGGGTGACTTCCTGAACTCCGATTCATCTGTATTTTTGACACAAAACCCATTAGCAAGCCAATAATATGCATATCAAATTTCAGAAAATTTGGAAAATGATAAGTCATAATTTCATTCATTTCAGAATCGCGAAAAAGATACATTTTGCACTATTTTCCAGAATTCTTATACTTAGTCATTTTTCGGATTCTACAGCACATATTTTCAAAACTCTACCAAAATGACACTAAACTATATTATGATTCTATCTTAGATAAATAAGGGTTAAACAAAGCATAAACGAGGGCAAATACATATTAATATCGTCGCACATTGTGCTCCTATCACCTTCCAGGCCTTATACTTGCCACACTCTTTCTTCATATGCCCCTTAAGCTTACAAAAGAAGCATTTAATGCTCCCTTTGTTTCCAGCAACCTTCATGGGCTTTTTCTGAACTCCCAGGCTCTTAGAAGGACTAATTTTCTTCTCAGTATTTGGCTTTTTCCACTGTGGTTTGGTGGTGATAAGGTGAATGGTGACTTTCTTAATTAATCCTCTCATGTTCCTGGACACAAATAGCAATCAACTCATTCAGAGTCCACTTGTCTTTTTGAGTATTGTAGGTTGTTACCAGCTGATCGAACTCCACAGGGAGTGACTTCAGAACTAGGAGAACTAGCAAATCATCTGGCAATGGCATCTCAAGGGCAATAAGTTTGGCTGCTATGTCAATCATTTTCATAATATACTCCCTGATATTCATCGACATCTCATACTTCATACCATGCAGAGCATCAAGCAGCATGCTTGTCTCAGCCTTCTCACTGACCTGGAACCTCTCAGCTATGGCAGTAAGGAACTCACTAGCCAAATCCTTGTCAGGTATACCACCCTTCATAGCATCAAACATAGTCCTCATGATGGTGAGCTTACAAATTTTGTTCGCCCTCATCCACCTATCTCTAGCAGCACCACCTTCTACATTTTCAGCAGGAATAGGGGCAGTCAAACACCAATCAACATTTTGTTGAATTAGGTTGAGGTCTAAGTCATCTCTCCAAGCCTTATAGTTGCTACCGGTAAGGGGAACAATATGACCTAGGCTGACCGGAGCGAAAACTGAAAACAAAAGAAAATAAAAGTCTAAGTATAGTGCACTGGTTACTGTACTCATATAAATAAGTTTTTCAAATTGAAAAAAAAAACAGCATAACCAGAACCACACCAAACACAACTTTCACAACTTTCACAAAACACAAAGTGTCGAACCAAAACCATTTCAGAATATACATTCAGTAAGTATACTTATAATTCAATAACCAGTCTACCTGTATGGCAAAGCACAAGTTATTCCTTAGTTTTAAATGAACTATGACACATTTTAATTCAACAATATGATCAGTCAATACCTATAGGCAAAAAGAAAAGATCAAATTGTACTTGATGATTTATAGTATGCCATATTCAGTACCATACTTGTTTCTAAAAAAATAGGTAAAGTTAAGCCATCCGTGGATGATACAATCCCTATTTCTAGAACAGTTATGCAACTTCCAGTTTCAATGCTTTTAATTAACAAAAATTTTCAATTAGCTTTGCTATGTGCAATATGAAAACTAAAAATTTAAGTTAACTTTTGAATACTGAGACTGTTTCCTTAATGTTTCATACCATAAACAATAGCTTACTAGAAACAAAAGCCAATTTGTACTTGTAAAACACAATTTTGACATCTAAACTTGCAACATGGAGAAGCCACAATCATTCTAACGCCAAAACTATAGCTTTACAAGTATTAATTACATTATAACATTAGCTAGTAATTTAAACTCACAAGCCATCATCAATTGCCAGAAACCATTCAATCATATTGATAATCAACATGAACACAACCACAAAACAAGCAATTGATATTTAAATTTCATCTGGGCAAACCAAAATAATAGCTTAATGCTCCCCAGGTAAAGCTCTAGGGTTCTTAACATCCAAAACATAATGAATTTAGCCGAAAAATTTCCATATTTGGAATTGAACAAAAAACATACCAGGACGATCTCGCGCTTGCAAAACAAAGTCAGTAACAATATGTATTCCAAAATTCAATTCGCATACTAACCATGTTGCAATCCTTGAAGCAGCAAGAAATTATCCCAAGAGCATATAACATGAATTTGTAATAGTGGGTTTTTGGTGAAGAACCCTTATTCCCAATTCTGGGAACGGAGGAAAAAAAAAAATTCCGTGTTTTTGTTTTTAACGATAGAAAGCAACGTTAGTTTTTAAGAAACAAACGGGTCGGATCGCAAGGATCCGCGTGTTTTTAAACGGGTCGTGGGTTCATACTTGTACTGGTTCTATGTTTTGGGCCTCGACATGTTCTTGGCCCAAGTTTGTTCATCATTTTTAAAAGAAAAAATTTCAGAAAATTTTCAATCGATCATGCATAACTCAACAAAGATTTATGAAAATTTATAGTACGCTCTGATACCACTTGTTGAACTGTAACCACAAATAAGCACAAACACATTGTCTCACGACTCACACATACGAAAAAGGTACTTTCGTGGTCTAAGTGGTCACTTAGGCTACGAAACATGTGTTGTTCGCCGCCTAAGAAGAGACTCAGACAACGACAACTTGTTTTTGTCGTCAGTGTTCTTCTCTAAGACGACGAATTGAAGGTTTCGTCGCCTAAGAAGGTACTTAGGCGACGAAGTTGCTACTTGGAGGACAACATTTTTTTCGTCGGCTAAGGTTTTTTTTTTTCTGGTAGTGACATATGCTCACTTGACTTCCCTCTATTTTCAATTATTGAATTACATTTATATCCTCTTACATAAATACTATTGAGGACAATAAGTGTACAAGGGCATATGTTAGTGTATTTTGAAATATTTGTATATCCTATGTTTTGATTTATCTCATTAGATCTAGGCCTCATCATTAAGCCCGCGGATCAAGTGGGCCGATGGAGGCCCGCAAGCCCGGTGGACTTCAAGCCCGGCCCGGCCCGTCTAAAAGCCCACTTAAGCCCTGTTTCTGCACAAACCCGTAGGCCTAGTGGAAACTGATGAATCTAGATGTGATCTCTTCCTGCAAACCTGCTAACTAAGGGGAATACCGGGCGGGTCGGTCTTCTCCTCTCCGATACCTAAGTTAGTACAGTTGGGATGAATAGATAACTTAAGCAAGAGTGATAAGCAGTTGAAGAGATCAGTTACCTATTAAAGAGGGTAGTT
Source organism: Potentilla sterilis (assembly GCA_963682095.1). Taxonomy (NCBI): domain Eukaryota; kingdom Viridiplantae; phylum Streptophyta; class Magnoliopsida; order Rosales; family Rosaceae; genus Potentilla; species Potentilla sterilis. The sequence continues at coordinate 37,344,670 of OY821758.1, forward strand.
GAGGCCCTTATATACGTGGTCGGGTGTGAGGTCTGGTCTTACTCTTCGATGTGGGACTGGTTTCCTTCTGTTCGCACACAAAAGGACAGCTCTGGTGGCCTGTTCGGCAGGCTGGCGTCCCCGGTCCCCAGGCCCCTGGTCACAAGGTAGACTGCTGGACCTCGGGTCCGGGCGCTGATGATCCTGCTCCGGGCCTCAGTCCGGCCCCGGATGCACTGACTGCGGGTCTGTGGGCTTATGTAGCCCCTCTGTGGCTACTGTCAACAAGTCCGGCCCCGGTGGGTAGAGGGTCGGGCTTAGTTTAGGGGTTAGAAACTCGGCCCGGCCCGTAGGCCCGGCCTGTTAAGAGCCCATCAAGCCCGCTCCATCAAAAGCCCGTAAAAGCCCGGCCCGTAAAGCCCGTTAAACTCCATACCTCAATAATTAAAGAATAAGTTACCCCCATATAGAGTTATTTTATATTTTTGACACATTAATGTATTAATTAGATCATCATTTTCACACATTTTAATGGATATTCACTAGCACAATATGGATCATCTTTTCTCTTAAACTCATCTATTTTATCATTTATGTTAGTTAAAAATAATTATTATATTAATATCTTTAAAATTTTTAAATTATAGTCTAAAAATCACGAAGTAAACATATCATCCATCGAGGCTTTAACTTTGTCGGATTTAAGTGATTTTTTTACCATCACTATATTTCATCATAACGATCAAATGCTATCTCATAGCATTTTTTAAAACTTGACTTCTTTTATATAGTTGTTTCGAAAAGTTGTACACTTGAGTATAATCTACTAATCAAGTTATATCGCATTAGTAAGCATGTTGTCATTATAATGGCTAAATTCACAAATGAAAATTGTTACCGTCTGATATGATCGTTATAGTTAAATATAAGTAGAGGAGAAAAATCAACTCGTTTCGTGAACGTTCGATGCTCGATTGAAACGGTCAACCATATTTTCATAAAACTTATTACACGAAAACGCTATTAGGTACCTTTAGATGATCTTGTTTCGTCGACTCTTCCAAACATTAAACTCTCAAATAAATGAGACGTAATAAGCCATGTAGAAATTTGAGAACGTTTACCTCCCGATACTATGGCTCCCCATAGAGAAATATAAGTTTAAATAAGGTTGGCCGCACCGATCGGGGTTATAACTTTGTCGGATTTAAGTGATTTTTTTACCATCACCGTATTTCATCATAACGATCAAATTATATTTCATAGCATTTTTCAAAATTTGACTTCTTTTATATAGTTGTTTCGAAAAGTTGTACACTTAAGTATAATCTACTAATCAAGTTATACCGCATTAGTAAGCATGTTGTCATTATAATGGCTAAATTCACAAAATGAAAATTTTGACCGTCTGATGTGATCGTTATAGTTAAATATGAATAGAGGAGAAAAATCAACTCGTTTCGTGAACGTTTGATGTTCAATCGAAATGGTCAACCATATTTTCATAAAACTTATCACACGAAAACGCTATTAGGTACCTTTAGATGACCTTGTTTCATCGACTCTTCCAAACATTAAACTCTCAAATAAATGAGACGTAATCAGCCATGTAAAAATTTGGGAACGTTTACCTCCCGATACTATGACTCCCCATAGAGAGAGATAAGTTTAAATAAGGTTGACCGCACCGAATCGGGGTTCTAACTTTGTCGGATTTAAATTATATTTTGTCCATCACCGTATTTCATCATAACGATCAAATTATATATCATAGTATTTTTCAAAATTTGACTTCTTTTATATAGTTGTTTCGAAAAGTTGTACACTTGAGTATAATCTACTAATCAAGTTATACCGCATTAGTAAGCATGTTGTCATTATAATGGCTAAATTCACAAAATGAAGATTTTGACCGTCTGATGTGATCGTTATAGTTAAATATGAGTAGAGGAGAAAAATCAACTCGTTTCGTGAACGTTCGATGCTTGATCGAAACGGTCAACCATATTTTCATAAAACTTATCGCACGAAAACGCTATTAGGTACCTTTAGATGACCTTGTTTCGTCGACTCTTCCAAACATTAAAATCTCAAATAAATTAGACGTAATCAGCCATGTAAAAATTTGGGAACGTTTACCTCCCGATACTATGGCTCCCCATAGAGAGAGATAAGTTTAAATAAGGTTAACTGCACCGATCGGGGTTCTAACTTTGTCGGATTTAAGTGATTTTTTTACCATCACCGTATTTCATCATAACGATCAAATTCTATATAATAACATTTTTCAAAATTTGACTTCTTTTATATAGTTGTTTCGAAAAGTTATACACTTAATTATAATTTTTTAATCAAGTTATACCGCATTAGTATGCATATTGTCATTATAATAGCTAAATTTATAAAATGAAAATTCCATAAGCCACATATTTATAGGGTATATTTATAATTGAAAATCAATTTGAATTTAGAGTTTAGGATTTAGAGTTTAGAGTTTAGAGTTTAGAGTTTGGCGTTTAGAGTTTCCAAACCCCTTTTTAAAAAATAATCTCTAATATTTATTTATTTTAATTAAAGCCCGACTCGGCCTCAACCCGCCAAGGGCTATTCGACCCGACCCGCAAAAGCCCGTCAAGCCCGCCTTATATGGTTGGGCTTGGATCCTATAATTTTTAATGAAGTCCGGCCCGCCATTTATAAAATACATTGTAAAACCCGGTCCGGCCCGCTCCAAGCCCGCTAAGAATGGGCCGGGCCGGGCCGTTGATGAGGCCTAATTAGATCTTACACGAAAGAATTTTTTTTAAAAAAATAGAGGTCTAGTGAGTGAGTAGGAGGTTGAATGAGTAAGTTATTGAAATATATTTGAATAACATATTTAAAGTTATTTCGGTAATTTGAATAGAGGTTTATTGAGTAAATGCTTATATTCAAAAGTCTAATGGAGGTGTAGAAAGTATTGGAGGTCTAATGAGTAAATGTGGAGTTCTCAATAGCAACACTCTATTTAATTTTCGTAAAACTTAAAATAATGCTTACTCTTTGCAAGAGCGCGTTCGTTTGGTTTTTCTATAGCCGGCAAGTACTACGAGGGATAAAGGAGCGCTCCCAAAAGTTTTATTGCGAAGGACGGAGTTGCACGAGAGATTCATTAAAACAAAAACAATCGGGTTAATAAATTTACAAAATGTCATGACCATTATTAATTTTAATTTGGAAAAAAGAATTGAATTGACCCAAAACAAGAGAAAAACTAAAGAATTAAAATGGACTTAATTTGACCCCAAATAGCAATATTTCTTTTCCTAAAAATCGATAAAACAAAATACAGGTTGAAAATTGTAACCTCGGTTCATCTCCATTATGTTGTCGTCACAGAGAGAATGATTATTGGCTAGAGTCAATTTTTTTATTAGAGAGAAAGAGAGTTGGAGATCTAAAGAGAACAAGGACAAGAGTAAGATTTAGCGCAAGATCAAGAGGTAATTAAGGAGATCTAGAGAGAAACTGGATTAGTGAGTTTGGGATATAGAGCGACTCATAGAGAGAACGCTAAATCTAGAGAGATATAGAGATATGGAGAGAAAACAAGGGAAATCTAGAGAGTGCGAGCGAGATCTAAAGAAAGCTAGTAAGATCTAGCGAGAGTGAGAAAGATCTGGCGAAAATAAGTAAGATCCACCGAGAAGAAGCAAGATCTAGAGAGAGCAAGCGAGATCTAGAAATAGCTAAAGAGAAATCTAGCTATTTATGAAATCATGAAATAGATAGAGCGAGATCTAGATTGAGATAGATCAAGAGTGTGGGCGGGTTAGGGTTCAAGAAAATACTACTTCGCACTAGTGTCTTTATGGTTTTATATAGTCTCATTTAGCAAAATGACCATTATTTCCTTTTTTCTCCATTTTTTTCACATAATCACAATGTTACAGAGTATAGAGTTTTGTGCTCAATCTTCTAATCACCCGATATATATATATATATATATATATAGCCATCTTCCACTAAGGGATCTCCTATTTTGATCATTTTGAGGGATCCATCATTTAACCTACTTTTCGATAACTTATTAATATCTCTACCGTTCAACATTCATGTTTATATGGGTAGATCATATCTAGAAATTTTCATTCCATTTGATAATCGTTCGAGTATTGAAAATTGTAATTTACAAATAAAAACATGAACGATTCAGGTTTGACAGATTTCATACGTCCATTGATTTCATCTAGTTCGATGTCTTAACAATCACTATTTTGGCTAAAAATTTACATGAATGATCTACACATATAAACCTAGTAATTGAATGGTGGAGATGTAAAAATTCAATCAAAAAGTTGGTCTAATAATCGATCTCTTAAAATGAACAAAATGAGGGATCACTTAGTGGAAGGGCCCTATATATATCTCCGGTGTGACTGCCCCAACAATCTCTTGATTAATGTAATAAAGATATCAATCGTCACCAATTCAAAGACTTCTCCCAATTTTATTTATTTCAAAAAACTCAGAAACATATATGCATGTCTAGAATGGAGATATTCCAGCCTCCCAAGTAAATATCACTGTTACAAATAATGAAAAACTAATAGGTTTAGATAAGAAGCAACATAAAATAACCAAATTTTATACCCGAGTATTCGGTTTGATAACGTGCTACTAATTCTTCTTCTGCTTCTGGTAAATCAAAAGGTAATCTCTCACATTTTTTTAAGGAAGAGATGAGAAAATGATAGAGGGTACACTCTAACAGCAACCAATAAGCAAAAAATGTTCATCGAGCGAGATCAAGAGATAGAGATAATAAAGAGAAGTCTCTAGTTAGATACAAAGATACTTAGATATAGACAGTCTAATCTAGAAATATACAAATTGAGTGAGATAGAGATCGAGATGAACCAAGAGAGTGTAGGTCAAGGTTCAAGAAAATATTGTTTTTTCACTTATCTCTTTATGGTTTTAATGTAGCTTCATATATACATGCTCCACCAAATGTTAAATACACATTTGTTGAAGAAAAAACACATTATGTGCATTCGTCAATGTAACCGACGAGAGAGAATTATGTAGTTAACATTTAATACTTATAACTAAAACGATCAGTCATTATTGTCATAAAATGTATTTACTATTATCATTGTAATACTCAGCCTATATAAAGGGGATTATCAATGAAATGAGTAGACCAATTTCCATTTTACTTTTACACGTTATCAGCACTTTGCTTTAACCAAAGAAAAAAAAAACCCTAGGTTTTTTCCCTGAAAAACAAAAGTAAAACCCTAAATTTTCTTTTTTCTGCCGGCAACAGTTTGTTGGAAAAGAGCCCCAGAAAACCTTTATGCCAACAACATATTTGTCGGTAAAGAAACCAATTTCATTATGCCGACGAAGTTTTGTCGGCAAAGGAAGAACAATACTCAGAGCACCCAGCATTTGATCTAGGCACCCATCTCCCTCCGCAAGCAGCGCCGCCCCCAAACCGGCAAACCCAGATCGACCCCTCGAGCCCGTCATCTCCGACGAGGTCCGACGCGTCTTCAAGAGCTTCGACGCCAATGGCGACGGCAAGATCTCTGTCTCCGAGCTAGGCAACGTCCTCAAGACTCTCGGCTCCAACGTCCCTACCGAGGACCTCGAGCGCTTGATGATCGATCTCGACACCGACCGCGACGTCTTCATCTGCCTGGACGAGTTCAACGCGTTCTGGATGGCCGGCACCCCCGACGGTGGCTCCGCCGAGGTCAAGGACGCCTTCGATCTCTACGACTAGGACTACAACAGCCTCGTCTTCGCCGACGAGCTCCACCTCGTCCTCAACCGCCTCCAGATCAAGTGCTCCGTCGACGACAACCCACCACCGACGAAGCCTCTGCTTCCTCTGACTACGCCCCTGCCCAGCGCCGTCCTCTAACTCGGCAGCGGCCCAACGTTGTAGCATGAGGCTCGCTCGACCCGGTTAGCAGACCCGACCTGTTTCGGCTCGACCCGGGTGAATATGTGTTCAGGGGCAAAACAATAAATTTACCTCAGGTAAAAAATGTTAACCCTACCGGTAAAACACGTTATTTACTACAGTAATGTTTTTTATTGGTTTTACAGCTTATATATATGATTAAAGTGACAAATCATATGAATATTGTTGTTTTTACATGTGACGGATTAATTACAATGCGATGATCAATATAGAATCGAGATCGAGCAATCGCTTCACACGCAGTTTATTGGGAAAACTGACAGTAAGAATTTCGCCGCTTTCGTTAAATCTTGTTTAAATTATATCATACGAAAACTCATTTAAATAATTCTATGATATAATGCTCTTATTAAATTACATTAATATTTATTTACATGTTAAATTTAGAGCATTGTATGTTTATTTTATTATAGTTAAATAATTGTCTTATTTAACATGTGATTTAATTTGAGCATTGTCATGATAATACAATTTCATGAGCATTGTAATAAAAATGGACAAACCTACTACTGTAATAAAGCATTTTCACGAAGCATGAAAAATATGACCATTACAAATCTTGGTCTTGAAAATCCAATTTTTTTTTTCTTGAAAAGTTTTCAACATGGATATCTTCTTGATTCCTGTAAAAACTAACGATAATGAAATTTGATTACCTTCACATGCAATGAAAATAGAGAAACCAAAATTTTATTGTGATAACGTCATTTCACGAAGCATCAGATTGACCATAATGTATATTGGTTTATTTTAGTTGTCATGAATGTCTTTAGACTGCGAAACTAATACATTCTCTTCTTCTCTATCTTACAGATGGTTGAACCATCACAATCTGATTTTGAAATAGTGGACTCTGAAGAACTTGAGTACCCAATTCTCCTATTGAGCCAACTAAAGCTTGAGTATGGTATATTTATGTAAACCGCTTTATGTAAATAGTTGAGAAATAGTTAAAATATCTCTGATGACGATGTAAGGTCTGAGACAAAGAAATTTTGTAAAATAAAAAAAAAAATTATGCAAGTTAATGCAACATCCGTAAAGTAAAAGACAATTACCATGGTTGTAAAAATTCTTATAATCGTCCCAAAGTAAGTGGAAACAATGCACCACCTGAAAGATGACCTAGGGGACATGTCATGTGCAGTGAAGCACTCTGCCTTTATTGTAAATCAATGAATTATTATATTGTAAACTAGTAAAGAATTAGCTACGACTTACAAGAAGTATAAAGAATTATATAAGTACGAGGATTTGGAAAAGTATATTCAATATCCAACAATAACTTTGCAAATAAATTTACAACTAAAGGTTTACCATGTGGGAGAAGATAACAATGACACATCTCATCATTGCAGCTATTAAAATAGCAGAAATGATCTAGCTCAATCCAAGATAGACTTTATTTAAGTCTACTTTTAAATTTCCAAGATATCCTTATAAAGGCTATCAAGCCTGATATCTAATTAATTAGACTTTTGGTTTTAAAGTTTTTATTTATAAATTGGACAAGACTAAACGTAATCGTTGGCATGTTCACTTTGAATTTTCTCTCAATGAATTGAGATTATTCGAATTTTATTCATGATATACATGGTTCAATTTTCTGCATCTAAACTTTGCAAAGTATTGCATAGAGCAAAGCAACATAACATACTATATGTATGACATAAAGAACCGTGTGCAAACAAACTCACCATGCAATCCCTAGAATAATAGTACTGAAGGACAATGGTTCTAATATATCACAAAATAGCATAATAGTACTGAAGAACATCAGTACTATATCAATAGATATAATAGAAATAACAACGATCGGTATATCTGTTCATTCATAATGCACCTGCTTTCCTGGGATTACCATACTTTTATTGCAATCCCCATCGAGTTACTCTAAAGAACTTGGGTTACGTTTCGATGTATATATTGAGCATATGTCAAATTGATAATTTATGCAACAAGAGAAAATTAATTTTTTTTTCCACATTTTAAAGAAACTTATGCCACGATGTTCATGTAAAAAGACACAAGTGAGAATTCATTTGAGCTACTTTGCATTACCTCTAACGACTGCGGATGTAAACGTTAGAGAAGTTTATATGTTAACTTAGTGAGTTCTATGTAACCGCTAATTGAATCCAACGTCATAAGAAAATGATCTTTTGGAATTCTGACATAAATTGGCTTTGATGGAACTACTCGTGATCTGGTGATCCGTACATTAAAGAAATTATCATCGACACCCATATTTTGGATGAATAGAAGCAAACACCAGATGAATATGGTTCACACACAAAACCGAGGACGACCAAATAACATTTTATCCTCAAATATTATTTCAACACAATCCATGTAGGGTTCAAGATATGTGTTCAATCCCTACATCCCACCGCTCCCCTAAGGTGGCATTATGATATATTTAATGCACAAGTATATGCACTAATACCATATAATGCTTCTTACATCCGTTGTGATTTTATGGATAAAAACACATCATTTAAAGCCTCTTCATTAAAACAATTATGATTGAGACCATCATATGCAAATGACACATGTGTTCTCATTATGTTCTTATATTAAATCCAAAGAGGATTCAGTGGATTGATTTAACCAACTTGCGGACATCTTAGATATTTTATGGTGTTGGTTGTTGTATCGACATGCTGGTCAGGTGTCATGACACCATCCACTATTAATACTTATGCTACTTATGCTAGAAAGTCAAAGCATCTAGGCCGGGTTAATTTTCTTAGGTGCGATGACTTTATAGTTTATTATATATATGGGATCCATAATGGGCATCATAACCCCATATAAAAATCTTAATTGGTCTCACGGAAAATGACTACAGTAATAGTCTTGATACTGATAATGCACACCAATACTTCTGTTTAGGGTTATGTAATTTTTGCATACAGCGTTACTTATTCACCTATGTCCACCATCATTGAACTAATTTACACCAGAGCTAGTGACTATGTGTGAGGATTTTAAAGGATTTCAAACAAACTTGTAATCTTTGAGCTCTTTTGGATTGACACGGATCTACAATCCTTGAGCTCGGATAAATGTTTTTATGTGCAAAAATTGCACTGCCACAACGCACAATGATGAGTCACTTGGGATGAATAAATAATCATGATAGATACGAACCTCCAGAAATTGTCTGCTAAGTCAAAACCTTGACAGACGATCTCTTTACCGCTAGATAAGCGGAGTGTCACTTTGATGAGACAGTCTTCCCGTTGTTAGGGGGAGATAAGAACAAGCATGTTCAAGTGTAACGACAGGAATTGTCGTGGTTTGTCCCCACTATGTCTCATCTTGATCCCCAAAATCACACAAAGTAAAGTGCGTACATGTCTAATACATTAAAGTGACGAGATCACATAAACTTGCTGTAAATATACCTGCAAGGATTGTGTTTTATCAAAAGGACATGGTGTCACCCAAGAAGAATTGGGTATAGCACTGCCACCATGGATGGTGGCATAGTGACGCCATAAAGTGGCATAAATGGTGTCACAGGCCGTGGTTGTAGTACCCCGAAACTTAGTATAAATTGTAGAATACTTTATAACACATAAAACTTAGAAGTAATCCAAATCTCTTTAAAATATTTCCTTTTGAAAGCTAGTAACGCTAAAGATCATACTTATAAGATAGAAAATCTTTATCGAGCATTAGGATATGAGCTAAGTACTAGAAAACCTTAATAGTATTTCTTGCGTAAACTCAATTCATGAGACTAATATTTATATTGTTTCATGCATGTTATTCTAGTGTTAGATATTGGTAACAAATTTACAAGAAAGGAAAACACCAAAATTCATTTACTTTTACTTTGAGTTAATATATATATATATATATATATATATATATATTGTGTATATAACTATATAAATATGTCATTTAAATGTCAATACGTATATGATGTATTTGCTAGCTGATTTTGTTTCTTGTCCCATACTATTTGAGTTTCTTTGTGAACATTTAACCTACGAAGCTAGTTTACACACTCACATTAATATGTAGTCTATTAAGTCAAGAAAGATTGTTGATAATTGAATTTTTGTGTTCCTCCCTTGGGCTATATATACTTGTGAGCTGCATCATATTATCTTCACACTTCAAGGTTAGAAACCATGTTGATCTATAGTCACCTTAGTTGATACAAAATATAGGAATGTTCTTCACACCAAAATTCTAGCCTTCACTCTTTTCCTACTAAGAAGTTCTTTTTTATTCAAACAAGTCCAAGCTTAAATCAAACACCAAACTCTTCACCTCATTTCTGAAACTTCAAGAGTAAGTACATAATACATCTTTATACTTTTTTGTCTTTTAAGATTCATCAAAATGCATAACTAAGGATAAAATGGAAAAGAGTCTGTTTTGCTTCAAAAGCCATACTTTCGTATATCATAAAGTCTTATTTTATCACAAGTAACTACATAATTAAATTTTTCATAAGAAATACTTTAATGTAGGTTTTTGAATCACTCAAAAAGGTTGAGAAATGAAAAAGTTATGGGTAACCAAAGTTTTTAACTAATTAATAAACTTGCTGGAAATCTCTTACAACTATCGTAATTTTAAAAATTCATATCTCACTCATTCCTTAACCATTTTCTACAAACTTTATATCCAATTAAAGCATAGGACCTCTAATTTTAATTTGAAAAGTTTAAGAAGTAATGGTAAAATATACAATACGTAAATATTTAGACATCAAAGATCAATATCGAGAAATCAGTTTCCTGCACTATTTCTGTCTTTCACAATTTTTGGACTCTATCACTTCGAACTGGACTATAAGACTTATTTCATTGGATTCCTTACGAAAAATCATTTGACACGGACTCCTCACTTGCCTAATTTGGACATAAATTGAATGAGTTATAAGATGAGAAAGTTGACGGTTCTAAGTAGTAGACAAATGGACACTTATGGACTAATGATTCCCACACTATGGGAAAAGGGACTACTAATTCATTGATTACTAACTATTATTCTCTGATTTTTTTTAATTTTTAGTACCTTTACTTTATTGCACATTTACTTTCAAGTTTATTTACTTGCTTATTTTGTGCATACTTTGAAATATGGGAAAATGACAATTTGCACATAAATGGGTTAAAAATTGACCCTTCTAATGTTTATTGCCCAAATCAATGAATCTTGGTAAAAATACCTAATTACCCTATATTAAACCCTAATATCCTCACCTCTCTCTCTCTCTCTCTCTCTCTCTCTCTCTCTCTCTCTCTCTCTCTCTCTCTCCCTCCTCGTCGTCTTCCTCTTCCTCCAAGTGCTGCTACAATCAATTCCGAGCTCTGCGATCGATGTAGGATCTCAGCCCCTCCCCCACCTCCTATCTCAGTTACCCCCCAAATTCCCATGAAGAATCTGAACCCGAATCCAAACCCGAACCCTTCTCTGACTTCTCCTCCTTCCGCCTCCCCAACTTCGACGACCTCCTCCTCTTCGACCCCTCCGACTCGTCCTCTCCTCCTTCCCCTCTCCCCTCCCGCCGCGTGGCACCACCACCGCCACCCCCGCCGACTCTAACAACTCCAACTCCGGCGCCGTCTATTTGAGATTGTGAGGAGGGAGGAGTCTGTGAGACGTGGATAGAGGGTGAGATCGAGGCGGGTGAGAGACGAGTAGCGGGTGAGGATTGTGGGGAGGTGATCGGAGCAGAGAGGGGTGAGGGTGTGGCGGTGTTTGGATTCTAGGGAGTAGAAGGACTTGCAGACTAGAGAGAAGCAAGTCATTGGTACGTTGTATTTGGTGGAAAACTCCTCGAGCTGGTGCAGCCAATTTTAGAAGGGACGTGGCTACCGCCTGAGATGGTTGATTACTAGTACTTGCTTGGTGGCTGATCTGACCCCAGTAATCAGATTACTGTAACATGATTACTGGGGGTCAGTAACTTGATTATTGGAAATCTGTAATTAGCAACCTGATTACTGGGGGTCAGTAACTTGAATACTGGGGGTCAGTAACTTGATTACTGGAAATCTGGAATCTGTAAATTGATTACTGGGGGTCAGTAACTTGATTACTGGGGGTCAGTAAATTGATTACTGGGGGTCAGTAACTTGATTACTATAGGTCAGTAACTTGATTACTGGAAATCTGTAATCTGTAAATTGCTTACTGGGGGTCAGTAACCATAATCCAATAACCTGATTATAAAAAATAAAAAATAATAAAATAAATAAAATAAAAAAAAACCGGCGAAAAAAATGTGGTGACCGGAATCCGGCGACCAGGCTCCGGCGGCTCCAGTGACCGGCCAAGGGAGGCTGACGGAGTTGGGTGACATTTCAGCAAAATTTCTTTATCTTCAAAAATCTGTTAGATAAGACAGAAAGACAAAAAAGGAAAAAAAAAATTATACTAGGGTTGAAAAAGATTTGTTTAAATGGGCAATAGAGTTGTAACCTTATGTTCAATAGGGGAGAAAAATAAGATGGTCATTGGAATGGGTAAATTAGCACTAAATGGACATTTTCTATTGAAATATTGATATTGTTTAAAGTATATTGCTCTAAGCTTATGTACTTGTTTTATTTACTAAATTTTGTGATATTCTATTGACGTAATTATAATTAGAGGTGTGAAGCCGGGTGATTAGTACTATCCCGTGCTTAAGTGAATTATTGGTAAAGTTATTTTGGTGATTTGTGGAGTTAGCTTGGGCCCTAGTCCCTACAGATAGTGCACTATTATACTCATAGGAAGAAAGTGTCGACCTTGAGTATACATACTTTGGTATTGTCCTCGGTATGCTGCGGCTTATATGTGTTTTGGATAAAATTGAACTCTAATACACAACTATGTGATTTATTACCAGTCTCTTAAACATTCATGATAATTATTGAATATATTGAGCTTATACGTATATAATTATTTATACATAAGTAAGAATTGGTATTAATACATGTAAAATAGTTCTTGGTACATTTTTACTTGGTTGTTCATCTTTGATGTTCTCATAAGACACATTATTATAAGAATGTATTTGTACTTACAAGGTCTGTGTTACTCATGATGCTACACATTCTTATTTTCAGGTAACGAGTAGATGCATGGGGAATGGGATGAAGTTATTAAATAAAATAATGTTTTTCTACTACTATTTCAAGAGAATAATTGTGATATCTTATTTTCGCTAAACTCTAGTGTTGTAAAATAATTTGGTATTGTAAAATGTTAATGATTTCGTTTTTCCAATAAAATATTATTCAGACACAAGTTTTCGATTTCTATCAAATTTATTTGAGAAAATTATATTTGTTTTAGGTCACGCCTCAAACTCAGGTATCATATTTCCATATAATACTAGCCTCGAGATTGGGGGTGTGACAGTGGCTCTCTAAGGAAGAGGGGGAGGCCACCTTAGGTTCGCTAAATACTTGCCTAAAGGAAGAAAGCAAGTTTGGCACAACCTGATCCATTGATCAGTGATACTTAAATCCGATTCATGAGAATATTTATGAATTGTGGTTATCATTGGGGGACCCCTCAAATGTTAGAACCAATCCTTAAAGTATAGAGATCTCTACAAACACATTACACTAGTGTACATGAGAACGTGGAATAATGAGTCTAATATCGAACCATACTTTGTTGAACCAACGTAGTGAATTGGCCTAATGGAAAGAAGCGATTCAGTATAAACAAAGAGATAGGTCTTTGGACAGGTGACGCCGACACCGCAAATATAAACCATATCAAATATATCTTTGTTAGAATGCGTAATGAGAATGAGAGTATGTAGACTCACCTTAAGGCGCAAGGTCTCTTAAAACGCACTGGAATCGACTACGAGGAAATATTCTATCATAATGGAATACAAGGAGACAATCTCTCGTAATGAATGTCATTGCACTCCACTACCTTGTCAGTTTGGTAGTTTCCGAAAAACTAAACATGCAGCTTACGAAAGTGGTTGCAACATATCTCTATGGGGATCTAAATTAAGAGATATACTTGAGGATCATAAACAGACTTCATTCACCCAAATCAAGTGGCTCTAGGTCACATAAGCGCGTTTGCAAAAGAAATTGAAACGTTCACTAAAGTGACTACTTGATTGGGAAGAGATTGGTGATTATGCCCTTGGGTGTTCATTATGGATATACACAGCCTCTAATGAACTAAGAGATACTCTATCTATTGTAAATCCTAAGTTACGAATGAAAAAGATCTTGGGAATACACAGTCTTGAAATGAAACTCAAGGACTGTAATGATGGTGACCATCCATCAATAGGCTTAGGCACTCTAAAGAATAAAGTGAGGCCTACATATACTCCCATGATCAGTCGAAATCTTTACTCTAACGATAGATCTAATTTTCATCTAAAGGAAGATGACGAAGAAGTGTTGGGAAATGAAATTCCTTATATAAGTGCAATGACGCATGAGTGTACTTAAACACAATATGTAAGATTCGGCCCCTCATTCGATGTGAATTTGTAAAACTAAGTGTAGCTATGCGCCCATGCAACGCCAATGGTTCTTTCAAATACTTAAAGATATGAAAGATTTGGGCTTATTCAATCCCTACATAGAAGGTGACGTGATAAGAAAACTATCCATGTCATAGCTAACTCTGCGTAAAGAAAAACGCATTAAAGGTGAAATACGAAAATCTGTTATTACAGATCAATTTCAAATCTCTTAACGGTTCGTCCATACATATACTATAGATAGAGTTTTTGACTGTTTACCACCAGAAGGTCATGCTTAGCATAAACATGATGTTCATTATGAACTTATGTGTTCAGTTCATGGACAACCTTATTCTCTATATTAAAGTAAGTAAAGTTGGATCTAAGGACGATGTGACAAGATTTAGTTACTAAATTATTGCTCAAAGTCATATTTGAAAACATGTGAAAATGCATAACTATGCTAAGGTTATTGAAAATCCCTTGATCAAATGAAAGAATCGGGGAGAATCCCATGATTAATGTAAAAATCAGGGGAAGCTGCAGACATCAGGGGGACTCTAGCACATACATGTTGTTTTCAAATGTAATAGGTGCGTTGTGCTCTTTTTCTCTTTCGACCAAAACTTTATTTTCTCCCATTGCGTTTTTGTTACTTGGCAAGGTTTTTAATGAGGCAACATTTTATGCACCATTTTACCTTTGACTCTGCACAAGGGGGAGTGCTGAAGGAAAAACACATTATGTGCCTTCGTCAATGTAACCGACGAGAGAGAATTTGAAATAACCCGATTTTTTTATTCGTGCATATTTACGTAAATTCCTCATAATTAATGGAAGGATGCTTTATGAGAATTAGTATTTCGTACGCTTTTAATTAGTCGTTGCACGACGTCGGAAGTAATTCTAAGAGTTAAAATTCGAAAAAACGTTTGAGTTTCAATGGGTCAAAAGTTGATTTTTTATCCATTGTGAATTTTGAAAAGTTTTCTTTACGAAAGTCGTAGAGATCGACGACATGAGTTCGTGGACACGTGGCACGCGTGAAACGGACGTCGTATGAAGAAGTTACGACCTGTTGAATTTATATCATATTTCGGAAAATAACTATAAAGGTGGAATTTTCGGGAAAAAGGCAGAATTTCCATTTCGGTCGTTTACCATTTACTGTAGCTTTTTACTGTAGTAAGTTACTGTTTGAAATTCTCTCTCCCCGATCGAATTTTCTTCTCCTCCGATCTCCTCCGTCCGGCCACCACTGCTCGAGCGCCACACCCCACATCTTGTTCGTCTCTCCATCCTCGTCAGTTTGAGCTGAAGATCGGCCCAGGGGTAGCGCCGTGAGAGACGCGGTGAGGCTGGGAAGTTTTGCCGCCATCCGCGACGGTGCTGCAGGCAATGCCGGACCTTGCGCCACCCAGCAATCGACTCGCCTCCTCCTTGCGCGCCTCCATGAGGTGGTGGTGTGCGCCGTTTCAAGCTCGATCAATTGGATCGAAAACGATCCGATCCGATCTACAGTCGACCCGTTTCCTGCAGACAACCCGACCTGACGTGCATTGACCCGACCCAACCCGTGTTGACCGTTGACTGACCCGCGTTGACCGTTGACCCGACCTAGAAACTGTAGCGTTTCGATCAAACTCGACCCTGAACAGATATTTGCCATTTCTGGTGAATTAAGGTGAGTAAACCTCACTGTCTTCATATTAAATATGCATTATTTATCGTATCGTTAATTATCGTTTATGTATCATTATATGCAAAAATGGATTTATGAAAATGATATTTGTTTTAAATTAAATGAACCTGATCGACTACGGTTCATTGGTAAGTAAAATGATTTTTATTATAAAAACGATTTTTAAATGTATTTTACGATCTTTGAACTATAGTTGGTATTAGTGGGCAGCTCCTGAGTGAATGTCTACGTATATATATATTTACGTGATATATATGTGCTGATTGATGTAGAAGTGTATCGGTGTGGAAGTGTGAAATAAATGTATATATTGATGGTGTGTTTTGGATAATTTATGTTGTTGGTAAAGTGCTATAATTGAATGTGTGTGTGAGTTGTGGATTGGGTGATTGAGTTGGTATGGAAACCAACGGTCAGTGTAAGATCTTGCCCGCGTGGCCGAATTGGGATCTTGCATGTGAGATGTGTGAATGTAAGGTCTTGCCATTGTGGCCGAATTAGGACCTTACATACGTGATGTGTGAATGTATGATCTTGCCAGCGTGGCTGAATTGGGATCATACATGTGTGATGTGTGAATGTAAGATCTTATCATTGTGGCCGAATTGGGATCTTACATGTGAAATGAGGAATGACAGTGGTCATTGCACTCTAGTTTTATTCTTTGGTGTTAATTGTGATTTGTGGTTTGATTTGAGTGCGGTGGTTATTTTTGGATTGTGATTATTATTTGTGCGTTAATTTACTTTATTCTATTTGTTTACTCACACGAGCTTTTAAAACTTACCGTGTTCGTTGTTTACAACCCGGTGCACCAACCAATGGTGTAGGGGTTAGATCTGCAGGTGAGAACCAGCAGCCAGGAGGCGGCGTCTGAGTTGGGTAACCAGGAGGTGTGCTTCTTGGTTTAGCTTGTTTTCTATTTTAGATAGTGAGTGTTTGTGTGAGACTCTATCTTTACATTCATGTTTTAATGATGTAATAATTCGAGTATTGGTGCCACGCAGTGAACTCAGTTGTTATACTTAGTTATTTGTATAATAACTTTTAAGTATTTGAGTTTATTGTATTTCTCACACCGTCGAATTCAAATTTTTATTATTCGAAATTTGGGGCGTGACAGAATTATGTAGTTAGCATTTAATACTTATAACTGAAACGATCAGTCATTATTGTCATAAATGTATTTACTATTACCATTGTAACACTCACCCTATATAAGGGGGATTATTAATGAAATGAGTAGACTAATTCCCATTTTACTTTTACAACATCCTCTTTTTATGAAACTTTTAAAATTAATGTATTATCCTCTTCACAATATGGACAAACAAATTGGAAAGATAATCATTCACAACAAGGTTTTCATTGATAATATGACTTATGTCATGGCTAGGGTGTGTTGATAATATGAGTTATGCATCAATTTTATCCTAAATTTGTAAAATTAGTCATCATTTTAGTATATCAGTCCTCAAAGTTGTAATCGAATTTCACAATTATAAAATTACTACATGAGTTGTTAAAGTAGTAATTAATTATAAAATTACTACATGAGTTGTTAAATTACTACAACTTTAAAGACTAATATTACTACTTTAACAACTCATATCGTAATTGGATATTTTACAACAATCACAACTCAGTTACAACTTTGAGGACAACTATTACTACTTTAACGACTCGTTTTACAATTTTAGGTTAAAGTTGATGCATGCTATCAACACATTGTAAAATTTTCCCAAACTTGTATCGGCTATCGCTAAGTCTGGACTATTAACTATTTCCACCTTTAGATCTAAGTACACAATAACCTCTATTAAATGCACCTCTATTCCTCCACAGTTAAGAGAATACAATCGAGTTACATACCTAATGTCTTCCAATAGCTATGGCTTTGAGTCGGAGTTATGGCGGTTTTGATTGGCGAATCACCGGTCAAGATCTTGTAGTGGAGGATGACTGTGAAAAACCCATTCTCACCGTTAAGATTGGTGATGTCGATCGGTGTCGGGAGATGCCAGAGCTGGTTCACGTTTTTGGTAGTGGCTCTCGCCCAGTTCTTCGTCAGAAGGAGATTATGGTAATTTGCTCGAGTCAATCCTGTGCTCCTAGGGTTTCTAGTGGACTGGGATACTAGACTTGGTCCTGAGCTTTCCTCATGGTGTGGGCCTGGTTGGCTTGGGTTTTTATGGCTATGAGTATTTTCTACAAAATTTGGAGACTACAAGAGACTTGCATATGGAAGACGATGATGTGAGGGCATCTTCATCCTACAAAATAGTAGAGAAAAGGGTTTCCTCTCCTTCTGCTCAGTTAGATTAGAGAATCTGGTCACAGTGTCTGGAGAAGTTTGGTTGTACCCTTTATTCTTGCTTCTAAATTTCTCCGGTACTGAAAATAAAAGTGCTACAAACTGTTTCGAAAGGTAGGTGTAATTTTGGCTTTGTTTGTCTACTTTTGACTAGGTTGGAGAGTTATAACAGATATCTCTTATTGTCGGCCCTTAGAGGTGTGTTATTTTATTACTCCTTACTAAATAAAAATTTCTTGACTTTTGATTTAAAAAAATATATATTATAAACCATTCTAAGGAAATATTGTAAATTTTATTGTACATTTTTAATGTACAATTGTTAGTACTTGGTAGTCACATTTTGCAAACGGTTATCAAGTTTTCTGGCTTAATTAGATATATTAAATTAAATTTCATTTTCAGTATGCATATCTTTTTAGTCATTTCAATTATCCATGAAACTTCTTTTAAAATGAAGAAAAATGGAGGTGTGTATTAAGTAGTTAGAGATGTGTGCATAAAATTTCTCATAGGTATAATGAGATACTGGAAAAAAATTGATAATTTCCCATAGTTTTGTACAGTCCCATTTAGTAAACTGATCATGATGTCTCCTTATTTTCAATTTTATTTAGATTAGCTATATGTCAAATGTAGCGATTGTTAGATTAAATATTTCCTTAACATCATATATTAAAAGACTAAATTCTGCTTACTACCCTATACTTTTGGAATTTCTTCAATTCAGTCCTTAAACTTCTAATTTAATCAAAAAACTTCTCATACTTTCTAATCTCATTAAATCGATCTAATCTATTACCAATCCGTCAAATATCTCCGTCAACTTGCTAACCTGGCAAGTGCAGATCTAACAGATCAACTTGTGAGACCTTCTCACAGAGAAACTTCCCAAAATACCTCATCAATTGTGTTTTTAATGACAGATCAACTTGACGGATTGGTAACAAAATGGATCGATTTGATGAGATTGGAAAGTACGAGGACTTTTTTTATTAAATTAGAAGTTCAAGGACTGAATTGATGAAATCCCAAAAGTACAGGGTCATAAGCAGAATTTAGTCTTATATTAAATCATAGAAAAAAGAAACAGGTGTTGAACAATGCAACATGCCTCTAAAAATTACAATTTATGAAGGAAATTAACTTCTCATCTTATACTAATAGGCATCTCCCTCAACCAGCTTCCTCAACTTCTTAGTCCTCAATCGCTCTGTATAGGCCTGACTCCCTTCGTAATGGTACCTGCATATAACAAAGGACTACGTCTCAATATTGTCTTCTTTTTTTGAATAGCAAGCTCAACTGAAATTGCATTTTAATATCAACGTACTATTAAAGAAAAGAGCAAACATATTTGATAAATTGGTATTTTAGCTAGTATTGAAAGTTTCTTGAACAAAATATCTTATCAAAGAGTTTGGAGTTCTTATGCATACCTTGGTGGTAGAGATATCAAAGGGCTTAAGCTTTGTGCAAGTTTAACAGCTTCGTCCTCAGTATTCACTATATGACTGTAACAGAAGTATCTCCCGCAAGCAGACTGGTCCTCCAAAGCTCGAATATGAATATTTGCAAGAAATTCCACATCAACAAATGCTAGTAAACCATTTTCATACATTTGAGCTGCTCCTGCAAACGACAATGAAAATTTGCAACTTGAAAATAGAAAATGAAGTTCATGGATCTTATGGTTATACGTGGTTAATTGTTTGGTAAAATAATTTGCTGTACAAAGTTGTTTTGCAACAAGATTATTTCCAAAGCATACTAACCGTTAAGATATGACATAGTCGTCCGAGGATTTTGCTGTGCGACCTTGGGCCCTAGGACTAGTCCAGAATTTATACATACCATCTTAAGAGTCCGGTCCATTGACAGAGCCCAAGCAGCCTGTTCCGATAGTGTCTTTGCTAACGCATACCACAACTGCAAATAAGAGAATACAAATCTGGCTAAGTTAATATTAATTGTAAGTTTGTAAATAGTGTATACCTTCATCATTGCTCGTTTTTCTTTTGTAATACTAGATTGTATCAAAAAACAACTTCGTTTCAGCATAATTGTTTTGAGCATGCAAGATATTATTAGCACAAAGGTGTGATTAGAGCACTTCTCGTTTGAAAATAATTTTGGGAAGAAAAGGAACAAAGTTCATAAGAAAAGGGACATATAAGATGAAACCTTCAATTTTCTGCAGAATTCAGGATCACTCCATGACTTTTCATCGACATCATTGTCCGAAGAAATGTCCTGCCTCCATATTGCTGCAGCCAATGAAGAAGAAAACACGATCTTCTCCACGCTCTCTGTCTGAGAACAAGCTTCAACAACATTGATTGTTCCTCTCACCTCCAAGTTCACCATTTTTTCCTAACAGAGCCAGGAAATTGAGAATCATGATCACCACGAAGTCACGAACGTATATATAGGATAAAAGTTAGAGGGATTTCTCTACAAAAATTTTAAAATAAAGTACGTACATCATATCCTTCTGGACTGTCTAGACAACAGAACACAGCTGAGCAACCTTTCAAAGCCAAAAGAATGCTATGATAATCCAAAACATCAACAGAGAAAACTGCTAATCTCTCATCTTCTTTCTCCAATTCCATAATTCTCTTCTGAATCTCTGTTTCACCTGCATGGATCAGATGGTCGAAACCGAACGATTTGATCGAGATAACTCAAACTAACTTGTAACATAACTACAAAAGTTTCGATCGAATTCTGTCCTACTAAACATTTCAGATTAGTGCAAATATTTACCATTCTTCTGGGTAGCTGCCTGAACTCTGAAACCATGAGCAAGTAATCCTTTGAGAATCCAAAAGCCAACGTAGGTTGAAGCATCAAGAACACAAACTGAGGGTTTCTCGTACTTCATTTTGGGTTTCCTTTTCATTCAAGTTATTTCTTTCATACACAATTATATATAAGCCCTATAGAAAATGAAGTTGGGATAGAGTTTGGTGAACTATTTTGTTACACGTTCCCATCTACTCACATCGTATGTTGTAGCTAGAACTATCCTGCCCCCCTTTCTTTTCTATTTTCTTCTTGTTCCTTCTTTTTTTTGCTCTTTTTCCCTTTCCCTTTACTTTTATACGAAAGTTGACTTTCATTAAAGAATTGCAAGCTCCCGAATTTCGGTGCCATTTTCTGTATTCAAAAAAATAAAATCCGAATTTCATTAAACTTGGCCTAAATTAAAGGATTAGATGTAGAATTATATTGCTTATAATTCCCATGCAAAGTAATTCAACTTTGACTAAACAATATAGGAAGGTAGGTTTCCTTCCCAGTTCCAGTATCGTCTCATGCAAGAATAGTCGATTCCAATTTGCAAAGTGTGAATGGAGTGGATGTGATTCAATGAAAGGTTTTCTAAATGACATATCGGTTTTATGAAAGAGCCAAAGACCAGGTTATGTTGTAAAAGAGAGCACGTAACCCACTATCTGGAAACAAAGTCATTCAAGACTTCAAGTTATGTACCCGATCAAAAAAAAGACTTCCCAAACTATGGAACCTTCTACCAAAAAACTGCCATTTGAGCCAAAAGAGGTGCAGCCCTTCGGTTCGCCCTACCGGCGATTCCCACTCCGTCGATTCGTTTTTATAACCCTGCTGCTCTGCAACGAAATTCTGCTATAAACACTAAATTTATAGTACATCACAGAATCCAGAATGTAGTGAGGTATGTACATCCATCTGGGATCTGGCATTAGCATACTATAATCTCAATACAAAATAAGAAAAAATGGACCCTTGATCGCCTTAATTATATCCTGTTAGTCTTCAGTATTTTAACTTTTATTTTCTTCATTTTCCTTTTCAAATATTTTTTTTTTCTCGTCCTATTATATATTTTCAGTGACCTTTTTAGTGAATTCTATGTGGATCAGAAGACTGGAATTTATATGTTGGCTTCAATATGAAGAACTTGTAGCTTCGTAATTTCTTGTTCAAATGCTTCCAAAGAAAGGTATAGTAATTGTGTCCAGACTATGGTACTAGAGCATACCCATCATGCCACGATGAACAAAGCACGTGTCTGCATTACAGCATATTCATGACCATGTCGTCAGATGACGGGGAGATCCTAATAATGGTGAGTCGAATCGGGTACGGCTTCCGTTCCAAGGCATTTATGCCCCCGTTCAGGCCTTATTCAAGCTAGGAGAATGTGGTTGCAAGAGACTCTGGGTTTTGCCTAAGGCGAGTAGCATACTCCGGTTTCAGCGAATGTGTGGAAGGCAAGCTCTGTTCAGCCAGCAAGCATAGGAAATATCATGTCTTGAACAAGCTGGATGAAACCTGAAAGAAGAGTGGTCATGGAACAGTCAGAATAGACAGATATCTATAGATATTTTGAACTCTAATAGCTCAGCTTAATATTGGCTCTAGTCTGCAACTAGTGAGAGTTTTCACAAATCAAAAGCCTAACATCCATTGTATACATCAAGATAGGGCATGAATTTTACAGAATTTGTATGGAATCAGTTTGATATTATATCCAATAAGCATAAATAAATATGGAAATGCAAGGACAGATCTTTTATGACTTAGTTTAAGGAATAAATAAATATGATACAAATATATTTTCTCTCAGTAAACTTTATCATGAAATTAGACTATCAGTCCACTTCCTGTAATCTCCCCTCCCAAAAACTAATAACTTCAATAATCAGCATAGTGTAATGAACGGAAAAAGTTTTATATCAGAGTAAACAAGATGCAGGAATGAGCTGCACAAGCTGGAGTTTCAAAATGCACTTCCAGAATTCCAGTGCAGGCACATCACAAGATAGAAATTTCAAATGGGAGTTTAGAATTAAAAAGGGAAATAAAGAGATAATATATGAATGACAGAAACATGAGTAAATTCACAATATGATGGTTGAAATAAATTTGATTGTATTGTGAAAAAAAGAAAAAGATGAGTTTCACGGAAGTTCAGTAAGATTATGTTATGCAAAGAGATTGTCATCCCTGGGAGATTGTGAATTTACGCAAAAGATCCCATACAACCCATCAACAAAGAAGTAAAAAGATCCCATACAACCCATCAATCTTTAAAACAAAATAGCCAAACTTTCCATAGCTACAAATCCAACTCTGATTCTGCCATCAAGAGTCTAACATCACAGTTATATATTTGCATGATAAAGAAAATGTAAAGACTTTCTACAGTGTATGTAAAATCTAATATCTAGACTTGCTTAGTGACTTCTTATTTTCTTACATCATTATGACTACAGAATAATACAGAACCAGTGGGTGCTGACCTATTTTTTTTCTGGTAAATATTAGGTCGCATAACTATAAATACAAGTCAAAAGAGCAACAACTTCATCTATTTTTTCAAGAACTAGCTCTACTTAACTTCACCAAAGGCATTGCAGAGAAGAGCGTTTTACAATACGACTACAATAGCCATATTAGGTATTACCAAAATATATAAGTCAGACTTACCTTCACATGATGTGGCATAATCTTAACATCGAAGGGTGCATGAAGCCATGCTTCAGGTGGATAGAGCAAAAAATTCTCTGGCTTACTGGTATACACATCTGCATATTGATGAATATGATATGCAAAAGCAGATTCTTGACCTTTATCTGTAAGGAAGGTGGCTCCAAAAGATGTATTAAACATTCCCTTCATTGTGTAGCTTGCTTTACGCCTGCAGTCATTTAGCTCCTTTAACAGTAACTTGGCCTCACTTTTCTGACTATTAGCTACCGTCGCATGCAGTCTACCAAGCAATTCTTGGAATATATGAAATTTCGCCTGTGTCCAGAAAGAAGTTTTAAAGGAAAACTTAAAAAGGATAAAAGAAGTGACTACTTTGAACAGGAGAAATTCTCCCATGCATATCTATGATTTTGGCCATTATGCAAAGTCAGTTCACTTATCTACCTGAATCAACGTCGTATCCAACAGTTTAAAATCTATGATTCGGACATCCTATATGCATTTTGCTATGTTAATTCCAATATCAGAACTAGTTTACCGTAGTTTCATTTTATTCTCTTGCTTCTACATCAGATGATAATGGAACCTCATCAACTATTTAGATAAACAGCTGTCATATACTTTTAACTGATCTCATGGATGCGCACAAGAGATTGTCAAAAAATATTTTCGACTCAATTGCCATAAAAAAATAAAAACAGTTAACTAAAGAAAAGGAACGGGTACTCAGAAGATGATAAAACAATGTTTATGTAATTACTAGATGTTGTTAATAGTCGATTTATTGTGAATATACGTTAAATGTGCATCAAGAAGCACATTAATATTGCCAACCACAGAAAGAAAAAAAAATTGAATAAAATAAAGAGTTAATTGCAAAGTACACCCCAAACTTGCTAAGATTGTCAAGTTTAAAATAAAGACTTAATTGCAAAATATACCCCAAACCCGGTAAGCAAGAACCCTTTTTGAAAAATAATAATAATAATAATACCTGCTCCACTCGGTAAGCATCCTGATTTTGTATACGTATCTCATCCTACAAAATAGACGGAGCCTTTTAATGTTGAGAATCATGATAGATAAATGAATAAATAAATTTTCAGACTTATTCTGAATTATTCAAAAAATGATAAACAGCTCATCTCATATACCACCAGATCTGATCATCTACTATCCAAAGCGGTGTATTTGAAATGATTACTAGTAATCCAGGTTGCTCTCAACACAATGAGAAACTAAATAATACTTTCAAGGCAAACCCACAAACAAAAATAGTTTGATAGAAATGGCATCATCTGTGGGGTAGAACTCCAACTTCACGTCAAAGTGAAAGAAGAGGGAAGGGTTCACAAATACGGATACACAGCTATAGATGATGTAAAAGCTACTCTAGTTGTAATGCAAAAGAGTCGCATTCATTGTAGATCTTTTGATGTAAAAGCTAAACTTGCAAATCAAACCCGTCAGAAGACTACTGATGTGGGACACCTAGATATTAATTTGTCTATGGTCTGAGAATGGTGGGTTTAGGGTTATGTTCTGTGGTCGAATGGCTCTTGTGATTGAAGAGCTGGAATGAAGAGAACTGAAGAGAAAATAGATAATCCTGGAACCACACCAGAAAGGTTCTTCGCATCACACCAAGACTTCTAATGAATCATTTTAGAGGAAACTTATAATAACAATAACACAATCAATCTGATTCACTCGGATTCAAGACCAAACATTTAATGAACCTCACTAACTAACCCAAGAATTCTTAAAGAGTAATTATTAATGATTGATAGCAAGTGGCTTAAGAAAAAAAAAAAACCAAAGATAAAGAAAAAAAAACGTCATAAAAAGAAAACCCAAGAGATCTCTAGAAGAAACATAAAAACTCTGCATTCTCCATCAACCACCAAAGAGAATAAAAGGACGGTGACAAAACATTCATGAACTGAAGACACACACTCTTTCTGCTTAAACTATGATTTATCTTCTGCTTAAATAAGGCTAAGCTTAACTAAATAAACCTACTGCCTGAGCTATGGTATACTCAACTTCCCTTCTTGGTAAGTTCATATAAACAATCGAGTGGCCTCGTTGGTCCTCTCTAGGTCGGCCTGGTCTAATCAAATTCAACTTAATCACACGGAAGAGGAGTTATCACTCACAATTCTCAAAAATAAAAAATAAATACTACCCCAAACAAACAATATTTCAAGCATGCAGATCGGACATACCAGGGGAGAGTTTCTATATTTTGTACATCCCAGACAAACTTTCAAGCATGCAGATTAGGCATATCAGAGTGAGGACTCAAATTATGATTCTTATAACCTACAGTGGTAAACTGGTAATACTTAAAGTGGGAGTTGGGAGAACCAGAAAGATGCAACAATTACATCTTTAGAAGACCTTTACAAACTCTGCAGGATCAACAGTCCTGCTCCTATTCTTAAGAGCACCGGTCCTTATACCAAGTACACCATAAATGAAAATTGTAAACCACTATTTTCAATATATAACACACCATTCAGAAGAATTATGGAAAAGACATACTTCTAGTTCATGGATTATAGCAGCAGTGCGCCAACCAGCTTTTGACGGTCCCCTTAGGTCGCTAAAGAGGTGATCTCCAAAGTATATCACCTACCAAAGGGGGTAGGGAACGGATTAGATTTGATTATGAATCAGATAATATAATACAGAGGCATATGAGAAGTATAAAACAACTTTGGAAATAAAAAATGAAATTATAATACCTCTGGTCCCTTCCACTTCGTAATTTGAAGAAATGATTTCAGGCATCCATGGTAATAAACATTATATGGAAGAAACGCATCCACCTTCATGAAAGCTAATCTATCCTTCTCTGCATCATAACAACTGAAGGCAACAAGTTGCATAAAACACCATAAAAAGGAATGATCTTAGCTGTTCTTACAGAAATGAAAAAATAACTGAACCAGAAAAGGATACCAAAGTACACAAAACAAGAGACGTGAAGAAACTACTGGTAAATATTTACCCTTTTTAGTTGTATAAGATAATTGGTACATTAATTCACTGTCTGACACTCTTACATACAAGAAACCAAGAGATACAAAAAAAAATTAATTCCAAGGCCCTTTTTTCTCACCTTGTGCCTCATAGCCATGAAGCTTTGATGCGTAAGCCCTCTCGGGTTAGAGTGCAAGTGGGAGTGTTTTAGAGTTGGGTGTTATTGGTTAAAGTGAAAGAGTTCGGCATATTGGCTGTGGAAGCAAAAGAACATAGGTTGTAACTCTCTTGAAATCATTCTAACCTCTCGCTTCAATTTTGTTCTTATATTTTTATAATAAAAAAGATAAAGAAAGGCCAGATCTCAATGTCCTCTTCGCATACACTTGGCTCAGTTTTGCACCCCCTCAACAGGAAGGTATATGCTTCGCTGGAGAAGCCTGCCTTTTGTAAAACAGACCCAGCCCATGAGGCAATTTATTCCACCTTTATGGGTTAGGCGTTTAAAATACTGGTCAAAGCCTTGGTCCAACAGTTGAAAACATAACCTCAATTCTTATTGTTTAAGGGAATAGTGTGTATCTGGATGTAGAATCACCTCAGTGTTCATGTGAATCTTAATGCAACTACAATGTTGTTTGATAGAAAGCCCAGAAGAAAACTAGAGCACAACCACAATCATTTTATATGGATATATATATATATGAGTAAATAAAACAGAGCACCTAAACTGATGTCTATCTCACATGTGACTATTTAAGAAACAGAAAACAAAGATCAAGATACACACCGAAATGGATGCTCAGATGTATAGAAATCTGGCTTATTGGCTTTGGCAATCACAACATCAAAAAGTTCCCTCCAAGAGTCATTACACCCCAATGAATCCTGACAAAAGCTCAAACTATACTTTATCAATTAATCCACAACTAATGCCAAACGAAAAATATAAGAAATCAACCTATGCACACACATTAATACTCACATGAATAACAGACATAACAAACCTTTCCAAATTGGTTCTAGCACCACATAAAAATACTAACAAGAATGGATCTAATTTCATTCTTATTTCAGTCATTCCATCTTCAAAACTTTACTTATGTTCAAGTGTTACCAAGCCAACAATAGGATCTGATTTCATACTCCTGCCTGACGAGTACTTATTTGGAAACTAACCATATGCCCTCAGTACTGCAGCTATGTCGGTAACAATTTCAGTGATGAGTCACAAAGATGGTATATCTATAGATTTTAATCACTATGACCACATATGGATTTGAAGATTAGCTTGCATGAGTTGAGCTCAAAAATTGGCTTTGAAAAACTGAGTGTAAGACTGATATTCTACAGGTGCATGTTGATCCCACAATGTGGTGGTAAACCATGACACTCAATAGCCCAAACTCCAAGAGTCCTAACCATCAACTGAAACGATTTTGGAATTACAACTCCCTCCCCTCCCCCGAATACAAACAAAAACATATGAAGTCAGGTAAACTCCTAAATCAGAAAGATAATGCAAGCCCATACAAGCAGATCATCCCTAACAAGACAAGATTATAAACAGGTGGATCGTGGATTAGTGGAGTCAAAGGACTTGATTAATTTACGAGCAGGATTAAGCACTAGTACTTTACAGTAGACAGAATGAGACTACTCAAACATGACCACTAGCATGAATTGTCACCCGTATACACTATCAAAACTTTATAACTCCTCTATCATAGAAAGGCTGCATATTCAGAAGATAATGATTCATCACAACAGAATAGCATGCTAAAACGGGTAGGGGTAGAGTTTCCAGTTACTGATTTTACCTCCAACAAAAAACGCATTCCTCCATCCACAAAGTAATATGGAGAGTTAGTCAGCAAGAATAGTTTTTTTCCTTTTTCCCTGAGCATCTTCAGAAAGTGTAACAGCTGGCCCTGTATTGACCGAGATCAGAATTAGCATCAGGAAAAATAATAAGCTCAAAGCCTAAAAAAATAGACAATTGAATTAGATGCCAAGGTCCTGAATAAAATAGTCATCAACATCAGCATGATTGAAACATATCATCTTGCTATATTATATGTTTACAGATGTTATATAACTTACATTTTTAACAAGATATTTATGGGGATCAGAGAGAATTCCTCTATGAACAAGTCCAGTACAATGAACATGCTGAATTGCACGGTTTACATCTTGATAGATGTAGCAAGCATCAAATTCCAGCTTAGCATCCACAAAATATTGTACGATGTCTGCAATGAGGCATGCCTACAAAGGACAATTGAGACAAAGCATGATTGAGTTAAAACAAAGGGGAACTTATATCTATAACATAGGAGATTATTGATAGCAGTTCACATGTGGCATTGGGTAACGTGTGCACTTTTTGTTAAGGGGGCTGAAATTACAGGCCCCTTCTTTCTTCACCAGCCTTTTTCCAGTTTAGTGTGATCTTCTTTGGAAACTAATCCATTTTTTCTTATGTGGAAAATGTACTTTGTATTGGAGGGTTTAAGGTAAGAGCAGGCTGTTATTGACTTAATATGTGAGGACTATTGTGTGAATGCTACGGGTGGAAAGAAACAAAACGATTTGGGATCACTCAGATGTTTTCTCATATCAGATTTTCGGAAAGGTTTAGGATCTGTATCTACTCCCGCAGACAGCTCCTCTACTATCTTTGCAGTACAAGCTTTCTGGTCTCATCTGTGTTTCGTGTTCACAAACTTAACATTAAATACAAAATAAAACTAAACCTGCAACAATGAAGAATTGTGTAAAAAGGCCCATGCTAATATGTCTTACCATATATGCAGAAATGCTGAGATCACCTCCTTACACACATAATCACACCACCCCCCCCCCCCCCCCTCCTCTCTCTCTCTCTCTCTCCCTCCCTCCCTCTCTCTCCAGTGGGTCCTTATTAGGAGAAATGTGGAAATTAAATAGAAAAGCTAACCTCGCTAAAGCAGAAAAAATCCATCAACCCAACAAGGCTAGCTGCTTGATCACGGCCGATACGCCTTGTGCCATACATCTCATCTATTTCCTTCCTACTAAGCTGCATGTGGTTTCAAAAAATAAAGAGAGAGAGGATGGTAAGAAACAATATTGTGTGTCAAGATCGTATTGAAAAAATGTTTGATTGACAAAGAAATGCAACAAAATTTGTCAAAATTCAGCCACCACGAAACCGAGCCTGTAAAATGTACATTATTCAATAAACATAACCTGTGATTGGGATTATTTCTAATTCTTATAGTATGTTGCCTAAGTAGTTTGCTTGTGTGAAAAAAAGGAAGCATTCACATATTTTAACTACCAGTCGGTAAATAGTTTCAATGCATTTGACAAAATTCATCTTTGGACATGAACTTTATTCCTACATTGAGTAAAAAGAGCTACAGCACAATAGTTTAACTTTCTTACAGGATAGAAAACTTCCAAAGCGAAAACTAACGATCCATTTAATTAAATTCCTTGGAATTATGAATCTCCTGGCATAGGGTCTCCACGACATTCTTTCTTTCTACTAAGTTAAAATTAAAAAGAGTTACTACGTGCTATGAGAATTGGCATAGACCATGGCCTAAAGCTGTTAAAACATGTGGTCTAAAGTTGTGCTGTACCTTGCAGTCTTGCTACTACTGATGTGTCTGCGTGCCCCGTTAGTTCTTTTGGTTCTTTCGGCAGCATATGTATAATGCATATTCTGCAGCCACAACCTTCTTACTTTATTAAGCGTGGTCTTTATATTTTGGAAAAAAAAAAAAATCTTGCTCTTAATATTGAACTTCAGTTACATAAATGGACATGCATCTTCTATACACGTAAGTTAATAACTCATGACTAGACCTTTTAATTTTTCAGTTGCAAATTGAAAACATCAATCAGTTCAACAGTGTAGCCCACTATCCCTCATTCCCCAAGACAGAATAACCATCACTATGATGTTGATCCCTTAAGCCTTAAGTTTCTGATTAACTGCCAAATGCTATGGTTACTTTCCTTAAAATTTGCTATCTTCATTTCTTGGGAACCCATCAAACACCTACCTAAGAGGAATTATCTATATCCTAGGGAGCCCAGTAAATTAATAAAGAGAATATCTCCATATTCAGATTCTGGAAAGCATCATACTGTAATGAAAAGAAAATAATTAATCGTAAAGTACCTTTTGACGACCATAGTAGCATCCATCAGGCTCAATTGACCCAAAGAAGTCCAGCTTCAAGAGACACCCTCTCGACTTATCATAACTCAGTCCTCTAATGGGAAAAGTTGAATCGTACTTAAATTCCATGCAAACCTCAGGATAGTGGAACTAAGACAATGACAAATAAACATATCAGGTTACACAGGAATAAAGCGTCAGCACCACAAAGTCTATCAGTATAGCTTCCATGGGTCTAAACTAACCTCGTTGACCATATGCTCCTTAGCAAGATCATATATCAAGTTCTGCAATTCTGACGAGTAATGTGCCAGCGTGTAGTCATAGTCAAATCCATAAACTTGAACGCTGTCCAATCTCAGGTTCTTATTGACATATATCCCTAATTTTCGACTAATCATTAACGCAACCGACACGACTAATCAAGCTCGAATGAGAAACAGAAAATGATGGACTGGCAAACCTTCGGGATTCATCTTAGGCATTTCTTTAAGTGTCTGTGGAATCTTGAGGAAACTCTGCTTTGCGGCATCAAATTCGCGCCGAATCTTTGCTATCTCATCATTATCAATCACAGAACCAGCATCACCACTCGCCTCTCCATCTTCCAATTTCAACAACGTTTTCTCCGGAGCAGAGATTGCTACATAACTCCGGAAACCTAAATTTGAGTAAAATGAACAGCTCCATTCATTCGTAGTAATCAACAGTTACACATTTACGGTAATTAAACAATACAAATCATACGCACTCCAGTGTAACCTAAATTTCATATATATATATATATATATATATATATATATATATATATGAAACCAAAATACAAAATATAATCAGGCATTGTTGAACAAATTCATATCGATTTAGAGAGAGAGAGAGAGAGAGAGAGAGAGAGAGAGAGGAAGAGAACCTTGTAGAACTCCAGGTGATGAAAAGCTCGTACTCTGCAACAAAGAAAATAGAGGATTAGAAGGAGCTTCACACAGAGATGGAAATCAGGAGAGAGAGAGAGAGAGAGAGACGTGAATGATGGAAGAGGAGAGAGGAAGCAGCCTGCGAAACGAGGCCATGAGAAAGGAAGGGCTTTTCAGCTTCGCATTCGAATTAGAGAAGAGAATGGGAAGAGCGGAGTACAGGTAGGGTGAAAATCAAGCACTGCCATTTTATCTTTTAGCTCAACTTGCTATACATTTTCGTCATAACTTTTTATTTCCGACCTTTTTGGTCACTCTTCCCGGAAAACTTTTGTATCATTTTCTTCCCCTTTTTTTCATTAATCTTCACTCGAAAATATCTGGTCATAGTGGGTAACCGTAGGGTATGTTTGGTACAGCTGGGGTTTTACAGAAAAACTGACTTCTGCTTATTTTTTAAAATAAGCTGCTGAAAAGTAAATTGGCTGAGTGTTTGGTAAACTGACTTTTTTTTGTGTTGTTAGTAGAAAAAACATTGGCAAAGTGTTTGGTAAACTGAAAGCTGGCTTGTGCTTTTTGTATGTAAATAACCAATTTAGACACAAAAGAAATTTTAACTTTAATTGAATGGTAATACTGATTAATTTGAAATTTTATGGCTAATTGAACGTGTTCTAGGAAATTCCAGATTTACATTTATTTCTCCTAGAACAAGTTCTCAGTACGTGGCTCTAGTGGTCGTCTAATAGTCCTGAAAAATTCATAAACTCTGGGTTCCAATCAAAAAAAAAACCCAGAAATTCTTCTGCCGACAACCCCTTCGTCGGAAGACAGAAAAAAATTCCCTCGCCGGCCTCTCCCTCGAGCCTCCTCTGACGCCTCCCCGCCGCGAAGCTGCTCAACCTCGACGAAGTCCGTCTAGCTAGCGACCCCTCAGCCCATCGAATTCGTTGTTTGCTCCCAAATCCGGCGCTGCAAATCCTGCCCAGTAGCCGAGCCCAGCGCCGCCCTCTAGCTCGACGACGGTTTCCAGTTTCCAACCCTCCACGCCTCGAGGTAGGGTGGGGAGGACGGAGTCGAGTGAGAAGGAGGAGCGATGGCGGCGAGTTGCTCGACGACGCCTCGAGGTGGGTGGGCAAGACGGAGTCGGAGAGGTGGTGGTGGGGAAATGTTTGGCTATCAATCCGACCACTACAAAGAGTGAGGGCAGCTCTGGCATTTTAAAAAATTCATTTAGCTGCAGTGCGGAAGTAGAAGCCAGCTTCCAAAAGCTGGGGTTCCCCTACTTCTGCTTTTAAGGGAAAAAAAGTCATAGTTTTTCTTAACAGCTGGTTAGAGCTGAGTTTACCAAACACTTTTATGCCCATAGTTTATAAGCAGGGGAGCTAAAAAGCCCCCCCAAACGCACCTGTAATCCTACAATTGAGAAAGACATGAACTTGTGACCAAGTGATACGACTATTGTATTTATAAGATCGAATGATTGATAACATGTTAATGGTAACTCTTGTATTGAAGTTATAATCTTCCGTCACAATCTCATGAATTTGTTGAACAAGTGATTGAGTTTATTAGTTTCTTATAAAATTATTGTAAGTTAGTCGATTCATTTTTTGTCGCCTGAAATGTATCACTGCCAATCGTAGTGTGAATTATACAAATAATATCGTCACACTCACTTCTACGTACCTCTCTTCAACATAAGCAATGTTACTTAGAATCGTGTCCATCAGTCCAGTTGTTGACTTTATAGACAACACTCTTTAGTTATCAAATGTAAGTTTTTCCATATTGATCAAATGTGAGCTTACAATACCTACAACTTCTCTAAGAACATAACTTAATTTGAACTCTATGAGTTTAGTTTGCTTTCAATTCGATTGTGTTCGCTTTGGTTTCCAATGGAAACTGATTTGGTCATCTCAACTGATGGCATGTTTACTTCACCGGAATGGAATTGTATTCCCCCATAATCGATTCAATTCCGATGTTTACTTGCGTAGGGGAATGGGATTTGTGGTGGGGCCCACCTTTCAAACTCGGAATGAATTCCGGGAGTGACCCGGATTTCTTTTCAAGAGAGGTTGGAATGGAAGAAACACAGCAGGAATCAACAATTTATACCGAAAATATCCTCATGCCAAACCACCCAACTCTACACATGCCAAGTCTCAGCAGCCTCTCATTCACGACAAGAGAAACGAAAAAACGTTGCGTCTGCTAGGTTAGTGTTCTTGATCTTTGTTATTCGATCATCCTCTCACTTTTGTTATCTTTACTACATCAAAAGTTGGCATGATCTATGTTGAAATCTTCACAAGGTAAAGCTTCAAACTTTATTGAAACCGAACTCTCAGATACCCAGATCCCAACTCTCAGTTTTAGCACTTTTGAAAGAGTATGAATTCTCAGATAGCCATATCCCAACTCTTGTGCGGAAATACCCACGACTTGTCTTAGTTGATAAGAAGAAAAATCTTTCACCAACAAAAGCTTGAGTTTTTCTGCTCCAACACTGTCCTACAACCCATGGATATTGGGGAAGCTTGAAAAACCTTATTGTGCCCACTTGTAGCTTCCTCAAGAGTGTGGTGCTCTCTGATGACCATGTCTTGTATATTTTGAAGCACAAGTCATTTTTTTACTGGAAATCTATCCAAGAATTTGATACCCAATGTTGAGCTTGTGAGGAAATTGGGCATGCCTCAGTCGTGTATTACTCATTTGATGACTACTTATGCTAATATTATGATGAGAAAGCCTGACTACTTATATCTCCATTTTTAGGTACTGAAATTACTGGGTTTGGTGAATTTTGAAGCTTTGAGCTGACCATCTTCGCAAGGCATTGCTTCTCTAGTTGGATTTGATATCTGGGTTTTTCTATATCCTGCTTGAAATGCATCCTGATTTGAAACTTATGTTTGAAACTTTCTGAATAGTTTGACTAATATGCTTAGATTGAACAATAATGTGTCTCTTCGAGTTATAAGAGTTCTATAGTTGCTGCAATAATGTGTCTCCTTGATGAGATCTTGCGTCTGTAATGGTTGAGAAAATTACAATCTGAAGACTGTCTTTGGTCTTCTTTTGAATCTTATATTAGATATTTTCCTTGGACTATCATATGTTATATAGCTTGGTTACTTGATTGAATAATTGGTTTTATGTGATGTAGATATATATGGCTCGTCTAAGTTTGTCCAGAAAGAAGAAAATACTTATCATCATTAATGCATTGCTTGTCTACATTCGAATACTATTTGCTGTGTGTGCTTACGATTATGCTTATATCAACTTAGCTGTAAAAAAACACCGTCAACCAAGTCGATCCTCAACCATTAGACTCTATAAACAAGTAGAGTACATGTATTCTCTAGTTTATTGGAGTGATGCTATATGTATTGATCAACTGCGAATGGATAGACAATCCTTTCATAAGTTGTGTCAAATTCTAGCTAGTAAAGGCCAGCTAAGAGCAACCAAAAATGTGTCAATAGAGGAGATGGTAGCCATGTTTTTAAATATTCTTACACACCATAAGAAGAATCGTAGCATACCTCTATATTTTACGAGGTCGGGAAGAACAGTTAGTAAGTACTTTCATGAGTGTTTGAAAGCCATGATTCGGTGCCAAAAGGACTTCTGGAAAAAGCCAGTACATGTACCTGAGGTCTCAACAGATATCAAATGGAAGTGGTTTAAGGTACATATGATTTGATTTTACAAAATTATTTAGTAATATATGCTTTATGTTCTTAAGACTAAAACTATTATTACATATACCTTAATGCAGAATTGTTTAGGAGCATTAGATGGAACACATATTAGGGTGAAAGTTCCAGAACGAGACAAGCCAAGATACAGAACAAGGAAATGTGAGATAAAAACAAATGTTTTAGGAGTTTGCTCTCAAGACTTGATGTTTATATATGTTTTACCGGGATGGGAGGGATATGCACATGATGCTCGTGTTCTTAGAGATGCTCTGAGTAGGAGAAATTGATTAAAAGTTCCTGACGGTAATTATCAAAACCAAAATTGTACTTATTACAATATTCAGTGCTTAAAATAATATTATACAGAAAATTAACATTTTTTTTTGTAACCAGGTTTTTACTACTTAGTAGATGCTGGCTACAGTAATGCAAAGGGCTTTCTTGCACCTTTTAGAGGGCAACGCTATCATCTCAATGAGTGGAGGGATGGAAACAGACCTGATTCGCCACAAGAATTTTTTAATATGAAACACTCAATTGCTAGGAATGTTATCGAGATGAGCTTTGGTCTACTAAAAATGCGTTGGGCAATTTTTAGGAGTCCATCATTTTATGATATAGTAACACAACGTCGTATAATATCTGTGTGTTGCATGATTCATAACTTTATAAGAAGAGAGATGGCTGTAGATCCTATAGAAGAGGAATATGATAGGCAACCGCCTGTTGAAGATGAGGAAGATGATGAAGATGATGACTATGTTGATACAACTGAGACCTCAAATGAGTGGACGATGTGGAGACAAATCTTGCAAATGAAATGTGGAATATATGGCGTGGAAATAGGAGATCGACATAATTATATAGTCATGTATTATGTATGAATGTAAACCGAATCTATTGAACTTGTTTCAATGTTGTTGTACTTGTTTTAATCTTTCTGATCTTTTACTTGAATCATGAAATTTGAATTATGAGTTTGCCTTTGTATTGTGCTTCATTGTGTTTCTTATTTTCAAGATGTCAAATTATTAGTATTGATCTATGAGGTTGTGATGTACTCACTTAAAAATTAAAATTAATTGAAAATTAATGATTGTTGTTTTACCTCTCATGTCACCAAACCCCAAGACTTCAAGCTGATTAAGTAACCAGAGTGAAATGTCAATTTCACATGAACTGAGTTCATTCAAATTGATCTGATGCTGCATCAATTGGGTTCCTCATAAAGATGATGATGTGCAATGTGTGAAAAAGAATGTTACAAAATTGGTAAAATAAAACATAAAATGATATTTTAAAAAGGTATTTTAGTAATTAATTTAAATTTAATTCCAATCAACAATCGTAATAATTTCATTCCCATTCCTCCCATATTATTCCATTCTGTTTCTCATTCTTTCCGATTCCTATTCTACATGAATTTCATTCCAAATAAGTAAACGTGCCTTTAAAAGAGCTTAAAATCCCTGGTTTGGTAAAAGTTAAACTTTTTACGGTTTCACCACTTTCTGAAAGGGCAGAATAGTTACTGTTTTACTTAATAAGCAGGAATCGAGACAATTGTCATCTAAAACCCTACTAAAAACCCTACTAAAAACCCTCACTACATTTACCTCAAAAAGGCAGATCCAGAACCAAATACCAGTACATACCAATGCCTCCCTTTCACTTCACCCTCCACTCCGCCCTCAAACCCCACCGCCACCGCCACCGCCACCGCCACGTCCCCCGCCGCACCTTCATCGACACCACCACCATAAACTGGGTCCGCGACCGCGGCCTCGACCACGTAGTCGAGCGCGAGAAGAATCTCCGTCCAATCATCAACATCAAAAACCTAATAAAATCAGAGCCGTCCAAATCCCTCCCCATTTCCCTCCTCACCCAATCCCGCCACTCCCTCCAAATTCCAACTCGCCCCATTGAATTCATCCGCCAATTCCCCTCAATCTTCCAAGAGTTCCTCCCCGGCGGCGTCTCCTCCGTCCAGCCCCACCTCCGCCTCGCCCCTCAGCTCCTCGACGTCGCCACCAAGGAGGATGATATGTACCAGACCACCTCGTACACCCACCAAGCCGCCGACCGTCTCTTTAAGATGTTGATGCTGGTGAGGACTAACAGACTGCCGCTAAGCATTGTTGAGCTTTTCAAATGGGATTTGGGGCTGCCGGAGAACTATGTCGAGACAGTCGTGCCGGAGTTTCCGGACTATTTCAAGATTGTGGTAGGGAAATACGGGCAGCCCGAGCTGGAGATGGTGTGCTGGAGCGATGAGATGGCCACTTCAGTTATGGAGAGGAAGGCGAAAGCGAAAAGGGGAATGCCGGTTGCGTTTCCAATGCAGTTTTCGAGGGGGTTTGAGATGGATAAGAAGATGAAGAAGTGGATTGATGAGTGGCAGAAGCTGCCGTATGTGTCTCCTTATGAGAATGCTGCTCATCTTTCGTCGCAGAGTGACAAATCGGATAAGTGGGTTGTTGCGGTTTTGCATGAGCTTTTGCATATTTTGGTGCCGAAGAAGACTGATAGGGAGAATATTTTGGCTCTTGGGGAGTATTTGGGGATTCGGTCGAGGTTTAAGAGGTCATTGCTTCACCATCCGGGGATATTGTATGTTTCGAGCAAGAACAGGACTTATACAGTTGTGTTGAGAGAAGGGTATAAGAGGGGTGCCATTATTGAGAATCATCCGCTGATGGATATAAGGAACGAATATATTCACCTTATGAATGCTGTGAAGGAAGACAATAAAGGGGTAGGTTTGAAGGAGAAGGAGAAGAAGAAGAGGAAGAAGGGAGTCGAAGATGTTAAAGGGGAGGATGTAGAAGAGGACGACGATGATGAAAATGAGGAAGAGCTGGAAGGAGAGTTGCATGAGCCGTCTGATGCTGATGTTGAACATGATGAGGTTGACGGTGAAGAGGGTGAAGAAGAGGATGAAGATGAGGACGAAGATGAAGAAGAGAGGATGACAAGCATTCAAATGAATGATGCTAATACTAAAGGAAGAATACCTTCAAGAAATGGTCGAAGAGGAAGTTCAGGTGAAAGAAGAGATTGGAAATCCGATAATGCTGAGAGAGGGAGGTCAGGTGGACAATACCCTGGTTGGAGAGGAGACAGAGTCTCACCTGCAATTTCTAGAAGAACACACGCTGATGGTAATGTCCGCGAGAATTCAAGAGAAGGATCTAATCGCTCCAGAAGCAGGGGGAGGTCTTCACCAGACAAGAAGACTTATGTTTAGAGAAAGTCGGATTGTTTCCTGCAACAACATTCTGATAGGTTTGTCTTTTGTTCTAGATATTTTACCTTATTATGAGCTTGGAAATATATTTGTCTGCTTCATAAATTTATGATTGACTATGACTGTTTATTTTCCTTATGCGTTCATTCTTACGATTAAAATCACCAATAAATAAATACCTTGTATATCAAGAAGATAACATTAAAAATTATGGCTTGGAGAGAGCTATTGCCTGTTTGATAGTTTAGAAGACCCCCCTACCGTGTTTCCGTAGGGAGCATATACTAGCATGAATAAGGTTACCATTTTCCTTTAGTGTTGCTTAAGATGTAACCTTGGGTGTACAGCTCTCTGGGAGATTGCCATTGCCCAAAATGAATAAGCTTTTCACTGAACTTTCAATTATAAATGCATCTCCTTGTTACTAAATAATGAAAAAGCAGACAAGCGAGGAATTAACCGAGCAAACAATTTACAAATGTCATTGCAGTGGTTCTCTTTACCTTTCCTAATGGCCACAGGGCAAAGACGTTTAATTCAATTAAAACGGTTCGTTGACAGATTTGCCTGCTCAGGCCTAGCATTCCCAGTCTTCCCACTACATACCTTTAGTAATTCACCTCTCCTATGGTTACATGACTTTTAGGTTTGTAGGATCATGTAGAATGGATGTCTAAATCCAAATTGGATAGAATCCTTTCCTGCTTGAGGTGTGATTTTTCTGTAGAGTTGTTACTATTCTGCTTCTTTAATTTTATTAAGACCATATGTTCTGTTGGTTTTATAAGGTATGCATAGGGCAAACTGTATTTTCCCCTGTTGAAGGAAACCTCAAGCTCTTTTTTCTCAAGAAATTAAAAGTACATGTAAATTAGACATGTCTTAAATAAAATTGAATGAACAGCATTGATTAAAGAATGAGCAAGATGCAGAGATAGATCTCTCTTTTTGCACTAACGATACTATATATTTCTTGTCAGGGGATAAGCTGAAATAGAACATCCTCTAACTATTTCAGGAAATTGAAAATTAACAAAGCTGTGTGTATGCTTCTGAAATACGTTCTGATTAAGTGGAAGATCCATTATAGGATGGGAATTGGTGGCTGTGGGGGTTTCTTTGAATTTTTTTTTTATTGCTCAAGGATATGTGTTTAGTTTATTTAGAAAGACGGAAGAGGAATTGTAACACAATTTTTTAAAACAGTATTTTCTAGACCCAACAATCTTTTGAGGGGAAAAAAAAGCATGACGATACATCCTGTTTTATGAAATTTGAACATCTGAGATTTAGGAGGAGAGAAAATGATAAAAAAGAAATAGTAGAGAATCCAGTTT
Source organism: Potentilla sterilis (assembly GCA_963682095.1). NCBI lineage: Eukaryota > Viridiplantae > Streptophyta > Magnoliopsida > Rosales > Rosaceae > Potentilla > Potentilla sterilis. Next base: position 37,384,969 of record OY821758.1, read on the forward strand.
CTACATTATGAGATGTATGACTTATGATGTGAGGTAAGAAATTCAATTTCGCCTTAGTAATGGAGGTTAACGAATTATTATAAATATTCTTAGTTTAGCATTCGTAACGTTGCGAATCATATGCCTAATGAGATTCCTTAGATGTTAATGCCTTGAAAAGAGTAATGTGTAGGTTGTCAGGATATGAGAAGTCATCATTTTTTTTTTCCATGTTTTCCATTGCTTGTTGAAAGCATAATAGCATATCAAGCTATGTACAGCCTGTTTGGTATATAAGAAGATATTTGCTTCTCTTATGAAATCACTGATCCTGACAGCAATTTGGTAAAGCAGTGAAAGGTAGTTTTTCATTTCTTCTACTAAGGAAAGGGGTTGATCGTTTGATGAACTTCTTCATCTTTCTGAAATATCCTTCTTGTTTCAAGCATATCACCATTTTCCCCCCATATCTTTACCCTATTAGGTTCCTTCATCTTCTCTATTTCTGGTCCAGTCTTCTTGTTTTCCTCTTGTGGTGCAGTTCTTCCTAGGAATAGCATGGCCCAGGTTATATGCTTTTGACAGCAATATTCTTACATTTCTTTTTTGCATGACTAATTTGTCCCTTTTCCTGCTTGTTTTTGGTAATTAGATTCATTAGAATTTTTCATAGAATACAAACTGAATCTTGACCAAAGTTTCCTCCTTTATCTGCTAAATTACCTGATTTGCTTATGAAATAATTTCAGTTGGCATGATGTGTCCGTGAAGAAAACATGCATCCGCCAAAAGTGACCGTGAAGACTACTGGAGGATCTGTGTGCTTGAGAAAACTTTTATCTCCAATGGTAGTGAGAATAGACTGTTATGAGTTGTAGGGGCTTCACTATTTAGTCTAATCATTGACACTGATATGAATTCTTTTCTTTCTGTGTTAGGAAAGTGTATATGATCCATTCTCTTTGATATGGTTAGTGAAAAGATCAGGGAGATCATACAAGGGATGATACGGAGACCAAGAATTGGATGATTTTGAAAACGTAATAGGGCTGCAAAATTAATGAGACCATCAATTTGGGAGTCATAGACATTCTGATGCGCACATGTTTATTACTTTTATTTAATTTTTAGTTGTTGGAAGCCTCCAAACATCAGGAAATGCATCCATAATCCTTACTGAAGAACCAGTTCAATAGAAATTTCACCAACTCTTGTACCTTTTGTTCTTCACGCTATGATTCATTACATGCGTAAACTTCGACTTAAAGGGCATTGATCACCTGTCTTCTCTTTGTTGAATACACTGAAGTGGATCTACCAAGTAATGCTGATTTGACCATCTTATGGTTTTTGCTTTGAACTGGTGGCTACCTTTTCACATCCTTTTTCTGTTCTGCTTATAATTGTGCATTTGCTGGCTGTTTAGTGCAATCCAGGTTGTTTTCTCATGAGAGAACTATTTCTTGCTGTTTTTGGTTGCCTGCTGTTGTTGTCGAACCAAAGCAACTGATTATATGGGTTAAGTGTAAACAGTTTGGATGTACATGGGAGAAGTGCAAAACATCTTTAAGGAGGGTCAGTGTAGTGGTGTACCGTGTCCGGTTCAACTAAAGCAAATTATGGAGAAAATGAAAACAATTACTTGCATCATTAATCTAGTTTCTATGCTTATACAGGATCTTAAGACCCTTAGCTGTAAAGGAAAAAATTTCCAGGAAATAGCATTCTACAGCTTCCTAAAATCTTTTACCTTTCTCACCTGGCACAATTATAACAATACAATCAATTATAAATTGTGTTTTGTATTGATTTAAAGTTGAACTACATGCTAACAACGAAGAATAATGATGTTCTTTCTCAGAATTGCTAGTGTTGTAGTCCTGTGCGCTTTTTCACCTTGGCATGTTAAGGTTTGAGTGGGTTAAAATGTTATACCCTAAGGAAAACTTTGATAGAATTCAGCCTTGTTTTTTTCTTCTGGATGCTATCTCTGCTGCCCAAGCTTTGCCTACATCAGTCTGGAACTTCCCTGCACAAGAGTTTAGTTGTACAAAACTTATGTAAGCCTCTCGTAGAGTAAATCACAGCAATACACATGCGTAAATGCCACAATATATTAGACTGACGCTCCGAACATCATTCTCATTTGGGGGTATGAGTTATTAATGAACAAACAATTGCAGCTGCCAGTTAATGGAGCAAATATAGAGGCACATGTGTATCAGTTCAAAAGATTAGAGAAAAATGAAAGCAAAAGAAAAAATTGGATATGGATGCAGATTAGATCAAAGACGAAAATGTATATACCAGCAGTTGACTGGAAAAACTCTTCCAAGTCCTTTCCTTGATCTGCATAGAATGAATAAAAAGAAGACTTTAGCTAGAGATAGGAATCTTTCATAAGTGCACACTGCATGTAAGTACAGCCTTTATATTCTTGCATGTAAGTACAGCCTTTATATTCTTGCATGTAATTATAGTTGAGTGCCACAAAATATTTGTAATTAGTTAGTATTGTGTTTTGAAAAAGTAACAGTATAATCGATACCCTAATACCAAATTGATAACCCAACAGAGAACACCCTCACCATTCTCATATTCCAAGGCTTGAAGTATCATCTCCACCTGCATGAAAGAAACAGGTTATAAAGGATAAGCCAGTTTACAAAGTACCACGAAGAAAAATTTGTACCGAGTACTAACTATAGTAAACAAATTACTACCTCAATTAAGTTATGAACAACATTTAAGTGCTTGCAACTTCTCATCCAATCATATATTTTTAGTCAAGTGCTATATCAAAGAAATTGTCTGTATGACTGCCCATAAAAACAGCTCTTGAAGTTTCCATTGACCCACACATAACCTATATCATCCTTAATTTTTAATTTTTCAGCTTTAGTAATTGTGAAAATTCTCTGGTCAATTTCTATCAGATTCTCACAAAAAATGGAAGCAACCCTAGACCAGGTCAGTGAACACCGTTGTAATTTGGAAGTGATGAGTACTTATTCTACATAAATGTCTTCCAACATCACATATACGACAATCATCAGCTGGCCACCTATACATAATTTTCACCACATATGACTGGAAACTAATCGAAGGAAGTGCTGAAGGTGACTCATTTAGCAGGAGATATGAACGGGATACATACCTTGTCAAAGTCCTTGACAATTTTAGCTTCTGGGGAGGAATTTCCCTCATACTCCAACCACAGTTCACCAAGTTCCTTAGCTGAAATTCGAAGTGTAAACAACCAAACTATAAGAAACAGTTCTCACTTTCAGGTATAATAGTTGCAAATCTGAAAATTTGAAAAATACTAGTTTAATACCAATTGAGCCTCCACCAAGTAATTTGCACATGTGGTCTATTGCCTCTTGTTCTCGTCGGCTCTTCTCTTCCTTCGGTACCCCATCTGAAGGGGTTATATCCCCAACAATGGCTACGCAAGAAATCTTACACGATCAAAACTTATAACTCGACAATCAACAAATCGAAATCATTTATTTTTCTAGAAATAGATAACCACTCTAACACTCGAAAACTAAGTTCCACGGTAGGGTATATTGTTTCCAGAATGTCAATCAGCACAAACTCAAAAAGTAGAATCTTCCAATTCGAAGTTACCATTTCGTTAATAACATGTCATGGTACATTTTTAAATATGACTACAATGTCCACATCCTCATTTCAACGTGGAAAACAACAATGTAGAGACTTAGGGTTATAAGTTTCACCTTCAGCAATGTCATGAACAATAGCGATCTTTATGCACCTGAAACAATATAAAACCGAAACTTAGAACAAACAGAGTAGTATCAGAATAGAAACCGAAACAGAAATGTGATCACAAAACTCAACTTGTCACGATTGAGGCCAGGAATATCGGAAGCAATGAGAGCCATCAGACCCATGCGGTACATATGGTCAGCTATAGACTCCGGATCCTTCACACTTCTCTTAACCCATCCAGCTCTCTTCGTCGTCTTAAAATCACAATTACAATCACAGTGAGAAGCACATTTGAAATCCAAAACGTGAAGGAGAAGGTGTGAGATTGATTACCTTAAGGCGGTGACAGAGGGTGAGGAAATCAATGGCGGAGGAGGCGGGAGGAGGAGACGAAGAGGTTGGGTCACCGCCGGTGGAAGACGACGGTGATGAGGAAGCTTCGGTGGCCATGCGATGAAGCCTAGAAGAAGAAGGAGGAGGAGGAGAGGTGAGTGTGGGCTTGAAGGATGTGAGGGGAGAGGAAAAGAGAGAGGAGGGTGTGAGGAGGAGCGATTTACTGAGGAACACTCTGCTCATTTTTGTTTTCTATTTGTTTTCCTTTTTCGATTTGCCTTTTTGCTTTCCTCATATATCACCCAAATTTCTGTTTTATATTTTATTTTATTTTTTTTGTGAGAAAGACCCTAATTTCTGTTTTATATTTTATATTATTTTTTTGTGAGAAAGACCCAAATTTCTTATTTTTTCAGGTCTAAACAAATCCAAAGATTTGGTTATAGCGTCATGGAGCACATTTGTAGATGAATTTTTTAAAAAAGAGAATAATATGATGATTGATAAATAATTAAAACAACAATATATTAGAACAAAGGACCATCTCAATCTGAAAATAAGAAAAAAAAATCCATTCTTTTTCACTTAATAAAAAAGGACATAATTTTAATATGTTTATCATAAAAGATTCCATTCTATTTCACTTAATAATAAAAAGAGACTGTTTTTCGTTTTTGTTTCTGCACAAACCCGTAGGCCTAATGGAAACTGATGAATCAAGATGTGATCTCCTCCTGCGAACCTGCTAACTAAGGGGAATACCGGGTGGGCCGGTCTTCTCCTCTCCGATGCCTAAGTTAGTACAGTTGGGATAAATAGATAACTTAAGCAAGAGTGATAAGCAGTTGGAAAGATCAGTTACCTATTAAAGAGGGTAGTTGAGGCCCTTATATAGGTGGTCGGGCGTGAGGTCTGGTCTTACTCTTCGATGTGGGACTGGTTTCCTTCTGTTCGTATACACAAGGATAGCTCTGGTGGCCTGTTCGGCAGGCTGGCGTCCCCGGTCCCCGGGCCCCTGGTCACAAAGTAGACTGCTGGACCTCGGGTCCGGGTGCTGGTGATCCTGCTCCGGGCCTCAGTCCGGCCCCGGACGTACTGGCTGCGGGTCTGTGGGCCTATGTAGCCCCTCTGTGGCTACTGTCAACAAGTCTCCCAAGTTCTCGGTCAAGTGCAATCTTGAATGGAGACTTAATATGTCTCGCTCCTGTCCCGCAGACCCGCAGGGTTGCCGACCCAACGGTGCCCAGTCTACCAAGTCCGCATTGAAGATTGGGCGTGACCGGGCTTTCGGGCAGAGAAGGCGTGGTGATGTGAGTACCTATTAATGATGACGTGCGTCAATTATGAGTATGTTTGCAATACTAATGGTATTTTGCTCAAGTGTTGTCGTGCTATGAGTATGGAACGGGGTGAAACCCGGACGAGTGCATGGGATGATGATGTGAGGGCTCGACCGGTGGACTGCCATGTCGGGACGAGTCCCCCAAGTTCCTAGGGTAAAATTGCTGCCAACGGTGAGGAGTAAGCGTGGGGTAATATACATGGTTGCTAGCCTGCGGGGAGGCCTGTTGGAGCGTGGAATAAGCCAACAGGTACCCCGGTGGGGTGTTGCGGCCATGTTGAAGCACCGGTTAACACCTGCTAGTTCTTCTCAGCTTGTGTTGGAATAAGCGTGAGGTAATGTGCAGGTTTTCTAGCCAGCGGGGAGACTTGTTCTGTGTTAGAGAAACAATCTGCCCGGTGGGGTGGCGTGGAGATAACAAGTCTCACCATGGATCCCCAAATTTATCACAGTTCAGTGTGATGTAGAGTTTTTAGCCTACTGGAAGAGTTTGCATGTGTTAGATGTAAACTCTCCCGGGTTTATAAAGCCCATGTGTTTGAAGCCTTGAGTTGTTGCTGGCTTGTCCTTGCCCGCAAGGGCGAAGGAGAGTGACTAAACCGGTGGAATGCCATGGAGCCAGTTGAATGGTAAATAACCGGTGGGATGCCATGGAGCCGGTTGAATACTACATAACCGGTGGGATGCCATGGAGCCGATTCAATACTACATAACCGGTGGGATGCCATGGAGCCGGTTGAATACTACATAACCGGTGGGATGCCATGGAGCCGGTTGAATACTACATAACCGATGGTGTGCCTTTCCTTGATTTGAGGTTGACTTTTAGGGAAGTGGGGGGGGGGGGGGGGGGGGGGGTGGACGCCTCGGTTCTCGCTTCTACCTCCCCTAACTTCCGCATGTAGGCGGGACAGGTGGCTGACATGCAATGAAGGAGAGAGCCCATCAGTCCCATAAGTTATGATGGCGTGGGAACTTTATCGATGCTGGGACACGTGTCCGTAGGGAGCGGTCTGAGATGGAGGGAATCTGCGGCTGGGGTTGCCTCTCCTTTTTGATTGCCCTAATTATCAACAAGGTGTAGTTTTGCCGCCTATAAGATGCTTCGCACCCCCCTCCTCTCCTCCTGTCGTATTTTGTTGAAGCTCGGCTCCTCGTCTGTCGTCTGTCTGCGTTGTTATCTTGCTACACAACTAACTGGGCGTAGGGTAAATTCTGTTCTTAGGTTTTATGGAATCTGGGAGGTCAGCCAATCCTGTCGGTGCCGGCTTTGCATCGACGGGAGGGTCCATGAGGTACCAGCTGTTGGATGGCGACAGGGTGATTTTTTGTGACGAGCCGACCAGAAGCATGACTGCTGGCGAGATAAGGGATTTTCGGGCGTAGTGGGGCATTGACTCCTCCGTTAAGCTCCGGGGCCTGCATCCCGGGGAACTGGCCTGCAACCAGGAGGAGGGTTGGGTTGCCGTTTTTGAGGATCAATTTTGGCACGGGCTATCTCTGCCGCTGCCGAAGTTTGTCCAGTATGTGCTGAGCCTGATAAATGTCTCCCCCGCCCAGCTTCCTAGCAACCAGTGGAGGCAGTTGCTTGGTCTCGGGTGCTTATTCAGTCTTAGCAACATGGACTGGCCCACGATAAATGAGTTCCGGGCGCTATATAAGATTCTCTACTGCAAAAAGGCCCAGGCCTCCGGCTGTGTCAATTTTGCCGCGCGGGACTTCGATCCTCCCATCACTCACCTACTGTCGTCGGTTTCGAATGTTTGGAGGAGACAGGTTGTGATGGCCGGGGGTAGGTGGCAGCGTAATTCGAAGAGCTTTCGGGTGCCCGGGGCTTATCAAGCTATCGACGATCAGTCGTACCGGTTAGTCGACTTGGAGAGGCAACAGATAGCCCGGCTTTTTGTTTGCTGGGACAATCTGGGCCGGAGCTCTTACAATTTCATCCGGTGGAATGTGTTGGAGATATGCGAGATGGGAAAGAAACCTGGTAAAGTGCCTTGCACTGTTGTTTTGTGCGCTCGTATTTTATTCTAACCGCTCGGTTTATTGATTTGCAGCTAATGCCCCCCGGCTCGCTGTTCGGAGCGAGGAGACTGTCGAGGCGGATGACGAACTTGTGGCCCAGAGGTTGATGGAGATGGGGGGGGGGGGGGCTGGACGCCTCGGTTCTCGCTTCTACCTCCCCTAACTTCCGCATGTAGGCGGGACAGGTGGCTGACATGCAATGAAGGAGAGAGCCCATCAGTCCCATAAGTTATGATGGCGTGGGAACTTTATCGATGCTGGGACACGTGTCCGTAGGGAGCGGTCTGAGATGGAGGGAATCTGCGGCTGGGGTTGCCTCTCCTTTTTGATTGCCCTAATTATCAACAAGGTGTAGTTTTGCCGCCTATAAGATGCTTCGCACCCCCCTCCTCTCCTCCTGTCGTATTTTGTTGAAGCTCGGCTCCTCGTCTGTCGTCTGTCTGCGTTGTTATCTTGCTACACAACTAACTGGGCGTAGGGTAAATTCTGTTCTTAGGTTTTATGGAATCTGGGAGGCCAGCCAATCCTGTCGGTGCCGGCTTTGCATCGACGGGAGGGTCCATGAGGTACCAGCTGTTGGATGGCGACAGAGTGATTTTTTTGTGACGAGCCGACCAGAAGCATGACTGCTGGCGAGATAAGGGATTTTCGGGCGTAGTGGGGCATTGACTCCTCCGTTAAGCTCCGGGGCCTGCATCCCGGGGAACTGGCCTGCAACCAGGAGGAGGGTTGGGTTGCCGTTTTTGAGGATCAATTTTGGCACGGGCTATCTCTGCCGCTGCCGAAGTTTGTCCAGTATGTGCTGAGCCTGATAAATGTCTCCCCCGCCCAGCTTCCTAGCAACCAGTGGAGGCAGTTGCTTGGTCTCGGGTGCTTATTCAGTCTTAGCAACATGGACTGGCCCACGATAAATGAGTTCCGGGCGCTATATAAGATTCTCTACTGCAAAAAGGCCCAGGCCTCCGGCTGTGTCAATTTTGCCGCGCGGGACTTCGATCCTCCCATCACTCACCTACTGTTGTGGTTTCGAATGTTTGGAGGAGACAGGTTGTGATGGCCGGGGGTAGGTGGCAGCGTAATTCGAAGAGCTTTCGGGTGCCCGGGGCTTATCAAGCTATCGACGATCAGTCGTACCGGTTAGTCGACTTGGAGAGGCAACAGATAGCCCGGCTTTTTGTTTGCTGGGACAGTCTGGGCCGGAGCTCTTACAATTTCATCCGGTGGAATGTGTTGGAGATATGCGAGATGGGAAAGAAACCTGGTAAAGTGCCTTGCACTGTTGTTTTGTGCGCTCGTATTTTATTCTAACCGCTCGGTTTATTGATTTGCAGCTAATGCCCCCGGCTCGCTGTTCGGAGCGAGGAGACTGTCGAGGAGGATGACGAACTTGTGGCCCAGAGGTTGATGGAGATGGGGGAGATGTCCTCGAAAACCGTTGTAGATCCGGACACCCTAGAGAGCACGATGCATAGTACTCATGTGCCGCTCATGTTTCCGGATTCCCACTACGGTCGGCGGCTGGGCGGTGAGGAGAATGCTCCACTTGTTATTCGGGATGTAGGATCGGTGGGCTCACCAGGTCCGGAACCTCTAGCGCTGCCGGTGGGGATAAGAGCCCGCGGGAGAGAGAGGCAGCGGAGATGACTTGGTACCGCAGAAGCTGTCTTGGCGAAGCTCCGGCCAAGAGGGCGAGGATGTTTGATACCGGGGCGTCAAGCTCGGCCGGTGGAGGGTCAGCATTGGTTCTGGCGGAGGGAACCGGTGGCCGAAGGAGTAGGGAAACCGTTGAGCCAGAAGCCGATCGCGGCCCTGGTGACGGTGGTTTGTAGGTTCGTGGCATCTACCATTGAGGCCTTGGGACTTGATCGGGAGGCCGCCGGAGATGTGCGACCGGGCAAGAGCAGGAAGAAAGCTGTGGAATTGGGTCTTCGGGTAAGTCTGATCGCGTACCTGTGTGGCACTGAGGTTCTTCTGCGCTCCCTCTCCCTTTTTGTGCTACGAGCTAATGTTCTTCTTTTGTGTACTTGTACCAGCTGGTTCATAGCCTTTACGCCACTGAGCCTAGTGAGAAGACTCCGGTTTTGGAGAGGCAAGTGGAGGACCTCACCATGCAGCTGTCATTGGCGAAGGCTAAGCTTGCGCAGGAGAGCGAGGAGGCTGGGCGACTGGCGGTCGCTCGGGAAGAGAGGATTATGGAATTGGTGGCGAAGATTTTGGAGCTGCAGACCCAAGTAACAGCAGTCCTCAAGGGAGGGGAGAACCTCGTAGAGTCCCAACTTGCCGAAGCCGCTGATAAAACTATTGACGATTTTCGGGAGTCGGTGGAACTTGCAGAGATGCTGGAGGCCGCCTGTGCGAAGGGTATAAATGATGCGTATCTGGAGTGGAGGGAGAAAGGGTGGCTTGATACCGAGCGGATGGAGGCTGAGGTCTTGGCCGAGAAGTTGGAGCAAGAGCGGTCTCTCAAGGCTGGTGGGTCAGGGATTAGAGGCTCCGGTGGCGCTGATTAGCGGTTTTTTTTAATTTTTTTTTATACTTGGCAGATGTATCTACTTTGTAACCAGCTGTAGTTCATTCTAGAGGCAGTGACTATCTGTATTGCAACGATGGTACTAAATACAGTACTGTCCATTTTTAAGACAGTAATCTCACTTAGGGTAGAACCGCAGATGCTGGATATTCCATGGGAGGGTGGAATAGATGCCTTCGGTGTCTATGATGTGGAATGTCGCCGGACCTGCGGCTGCGGTGATTTGGTAGGGCCCTTCCCACGTTAGCTCCAAGACCAGCGGCTTTTTCTGAACTTTCTTCATCACCCAATCCCCCACTTGCAACTTCCTTTCCCGGACCTTTCTGTCATAGTATCGAGCGACCCGTTGCTTGTATGTTTGGTTTCGCATATGCGCTTGGTCGCGCCGCTCCTCAATGAGATCTAGGTTGAGCCGTATGCCCTCGGCGTTTGTTTCAGCGTCGTAATTCTCGACCCTGCCGCTGGGCATGTCGGTCTCTACGGGGAGTACCGCTTCGCTCCTGAATGCCATGCAGAATGGGGTCTCCCCTGTTGCTTGGGTTGCTGTCGTCCGGATGGCCCATAGAACCGCGGAGAGTTCCTCAGCCCAACATCTTTTTTTGTCATCGAGCTTCTTCTTGGGGAGACTTTTGATAATCTTGTTGACCGCTTCAACCTGGCCGTTGGTTTGCGGGTGCGCCACTGAGGTGAACAACATCCGGGTTCCCATGGAGGCCTTGTACTGGATGAGATCAGCATTGTTGAACTGTGTCCCGTTATCCGTGACTATGGTCTGCGGCACCCCGAACCGGCAGTAGATGTTCTTCCATAGGAATTTTTTCACCCGTTCCTCGGTAATCTTGACTAGGGGTTCCGCCTCGACCCACTTTGTCTGATAGTCAACGGCTACGATGGCGTACTTGTATTCTCCCACAGCTATTGGGAAAGGGCCAATGATGTCTAGCCCCCACTGTGCGAACGACCATGGCGCTAACATAATTGACAACGAGATTGCCGAAGCATGAGGTGTAGTGGCATACATGTGGCACTTGTGGCAGCCGCCTAATATTTATCTCGAAGCTGCTGCCATGTCTGGCCAAAAGTATCCTGCCCGTAGCGACTTATGAGACAGGGATCGGGCGCCAGAATGGTTACCGCACACTCCTTCATGGATTTCTTGCATGATGGCTTCTCCCGCCTCTTTAGTTACACATTTTAGATGGGGGAAGCTGTTCCCTCTTCGGTACAACTTGCCGCCGAGGAGGCTGTACCTGGCACACCGCTGGTGTAGCCTCCTAGCCTCTACTTTATCCTGGGGGCTGGTTTTGTCAACCAGGTATTTAATTATCGGATCCATCCAGCTCGGTGGCGCCTCCTCTACCGCAAATATCTCGGAGATGGTCTTGCTTATGCTCGGTTTCTGGAGGGTTTCAATCTTAGCTCTTCGGTACTCTGGTGGGTAGTTTCCGGCTGCCAACCTTGCTAGGGCGTCCGCATCCCTATTTGCCTCCCGGGGTATATGCTGAATCGTTGCGCCCTGGAATGGCTCGATCAGGGTTTTGGCCAAAGCCTGGTAGGAGGCTAATTGGGGTTCCTTGACTTCGAACAGCCCGTTCATCTGGTTTACCACCAGGCTCGAGTCACTGTATATTTCCAAGGATGTGATCCCCATTTCCTTGGCTAGCTGCAAACCGGCTATGAGGGACTCATATTCAGCGGCGTTGTTGGAAGTATTGAAAAGGAACCGCAGGGCATACTCGTATGACTGGCCATCGGGTGAGGTTAGCTTGACGCCGGCTCCACTCCGCTTACTCGTTAAAGAGCCGTCCACATAAAGCTTCCAACCGCTGGGGAGGCCTGGTTCGACCTTTATGGCTTGAACTGTTTCGGTGCCCTTGGACCGGCCGGAATGCGCTTCTACTGCCATCGGGGTGAGTTCGCATATGAAATCCGCAGCGGCCTGGCCCTTGATGGCCGTTCCCGGGGCATAAGTTATATCGAACTCTCCCAACTCGACTGCCCAACGTATGAGCCTGCCGCTAGTATCCGGTCTTTGCAGGATCTGCCGTAGAGGGTGATTGGTATACAAGGTGATGGAATGAGCTTGGAAATAGTGCCGGAGCTTCCTGGCGCTGACGATCAGGGCCAGAGCCAGTTTTTCAATGTCAGTGTATCGGCTTTCGGCTCCGGTAAGTCCCTTCCCTAGCTACATAGTATACCGGGAGATCGAGCGTGCCCTCCTTCCTGACGAGAGCTGCAGAGACGGCCGTTCCTGATGCAGCTATGTAGAGGTATAGCATCTCGCCCGGCACCGGTTTGGATAGGAGAGGTACTGCAGACAGGTATGTCTTGATGGATTGGAATGCCGCCTCGTGCTCCACCGCCCAGTGAATTTTCTTGAACTGCTGTGCTTTGAGCAGTTTAAAGAATGGGGCGCACTTATCGGTTAGGCGGGAGATAAATCTGGCCAGGGCGGCCAGTTGGCCGGTCAACATCTGAACCTGGTTTCTTTCCCTTGGTGTTTCCATGTCTAGGATCGCTTGGACCTTCAACGGGTTAGCTTCTATCCCCCGCTGGCTGATATTGTGGCCTAGGAACAGGCCCTCTGAAATCCCGAAGATGCACTTCTTCGGGTTCAGGCGCATCCCAAACTTGAGCATCTTACCGACGACTACTGCCAAGTCTCGGACGTGGGCCCCTGCGGTCAAGCTTTTGACTAGCATGTCATCCACGTACACTTCCACCGTTTTACCCATCTCCTGCTCCAACATGCGGTTTACCATCCGTTGGTATGTAGCCCCGACGTTCTTTAGACCGTACGACATCCTCTTGTAGCAGTAGGTCCCTCGGTCAGTCGTGAACGAGGTGTGCTCTTCATCGTCCGGGCTCATCCTTATCTGATTGTATCCGGCGTAGGCATCCATGAAGCTGAGTAGTTTAAAACCGGATGTGGAGTCTATAAGCTGGTCTATTCGGGGGAGCGGGAAGCTGTCTTTTGGGCACGCCCGGTTTAGGTTGGTGAAATCAACGCACATGCGCCACCGGTCGGGTCCCTTCTTTGGGACCATAATCACGTTGGCGAGCCATCAGGGATACTGGACTTCCTGGATGAAACCTATGCATCTCAGCTTCTGCACTTCCTCTCTGATCGCCTCATACTTCGCCAGGCTGAAGGACCTCCTTTTCTGCCTCACCGGGGGAACGTTGGGCAACGAATTTAGCCGGTGGACGACTATTTCTGGGGATATGCCTGGCATGTCCTCGTAGGACCATGCGAACACTGAACTGTGGTCTCGTAGAAAGGTGATGAGCTCTTGCCTGACAGCCGGGGCGAGCTTCGTTCCTATCACCACTTTTCGTTCCTGGTGATCCTCCGAAATGGAGATTTCTTCTGTTTCTTCCATAGCCGACAGTCGTTTTAGCTTCTCGTCGTCGGAGTCGGTGTCATCACGGGGGTCAATACTCGGATCTGGTACTGGCGCTTGTTGAGTAGCCGTGAAGACCTCGGTCCGCTTTCTCCCGTGGGCCAGGGCCTCCGCATAATATCTGCGAGCGATCTTCTGGTCCCCGCGTATGGTAATGACGCCGGCGGGTGAAGGCATTTTTAACATCAGCATATGGCCGACTATGAATGTTTTCAGCCTCCACAACCTCGGCCGACCGATTATGCCAATGTATGAGGACAGGCAATCCACGATGATGAACTCCAGGTGCTCCTTCCTCGTCCTATCTCCCTCGCCGAAGATTAGCGGCAGGTAATCCGATCCCAAAGGCTGGACCACCTCGCCGGAGAAGCTTATCAGCGGCTCGTTATCCTGGGATAACTTGCCCCTTCCCCGGTGCAGCCCCTTGTATACCTCTCGGAACATCACATTGACAGAAGCCCCGGTGTCGATTAACATGCGGCTGGTTATCCAGTGGTCTATTTGGACCGTAATGAGGAAGGGATCGTTGTGCGGTTAGATCAGATCCTCCGGTTCTTCTTCCTCATAGAACGTGGCCGAGTTCCATCCGGTTTTAGCGGCCTAGCCGCTTCCTCCCCCAAAGGCATATATTTCCTTTCCCCGGATCGACCTTAAGCACCGCTTCTTCGAGCTCCGGGTGAGTTGATCTATGTGGTCCCCACCATGTATCATATTTATGCTTCCATACACCTCGATCCCCCCGGGGACTCGGGTGCGTATGCTTCCTACTTCTCGGGCACCCTGCCTGTCCCTTTGCGGGTCATCTGTTCGGACTCGGCCGTCCACAACCGTTCTCTGGGGTCGGTGGTCGTTAGTCCGGAGGGTTGGATCATCGGGTTTTCCTGCTGGCATAATGGCCAGGGCCCACGGTTGTCGCCCTGCTGGCGCTGCTGCCATGGGTCGTGCCGGTCGCAAAGGCGGTGGTCTTCCACCTGCCCATGAACTGCTGTCGCCGCTCTGGCGGGGTCGCCAATCCTCCCATACTTCGGCTTTCTTACTGGTCGTAGGCGTACAATTGCGATCCTGTCGCCCGACCTTGTTTTCACGGGAGGGTGTTGGTAATAGGTCATCAGACCTTCGCTTGGGCATCTTATCCCCATACGTCTCATGTTCCGCTTGGGCGCGCCTGACGGCCACGGCCATTAACTCGTCGTACCCCAGTGGCTCCTTTACTCGCAGGGCGTACAAGAGTTCTCCGGGCCTTAACCCCTGCTTGAATGCGATCTTAGCGATCCTTTTATCCAAGTTTCTGACCCCGGCCGAAAGTGCACAGCGGTTCGCTGTCAGTCTGCATGCAATCGAAAATGATCGTTGACGTTTGGGCCGCCTTGGCTCTAAGGATGAATCGGCCGACAAATTATCAGCCAGCTGTTCGAATGTTTCCACCGAGTTTACTGGCAGCTCGTAGAACCATCCCAATGCCTCCCCTGAGAGTGTCTCTTGGAACACATTGCAGCACGTGGCATCTGAGTAGCCCTTTGTGCCCGTTTGTGACTTAAAACTGTCCAGGTGTTGGTATGGGACTTTTGGTTACCAGATCTTCCGGATTCCCTAACCCGGTGTGGAAAAGGTCCAGTGCGTTCGTTGAATCGCGCACCGTCCTGCGGTCGCACCGTCCTTTTCTCGCTGGCCTCCAACCGGTCCTTTATGTCCGGCACCGAGGCAGAGAGCGTCTGAAGCGTCCTCGCGGTAGAGCTGTCTTGCTCGCCCGATGCCAAGTTCGTTCGGTACGGTGGCTCAACCGGCCCGGAATTCCTCAGAGCTTCCGGAAAGAGTGGAGTGGGCAAATGCGCAGTCTTTCTCCTTCCCGTAGGCTGTCCCACTTCTAGGTGCGGGAACTCGTCACCTTTATTTGCGGGCCGCGATGCCGCCAGAGAGGTGTCCTGCCGGTGCCCTTTCTCCAGGGCCGCCAATAAGGCGATGTTTACCGCTTCTAACTCTTGGCACCGGGCATCCGCCCTTAGTCGGTCTCGATTGCCCTCCTCTCGCAATCGCGCGACTTCTGCCTTCATCTTTTTTATCTCCCCCCCCCCCCCCCCTCATCGTATTGGTCAGGTTTGTCTGTGCCCCGGCGATCGAGGGTTCCGTCCCGGTCGGGAGAAGGGACAAACCTCGTGTTGACCTCAGTTTTAGAGTTTTGGGCCCGGTCAGGGACCCAGACTCGCTCTTTCAGCCCTCTCCCGCCAGCTTTCATCTTCCTTCCCTCCATGGCCTCCGGATCGTGGACTTACTTTCAAACTGCCTTCCAAAGGATCGATCGGGTTCTACCCTCCGGTAGAGCAATGCTACTTTTTCGTGGATCAAATGCTTCCCACAGACGGCGCCAATTGTTTCTGCACAAACCCGTAGGCCTAATGGAAACTGATGAATCAAGATGTGATCTCCTCCTGCGAACCTGCTAACTAAGGGGAATACCGGGCAGACCGGTCGTTTCCTCTCCGATGCCTAAGTTAGTACAGTTGGGATGAACAGATAACTTAAGCAAGAGTGATAAGCAGTTTGAGAGATCAGTTACCTATTAAAGAGGGTAGTTGAGGCCCTTATATAGGTGGTTGGGCGTGAGGTCTGGTCTTACTCTTCGATGTGGGACTAGTTTCCTTCTGTTCGTACACACAACGACAGCTCTGGTGGCCTGTTCGGCAGGCTGGCGTCCCCGGTCCCCGGGCCCCTGGTCACAAGGTAGACTGCTGGACCTCGGGTCTAGGTGCTGGTGATCCTGCTCCGGGCCTCAGTCTGGCCCCGGACGTACTGGCTGCGGTCTGTGGGCCTATGTAGCCCCTCTGTGGCTACTGTCAGCAGTTTTCAAATGGATGATTTTACCCTTTTGTAACAAACTTTCGGTTCTGTTACAAATCACAGACAAGGACAGTAGCAGCACAAAACCCACAGCCGTCGACGACGAGACCTAGTTCTGAGTCGTAGATCCGATGCCCAAAATTCTTCCAGGAGCAATTTGAGACTGACTCATAGTCTCGGTCCGACACCGATGAGCAGGTTTTCAAGAATTCAACGTCAACGGTGACGGTAAGATCTCGTCGTCGGAGCTCGACGGATCTCATCCAGCACAACCTCCTTGTCGTATTGGATTCTAATTCTGGCGCTATTCTCGATGTCGAATCACAAGCGGTAAGGGATTTTTTTTATTGTGGATTATAATTGAGATGAGATTTAGTACAATTGAGGATTTGAAGATTGGGGAATTTGTTGTGGTGTAGGTAGTGGATGCATTGAAGTAGAATTAATAAGTCCTATGGAGATGGCATCATCGGAAATGGGTGCGCAATTTTCATGCTTGGAATTATAGGAGGTGAGAGTTTAGGTCTTCCTTTTGTTGGAAAATTTCAGATTTTGTAGTGAATTAGGACACTGAGTTTAGTTGTGTTGATTTGGCTTTTCCAGATTTGTAGCTACATTGTTGAACAGATTGGAGAAAGAAGAGTTGGATTATATGAAATGATAAAAAACAATTTCTTCAATTGCGCACAATCGTAGGTATGGCAGTTTTTGCTTCCAACTTTTTGATGCAATGTGGCTAATTTATGTTACTGAATCTGTAACTTTATTCATTATACAAGTCAAATGTTGGATCACTACTACTGAATATAATACCAAGTCATAATGAAACCTGTGTTGCACTAGTTAGTGTTCTTAATTAATGCCAAGTGATAATGGAAATGGGAGTTGTGATTGCTTCAAATAGAAGTATACAATTAGAGATTAGATCAGTGAACACCATCGTTGCCTATGTGTCTTTAGTATCTGCTTTATGATTATGTTACAAAAAGATTTACCATCTAGAAAGCTCAATTTTGTATGTTTTATATTCTATTGCTTCATTTCGCTAAGTAGTACTTATCACCGATTGATTGTATTGTGGAACTTGTAGTGTACTTCTGTCAAGTTTGCTGAAGAAAGAAGTTCAAGGTCTTTTCCAGAATGAGAAGATTTTGAATAATGAACTCTAAGGCTGTTGACAGTAGCCATAGAGAGGTTATCCAGGTCCCCAGACCCGTAGCCAGGCCTCCTAGACCCGGCCCAGGACCGGGGGGCAAAGTATGAACACATGCACCCGCGCCCGGACAGGTCTTACCTGTGACCTGGGCCCGGGAACCGGGGATGACAGCTCCCCAAACAGGGGCCGAAACAGTAAAGTAATATGTGCAGAAGGGGGCCAGCCTCACATCGAAGGGTGAGACCAGTCCTCACACCCGGCAGCCTATATATGGGTCCCAACTGCCCTCATTAACATGTAATCAATACTTCAATTACTCATTCCCGCTTAAATTATAAGTTTATCCCAACTATACTGACTTAGGCATCAGAGCGGAATAGACCGGCCCCACCCGGTATTCTCTTAGCTAGCAGAATTTGCAGGAATGAATCACACCAAGATCCACCGGTCTCTGTGAGTCTACGGATTCTGACAGAAACAATTGGCGCCGTATGTGGGAAGAGTACAAAAAGTTTGTGTTGTCATACTAGCGGGAAGGGAAGGGAATCGATCAGCTTACGGATCGCAAAAAAAAAAAACAGCAAGGGTTACTTGGTAAGTATTGATGGAATTATTTCCCAAGCACATTGTACCTGCAAAACAACTTCATACATATATTACCCTTCTTGTGTCGATTGTAGTATTGACAAGTAGGGATCGTTCTATCCAGAGAAATCAACGGCATTTAATCACATAAAGTATCACATAATCATATGGCGGGTTTGAATTTTTATATAAATACCTATTGAATTTATGAAAACTAAAACCTAAATTAATATATACATACGATCATCATCATCTTTCACACATAACACTAAACACAAAACTCACATAACATAAAACAATTTCGTACAAGGCAATAATATAGCATTCGGCAAGTATTCAAGATTAGTTTTAGTTCCAATTTAATTAGAGCCCTTCGTGGTTCATCTAATTATCAAAACTCCTTAATTATTTAGAACCAGCTTCGTGCGTAATTCTAAACACAATGCTAATTAGTTTAAAGACACTTCGTGTAGAAATTATACCAAGAAACACATAAGCACAATGAGTCGAATTGGAAACAAGTGACAAGTATGGCGTCACCTCACCCCATCAACATGTATATTTTCAGAATTACTCTAGTCTTTTGAACGTATACAAGATGAATCAACTTCGTGCATAATTCATCTCATATACTATTCGACATATGAAGTAAACACACAAGGTTCGGCCATGATCAAGGCTGCCCTCATGCATTATACTTGTGGTGCATACGAATTCAGAAAATAAACTAAAACATAATCAAGAACACATGCGATTTCAACTATAATATAAACCCTGATTAAAATCGAAATACAATATGAACATAACCCGAAATTTAGTTAACCAAGTAGCAAATTCGGAAATCCAAAATAGAATTAATAAAACCAAATAAACATCCACAAATACATACAATCTTCATAGACAAAGTATTGTAATTACAAAGAAACCATAAAGCCATGAGAGTAGAGTGAATCACACTTTGTAGAAACCTTGAAGTAGGATTTGACAATGGTTGATTCGGTGGTGATGGAGATACGATTTCGGTATGGTGATGGAGGGGGAGTTCGGCTTTTATTTCTTTGGTATTGTGGTGAGAGTTCGGCAGAATTTTGGCTAAGATGGTTTCTCAAGGGCTGCCGAATGCTTTATATACAGGAGAGGGGGAATTAGGGTTTCGGCCTCAAAAGAGTTTAGGGTTTCGGCAACAAAGAGTTTAGGGTTTCTGCAGCAAAGAGTTGTGCCGAAACTCTCTTTACTTTTCTTGTACGACAAGCTTGCTTTTCCTCCTTGATTTTGTTGCCGAAAATATCTTGATAATTGCTGAATAATTCTTCCCTTGTAGCTTTAGGTTAATTCGGCAAAACCAGATTGAATGTGGAGAGGAATTCAGTCCACATTCATCCTTGAATTCCTTATGCAATTCGGCAACAAGTTCTTTTCTTTAATTAGACTTCTTTTCCTTTGCCGTGAGTTCCCTTCTTGTCTTGCCGTGCACTCCTCTTCCTTTGCATGTGCTCGGCATGCATTGTCTTGTCCTTGAAGCTTTGTAGTTCCTCTCCTTAAGTAATTCGGCAACATCCTTTCCATTTAAATCCGATTCCTTCTTTATTCAGCATTAGAGTTCTCCTAATCCGATTTTCCTTCAATTTGTAGCTCATTATCTCCTTAATAATTCATGAGAATAAGAGAAAGAAATAAATTAATAAGAGAAGATAAAATGTAGCACAATTTATAATTTGATAGATTCCTGATTTTGTAAGAATTTCCTGGTTCAACAAGGAGTCTACTTTCATTGAAACTCTTAAAACCTTCGACGTTTTGAGAAACGTCGAGACATTGTAGACTCCTAAACCGATTAGGATTCCTAATGTAATAAAGATTCCTACTTTGAATCAAACTCTTCATAAATCATGCAATTTTCGACATTTAAGCTCAAATCTCAACCTACTCTGCCAAAGACTCTTAACTAGACTCGATGACTCTATATTACAACAATAAGGATTAAGCAATTGCATAAATGGGGATAAAACACATTAAGAATGGCGCATATTATACTCTTATCAACTACCCCACACTTAGTTTTTGCTAGTTCCTTAGCAAAACAAAACAAAAGACTCTACTACAATTGCCCCTAAATGAATGTCTCGGGCTCTTTTAAATACATAGCTTTCAAGTTTAAGCATTCAAATGTAAGCACAATAATCCCAAGTGTGATAGACATGTTTCATGGCATGAATAGGTAAGAAGTGAGAAAATAAGCATGTCAACATGTCAACTTAATTCAATCCTGACGTAAAAGAAGAAGATGTGCGTACTCTTCTTTTCACACATGATATGACAATATTCACTCAAAGTATATGTAAAAGAATAGATTGTAAGGTGTTGACAGTAGCCATAGAGAGGCTACCCAGGCCCCCAAACCCGCAGCCAGCACTCCTGGACCCGGCCCAGGGCCCAGGGCCAGAGCATGAACACCTGCACCCCCGCCCGGGCAAATCTTACCTACGACCTGGGCCCGGGAACCGGGGATGGCAGCTCCCCAAACAGGGGCCGGAATAGTGCAATAATATGTGCAGAAGGGGGCCAGTCCCACATCGAAAGGTGAGTCCAGTCCTCACACCTAGCAACCTATATAAGGGTCCCAACTGCCATCATTAATAGGTAATCAATACTCCAACTACCCATTCCCGCTTAAGTTATCAGTTTACTCCAACTATACTGACTTAGGCATCAGAGCGGAATTGACCGACCCCGCCTGGTATTCCATTAGTTAGCAGGGTTTGCAGGCAGGAATCACACCAAGATCCATCAGTATCTGTGAGTCTACGGATTCAGACAGAAACATAAGGCAACAAATAGCTTGCATATTTCAACAATTTAAAGCACTTTGTGAATAATATTTTATGGATAAACTTCATATAACAATTATATGCACAAATGAACCAAAACCATAAGCTTAATTCTTGAGATAGTCTCCACATACAAAGTTCACCTATTTTAAGAATCATGAAAAAGATCTTTAAAGGGAATCATAATGGGGTTAGGCATAAAGTATTCAAATTTTAGGAATGTGGTGATGAATTCTCACCAAGACTTAGCAAAGCTCAATTCTCCTTATGACTTCACTTCATGGGCCAAATATCATCTTGTTGGACCCATTGTTCATTCTTTTCTTCCCCAAAACATAGTGAAAATGGACAAAGGTCAAATATAACAAAGATAGACCTTCAATTTTTTTTTTCTCGCATGAACTCCAATTTCACAACAACTTAGCAATGTTTTCCATTCTAAAACCGTGTCTTTCTCTTTTGTTTCAATTCGGATTGATTTCTTTATTTCTTTATTTTTCTGTCCGAAACAATTATTTTTCTTTCTTTTCTCCTTTAGGCACGGCATAGATACAAGCATATAATTTCTTGCTAAGTTCACCCCATACTTGTTTCACAACATCACTCCAAATTCACAATTCCGTAACAAAATCAAGCTTAACTAAGTCTTGAGAACAAGGGTAAAGAATAACTATTCTAAGCTCATGGAATGTGTGACATGGTGATGAAAGAAAGGCTCAATATAAGTTCAAAGGGGTTAAAACTAAGGAGTCCCACGACGGGCACAAACTAGGCACAAGCTTTATTTGGCTTTGGTGGTAATCCTAGTAAGGTCTTTTCAATCACTTTCGAAATCAAGGCATGGTCATGAATAATAGTCTCAAAAATTATCAAGAGTAAATTTTAGCATTCTAGAGTTCATTAAAAGCTATGGCACATAGTCATTGAATAATCAAAGAATGATGAAGTTTAGATAAATTCCGCCATGTTTATTATCTTTAACGCACAAGAATAAAGTATTTTGGTACAAAAGCTCACATAGGAAATTATGGAAACAATTTAACTCAAACATGCACGTTTTATCATATGTCAATCAAAATCTCACATGTTCATACCAATCACAATATCCATGAAACTCACAATTAATTTTTATGAATATGCAAAACCATCATCTATGCATTCAAAGATGTAATCATCATAGACATTTTAGGGGCATCCTAAGACTCAATCTTAATCTAAAAAGCAACGAAATTTTTTAATTTTTCTGATTTTTCCGATTTTCTTTTCTTTTATGACATGAAACAAACAAACAAAACAATCATGGAAATATGTATCCATACCCCACATTTAGAAAAGTACATTGTCCTCAATGTAAATCAGAAATATTGTTGTAATTTCTAAGCATATGATAATTCCACACGTTTCACACATATACAATTCAACCAATAGAGTGAAGGGATTTAGAAAATGCAAACTCTTGTTGATGGCTCATTCACAATTTTGGTTGAAATGGGTTGCCTCCCATGCAGCTCTTAATTATTTATAATCTTTTAGCCTAGACTTTTCTCCATGCACATTAGGATTTTGGTGTGTCCTCTAGTGGTATTTCATCAAGGTGCTCCTAAAAAAGTTCGTAATACGGTTTAAGTTGATGACCATTCACCTTAAAAGCTTTACATGTTTCAATACTTTAAATTTCAATGACACCATAAGCAAACACATTACTAACAATATATGGACCAACCCATCTAGAACACAATTTTCCAGGAAATAATCTAAGACGAGAATGAAACAACAAAACTTTTTGACCACGTTGGAACGTTTTCCCTCTTAGTTGCTTATCATGATACACTCTCGTCTTTTCTCTGTAAATCCAAGTGGCATCGTATGCATCATTCCTTATCTATTGGAGCTCGCTCAATTGTAATTTCTTGTGCAAACTTGCCGTATCTAAGTTCATATTGAACTCTTTTACCGCCCACCACGCTTTGTGTTCGAGTTCCACTGAGAGATGACATGCTTTGCCATATGTGAGCCTAAAGGGAGACATCCCTATAGGCGTCTTGTAGGCTGTCCTATATGCCCACAAAGTATCATCAAGTCTGTCGCTCCAATCCTTCCTTGTTGGGCCAACAGTTTTCTCCAAGATCGTCTTGATCTCCCTATTCGAAACTTCTACCATTCCACTTGTCTGAGGGTGATATGGGGTGGAAACCTTGTGAGTGACTCCATATTTCTTGAGTAAAGCCTCTATAGTCCTGTTGCAAAAATGAGAACCTCCATCGCTTATAAGAACACGTAGTACTCCAAACCTGGAAAATATGTTAGTTCTCAAGAAATCTGCAACAACTTTATAATCATTAGTCCTTGTGGCTTTCGCCTCCACCCATTTGGAAACATAGTCAACAACCAATAAGATATATAAAAAGCCTTTGGAAGAGGAAAATGTCCCATAAAATCAATTCCCCAAGCATCAAAAAGTTCAACAATAATAATGGGAGAAAAGGGCATTTGATCTTTTGAACCAATATTACCTGTTCTTTGGCACCTATCACATGTCATGCAAAATGTATATGCATCTATAAAAATTGTGGGCCAATAAAATCCGCAATCCAATACCTTAAGGACTGTACTCTTTGGTCCAAAATGACCTCCACACGCCTCATTGTGACAAAAAGCTAGGATCGGCCTATGCTCTTCTTGTGGGACACAACGTCAAATGATCTGATCACTACAATGCTTCCAAAGGTATGGATCATCCCAAATGTAGTGTCTTGCAATCTTTTTGATAATTGTCTTGGCTGCATTCGAAACTGTACTAGGAAAAGTCTTAGTAACTAAATAATTCACAATATCAGCATACCAAGGTTCATATGTCTCCATTCAAAAAAGCTGCTCATCTGGGAATGACTCTCCCAATGGGAACGTGTCCTCCTCTTGCACGATTCTGCTCAAGTGATCCGCCACAACATTTTCACTTCCCTTTTTGTTCTTGATTTCGATGTCAAACTTTTGTAATAAGAGGATCCATCGAATCAAACGTGGCTTAGCATCTTTCTTTTTCATCAAATATCTAAGAGCTGCATGGTCAGAATAAACTGCCACTTTAGAATTCAAAAGGTAAGAACGAAATTTCTCTAAAGCAAATATGACAGCCAAAAGCTCTTTTTCTGTGGTGGAGTAATTCATTTGAGCATCATTCAAAGTTCTAGAGGCATAATATATAACATTCGGCCTCTTTTCTTTTCTTTGTCCAAGAACTGCTCCAACGGCATAGTCTGATGCGTCACACATGAGCTCAAATGACAAGCTCCAATCTGGTGGTACCATGATGGGTGCCGATGTCAATAAATCATTGAGCTTGCCGAAAGCCTCTTCACACTCTTTGCTCCACACGAATGGAACATCTTTCTGCAATAGGGAACACAAGGGTTTCGCCACCAAAGAGAAGTCTTTGATGAACCTCCTATAAAAACCTGCATAGCCAAGAAATGAACGAATCTCCCTCATGGTTGTGGGGGAGGGTAAGTGAAGCATAATACCAATCTTGGCCCTATCAACCTCTATTCCCTTAGCCGAAATTATGTGTCCCAAAACTATCCCTTGATTAACCATAAAATGGCATTTTTCCCAATTCAAAACAAGGTTAGTTTCAACACATCTTGCCAAGATTAATTCTAAATTCTCCAAACATGTATCAAAGTCTTTTCCATATATGCTAAAATCATCCATAAAGACTTCAATGATATTTTCAATATAATCTGAGAAAATAGAATACATACAACGTTGAAATGTACCTAGTGCGTTGCATAAACCAAAAGGCATGCGTCGATAGGCAAATGTACCAAAGGGGCATGTAAATGTTGTCTTCTCTTGGTCATCTGGGTCGATGCAAATCTGATTGTAACCGTTATACCCATCCAAAAAGTAATAGAACTCGTGTCCAGCTAATCTCTCCAACATTTGGTCCATGAAAGGTAAAGGCATGTGATCCTTGCGTGTAGTAGCATTCAACTTTCTGTAATCGATGCACATCCTATGACCTGTCACCAATCGTTGTGGCACGAGCTCATTCTTCTCATTCTTTACCACGGTCACTCCACTCTTCTTGGGTACAACTTGGACGGGTGATATCCATTGGCTATCCGAGATAGGATATATAACGGCACAATCAAGCAATTTGATTACCTCGTCCTTCACAATCTTCATCATAGGGGGGTGTAAACGTCTCTAACCCTCCCTAGTAGGCTTGGCTCCTTCTTCAAGCAAAATCGTGTGCACGCACTTTGTAGGGCTTATACCCTTGATATCCGCCAAAGTCCATCCAATGACGGTTTTGTTCCTCTTAAGCACATTGATCAATCTCTCCTCTTGCTGCTCGCTAAGCTTTGATGACACAATAACTGGTAGAGTGTCATCGTTTCCCAAGTATACGTATTTGAGATGATCAGGTAGAGCCTTAAGCTCTAAGTTTGGGGCCTGTTCCACAGATGGTAACATTTTGTTAGTGGTAATTGGAAGTGACGTAAACTTATTATACCTTAGGGGAGGGGCTGCCTCTAACTCGGCAACAACACTTGCAATGCACGGCTCAAGTTCGAGTCGTGCCTCATTCACGCACATCTCCTCCTCTTTTACGTCAATTCCGGCCCCCATCTCAATAGCTCGTTGCTATTGATCCAAAGTCTCTATTAAACCTGTGCAAAAGAATCAACAACATCTATAGCATAGCACGGTTTAAGGTCAGAAACTGGATATCTCATTGCTTCAAACACATTGAAGCTTATCACTTCACCATCAAACTCCATGGTGAGGTTGCATTTGGCAACATCTATCTTTGTTCTTGCCTTTCTCATAAATGGTCGCCCCAACAATAGTTGAGTGGAATTTAGGGGCGACTCCTCCATGTGAAGCACATAGAAATTTACAGAAAATATCAGATTATTAACCTGCACAAGAACATCCTCAATATATCCCTCAGGATATTTGTTAGACCTGTCAGCCAATTGTATAATCACATTGTCTTTCTTTAATTCTCCTAGACTTAGGGACTTATAAACATTATAAGGCATCACATTAATTGAAGCCCCTAAGTCTAGCATAACGTTATTAAAAAGAGTTTGTCCAATTATACAAGGCACTGTAAAGATGCCTGGGTTTTTCATCTTGGGAGGAAGCTTTCTATGGATGATAGCCGAAACTGTCTCACTCATTTTCACCACTTTCTCCTCACGTGTATGTCTCCTTGTTGTACATAGCTCTTTTAAGAACTTGGCATACTTGGGTATTTGCTTAATACATTCCAACAAGGGTATATTCACCTCTACCTTGCGAAATATATCAAGCACTTCCTCATATGATTTCTCTTTTTTAGACTTAGCAAATCTAGAGGGAAAATGTAAACATGAAGATGAGTTAGTTTTAACTAAACCATTAGAGGTTGAATCGTTTACGTTTGGTGCTTCTTTGTTAGAGGTGGCAGGATCTTTTTCAAGATCTCTCTTCTTCATTGTTTCAAGCTCCTCCTTTCTTACCTCTTGCTCGGCCTCATCATTGCCGTGTGCATCACTCTCGACATCATCATCATCTAGGGCAACCCCCTTCTTCTTTGGTGCTTTAGGGGCCGGCCCTTCAAGAACTCTACCACTCCTTGTGGTTATAACTTGTGCTTGCTCCTTCTTTGTGTTCTTGACCACATTGGAGGGCAACCTCTCTTGCTCATTAAACTGCCCCATGAAGTCCACAACCTGCCCAATTTGGTTCTTTAGCTCAGTTATGTCCTTGGCATTGGTTTGTTGCCCCACCAACAATGCTTGTGTAGCCGTGTTCAGTTGGCTTCGTCCAAGAGCTAGAGACTTCATTATCTCATCATAGTTAGGTACGTTGGACACACCTTGGTTATGTGGCACGAATGGAGCTTGTGGCCTTTGGAAAGGTACGGCTGCCCTTGGTTGAAATGGTGCATTTAGTGGCGCATTGGGCTTGAGCACGTTGTCATTGTTGGACCACCTGAAGTTGGGGTGATCATGCCATCTTGGATTGAAGTTATTTTGATAACCTCCTCCTCCTTGGTACCCCAAAGCATTTACCTCCTCAAAGCTCTCTCCTCCCATCTGTGGGCATTGATCTGTAGGGTGTTCCTCGGCACATACCCCACACACTTGGGATTTTTGAGACTTCATAAATTGTGCCATCATGTTGGCAAGCTTGCCAACCTTCTCTTCCAACGCCGGATTAGCTCTAGTTTCGTTCACTTGCTTTGAACGTATTTGAGGTTGAAATTGCTGATTCTTCAAAGCTCTAGTCTCTAGCAATGTCGTGGCTTCCACATTTCCCTTCTCTAGGAACGATCCTCCTGCTGCTGAATCAAGAAACTCCTTGTCATAGTCACGCATTCCTTCATAAAAGTATTGAAGGAGAAGGCCCTCACGAATACCATGAGCTGGACAAGAGGCAATAAGACTCTTGAACCGATCATAGTAATCATAAAATGGCTCGTCTTGAGCTTGCTTGATCCCAGTAATCTGACTTCTCAGCTGAGTCACTCTTGAAGCTGGAAAGTACTTGAGAAGGAACTCATGCACCATGGTGTTCCAATTGATGATCTTCCCACTTGGTACGGCAAACAACCACTTCCTCATTTTGACATCTAGTGAAAATGGAAAGGCTCTCATTTTCACAAGTTGAATGTCGGCTCCTTTGGGACACATGGACTCGCACGTGAATTGGAATTGTTGCAAGTGAGAATTCGGATCCTCACCCGCAAGTTCATAGAACTTTGGTAGCTCACTCATAAAACCACCACGAAGCTCAAAATATTCAGATTTACCAACTGCTACGACTGGATAGGTGATGTTTGAGGGCACCATGTCATTCCCAGCTACATGTCCATTCTGCTCTCTGATTGATGCCATTCTTGGTGGTGGAGGATTTGGTAAGTCGAATTACAAGTAACCTTGTGGAAATGGACTCGCTAGCAACTCAAACTCTGGTTCGTCTAGCAAACCTCGATCAAGCTCGGTATCTTCCACTTGAAACTCGTGAACAGTTGATGATGATGGTGAGAAAAGTGATGATGTAGGTGTGATGATCCTTGCTTCGAGTGGTGGACTAGGAAAATCAATGTCAAGATCTTTCTCAATGTGAGAATTGGTGATTTCGACGTTAAGATCTCCTTCTTCAATGATTCTCTAAAACTCTCCTTTGATGCGCTTGGTCCAAATTTTATGACTGGACATTCATTGATATGAGGATTTCAAAGATTTCAAGGAATTAGAAAACAGAAACAAGAAACAAAATTTCAAGGTATAGTTAGAGTGTATAAGTCAGTAGTATTAATTTCCAATGTTTCATTCTTTGTAAATCACAAAACTTTAATATCTTCACAAGTGATAGACTTTACAAATTATATAAATAAATATCACAAAAATTCACAAGTATATAACACACGAAATTTACCAGTATAACAAGGAATTCAGTTAACAATTTTTCAATATTTCTGAGAATAGTATAACACATCATATATGTTACTCTTAGAGTCTAATTGCTTTTATTCACACAACTTTAAAATTCAAGGTACGTAAAGCAGAAGAGATAACAGTGCAATGGGCTGAAACAACCCAATGTAGTATCATGCTTTTATCCGATATACCTTAAAAGTTAAAGCTTTCAACATTTTAATTCAAGTCTCAAGACTCACTCTTGCCGAATTTATTATAAGTTTCAAAGCTCGGTGGACATGCGGCCTAGGTATTATCGTCTAGACACATAGATGTTCCGTGGTTTCAGAAAGCTAGAACGAAAGTTCTAAGATGGAGCAAGGCAAGACTCGTTGTTGGTAACCACGGAGAGTAAACTCCCTATCGACTCCCTCACAGAGAAGGAACGCCAGTCTGTGGGCCTTGAGATCTAGTTAAACAAACCTTGACATCCATAATAGAAACAAACGAACTAATAGGCGTACCTTTATGCCCCTTACTCAGTTTAGAACAACCTCGTGTTGGCATTACCACAAGTGTCAATAAAAGCCGCCCTCAACCTCATGAAACCTCAAGAGATAACATGAAAGGTTAAGGCTATTATTCACAAAAGTGACCTTACCTATTCGTCTTCCCCTTGAAACTCAAAACAAATCGAACAAAAATAAATCTCTAAACTTCTTAGCAATTTTAACTAAGTGTTACAAACATATATCACATGGTATAACATATATTTCGGCAATAATATAAAATAAAAACCGAAAACCTAAATTACTATTACAAATCCGAAACTTTGAGAGAAAAATTATACACAACCGAAATTTACAAATAAACATTGTTACAAAGTAATGCTTCATGAAATTAAACAATTTTAATTTCCCCGGCAACGGCGCCAAAAATTGATGGAATTATTTCCCAAGCACATTGTACCTGCAAAACAACTGCATACATATATTACCCTTCTTGTGTCGATTGTAATATTGACAAGTAGGGATCGTTCTATCCGGGAAAATCAAGGGCATTTAATCACATAAAGTATCACATAATCATATGGAGGGTTTGGATTTTTATCTAAATACCTATTGAATTTAGGAAAATTAAAACCTAAATTAATATATACATATGATCATCATCTTTCAAACATAACACTAAACACAAAACTCATATAACATAAAACAATTTCGTACAAGGCAATAATATAGCATTCGACAAGTATTCAAGATTAGTTTTAGTTCCAATTTAATTAGAGCCCTTCGTGGTTCATCTAATTATCAAAACTCCTTAATTATTTAGAACCAGCTTCGTGCGTAATTCTAAACACAGTGCTAATTAGTTTAAAGACACTTCGTGTAGAAATTAAACCAAGAAACACATAAGCACAATGAGTCAAATTGGAAACAAGTGACAAGTATGGCGTCACCTCACCCCATCAACATGTATATTTTCAGAATTACTCTAGCCCTTTGAACATATACAAGATGAATCAACTTCGTGAATAATTCATTTCATATACTATTCGGCATATAAAGTAAACACACAAGGTTCGGTCATGATCAAGGCTGCCCTCATGCATTATACTTGTGGTGCATACGAATTCAGAAAATTAACCAAAACAATCAAGAACACATGCAATTTCAACTATAATATAAACCCTAATTAAAAATGTAGCACAATTTATGATTTGATAGATTCCTGATTCTGTCAGGATTTCCTGGTTCAACAAGGAGTTCTACTTTGATTGAAACTCTTAAAACCTTTGACGTTTTGAGAAACGTCGAGACATTGTAGACTCCTAAACCGATTAGGATTCCTAATGTAATAAGGAATCCTACTTTAAATCAAACTCTTCATAAATCATGCAATTTTTGACATTTAAGTTCAAATCTCAACCAACTCTGCCAAAGACTCTTAACTAGACTCGATGACTCTATATTACAACAATAAGGGTTAAGCAATTGCATAAATGAGGATAAAACACATTAAGAATGTCGCATATTATGCTCTTATCAAGTATGTCTGGAAGTACAGGAGAAAGGGGGGAAAGAAATCCAGAGGAGGACCGGTGGGTTCTGAAGCCGGTGCTAGTCCAAGTCCCGGGGGCGGGGCAGGAGTAGCCCGCTGGTGTCTGCAGTCAGAACGCTGCCACCAACCGTGATCCGGGCGGAACGTTGGGTGAATATGATGGGAGCCTAAGCTCGCACACAATAATAAACCCTACAATCGTTAGTAGTATAGACATAAGTAGGGATCGTTCTAGCCGGGGATTAAGGGTACCTGAAATATGAGAATGTTAGCATAATTTATTCACATATATATACATATTCACACGAGTTCAACATGGGGAATTTGATATGAGGTTCGGCAGCAAGGGCTGCCTCTATATCTAAGACACGAAAATAAACCTAAACTACTATATACAAGTGATCATCATCTCTCACACAAAACAGTTCACACAAAAGACTCTTTAACACATAGATTCGTATGCAAGAAGGTAAGGAACAAGTATTTAGCAGGTTCAAGACTCAAATTAGTTTCGACCTACAACTAGAACGTTTCCGATTTTTACCTAGTTGTGAGACTTTTTCTAATGTTTTAAGATCGAGCTATTCGCATGGTGATCCTAAAAGTTATGCTACCTTATACAAGTCATAACATTGAAGCACAAAAGTCTATAATCGAAGACATGTAAACAAACATGTAAACAAACATGTAAACAAGCAAGGTTGTCAATCATCTCGTTTAACATGCAAGTTTTAGCTAAGGTATTACCCTAAGTGAGCACAATAGAATCAAAGCAACATACGTTTCATCTTTATTCATTCTACTCGGGTTAAATGAAACCTAACATCTAGATTTACATGCTTTAAACAACAAATGTTTTAAACACAACTAATGCTTCGATTTGTTAAGAAACACCCTTAGATTACTAACCAATTTAAATCCTAAACATGCTTCTAATACCACTGCCCTAATTATCCAACATACAAAAACCACAAGTTAAATTCACAAAACTCTAACATAAACAAGAATCATGCAATCGGTTTACACAAAAGTTCAA
This sequence comes from Potentilla sterilis, assembly GCA_963682095.1. Lineage (NCBI taxonomy): Eukaryota > Viridiplantae > Streptophyta > Magnoliopsida > Rosales > Rosaceae > Potentilla > Potentilla sterilis. The sequence goes on from OY821758.1 coordinate 37,416,242, forward strand.
TAAAAACCAAGAATCGAATTGCGTTTATACAATACAACCAAACGACAACAAATACAAAAGCCATAGGGGGAGTGGATCACACTTTTAGAACCTTTGAAGACTCCTCAATCGTGTGCAAGATGGTTGGCTGCTGCTCCTTAGTGCTCGGCCAAAACAAGAATCGGCAGAAGACAAGGTGAAAGGATTCGGAAGTTTGTAGTGGTGGTGATGGTGTTTTGGCTAAGTATTTGGGTATTTGGTGCTTAAGAAACTTGGTAGAGCTTTGGCTAGTATTTTATGCTTGAGATGAGATGATTTTCAGAATGATAAAGTGAGGCTATATATAGAGGAAAGGTGCCGGTAGCCCTTGTTGCACAAGGCAATCACAAAACCTAGTAGAATAAGGTTTTGAAACCTTCCTTTCATAGCTCAATTAGGTTTTCTTGTTCTGATTTTTCTTCAAGGCTTGGGCTTCATATCTTCATGGACTTCAAATGTGGTCTTGACATCTTCATTTAGTGAACTTAATCCATGGAAAAATGCCCAAGCCGGCCTATCACAAAACTGGCACAAATCTGCCCTTTTCCGGCAGCTTCTCCTAGCTTGACTAGGAAAACTTTTTCTTCGTATTTTTCTTCAATGCCTTGGCTTGGTGTCGTCCTCTAACCTTCTTTAAGCTTGGACCATCATCACATATGCATTTATACACCATTTGGTCCATCAAAAACAGAAATCGCAAAAAGGAGGCAGTAGCTTCTTGGAATCGGCTAGAAAAGACCTTGCTGCAGTAACTCCGGCATATCTCCCTCCTCGGAGCTCCGATTGATGCGATTCCAAGTCTCAGATAAATTGGACACACATAGCCATCTCCATATAAAACAGTTCGACCAAATTCCTTGTGAGTCGTCGGGAATGATTTTTCGAAGTTGGGACACAGTCCCAGGAAAATCGTGGAAGTCCCTGGATTGGTTTGCTCGAACTGCTGTTTTGCAGCCATCTTTTGGGTGACTTTCCGAACTCCGATTGATCTGAAATTTTAACACAACATTTCTCAGTATATGAATAATACGCACACCAAATTTCATTAAATTCGGACAAGGATAGATCATATTTTTACACATTTCAGAATCACAAAAAAGACAACTTGCATTATTTTTCCAGATTTCTCAAACTTAGTCATTTTTCCGATTCTAAAGCACATTTGATAAAAACTCTACCAAATCAACACTAAACTATATTATGACTCAATCTTAGATAAATAAGGGTTAAACAAAGCATAAACGAGGGCATAAGCATATAATATCGTCGCACATTGTGCTCCTATCAGAATACGATAGAGCTGCGTGCGGGAAGGGCCCTGCAGACTCTGACCAAGTCTTAGACCTAGAACCCGCACCAGCGTCCCCCGGCGCCCCGAGCAGAGAGAAAGATAGGCTGGCCGCCAGCAACAGCCAGGATGATGTTTCCAGTCTCGGCCAGTACGATATGGCGGGAGAGATGGAAGAGATGAGAGCGGAAGTTAGTCGCTTGCGAGCAGAGAGGGACCGGGATAGGGCAGAAGCCAATACCCGGTATCAAGATATGGAAGAGGTGAATGCCGCGCTCGTGGCTGCCTTGGAAAGAGGACAGCAACGCAATGCCGCACACTCACGTCAAGAGAGTATTATGTTTCAAAAGGGAGATCCTGCTTTGGTCCCTTCCACCTCACATCATTTTGCCGTGCAACAGCGTGGTATGTTCTTGTAATTAATTATGACTTTTATTGCACTTATGTTGGTTTTCTGATAGTTATTTGACTTTTTAAGGTGCAATCTAAGGGAGTATTAATTGCTAATTGCAGGTGTTAGATGTGTCAACATATTTTTAAAGGGTATCACTGTCGTGGTTGCGCAAGAAGTGATTCAGTACAGGATTGAGTCATTGGTACTATGAGATATGACATTTACAAATTCTTGTAATATGTTGACTGAAATTTGAGAGTTTGGATTTGTTGAATGAACCAAACTTTGGACTAGATTTGTAAAGAAAACGTTGGAATGCATCTTCATTCTTGTTACTTCATTTACTCAATTTTGTCCTGCGTTTTTACCATGACAGTTACTTGTGATAGTTACCATATTGGGAAAACCAGTATCATTACTTATCCAGTTACTTGGATAGTTACTTATATAGTACTCAGTTTTGGAGAAACAAAAACTGTTGCTCAGATAGTTATTTAGATAGTTACTTGTTGCTTGGATAGTTACTCCGATAGTTACTTAGATAGTTAGTAAAATAGTTACTAAGATGATAGTTAATTAGATAGTTAGTAAGATAGTTACAGAAAATGTTACTTTGATATTTACGCTATCGTGGTGCGGTGCAATGACACGCTGCATTGTGTCATGCATTTTTCAAAAACTAAAAAAAAAATGCATGAACAATAGCATTAGTTTATGCCAAATTATTAGACCATGTTCCATAATCCAATGAACACTTTGAAGCTTTGAGACAGATCACGGGTGGTTAAATTAAAAGTTGAAAGATTTGAAACAGATGTAGCTACAAATATCAAGGAAGGGAGATAACAAAACTAATGTGCCTCAAGTTCTTATTAAACTCTGAGCTTTGCTCTTCACAATGGTTGTAGCAATACTAGAATTCCATGTTGTGGCCGAACTGTGACAACCTGATAGGGGGAGTGGATATAAGCCGGGGAAAGAGTGAAGGAGTAGCGTTGCAGAATCATCGACAAGGCAATCTTGGCTTCAGTGGTTGCAAAGTTCAAGCCCACACAAGATCGAGGTCCCAGTCCAAACGGCATGAAAGCACATGCATTATTGTTGGTAGCTTGAGCAATCCCTCCAGTGAATCTTTCTGGCTTGAAAAGATGCACATCTGGTCCCCAAATTTGAGGTTCATGGTGCAGTGCTAGAATTGAGACCAGCAGTTCAACATTAGCGGGAACAATGAGATTCCCTAGTCTGACTTCCCTTACAGTTTCCCGTTGAGTGGCAGCAATAGGAGGATATAATCTTAGAGACTCATTGAGGATCATACTCATTTGCATTGCACAAGAAAGATCACAAATTATGATTCAAGCTTAGATGAAATATTACTACCACTCAAACAAACAACAAGTTCTTCCAGACTTTCTTACAATTTTCAGTTTGGAAAGGCCATCCGGATTTGGATTCTGTTTTCCAAATAATGGGAAAATATTACAAACAGTGTCCCATCTTTAGTCAACTAATAGATTTGGTATCTCAAGTTTCAAATATATCAAAACCATACCTGAACTTTCCTTTTCAACTTCATTTTGGTACCCCTCAGTTAACACCGTTAAAAATTCCGTTAGTTGTCTTTATTTTGACGGAGCGTGGTGGGCTTAGAAAGTTGTTTATTCAATTATACTGCATATATATAATTTATCCTCTGTACTCAAAGGTAAACAGTTAATTTTAATAATTACAGTATTTCTTCACAGCGTTTAATTTATTTAGAAAATATTAGAATCACCGAAAAAGAAATAAAAGATAAAAAGGCAAAATTAAAAATCCTAAAAAACTTTAGAGAAAGATTTCCTAGAAGTAGACCAGGTTACTGGGATATAGTTTTTAGGTTTACTCAAGGCATTCGTATAGCAGAAAGACAAATCGCAGAACTCAAACAACTTCTGCAACTAGAACAAGAACCTCTTGAAATTTTGAGCCGCGGTTAGAAACCGTTGGTTAGATCCGCATCAGTTGGTATCAGAGCCAAGGTGAAGCAAAGGCTTATGCCACAAAGTTGGCTCCTTTTAACAAATAAAAGAGAGCCAAAACAGCTAAAGAATTATCAAGCCTTTTGCATAGAAAAAGAAAAAGAAAAGTGGAACTTGTGTTTTCACACAAGACACATCCAAGAAAACCAATACTCCATTGAATACGCCTGTAGAGTTCTAAACACTCTATACGACGAGCATATTCATCTCCAGAAAGAAATAGGAGTAGAAGAACTTGACCCTGCTAGGCCAAGTATAGTTGAATTTCTATATAACTTATCTAGAGATAAGACTACTGAGAAAGTAAAAGAACAACTCGAGAGATTTAATCTCAGAATAAATCAGTTAGAAGAAATTCAAACCAAGATATCAAGGCTTGAAATCAAGCTTGATTATCTTAAAGAAAAACAATATCTTTCAGATATTGAGAAGAAACTAGTAAGAACTGAAAATCTTACAAATAATATTCATCAACAAGCAGTTGATTTAAAAGATACTCAAGAAAATCTAAAGAAACTCTTAGAAACTCTTATATCCCGCATAGGATGAAGCAAAGAGTTGAGCTAAAAGTAAGACAAGAAGACTTAAAAGCAGTAAGTATTTATCTTCCAACAGAAAAACTTGCTGAAAACGTTGAAGCAATAATACATCAACAGAACTACAGCAATATCTACCTTCAAGAAATAGGAAAAGATATGGAAGAACAGTTCCAAGAACTAAGCTCAAAGATTTCTAGCCTACAAAAGGGTATAGAAAAAATGAAAGAAAATTCAATCGTTGAAAGAATCAACGAAGAAGCACTAGCACAAACAGTAGCTAGTAAAATTATTATACCTCAACCAAAGACAGAAAGTGGGTTCAATTTCAGTGAACCTAAGCTACTAAAATGGAAAGAATACAAAAGGGATATAAAGATGTTGAGTAGAGTCTTTAGCAAAAGACATACTGTACCAGCAGTACAGCTTGTAAATGCTCAAGAATTTGAGTATAACGAAATTGAGTCTAGCGTGAGAGAAGCCTCAGCACCGAAATTTAGATTCAACGAGATTTACAAGAAAGGATCCTTTATTATGGATTCTCATAGATTCAAGATGTTAGAACTAACAATACCAGCAACTGGTGGTGAAACAGACATAAGGTTAGTAACTTCTAGAGAAGTAAGTGAAGCATTTCAAAGAAAATATTCTTATATGCACATTGGTGCAGTCCAAAACTCTTAGCAAGAGATGGTATAGACTGTTCGGTCTTGTGTATTCTGCAAGATGACAGAATAACAGATTTCAAGAAAAGTCTGTTAGGAACAGTAGAAGCCTCACTATGCAACCAGGTTGCATATTTCAATGTTTTCCCAAATTTCACCACTCATCTGAAAGATGCAGCACACTGCCTAAGACTGAGAATCAATACAGATGGGATTGCCATGAAACAAGGCATGATGGAACTTGTCGTTGACTATAGAATCTATTATAAGCTGATGAGCTCCAATGTAACACCAAATACTAGATTTGTCAACAGCCCTGGTCTTACCACATCGGTCCTTACCAGTCCTACAAATAATACTCAGCAAAAGCACATCACCAAATGGGATGAAGTATCATTCCCTAGAGAATGGAACTTAGCACCTCCTGAAAGGCAGATACAAAGCTCTAATGCTTCTATCTATGAAGATACTGGAGGAAAAATAAGTCTCCAGTTCCATAGGCATTCTTTTGCTAACTATGAGCAAGCAAGTACTTAAGGATCAATTCCTGAAGAATCTTTTGAAGAAGAAGAAGACTCAAAAAGACCTATAAGAATGCTTAGAGCAGAAGGGTTAAAAGAACTCTATAAGCAAGCAGAAACTTGTGAAACCTTAGAAAAGTTAGAAGAGATAGTTAAGAAAATTTCTTTAGTCCAAACAACTAAAAGAAAAATTCTACCTTACCAAGCGGCAGAGGCAGAAGCAAGCACCATGGATACTGAAGCAAGTAACATGGATGCAGAAGCAAGTACTAGCCAGCCACCATTGGCAGGAAACACTATCATCAATAACATTACGAATAACCGTACCAAAATCATTAGAGAAGAAAAAATCAAACTTCCTAAAGGACAGCCTCCTACAGGAAAGATTGGAGAAAGAAGCTCCCAAAAATATATTCCTACAGAACCCCACTGGGGACAAGCAATCTCTGAAAGAGGAGTTTATCTAGACCTCGATAAAGTAGGAGATAAAAGAAAAACCATAGATAACTGGGTAGCCAGTTTAAAGCTAACCCAAGCACTGGTTTTATCCAAATTCCATTATAAAGAAGCACACGCTTACTATGAAGCAACCTTAACAGGAATAGTCCAGAAATGGTACAATTCCTTTAAGAGAAGTAGTAGTTGGGCAGATTGGGAAGCAAAATTAGCCAAGACAAATGATCCAATAGATTTCGCTATCCCTATATACGCACAATTTTGTGGAGATATAACGGGACATAGTGAACAAACCAAGGAAAGAGCTAAAGCAAACATCCAGAAATTAAGTATCTGCAATATGAGGTATTTTGAAGAGTACACAAATGAGTTCCAAAACTACTATTGTACAATAGGAGATTTGGAAAACCTAGACCTTATTAGAACATATTACAGAAAGTTACCAGAACCCTGGAATAATGCTGTAGCACAGTCCCTTGAAGAAAATCCTTTAGAATATTTTTCTATAGGAGGAATAGCAGAAAGGGTAAGAGACCTGTTAAGAAAACAGTGTACAGAAAATCAAAAGTCGAAAACTGCTAAGAAACAACTCAGAGGAGTTGAAAATATGTGTCCTAAAATCCTAGACACACCAACCCAATGGGGTTGTCATCAGTACAATGAAAGAAAAAATAAGAGCAGATTTATGAACAAGAAATACAATAAATTTACTTCTAAAAAAAAGTATAAGTTTAGAAAAAGCTCTGAACAAGATAAAGAAAAAAGATCTCCTAGAAAGAGATTTTTTAAGAAAAGAAACCCAAACCCAAAGAAAAATACTTCTAGAGATACAAAGCCCTGTAGATGCTGGCTTTGCAAGGCTGAAGGTCATTATGCAAACGAGTGCCCTAAAAGAGATAAAAAATCTTCTAAAGCCCTTCTAGCAGAATACGATGAAGCCGTAGAATACGCAAACATAAAAGGGTTTGAAATAGCATATTCTGATGAAGAGAATGAATCTATATATTCTCTTGAAGATACATCAGAAAGTAGTACAGAAAGCACCTCAAACAGCTCTGAAGGAGAAAGTGAATATAACTATCAACCTATATTCATGTTCATCCAAAATTGGAATCAAAAAACTACTGATAGCATCAGTCAGTTTACTCCAAGGCTTGGAGCTTTCACTTGTGACTACTGCAAGTGTGAAGATAATAATATTGTACCCATGTATTGTAAAGAAACAGGAGAAACCTATCATAAAGAATGTTTCATAGCAGAAGTAAGGAGAAAAACAAAAGACCCTGAAGTACATACGCTAGTAAATCAAGAATATGATATATTTCTTGAGCAAGTCCAAAAACAAGATCTTGAGAAAAACCTCGAGAAGATGAAGTTAGAAACTTCAAAAATTATAAAAAAAGAACCTAGTCCCTCCATAGCAGTACCCGAAAGTAACCCAAAAGAGGTAGAACCTGAGCCTATACAAGAACAAGAAAGAACTATAAATCCTTTCACAGAATTCACTAGAAAGGAAGAAACAATCCAACCAGTAAAACATGTTCAGACAAGTATATATAGTAATTATATTACTATAGGTCTGAAATTTCCCAATTATAAGAAATACCATCTACATGCTTTTGTAGACACTAGTTCAGGATATAGCCTAGCAAGGAAACATGCTATTCCTGAAGAATATTGGGAAAAGTCTGAGAGAGAAGCCACTGGAATTGGAATGGGAGAAAAGGCGTTTACAATGAGTTATATAGCCAGAAACGTCAAGATTTCGATAGGCGGAGGAACCTTTACGTTCCAAAGAATTTGGCAGAGTGAAGCCCAAGGGTCCGATATGCTGATAGGAAATGATTTCCTACTTCAGCAAAGAATAATACAAACCATCGAAATGATAGGCATTGAGAAGAATCATAAGTTCTACTGGGAATCCAGATTACTACATGGAATCAGCATTGCAAGTAAAGGATTCACAAAGCAATATCAGAAATCGCGAGCCAAGCGTGGTGATCATAAACCACCTTTTGAACCGATTATACAATCGGTATTAGCTTTGCAAGAATACCAAGAAATTGTACAAAATGAAGCAACAACTTCGGAAGAATCAGAATCAGAGGAAGAACCTCAAGATTCAGACAGTTCGGATGGTGAAGAAGAATTCATCCGAGAACACAATCTAAAAGTATACATTAATAAAATAGAGCAAAAGAAAATTCCAAATCTCGCTGAGATAGAAAATTTGCTGAAACCCATAATCAGTGAAGATCCTCAACTATACTGGGAAAGAGACCCGGTATATTGTCAGCTAAAAATGCATGATGCCAATGCAATATGTCATGTCAAAGCTATACCCCATTATAGAGATGAAGATCGGAAAGAAATGGAAAGCCAAATCCAAGAATTGCTTGAAAAGAAATTAATTAGACCCTCAGATAGCCCTCATCATGCTCCAGCATTTTTGGTTAGAAACCATGCAGAGCAATTAAGAGGAAAAGCAAGAATGGTCATAGACTATAGGGATGTTAACAAGAAAACTGTCAAAGACGGTTATCAGATTGCTCAAGTAAGAGTCTTGATAAACAGACTAAAAGGAGCAACGATATTTTCAAAATTCGATGCAAAATCAGGCTTTTGGCAAGTAAGAATGCACCAGGATTCCATATCCTTAACAGCTTTTGGAACTCCTCAAGGACATTATGAATGGCTTGTAATGCCGTTCGGACTTAAGCAAGCTCCATCTATCTTCCAAAGAAAGATGGATAACATATTTAAGCCATACTCAGATTTCTGTATAGTTTATATTGATGACATTCTTGTCTTCTCTAAAACTATGAATGAACATCTGAAGCATCTTGAGCAAATTTGCAAGCTCATAGTTCAAAAAGGAATCATCCTTGGACAAAAGAAAATTCATCTTATAAGAGGAGAAATTGACTTCCTTGGCATACACGTCAAAGACGGAGAAATTAGTCTTCAAGAGCATATAGTAAAGAAAATAAGTCAATTCCCTGACAGTATCCCAGATGCAAAGTCTCTACAGAGATTTTTGGGAGTTGTCAACTTTGCGAGAGATTTTATTCCTCAAGTGAGTGGCCTCACTGCTCTTCTCTCTCCAAAGACAAGCACTAAGAAAAAATGGTAATTTACAACGGATGATAGCAACACCGTTAAGAAAATAAAAGAACTCACAAAAAACCTTCCCCCTTTACAGTTACCTGAAGAAGGTGACCTGATCATTTTGCAAACAGATGCAAATGATTATTATTGGGCAGGAGTAGTTTTAGCAATAGCACCTAATACAAATCAAGAAAAGATCTGTAAATTCCTGTCAGGAAAATTTAATCCAGCAGAATTAAACTATTCCACAGGAGATAAAGAAGTATTAGCACTAATTAAATCCATTAAAGGAGCTGAAGCCTTTTTAGGAAATAAGTTTCTGGTCAGAACAGATAATAAGAGAGTGAAAAACTTTAAGAACTATAAGCTTACAGATGCAGCTGATAGAGGAAGAGTTCTTAGATGGCAGATGTTTTTATCTCAATATGAATATGATGTTGAAATGATTGCAGGAAACAAGAATTATCTGCCTGACGCTCTCAAAAGAGAAATGACAATGTTCGAAAGAGATGAAGGCCGTAACCTAAGAAGCAGAAGGCCCGAACCAGAACCAGAAATCGAAGAAAGAAGAAGGCCCAATTTCGGAACAAGAGCTAGGACTGAAAACAAAGGAACAAAAGACAAAGTTCTACTACAGAAATACCGAGATGGAGACAAGACTGTTGGACCATTACATGATGGACCAGGTTACCAATATCTGGTATCCTACTCTCCAGCTGGATCCAGTAGTGCCCCTGAAAAAATTCAGCCTAACCCAATAAGAGAAATTGATCCGGAAGATAAGCAATCTTCCAATACAGAAGAGGAAACTGTAAATGAATATTTACAGCATCCTAGAGCTACAGTCACAACTGACTGGTTTCAAAGAAGACAGCCGTATAAGGCAAGAACTACTGACAGGATAGCATCCTTCAGGTTACCAGCGGTAAAATGTCTGAGAAAAATCTTTGATCATCCGATGAGAATTTACGAAAGACCGGTGTTTAGAACCAGCAGAAATTTGCAGTTCAACCAGCGAGTCATCATGGATACTATTTTAGCAGCATCTCGAGAAAATAATGAAGCATTGGTTTTACAAGCCCTGGAAACGCTAGCTGAAGAATTCTACAGCTACGAGCTAGAAAAAGATCAGCAGCTCAAGGAAAAGCTGGACATTCAATACCTTGAGAACCCTGAAAGCGCTAAAGTCCCACTTCTAGCCCTATCAGAGTCAGAATGGTTCAGTTTCCATAATCTCTTAGGAGATCCCAAGAACCGCAAAGCTCTTCCTTCAACCTTGCTAGTAGTGGCAGGACCTTACTATGGAAGATATTTGGTTGATGTTCAAGCAGAGCATCCGCAGAAGAACAAGTTATGGTTAATCGAGAATGGTTTTGTTCATAATCTTTGGACAAAAACTAACGAAGATCTAGAAGGTCTCCCTGAAGTAATTTACCAAGCAGTCAAAAACATTAGGCCAGATGGCTGTATTCTGAGATTAAAGTTCATTTCTTCTCCTCCTGAATGGACTAGAGAAGAAGGGAGAAAGAGCTATATTTCTCCTTATCACTATGTTAGAATTATCCAGAGTTGTGCCTCTCAAGCACACAAATGGTCATCAAGCAATGGAAGACCTAATCAGAGCATCCCTTGGATGAAAGCAATGGCTGTAATTCGTATTCAGAACCTAATCCAGAAAGATGATGATGCTACCCTCCTGGCCAAAGGAGAAAAGATCATTGTGGCCAGCTATAACCATCCTCATCCAGAGCACTGTGATTTGTACAAGGCCTTAGAAAGGCGAGAGGTCGATGGTATGTTAGCAACTACCACGTGGATAGAAAAACTAGAGAAAGAACAAGAATTCAAAGACCCATATGATTCAGACATAGAATCCAAAGCTGAAGAAAATGACGACTCAGGAGCCTCTTTTGCTGACGAAGCGCTACACAACATCAATAATATGATGGAGTATTAGCAGCCGACGCATCAGGACAAGAAGCTTTAAGTAAGTGAAACCCAGCTAGTGGAAGCCAGCTCATTTGTAAGATAAGTATGTAAAATAAAGTTGCTGCCGACGCTTATGAACAAACTACTTTGGGAAAAGATAGTGCCAGCTGTTAAGATAAGGTTTCCTCTTGTCTGTCTTTCTTAATGGAATTCAATTCCGTTTTGAAATCCGAAGGCTATATAAGGAGTCTCAGAGCACAAGAGAAGGCATTCGAAAATCAAGGAAGAAAGGAGTAGTCTGAAGCTTGAAGGCTTGTGAGTACTTGTGAGAATTTGTGAGTGTTTTAGTATAGTAAGATAAGAGTGAATAGTGAGAGAGTGATTTCTTGCTAAGTCATCGGGTGTGGAGTGCTTTATTTTACAAGTAAGTTTGTATTTTAATTCTAGCATAAGTAGCTAAATAGCTCTTAGCTGTTTACCCAAGAGTGAGGCTCTGGGTTATATATATGTAAGTATGTTTGGATAAATAAACTTATATGTCCCCCATATCCGTCTTAGTTTCTATAACTTCTCAAACCCCAGGTGGAGGACTACCTCCTAGGAGTGGTATTTGAGATAGATTTGTCCGTTATTTTTCTACTTAACAAGAACTTAAGAATTCTTATTTATTGGTCTTACTAGAACTTAAGAAACTTTTCAAAACTAAGACAACAGTGATTCCGCCAGCATAGTAGCCGTCAAGACAAAGGTCGTTAGGTGAATTTGGCATGATGAAGGTTAGTTCTTAGAATTGATAGGCAATTAGGATCTAGTAAACAAATAGGTAAAGGATAATTAAGTTTTTCTTAAAAAAAAAAAAATAAATAAAAAAAAAAAAAAAAAAAAGTATTTGTTCAGTTAAGTATTTAACGGAATATTCCATCTCAGACACCAATCTGATGTTTGAATAAGAACTTCAGGTACCTTTTTGATATTTTACAAAGTTGAGGCACTAAAACTACTAGTTTGGAAAAGTTCTTGTTTGAATTTCTCCCAAATAATTGTAGGACCTCCTTTCTTGCTTCTTCTTGCCAATCTGTATGATGTGCTAGAAGAAAAACAGTCCAAACAAGAAATGAATTGGTAGTATCTTGTCCAGCAAAGTAAAATGTCTTGCTACTAAATCATCCACTGAAATCCTCAGGTTCTGATTTGCATCATGATGAGCCCTTAAAAGTGATCCAAGAATATCACTCCCAAAGCTTTCTTCTTCTCCACTAGATGCCTTATGTTCTCTTTTCTTAACAAGCTCTATTATGGAGTCACGTATTCCTTTCTAGAGTTTCTCTGATTCGATTTCAGCACTGGTTTTAAACAACTTGCTATAATTATGAATTAAACACTAAACATGAGAACAAGGTTAAATCTAAGAACCTAGTAGTAAATATTTATTTGTACAAACCACTGATCATGTGAAATTCTCAATAGGATAATTGATAGGAGAACAATGTGCGAACGATATTAATATGTTTATGTCCTCATTTATGCTTTGTTTAATCCTTATTTATCTAAGATAGAGTCATAATATAGTTGAGTGTCGCTTTGGTAGATTTTGGAGAAAATGTGCTTAATTGTCAGAAAAAACGATTAAGTAAAGAAATCTGAGGAAAAAGTGCAAAATATGTTGTTTTCGTGATTTGGAGGCCTGTGTTTGACTAACTTATTCTTTTCCAAATTTAATGAAATTTGGCAGACATATAATTGGCAAGCTGGAGCGTATTTTATCAAAAATTCAGATCAATTGGAGCTAGGGAAGTCACCCAAACGATGGCTGCAACTTGGCAGTTTGAACAAAAGTCAACAGGGACTAACAGGATTTTCCTGGGATTGTGTCTTGAATTCCATAATTTATTTCGGATGTTTCACTAGGAATTTGAGGAAACCCTTTTATAGGAAAAATCCCTATGAGTCTAGTTTCTCCAGGACTTGGAATCACATCAATCGAAGCACTGAGGAGGGAGTTATGCCGGATTTATTAGAGAAAGGTCAATCTGCCGAGAAACAGAGTGGTTTCCCGGTTGCGCAAGGAAAACTTTCCTTTGAACTTTTGAAGCATGGATCAGATGTAATCACTACCAGATCAGACAGAATAGCCGACGAAAAAAATTTCGTCGACTATGCCAAATTTTCGTCGGCTATTCCTTCTGCCGACGAAACTTTCGTCGGCTATAAGTCGTCGGTAAAACCAATAGCCGACGAAAAAAACGAAATCGTCGGCTATATTCGAGTATGGCCGACGATTTTACCGACGAAAATTCATTTTGTCGACCAAACCTAGGCAAAATATCCGACGAAATTCGTCGGCTATTTTCGAGTATGGCCGACGATATGGTAAACTATAGCCGACGAAATTCGTCGGCTATTTGTTCTGAAATATAGCCGACGATTTCATCTATTTTGTCGGTTATTTCGTCGAAATATATTAATATTTTAATAGGCATTAATTAGTTATAACCGACGAAATAATGTCATTTTCGTCGGTTATAAAAGTTATAGCCGACGAAATTTGGTAAATTTCATCGGCTATATCTTTTATAGCCGACGAAATAATGCCAATATCGTCGGCTATTCTTACATTTTGGGAGAACAAAATTAAATTAATTTCTAAATTACCATTCCAAGCAACCTGCAATTCACAATGACAATCCATGCATTTACACCAACAAGAAACACGTCTAAATGACTTATTATTTAATTTGTTCCAATATACATAAAATATAACCCTAATCATCACCTAAACCACTAAAATCCACCACGTCATCCCCAGCATCCTGCTCTCCATCATGCTCGTCATCCTGCTGAACGAACTCGGGAGGTTGAGGCATTGGAGGTTCAACTAACGGCTGAAACGGGGGCGGTGGTTCAAGGCTTTGTTGTTGTGCCGCGAACATATCATACCACCAGTTTTGTTGGCCGGCGTAGTTGTGTCGTCGAATTCTCTCGCATTCAGCATACCAACTCGACATATCCAAATGATACTGCTGTGTTCTGCGGTGTTGCTCCTGTGATCTCTGTGACTCGGCCGCCAATCTTGCGGCCAATCTCTGCACTTCCCCCCTCATCTGTTGGCTGTCCCCACCTCCCTTCTTTTGACCTCCCTTAGTGGTCTTCAGGAGCCCTATTCCAGAACTTCCCAAACCTCGGTAGTAGTATTGGTTTGACCGGTGTGGGAAGGCTGCGTCGAACATCCTCGCTGCTGTTTGGACATTCGATCGGTCGACCTGGCGCAGGACTTCTTGCAGATCTGCCTCTGAAATGTTCGGTTGTGTCTCTCGAACTACTTGCTCATACACTTCTTCTTCGGCCCGGTTCACTCTCTCCTAATTGAACGGGAAAAAAAAATAATTAATATTCTAACAAATATATAATTAATTAAAATTAATAATTAAAATTTTTAAATCGTAATCAACGACTTACGAGCAGTTCTGTCTCTTGTGGATAAGCCTTCTTGAATGTCTCCACGTACGGGTTGCTATCAGGATGATCTCTAAACGCCTCCTCCTGATATTGTGCAAATGGCCTAGAACCACTATGATGGGGGGTTGTGTTACGGCGGCGGTTTGCAGAGTTTATCCGACACCGTTCCTTCAAACAAATAATAAAATATTAGAAAAATGCATAAAAAAATATTAGTGTAATAATTATAAAATAATTAAAATAAAAAATAAAATTTTAACAAAATAAACATTTATAGTTAAGTTTAGTATTTACCTGCATAAGTGGGTTGTTGAAGTCTACTGTCTTCAACCAACGCCACTCGTACTCCCTGAACATGAACTCTCTTGGAGTACCCATACGACCACGGTTGTCGTATTCGTTAAAGTGGGTACGGAGCTCGTTCTTCCACTCTTTGAACCTACGGAAAAAACAAAAGTGCATTAGAAATATTATTAATATCATAAAATATTTCAAATTATAAGATGAGGAATTCCCAACGCACCTCGAGTTTTGTATCGCGTCCGCCCAATCCTGCTTGTGTTTGGCAATCTCGAAGTATGTCTGAAAGATAATATTTTATTAGTTTTACAATTATAACAATACCGAAAATTATTAAATATTACGATAAAGAAATTAAATTTTTTAAATTACTCACCGATGCCGCGTTGTTGACCTCCCTCTTGATCTCTTCGGGTACATCAGCCCACCGGGTCCACAACATAGGGACTTTATCCCTAATTATTGCCCCCACGCAACCCGCGTAATCGCGGCGTTTTTTCCCCTGAACCTCCTGATTAGGGGGTTCGTTGATCTGGATCCTCCTCCTGCTCTCAACAGTTCTCCTGAGCATGTCAAAACATATGACACCTCTCGTATTCCTCGTTGAACTGCTACCGGCTGTCCCTATCACATAAACGACGATTGGTTAATAAAATTAAATATTAGTGCGTTAATTTTAATAAAACATTTAATTAATAAAATCAAATGTTACCTGAACTGGATGACCCGTCTGTCGACTTTCCTTTTCTCCTCGCCGAAATCAGGAGGTCAGGTCTCTCAAATGGCTCCTGATGGTATGCCTCCACAACACTCACGTACTGAGGCATATCAGGCCATATGGGCACACCACGAAAGTCGACCTCGGGTATCGCAGGAATGTTGTACGGGAGGTAGAGCTGATTTGGGAGAGTAGGCCCCTCAGTCGAGTCAGCAGCAGACCTCGTCGGACTCGTCATCGGCTCGCGATGAACCTCAGGCATACGGACATGAGGAACGTCTGGAGCTATCTCGTCCTGAAATAGCTGCCTATTGAACCTCGGAGCATCTGGCTCGAGAGGGGGACGTGAACTGCTCGACGGCCGCCCCGCCTGGAGAAGGGTCTGGTGCCGAGAACTCACACTCCTCCGCGGCTGGGATAAATCCACAGTCCTCCGCGGCTGGGATGAATCCACACTCCTCCGCGGCTGGCTGGTGGTCCACTCAGGCTGGTTAATGGTCCTGTCGGAGTCTGCGGAACCGGCAGAACTTCCAGAACCCCTAGATCTGGAAGAACGACGGCCTCCGAATAACTGTCTGAGTGCATCGGCCATCTGTAGCTTGAGGGATTAATACATTAATTAATATTACATTATATTACATTAAATAACAAATTCTAATTAATATAATAACCAATAATACTAACATATTTCAAAACATACTAACAAATTAATATTTAAATTTTAACTAATTTTAAATACTACTAACCATTAACCTAAATATAACTATTTATATACAAATATAACTATATTTCATTATTAACATATATATAAATACAAATAACCATTTATATATTAACAAAAATATAACCATTTATATAATTAGACTACGAATTTATATATATATAATTAATTTAACAATTTATATATAACAATTTATATAACAATTTATATAATTAAAATTTAATATATAACAATTTCTATGCCTAAATTATAACAAATATATAACAATTAAATTTATTAACAAATATATAACAAATATATAACAAGTATATAACAATTTATATAATTAAAATTAAATATATAACAATTTCTATACCTAAATTTTAACAAATTTATAACAATTTATTATATAACAATTTATATAATTAAAATTAAATATATAACAAATCTATAACAATTTGTTAAAATTAAATTTATTAACAAATATATAACAATTTTTATAATTAAAATTAAATATATAACAATTTATATACCTAAATTATAAAATTAAACTAAATTGAAAAAAAATAAAATTACCGGATCGGAGGAGGAGGAGGCCGGAGGAGGAGGGGAAGGAGGTCGGAGGAGGAGGGGAAGGCGGAGGGGAAGGAGGAGGAGGAGGAGACCGGCTGGCCGATTTGAGGAAGGAGGAGGATCGGAGGAGGAGGAGGCCGGAGGAGGAGGGACGATGGCGCCGCCGATTTGAGGAGGAGGAGGAGCAGAGCGGCGGATTGGAGCAGCAGGAGGAGGAGGAGAGCAAAAAGTCGGCTAGGGTTCGCGAGTTTCTGATTTATAGCAGAAAGAATAGCCGACGATTAAAAAAGATTTCGTCGGCTATTCTTTAAATAGCCGACGAAATCTTTTTTAATCGTCGGCTATTCTTTGAATGTCGTCGACTATGCTTTAAATATCGTCGGCTACACTTTGGAAGATCAGTAGCCATCTGATCTGAGCCATCCAACGGCGGACAATAAAAAGGCGCGGATCGGTTTGAGTTTAGCCGACGAAAATTATATTTCGTCGGCTAAACTTTGGAAAATCAGCAGCCGTTGGATCTGAGCCATCAAACGGCGGACAATAAGCGGATCGCAAGAGTTTAGCCGACGACATATAATTTTCGTCGGCTAAACTGTTGGTCAAACTACTAAGTCAAACCTCTAAACGCGTTAAAACGGAAATTAGTCTAGTTAAATGACGGTTTCTGGCCTCACCTTCAACAGATAATAGTTTCAAATCAATGAGACGCAACTAATCGTATAAAATTTTTACAAAATTGATTTAACGAACGTCAGGCTACCCATAGGAAAACGAAAGTAAAAAACAGTTAACCGCGACATTCGGCACACAAAGTTTGTCGGAATCTTGTCATTTTTCAACCGTAGACGTATTTCATTATTTCGGTCATATCTTATTTGACGACATATTTGCATTTGAAGAGTCTACGTATAGTAACTATTTGAAACTATACATTCACTTAAACACTTAGTAAACAAGTTAAGGAACATTAGTGCAAATGTTCCGATTTTCAATCTAAAAGTTTGAAAAATCTATTCCAACCGTCAGATATCACCGTTAAGATTAAATACATGTATGAAAAAAAATCCAACTACATCTGACAACGTTAAAGGCTCGATCGAGACGGTCAACCGGGTGAGTCAACCCCTTAAACGCTTAGAAATGGAAATTGGCCTGTGTAAATGACGTTTTTTTGCCTGACCTTCAACAGAAAATAGTTTCAAATCGATGAGACGCAACTAATCGTATAAAAATTTTCCTCCAAATATTTACCGACCGTGAGGCTACCCATAGGAAAACGGAAGTAAAAAACAGTTAACCGCAACATTCGGCACGCAGATTTTGTCGGAATCTTGTCATTTTTAACCGTAGACGTATTTCATTATTTCGGTCATATCTTATTTCACGGCACATTTGCATTTGAAGAGTGTACGTATAGTAACTATTTGAAACTATACATTCACTTAAACACTTAGTAAACAAGTTAAGGAATATTAGTGCATATGTTCCGATTTTGAATCTAAAAGTTTGAAAAATCTATTCCAACCGTCAGATATCACCGTTAAGATTAAATATATGTATGAAAAAAAATCCAACTACATCTGACAACGTTAAAGGCTCGATCGGGACGGTCAACCGGGTGAGTCAACCCCTTAAACGCTTAGAAATGGAAATTGGCCTGTGTAAATGACGTTTTTTGGCCTGACCTTCAACATATAATAGTTTCAAATCGATGAGACGCAACTAATCGTATAAAAATTTTCCTCCAAATATTTACTGACCGTGAGGCTACCCATAGGAAAACGGAAGTAAAAAACAGTTAACCGCAACATTCGGCACGCAGATTTTGTCGGAATCTTGTCATTTTTAACCGTAGACGTATTTCATTATTTCGGTCCTATCTTATTTCACGACACATTTGCATTTGAAGAGTGTACGCATAGTAACTATTTGAAACTATTATCGTTAGTGACATTTTTGCATTTGAAGAGTGTTCGTATAGTAACATTTGCATTTGAAGAGTGTTCGTATAGTAACATTTTTGCATTTGAGGGATGAAGCAATGGTTTATCGTTAGTGATAGAAAATGGAATATGGTCATTTTTTGTTTTTTGTTTTTAAATCATAGCCGACGAGAGACTCGTAGTCGTCAGCTATTCTTTTGTCTTTTTCTGTCTGAAATAAAATATGTATTTTCCAATATAGTTATAGCCGACGAAATAATGTAGTTTCGTCGGCTATTATGAGTATGACCGACGAAATAACAAATCTTTCGTCGGCTATGATGAGTATAGCCGACGAAATAACGTGTTTTTCGTCGGCCATTATATGAAAAAGGTAAAAAAAATCAGTAGGTTTACACTTCTCGTATTCTTATTTCCTGTTCATATATAACTTAAATTGAACATCAAGTAAACAGAAACCCAGCAGTCAACATATTTCAAATTTTTTTTTAAGGGGTTTGGAACCCAGCCTAGCTGGGAGGCTCATCCCCACGCCCGTTCATTAGAAATTTTGAGATTACAAATGAAAGGATTACATCATCTAAATTACTTAATCCGGTGGATTGTAATCGGAATCATCGGATGAGTCTTCTTCGGTTTCTGAATTGCTCGATAGGGGTAATCTATGTCTTTCCTCACCACTAGAGTCCTCGTTAGTTTCTTCATTCATCAACAAGCAGTGGCTCTTCACGTCGAATTCGCACCGGCGTGTCTAGGTTTAATAAAAGAGGAGTCAGGAATACCGTTTGAGTTGGGCTCTTCATACGCGGTGCCACCTTCCTCGTTCTCTTCAGCCACTCCAAGTGTAGACGCCCGGTAAATGTTGCGATGGTGGATAGTGTTGACTACTTTCCACGGGTCACCCTTGGCGAGATCATCAAGATAAAACACTTGTTTCACCCATGTGGCTAAAACGAACGGGTCATCCTCATACCATGATGTACTAGTGTTCACAGAACTTATGCCTTATTGATCGGTTTTCATGCTCTGCGGCCGTGTGTCAAACCATCTACGCTTGAAAAGGTGCACTTCCATGCCTTCCCCATAATGCAGTTCCACAACTGAATGGAGAACACCGTAATAGTCAACTCCATCATCCCCACCATGTGCCATAACCCCCGAATTTTGTGTTTTCAGTCTGACGTCTCTCTCTTCACATCGAAATAACACACCATTCACCTTGCACGTCGCATAAACTTTTGAATAGACCGGCTTCAACGCTAGCAGTCTGAGTTCGTGCGACCAATTTGGGTGATTATCATTTTTAATGAGGTCCATCTGCAACCATCAGAATCAACTATAAATATGAATAATTATACACAATAATATATAAATACGTATATAATAATGTTAAAGTTACGTACCCAGCGGCCGAAATACTCTGCGAATGTCCGGTTGTGGTAATCGAGATCACCTCCTACTTGTTCACAGTTTAGATGCATGTTCTTCCAAAACTGAACTTCTAAACAGTTAATTAGTACCCACCAATGTGCAATGGCTACCTCATAATCTTTCAACTTGTAGGAAACTGGCATGTTTCCACCGAGTACAACATCGTCGGAGAGTATGGAAAGATTGAACTGTGAAGGTACATCTTCCGGTATGCTTTCCTGTAACGCTCCTAAATACAGCTTCATGTAGGTGACGCACTCGTGCACAATATATGCTTCAGCTATACATCCTTCAGGTGCGGATCTGTTTTGGACAAAATCACCGTATTGTCCAAGTTGCCTATAAATGAAGTTTTTAAAGTGTTATGATAATACATTAATACTAAATCACATATATTGATGAGGAAATTAACATAAGGTGTAAAATACGTACCTTTCCATCGGATACATCCAAGTGAAGTGCACAGGACCGGTAAGCAACAACTGCCGAGGAAGATGGATCATGAGGTGAGGCATGATGTCGAAAAAATTTGGAGGAAATATCATCTCAAATTTACATATGATATGAACGATGTCTTGTTGCATTTCCCGGAGGTTAGATTGTCTCACTTCCCGTGTGCATACCTTCTGGAAAAATCTTGCCAACGCTACTAACGGCTCCACAACGTGACGGGGAAGGAACGGTCGAATGAAAACAGGGAAGAGACGTTGTAGCAGGATATGATTGTCATGACTTTTCAACCCGTAAAGATTGTTGAATTGTCTGTTCACACACTTGGCTATATTTCCAGCAAAGCCTGAAGGATACTTGGCCCGACTTATCCAATGGAAAATTTCTGATTTATGCTTAGGCTTGACGGTGTAAGGAGCTTGAGGCATTTTTCTCTTCCCTTGTTTCAACCATAGTTGTTTTCTGATATTCATGTTTTGCAGATCAGTGCGAGCCTTAGGACCGTTTTTCGTCTTCCCCTCCAAGTTCAGCGTTGTGCCCACCACACTTTCAGAAACATTTTTTTCTATGTGCATAACGTCTAGGAAGTGACGGATCAGCAACTCACACCAGTACGGGAGTTCCCACAATATGCTCTTATGTGTCCAGAATTTGTACTCCTCAGGTATTTCAGGTATTTCCGCTACAATATCGGGATGATTGCTGAGGGGCCCAAAATCGTACTCATTAAGCACTGCTAAAATTTCTCTTCCCGTCCATCTTCTGGGAGGACCACCGTGTTCTTCGGTTCCATCAAATGCGGCGGACTCGTAACGCCAGTGGTGATCCGCCGGAAGGAACACACGATGACCCATTCTTCATATCTTGTTGCAATGAGGGGTGCTCCCATAATCGCTGAGGCACTCTGGACAAGCCTTGTATCCCCTAACAACGCTGCCCGACAACATCCCATAATCAGGAAAATCACTGATGGTACCAATAACCATGACATGCATCTGGAAGTCTCCTCCTTGTACTTGTCAAAAGTGGGATGACCAACGTCCCACAATACCTTCAGCTCTTCAATCAATAGTCTCATATACACATCGAGACATTTTCCTGGGTAACCAGGCCCCGGAATCAACAACGTCAACATATTATATTCCTTCTTCATGCACATCCACGGAGGAAGGTTGTAAGGTACCAAAATCACCGGCCATATACTGTATGAAAGACTCATGGTGCCGAAAGGGTTGAACCCGTCGGTTGAGAGCCCGAGCCTGACGTTTCTGACATCTGACGCAAAATGAGGAAAGTCATTGTTTATATGCTTCCAAGCCGCTCCGTCAGAGATGTGTGTCATGATATCTGCGTCTCCCAAGTCCCGCTCACCGTGCCATCTCATAGCTTTAAGTTACACTATATATCAACCATTATTTAAGTTAATTATACTATCAACAACTATTGATTAACATATATATATATATATATAATATATTTTAACACTAATTAAAATAACATCAAATTAAAACACATAATTAAACTAAAACTCAAAATCAACATATATATATATACATTCTAACACTAAAACAACAACAAATTAAACAAAAAATCACTTAATAAATCAAAATCACTAAAACTCAAAATCAGCTCAACTAAAACTCAAAATCAACTCAACTAAAACTCAAAATCAACATATATACATACATTCTAACACTAAAACAACAACAAACTAAACAAAAAATCACTTAATAAATCAAAATCACTAAAACTCAAAATCAACATATATACATACATTCTAACACTAAAACAACAACAAAACAAAAAATCACTTACTAAATCAAAATCACTAAAACTCAAAATCAACCCAACTAAAACTCAAAATCAACATATATACATATATACGTACCTATATATAGCTCCACAATGTAGGAGAGGACGGATTTCAACAATATCCACAGATTTTTCACTCTTTCTCCCGTTTTCCCCCTTCTTTTTCATTTTTTTTTTGAAATGAGCAGCTGCTGCCCAGATCTGAAAATATATAGACTTATAGCCGACGAAAATGTCAACTTTGTCGGCCATACTTCCAAAAATTTTCGTCGGCTAATGTTTCGGAGAAAGGCCGACGAAAATACAAATCGTCGACTGAAATATGAATATAGCCGACGATTTTTTGAAAATACAAATGAAAAAACAGTTTCGTCGGCTATGGTTAAACTATGGCCGACGATTTTTTATTTTCACCGACGAAAAATAAAATCGTCGGCTATTCCTTAGAATTACCGACGAAAATTTTAATTCGTCGGCCGTTTTTTTTTTTCGTCGGGAAAACCCTTTTTTCTGGTAGTGTTAGTACCATGTTTAGGATTATACGCGAAGTTAATTCTAAATACTTGTGAAGTCTTAACGATTAGATGAACCGCAAAGGACTCTAATTAGAATTGGAATTGAATTTGTTTAAATTCTATGTGAAATACTTGGTGTCGTGAGTTGTGAATTCTTGTATTTCATGTTATTGAACAATTTCGTGCTAAGCTATGTGTGTGAAGACGATGATCAATTGTATATAATAATTTAGATTTAATTTTGTAAAATTCAGTAGGTATTAGATTCAAATATCAAACCCCCAATATGATTTTGTAATGCTTTATGTGATTGAACGCCCTAAATTTCCCCGGATAGAACGATCCCTACTTGTCCTATACTAACGATGACACAAGAAGGGTAATATTTGTATGAAGTTGTTTTGCAGGTACAATGTGCTTAGATAATAGTTCCATCAATAATATAAAATGCCATTCACTGTTAGTAAAAAATAGGTTCAATAGCTAAAGAAAAACTGATTCTTGAAAGAGTTCTTCCCGCTCTTCAACTTGAATGAATATGGATAGAAATTGGCTATTCCTGCAATTCACAATTCAACAGCTAGTAAAAGGAATTTACCTGACACCAGGAACCTTGGTTCGATGCAAATTTTTGAATATTAACAAGGCGTGTAAACGAAACATGGAATGTCGACCTTCAACAGTGATGTCCCCAGTTGCTTTGTTTCTCAGGAGCACTAGTATTCCAGTGTAACCCCCTTTCTGTCCTAATCTTTTCGAGGTGATCTCTACCTCATCCTGCAATTTGACATAGACAGATATCAGATGTTCAAGTTTAGCATACCTAATACATTTGGAATGATACAGATCATATGCCTCGCCTTTTCAGACACAAAACTAATACTAGCCACATTGCACAACAGAACTCTTACAAAACGAGATATTTACAGAGATACAAGATCAAATTAAATCCAGATTCAGCTCAAGCTCGAAGATCAAAATTCAAACGAAGATCGTGATTCAGCTTCGAAATTCAAATCGAAGCTCCGATTCTTCAGAACTCCTTCATTTCTCAAGCAAATTCATACAGAAAACACAAATTAAAGCTCAAAATTCACCAAAGCAAAATTCAAATCACAAGCAAAACCGCACACACATACAAAATCCAAATCCACGAATTCAAACTGGTTCTCCAAAATTCAAATTCAAATTAAGAGAGAGAGAGAGATCTAACCAGATGAATGCTGGGCCAGAAGAAGTGAAACGAGGAGAGCTACAGGAGCAAATCGGCTTAGCTCTGCGCATACGCTTCTTCGTCTTTAGAGGCTGAGGCTGAACCGCTCCGGTTTGCTGCTTTCTCTTCGCCATTTTCTCTGTCTATCTAGCTAACTGCGTCTTTCTATCTCTCTCTGAAACGGAATCGATCACACTTCTCAAAGCCTCCCAATGCTTCGCTATTTATACTCGAGTCGGCGTCGCTGCGGGCGGCGAGGTTGTTTGCCTGGCGGACGTCATAATCTAACCACTTCGTTTTGAGTAACGGATCAATTCCAAAACCGTTATAATGGCATATTTCGTAATTATATCATATTTTATGGTTATTTGTTATACAATGTCCTTTTTTATGATCAGCACAAAGTTAAGGCTTTTTTAAAAAAAAAATAATAATTTTGGGCCTTCAAATGCCCTTAATTATAAAAACCCCTTAAAACAACGTGGTCGTGATAATTAATATCTAGAATTAATTATCATGATGCTTGATTGAGTCTACTTACAAAACTGTCGTCCGTTGAAAGTTTCTGGTGTATTTTGTTGGATGCAACAATCGAAGTGTTTGAGGTTTGTGTAGGCCTACAATCAATGTTTGTAAGTGAGTGATGTTCTAATGAACGATATAATAACTATTTAATAAGTAAAATTGCTCATATAGAAGTTATTTTGTAACAATTTAACCAAAATATTTAGGGCTTTAAGATTATTACAGAATCTACGGTTTTAATCAATTGGTTAGTGTGTAACATACTACAATCACACAGAAGTCCAATGACAGTATCTTCAAAAGCTTTCTAATCCACATCGGGAGATCTTATCATAACGCTTCCTTTTCCCTAGCCACAAATAATAAATTTAGATTTAACTCCAATTAGCGTCGGGTCGTCGACGGGATTCAAACTTGGGTGTGGGGGTTTCCAAACCTAAACTTTTACCAATTCGACCACCTGCATGTGGTGGTTAGACGTCTATACTATTCGTTTCTACTTGTCTAATCTGAACATTAAAAATTAGTGTTGATGAATAACTAAACAGTTGATTTGACTGATAATAATATAATAATCGAAACTAGCTACTTCCTTTTTTTTTTTTTTAAAGGAAAGACAACATAATCATAACATTGAAACTCAAATCTTACATAAGAGACCCACAAGCTCTGGAGGGATAGACTCACTCTAAGAGACACATGGGCAGAACTAGGATTTAGATATACCTAGGACTAGATTTAAGAACAATACAAATTGATTTTTTTTTTTGAGGTTTGGAATCTAATAGGAGGCTCATTGACGAGTGCCAAGGCACGGATACAATAATAACCCTACAATCGTTAGTAGTATAGAATAAGTAGGGATCTATTCACAATTATATACAAGCAATGAAACGAAATAATGGGGAATTTAGATGAGGTTCAGTAACAAGTTGCCCTAAATAACTAGACATGAAATTAAATCCTATTTTACTATATACAAGTGATCATCATCTTTCACACAAGGCATAGCACAAAAACACACAAGAACACATAAGAAATCATGCCAGACAATCGACAACTATACTCAAGTTTCCTAGACTCTACTCAATTCCAATTTCAATTAGGGCCTTCGCGGTTATCTAATTGTTAGACTTTAGTATTTAGAATTAACTTCGCGTATGATCCTAAATATTTACTAGCCGGTTCAAAGACACTTCGCGTAGAAATCAAACACAACAAGTAATTATGCACAAAAGTCTTAAATTAGAGACGTGCTTCTAAGTATGGCGTCACTCATCTTATTAACATGCAAGTTTCGATGAATTATAGTAACCACTTATAAACAACCTAGATAAAACCAACTTCGCGTATGACTCAATCTTAAGTTATTTTGGTATGTGAAATCGCAACCTACACAAAATCCATGGCCTTAGGCTTCATGTAAATCTTGATTTGTAAGCACGAATCCATGAAACTAATCAAATAAAACCTAAAAATAAATGAACATGCTACTGCCCTATTATCTAATGCACTAAATCAAATATATTACAAGTTGCAAAATTATTTCATAAAAACCAAAATAGAATTCGAAAATCCAATACAAAATTACAAAACCAAGAATCAAAGTTTCTAGCTACATATAACATAGACATTATACATAAGAAAATACAAGCCATAGGATGGTAGAATCACACTTTAAAAACCTTAGAAGTATGAAGCTCGGATGCTCGGATTGATGGCAAAGGGTACGGTGATGGAATAGTTTTGTGGTGGTGGTGGTGGTGGTGTTTCAGCTTAATATTCTCTATACTAGAACTTCGGAACTTTGGCTAGAGTCTTTGGCTAATAGTTATGCTTGAGATGAGATAATTTTCTGTATGAAAATTGGCCTCTATATATAGGGGAAAGTTAAGGCAAAACCGACAGCAACTAGGGACACAAAACCTAAACCGAGTTAGTTTAGGATACTTGCCGGCCACTCCTTCTTTCTTCATGAATCTTCTGTCTAATTCCTTTGTGGGCCGGCTGCATGGCTTTGTGATCTCCTTACGTGAATTGGCAACCTGTGCATGATGGATAAAGTCCATGGAATTGGCTGCATACTCCCCTAGTTGGACCGGGAAGCCTTTTCCTTTTCTCGGAAGGATTCCTTGTCTTCCTTGGCTTGCATGCGGTTGTATTGGATTTTCTTGGTCTCCACATGTTTTCAGCTCTTCCTACTAGCCCCAAGATGTATTGCAGCCACATGCAGCCTCCTAGAAAAGCAAAGAAAGGCTTTGCAGCCTCTTGATGGGAGCCTAAGCTCGCATGCAATAATAAACCCTACAAAATATCGTTAGTAGTATGAGCAAGTAGGGATCGTTCTAAGCCGGGGATTAAGGGTACCTGAGATATGAAATTGTTAGACAAATATATACATATATACATATAAACGTCACATATGGGGAATAGAATGGATCGGCAGCTAGGCTGCCCTAAGCTAGGTTCGGCACAAAAATTGAAAGAGAAAAAAAAACAAGAAACAAAAAGATCCTAGGTTCGGCAGCAATAGGCTGCCTCTAAATCATGCATAAAAACAGCAATTTAAAATCCTAAATTACTATATACAAGTTTGGTCGACATTCTTCCACAAATTACTAACACAAAAGCACTCAAAACACATAGCAAATTGATAAAACAAGACACGGCAAGAGCACACAATATCCTAGATCCGATTTAGTTCCAACCCAACTAGGGCCTCAGCGGTTATCTAAGTTGTTTCAGACTTCACGAAGGTATTTAGAATTAGCTCAGCGCATAACCCTAATCTTTAGCTAACCGACTATAAACACGCAGCGTCGAAGATAATCAATTAACCAATGAAGTACGAAATCCTTTTAATTGGAAACACATCAATCAAGCAAGGCGTCACCACTTCTTGTTAACATGCATAGTCATTTAAACCACTCTAGTCCTATTTATGTTGACAGATACAAGACCAATACCCAAAACACATCGCGAATATGCTAAGTACCAATCTTTGAGGCACACGGATTTAAAAGACTAAACCAAGAACGAATTACTAGAATCAGAGTGAACATGCTTGCCTATCTAATCTTTACTTCATATTTTCATTACAATTTAGCATGCAATTCGAAACTTATCTTTGAAATTCTTTATTAATACCATAAGAATTAAATTAACATGCATCATTATAACACCAAATTCACAATCGTTTTTCACATAGACATGAAAACACAATAACCAAACATACATATGAGTTTCATAGACAAAACTACACATAACTACATAAAAACTATTACAAACTATTACAAACCAAGAGTAGGGAGTAGATCACACTTTTGCAAACACCTTTGATGGCTTCAAGTCGTGTGGATCCAATGGGATGTGGTTCGGTGGTGGCTGGATGAAGGGTGAAGAATCGGCAGGATTTTATGGTGGGGGTGGTGGTTTTTGGTTTGTGTTTTTATGTAGGATCTTTGGCTGAAAATTGGTAGAGCTTTGGCTAGGGTTTTTTGCTTTAGAATGTGACAAGTTTTTCTGTGTAAAAGTTGGCTATTTATAGGGAAAAACTAGGGTATTGCCGGCAGCCCTTCATGCATAAGGATTTCAGAAAACCTAGTGGGATAAGGTTTGAAACCTTCCTTTCATAGTTCAATTAGGTTTTCTTTTTCTGAATTTTTCTTCAAGGCTTGGGCTTCACATCTTTATGGACTTCTTGTATGATCTTGGACTTCATTTGATATGTCTTGGTCCATCGAAAATGCCCCAATTGCCGGCAGCACATCAATGCACACAATCTGCCTCATTCGGCAGCTTCTCCTAGTTTGACTAGGAGAACTTCTCTCTTCGATTTCTTCTTCAATGCCATGGCTTGGTGTCTTCCTCTTCCCTTCTTTAAGCTTGAACCAACTTCATAAATGCACTTGTGCACCATTTGGTCCATCAAAAACAGAAAACACAAAAAGGGGGCAGTAGGTTCCTGGAATCGGCAGATTTGATGTTGCTGTAGTAACTCCGGCATATCTCCATCCTCGGAGCTCCGATTGATGCGATTCCAAGTCTCAGAGAAACTAGACACACATGGATACTTCCATATAAAACAGTTCGATCAAATTCCTTGTGAGTCGACGGGAATGATTTTTCGAAGTTGGGACAAAGTTCCAGGAAAATCCTGGAAGTCCCTGGATTGATTTGCTCGGACTGCCGTTTTGCAGCCAACTTTTCGGTGACTTCCCGAACTCCAATTGTTCTGAAATTTTAACACAACACTCCTCAGTATATGAATATTAAGCACACCAAATTTCATAGAATTCGGACAAGGATAGATCATATTTTTACTAGTCTCAAAATCGCGAAAAAGACATATTTTGCACTATTTTCCAGATTTCTCATACTTAGTCATTTTTCGGACAATTAAGCACATTTCACCAAAACTCTACCAAAATTGACACTAACTATATTATGACTCTATCTTAGATAAATAAGGGTTAAACAAAGCATAAACGAGGGCATAAGCATGTAATATCGTCGCACATTTTGGTCCTATCATCTCTCAGAAGTAATATCGGCAGAATGCTCTGTTCTCGGACGCAGGGTGCAGCAAGCGCCCTTACGCGTGTCTCGGAAGCGGCATGATCTTCGCGCATGCAGCACGCATGGGATTGGCAGCGTCAGTGGCAAGGCATCAGCAGCGGTAGGCTGGGTGTAGCGCATGGTGAGTGCCCGTATCCGATACGAGATGCTAGTATCGGATACGTGGTGACATATGCAAAAAGCCTTGGCAGATACGCCTGGGATACGGTTCGGATAAGTCTGGGCTTGTGTCGGATACTGCCATGTCACGTGTCGGATACGGCTCGGCAGCGCGAGTGTCAGACTGCGCGTTGACGAGGCTGGCATTGCAGCCTATCAGCAGGGGCTGAGGCTGAATTTTCCATTTTATTACTTTCTTCTCGGCAGATTTGACCTTTGTGTCTTCAATCGATCGTAACTTCTTCTAAAAAATAGCTATTGATGTAATTCAAAATTATGTGGAAACTAGACTCCGATATCTTTCCATGCATGTATAGCACATCATCTAGTTCCAAATGATCTTTTCTGGGGAAATTCTGGAACTCGAGTCATGTGCCCAGGAAATTCCTGAAACTTACTGGATCTGATCTTGCATAGCAATTCTCGGTAGCTTCTTTAGCTCCGATTACTCTAACTCTTTCCATTGCTCAATCATCAATGTATATAATATTCATAAGAGAAGAAAATTCCATCAAAAGTAACATGGAAGTTTTACAGATTTAACAAAACTTTTAAGGACTCCGATTTTTAGCACTTAGTTAAATTTCTGTAATCTTCCGACTTTTAAGCATGATTTTATTAAAACTCTACCAAAAACTCATGACTCTATATTATAACTCGATCTTAAGTAAATAAGGGCTAAACAATGTATAAATGTAGGCATAAACATATTAAGAACGTAGCACTTTGTGCTCCCATCACTCATCCTCACGCTTTTGATATTACCATTCAAAACATAATACAGGGGGGACATAAAACCAAAATCCTATAAATTACATAAATAACATAGCTAGCTAAACTTTACCTACGAGGTCCGCTCATTTCGAACTCAGCAATTACATCATTATTATTAATATTATCCGCATATGTCCTTTTAATATAAAGAACCATTAAATCATCAAGAAAATCATCATTCATCTTATTTCTAAGTTTACTTTTGATGATGTTTATAGATGAGAATGCTCTCTCTGTTGTTGCTGTAGAAACTGGAATAGTCAAAATAAGACAAATCAATCGATAAATCATGGGGTAAAGTGATGACTTACCGAATTCAACCAACCGTCAACACAAATCAGATACAAAAGTTGTCTTTGCAAATCTTGGATCCTTCTGAACATATGCTAATAAGAACTCACACTCCAAATCTAGAGCAAGCATATCATATGATGAAAAGTCTGAAGGATAAAACTTCAAAGCAAGTTTGCACACATCTTCAGGTTTGAATGCTCGAAAATTATAACGTGGATCAAATGAAACACTAAGAAGAACAATCTCCAAGGAACTTTCTGTAAATCTGCTTTCAAGCTCTGCCAACTGAAAGTCTATCACCATAAAGTAGATTGACACGATAATAGTGCTCATTTGAAATATTCTTTTCACAATCCCTCAACCCTTTCTTGTAAGGAGCTGTCATATCCGGCATATAAATAACATGCTCAGCACAAAATGCTCTAACCTTCATAATTAAATCATCCTAACCATTTTCTCTCTTATCTTGAAGCTTTTCTTTTGTTATTGAAAGAAAATGCAAAGCATTCAATATGACCATGTCTTTTCTTTGCAAAGCTTGACACAAAAAGTCTGTAATCCTCATAATATCATGCATCATCAGCAAAAAATACACAAAATCAAACTTTTTCAAGGCCTTACCGATTGTTTTTGCTTCTCCTTGCACTTTGTCTACTCCATTCTTATACAAATCGTCAATAGTTGCTCGGGTAGCTCCAAACAACTTAATAAGACTTGAAATAGAACGAAGATGTGAACCCCAGCGAGTAGCCCCTACTCTTTGCAAAGTGCAAGCTTGATTCATACCTGAACCTCTCTCAAGTGTACCATCAGCCACTAAATCTGAGATTTCCACTTCTCTGAAAGCTTTTAACATAGAATGTCTTTTTGCACTAGAATCAACAAAGTTCACAATCATAGTCAGAGTAGAAAAAAATTGCCACAAATTATGCACTCCTTTAGCTGCAATATTCAAAATCAATTGTAAGCGATGAGCAAAACAATGAACATAATATGCATATGGACACTCTTTTAAAAACAAAACTTGCAAGCCATGAAATTGACCACGCATATTGCTTGCACCATCATACCCTTGGCCACGTATATTTTCTACTTGAAGATCATATTGAGCAAGGACCTTAGATATCTCATCTTTCAAAGTTTCAAAACAAGTGTCAACAACACTGATCACCTTAAAGAATCATTCTCTAATAAACCATTCACAATCAACAAACCGAAGAATTATGGCCATTTCCTCCTTATTTGACACATCAAGAGCTTCATCAACAAGGATGTAAAACTTAGAATCTCCCACTTCATCACGAATCTTGGCTCTTACTTTGTTGCCAAGAACATTTGCAATTTGCTTTTGAATCTTTGGAGATGTATACTTGGCATTTCCCGGAGCATCGTCTACTACTTTGTTGAATTCAACATGCGTTCTTTTAAAAGACTCCAAAACCGCATCAAAGTTGCCACCATTGAGAGAATCAACCAATTCATCATGACCTCTAACAGAACATCCTTGTCGTGCCAACAACCTCCCGACCTCTATAGTGGCAACAAGCCTCAGCCTAATATTTGTTGCTTCTTGTGAGGATAATGTGTGAATCACCCTTTCTATATGCCATGAAGGGTTTCTCAAATTTTCCCACCTTTGCATTGAAGCATTATGTATGGACATTATGCCTCCCACATGAAATAAGATACCCGACTGCTTGGATATTATATTCTTCCAACCATTAAACCCAACTTCAGTGAAGGATGGATGTCGGGATGGATAATCATCAAACAAGAAACAAGGGAAGCAAAATGCTTTAACTTTCTCAAGAGAATACTCAAGCCAAGACCATTGTTTAAACCATTTGTGACAAAATCTTCTTCCTTGGTCTCCATGCCAAGTAGAGGGATAATTGCTTAAATGAGGTTGACACGGTCCATGTACCACATAAGCTCTTCGAACATTG
Source organism: Potentilla sterilis (assembly GCA_963682095.1). NCBI lineage: Eukaryota > Viridiplantae > Streptophyta > Magnoliopsida > Rosales > Rosaceae > Potentilla > Potentilla sterilis. Next base: position 37,448,568 of record OY821758.1, read on the forward strand.
ACTTGTTCATTCAAAGGATATGTACCTATACGACGACGTTTTTCTGGGTCCCTCTCAAGTGATGTAATATCATAATCTTGATCACCTTCAATCCCAATTCTTTCATTTTGATCATCAAGTGATGAAATCGATGGAGAAGGGTTTAAAATATCATTCACGGAATCCCCAATGGAATTAGTAATCTCCACTCCATTTTCACTTTCAATCTCATGATAATCATTCTCACTAACACTTGAAGAAGTGCCACTCTTACACCATGAAAATAAATTCTTATAACGCTTGGGATTTCAGTTATTTGTCATGATATTCAATACACCTATAATGAATTATAGACGAAAGCACATGTTTAGATAAGCTAAACTAATGCTGGTTCAGGCATGACAACAGAAATATATATATTTTGTTGAGATAATCCCAACATAGCTTTGATCAGCTCTGTTGATCACTAGAGCTTTGATCTTTCTTGAGATAATCCCAGCAAAATTTGAGTGCTGACAAGATATATATTTTGCCACTCTCAATATATATATAGTGCCGCTCTCACTATCAACTAATTTAAAGGGTCTATAGACCATAGAAAACTAAATCAGATGTTCTCACAAATGCATTTTGATTACTAAACATGAATATCTAAGAAAACAAAGAGTGGATACGAACCTAGAACTCATAGCCAACCAGCAATTCCTCGTCAATTATAATATGAGGTCTAGGTAGTAGATTTTTGGACTAAATTCTGCTTACTACTCTGTATTTTTGGGGTTTCATCAATTCAGTCCTTGAATTTCTAATTTAATAAAAAAAGTCCTCGTACTTTCCAATGTCATCAAATCGATCAATTTGGTTACCAATCCGTCAAATTGATTTGTCATTAAAAACACAATTGATGGGGTATTTTAGGAAGTTTCTCTGTGAGAAAGTCTCACAAGTTGATTTGTCAGATCTACCCTTACCAGGTTGGCAAGTTGACGGAGACACTTGACGGATTGATAATAAATTAGATCGATTTGATGAGATTAGAAAGTACGAAGACTTTTTTGATTAAATTAGAAGTTTAAAAACTCAATTGATGAAACTCTAAAAGTACAGGGTAGTAAGCAGAATTTAGTCCTATATTACTTGCAAATTTTACTTTTTGTGCTGACTACTGAGATTGACGAGACACTAAGAGTCTTAGATCAAAACTGGGCCAATCACCAAGTATGAAACAACCCAACTACCCAAGAGACGATTCATCCTATTGATCCTAGAATCAAATATTCAATATTGAAAAGATTCAAAAGAAAGAAAGAAAGAATCAAATAATCAATATTCAAATAATCAAGTAATCAAATTATTTACAAAAACCCTAGCTTTTTGGGCGTTTAATTGATCGAAGAAGAAAGAAAGAACGGAAGAGGAAGAATAGTTTACATTTGGGCTTTGGAGTAGGATTGAACTGTTTGAACCCTAAGTCCTAACAGAAAGGAAGGGGTTGAACCGCTGAAGACGCAGCCACGCAGGGGCGGCAGACGCAGGGCTTGCTGGAGTGCTGGTGTTGTTTTCTTGGGCAAACAGAAGAGTGAGAAGATGCAGGGGCCAGGGAGGTGAGGGACTGAGGGAGCCTGTGACTGTGATTTCTGTCTTCTAAAAAAAAAAAAAAAAAAAAAATTTCCCTTGGGCTAAATATTTGGGCTTGGTTCGCCCCTAAAGCGACATGAAGACCAAACTGTAAAGCATACTACGCAAGTTTATGAGTTAAAATATTAACCTCCCTGAATGCATGACCAACATACGAACCATTGAGACTACTCAATGTCGACATAGCTATATCATCAATTATACGACCAACATAAGAAGATACCTCCCCTTCTGCTTAAATTGTCTACAAGTTGTCGACATTCTGATTCAAACACAACTTCTTCTATAGTGAGGAGGGTATGAATATATTTTAATTTCAATTTGGATTCTTGGTCAATTCAATTGGTACATCACTCTTCCACGAAATGTTTGGTTTTCATCTACGCCACCTTTACTGATTTACCTTGCTGTAAACACTAAAAATGAAAAATTAAAATTGGAGTCTTCTCATCAACGTCGTTGGTGTTTCGTACATAAATGAAAAATAATTAAATAATTAAAATGTTTACTAAAAATCTCTCTAGTAAAATTTTTTTTTTACTGAAAAATCTCATGAGCATGCCAAGTGTTTTCCTTAAAGTGTATTTTTTTTTTAACCAAGGTGAGAATCGCAATTCATTGACCTCTCAAAAGTAGGTAACAACATGAACATATAACGCCCTTACGGTTTATGAAAAAATTAAAATTGCAAAACAACCTAAGAATACCCAAGCCATCTCTATGTTGAAAACCCTAAGGTGACGCCTCTTAATCAATAATTGCCTTGGCGGTTATCAAACCAAGTAACCAGCCGCCAAGACACAATCAGTCGGGAGAGGGTACTAATGTCCAACCCAACTTATTTGCCACTATTTGAGCCACACTACGCAGAGGAGGCTTCCCCAGGACCACCTAAAATCCTAATTAGAAGCAAAAACCACTGACTAAGATAGGTTACCCTAGATCCGCAAGCAGCCCTAGCTAAAAACTAAAGAACAAAACCATAAATACCCTATAAAAGGCCCAAGGCAAGAGAGCTTAAACCAACATGATTGGCCCACCTGATCCTCGGCATAGAAACCCAAGGTAGGTCATCCACGCCACCAAACCGAGAAGACCACCACGGTAACAAAACTCTAGCATGCTAAGACCTCGCGAAATCCTCCTATAACAGAACCTGCAAGCTCGACGACCACAACGACATCTCTACAAAACCTACAGCCCCGCCGACGGCACCGGGAAGAAGACGTAGCCCTGATTGGATACAAACACTGCCGCCGTCCATCATTCCTAATTGATACACGAGAAAACCCAAGCCTCCAAGAAACCATGGACAAGAAATTAGAAAAACCAAGACATTTACGTTAAGGCCACCTGATCTGAGAGAATTGGGTAAAAAAATTCTCATACGACGGCCCCCGCTAGGCTTTTTTTAGAAAGAGAACAGTTAAATCACATGAAATTCCTTAAAGTGTGTTATTATTAAACGCCTTGCAAGTATTTAATATCACTTGGAAATGAAAGTCGCTCCCTTGCCATCAAGATAATTACCTCGATCAATAGTACATATCATTTCCATCAGAGTGATCGGACAATGCCAAATTAGATCCAAATCTACTGGTAACTAGCCATCATCACATAAATGGAAGCTATGAAATATGCTTGGACTTATGTAGAGAGATAGTTTAAACTTTGAAGGATGTGCTCAATGTGAAGTTGTGAACCATGTGAAACCTTCAGCTTTGTCTTGGTTTGAAAGCTAATTCTTAGGAAAAATGCTCATTAGCCCATTTTTTGAGGTAATTTTTCCCATTAGCAAAATAATGTTTGAGAAATTCCCACCCGCACAAAAGAATGTAAGAGAGTATTCCCATCTGCCCACTTTTTCACAAAATACCCCTCTCAATTTTTCGTGTCCAAAATACCCCTCTCAATTTTTCATCTCTCTTCCCTCCCTAATGGGTCAACGGTCAATGGTCAACAATCAACCGTATATTACCCTAATAGATGTCTATTTTAGATTTATTTAAAGTTTAAGGTTATCATGTGAAGGACCAAAGAGCAGCTCTTGGTCATACATTGAGGGATAACAAACCTTCTGACAGCCTAAACTTCACCTCAGCCAAATTCACCAGGAATGGTAGCGTACAGTTCCTATGTTATCAGATTCACCCGAGAAGGATGCTAGAGCCCTCACTAATTCCAAATGTGGGACAATGTTCTTGTCAGGAGAGGGAAATATTTTTTGGAATCAAAGAGCTTCTCAAAGACAATGACCCTTGAGATGGTATAGGAAGTAAAGATGGTCATTGCTTCATTATTCATAAATTGAACCATTGAAGGGATAGATGATACCTCAACCATACTTTACATGGGACACAACATGGCTATGGTATCCGTTTCAAAAGGAACTTTGGGCTTGAACAAAGGAAGGTGCAGCTCTCTTGAAAGAAAATGACTTCTTCATTAAAACATGGTTCTTGACCTTAGTCATGATGAATGCTGCCTTAGCAGAAGTACCAGATACCCTAATGTGACACTTGGTTATGTTGGATGATAGAATAATATCTTCCACTCCCTATTCCAGATCTGAGATGGATCAAAAGTTGCAATATCCTGATTTTTGAAGTAGTATCCGATACTGGCGCAGCGTCTCGGCAGGACACGCGCAGGCGCGTGTGGGCAGGTTGGTGCAGCTTGTTGTGCAGCAGCAGCATGACACGTCTGGGTAGCGGTAGGCAAGGCAGCTTGTTGCGCAGCAGCAGCAGGACACGTCGACAGTGTGGGTGCCGGTATCGGATACGAGATGCCGGTATCCAATACGGAGTACAAGCGGCCATGACCTCGGCGGATACGCCTGAGATACGTCTTCAGATACGTTTGGGTCTTTCTTAGATACGAGGTGTCACGTGTCCGATACGAAATGTCATGATCGGATACGAGGTGTCAACATCGCTGGTCCTGGGCAGAGTTGGTGTTAGTGTCGGCAGGATCAGAGGCTGCATGTCTGGTTGTGCGGCAGCGCGAGTGTCAGGCTGCGAGTGTTGCGCTGCGGCAGAGGCTGCAAGTTTCGAAGGCTGGCACTGCAGCCTATCAACAGGGGCTGAGGCTGTGTGTGAGTCTGCAAATCTTTGCTTTCTTCTCGGCAGTTTTGACCTTTGTCTCTTCAATCGAGCATAACTTTCTCCATAAAATATCTATTGATGCGATTCCAATTTCAGTGAAAAGTAGACTCCGAGATCTTTCCAAGCATATATAGCACGCTATCTAGTTCCAGATGAGCTGTTCTAGGAAAATTCTGGAAGTTGAGTGATGTGCCCAGGAAATTCCTGGAACTTACTGGATCCGAACTTGCATAGCAATTCTCGGCCGCTTCTTTAGCTCCAATTACTCTAACTCTTTCTATTGCTCAATCATCAATGTATATACTGCTCATAAGAGAAGAAAATTCCATCAAAAGCAACATGGAAGCTTTACAGATTCAACGAAACATTTAAGGACTCCGATTTTTAGCACTTAGTAAATTTCTGTGAATTTCCAACGTTTAAGCACATTTTCATTTAGACTCTACCAAAAGCTCATGACTCTATATTATGACTCGATTTTAAACAAATAAGGGCTAAATAATATATAAATGTAGGTATAAACATACTAAGAACGTAGCACTTTGTGCTCCTATCAAGAAGATTATTCCGTGTTTTCAGAAGACATTTGGTTGCTAGTTCAAAAGTTAGTAACAAGGTAGGACTCATTTGTTAGTAACCACGGAGGACGAACCCCCTATCGACTCCCTCACCGAGAAGGAACATCAGTCTGTGGGCCTCTGAGATCCAATTTTGTAAACCTTGAAACCAAGGTAATGAGAATAGCATGCCCCTTACTCAGTTAAGAATAACTCATGTGTTAGACAGTTCTCCAAATGTTAATAAAAGCTGCCCTCAACCCCAAGTGACCTTTAGCAAAGTACAAATGGAGGGTTAAAGCTAATATTACAAAAAGGGACTTCACCTATTCCGTTCACTTTAGAACCTACAATAAACTAAACATAAATAAATCTTTAACTTCCTAGCAATTTATCTAAGTGTTACACACATACATTCTCAATTACAAGCATTCGGCAAACATTAAAAACTTCAAAATAAAAACCCTAATTACTTTACAAACCGTCCTATAACTATAAACCAAATATAAATAAAATTTATACAGTCCAAATTTTACAAATATACACAATTAACACTTCAATAAACGATGTTTCTCAACATCCCCGGCAACGGCACCAAAAATTGATGGAATTATTATCCAAGCACATTTGTACCTACAAAATAACTTCATACATATATTACCCTTCTTGTGTTGATAGTAGTATAAGACAAGTAGGGATCGTTCTATCCGGGAAAATCAAGGGCACTCAATTACATGAAGCATCACAAATTTATTTGGGGGTTTGGAAATTGTATCTAAACCTACTGAATTTTACGAAATTAAAACATATTTTAATATATACATATGATCATCATCTTGCACACATAACACTACACACAAAACTCACATAACATATAACAATTCTATCATGGGAATCACGGCAACAATGTAACAATATTTCAAGATTCAATTCGGTTCCAATTCTAATTAGAGCCCTGAGCGGTTCATCTAATCGTTAAGACTTCTCAAGTATTTACAATCAACTCAGTGTGTAATCCTAAACGTAGTGCTAATCAGTTTAAAGACACTCAACGTAGAAATTAAACATGATGAATACATAAGCATAATAAGCCGAATTGGAGACATGCAACAAGTACACGTTTTCTTTCTTCTTTACAGGCCTTGATGTGAGCCGCGAGGCTCACACAAATAATAAACCCTACAATTGTTAGTAGTATAGACATAAGTAGGGATCGTTCTAAGCTGGGGATTAAGGGTACTTGAAACATGAGAATGTTAGACAAATATATACATATATACATAATAAAAACGTCACAATGGGGGAAGAGAATGGTTCGGCAGCCATAGGGCTGCCCTAAAAGCTATGGCACGAAAATAAATTGCAAGAAATTAAACTCTAAACTACTATGTACAAGTTTGGTCGACATCTTCCACACAAAACACATATCACTAACTATCACAAATTGAAACAAGTAACAAATAAGAAATCAACAAGCATGCTTTGAAATATTCTAGACTCGACTTAGTTCCAACCCAACTAGGGCCTTCACTGTTATCTTAGTTGTTTAAGACTTCTCGTAGTTACTCAGAATTAGCTTCGCGCATAATCCTAATCTTTAGCTAACCGATTATAGACACTTCGCGTAGAAAATAACCAATTAACCAATGAAGCACGAAATCCGTTTTAATTAGAAACATATTAACAAGCAAGACGTCACCACTTCTTATTAGTATGCATAGTCATTTTAAACCACTCTAGTCCTAAAATAACATCAATCGAGACAACTTCGCGTATGACTCAACCTATTTATTTGACAGAAGCAAGATCAATACTCAAAAAAAAATTACAATTGTGCTAAGCAGCAATCTTTGAGGCACACGGATTTAAAAGACTAAACCAATATCGAATTCAAAATCAAGTCATTGCATGCATCCTAAGTTCTAACCGATTACTTATTTACAAATTATGTTTACATGTTATATATCTTTCATAAAACCATGAAATCAAAACTTTAGAGTTGATCACACACAAAGAATCAAAATCATGCTTTGAATTAAACATGCAAAACCAAACAAACAAATTATTCATACATAGACATAAGAACAAATACCAAAAGAACATATGTTTTTCATATACATAAAAGCATAAAACCATAAAATTACAAGCCGAGGGGAGTAGATCACACATTTAGACACCTTTGGGGCAGCAGCTAGTGTTTATCTTAATGCATATTGATGGCTGTACGGACTGGATTTTTGGGTGGTGGTGAGATGGTTTCGGCTAGCACTTTATGTAGAACTTGAGGTAGATTATTTGGTAGTGTTTATGACTAGAGTTTTGCCTAAAAGATGTGTCTCTTTTTCTGTGGAAAAGATGGCTTTATATAGAGGAAAATTGCTAGGGTTTGCATGCCACACAAGGAAAGGGATTTCCTTTTCCTAGTTGGCTTATGTTTCCTTGTGGGATAGATATTGCATTCTTGAACTTCTTTTTTTCTGAAATTTCTTTATGGCATGGGCTGCATATCTTCATGGACTTCTTATGTAGACTTGAAAACTCCATTTGATGAATTTGATCCATGGAAAAATGCCCAAATTGCCAAGAACACAAAACCGGCAGCTTTTGCTAGCTTATCGGCAGCATTTCCTAGCTTGACTAGAATTGCGTCTTTTCTTCGTGTTTTCCTCCATTGCTTTGGCTCAATGTCTTCCTCTATCCTTCAATAATCTTGGACAATCTTCAAGTATGCAATTGTACGCCAAAATGTCCGTCGAAAACAGAAACAAAGGAAAAGAGGCAGAAACTTGGTGGAATCGGCTGGAATGACCTTGGTCCAGTAAATCATGCATAACTCCCTCGTCATAGCTTCGATTGATGCGATTCCAAGTCTCAGAGAAACTAGACACGTAGATCTTCCTCAATATAAAAGGCTTGATCAAATTCCATGTGAAACGTCCGGAATGAATTTTTGAAGTTGTGTCCCAGGAAAAATCCTGGAAGTCCCTGGATTGTTTTGTTCGAACTGCTGAGTTGCAGCCATCTTTTGGATGACTTTCCGAACTCCGATTGATCTGTATCTTTGAAACAAAACCATTTAGCAAGCCAATAAAATTTATACCAAATTTCATCAAATTTGGAAAAGGATAGGTCACAATTCCATTCATCTCAGAATCACGAAAAAGACACATTTTGCATTATTTTCCAGATTTCTCAAACTTAGTCATTTTTCGGATTCTAAAGCACATATTATCAAAACTCCACTGAATTGACACTAAACTAAATTATGACTCGATCTTAGATAAATAAGGGTTAAACAAAGCATAAACGAGGGCATAAACATATTAATATCGTCACACATTGTGCTCCTATCAGGCCTACGACACGTTTTGGAAGCTTCCAAAATATTGCAGCCACTTAAAAGGCCTCTCGGCAGCTTGACTCCTCTTCCTACTAAGACTAGGGAACTTCGTCCTTCCTTATTTACACTTTCTTTTTGACTTGGCCAGCTTCCCTAATCTTCATTTAGCTCAACAACTCTCATTTCATGCATTTGGATACCATTTTGGTGCAGACACACATAAAGTCTTCTCGGCAGGCAGTAGGTTGTTCTTCTCGGCAGCCTTGACCTTCTGGCGTTGTGACTAGCATAACTTCCCCCTCATAATAGCTATGGCTACGATTCAAAATGTTCTGGAAACTAGACTCCCATAGCTTTCCGTGCATATATGGCACATATTCTGGTTCATCGTGAGACGTTCTGACAAAATTGTGGAAATTGGATGATGTGCCCAGGAAATTACTAGAACTAGCTGCATTGCGGCAGAATTTTCCTTATAAGTCCTGGCATCTAATTTTGCTCCGATTGTAGTAACTTCTTCCATTACTCAATCATCCAAATGTCTAATGCACATAAGAGAAGAAAAATTCATCAAAAGAAAAGTAGATCTTTTACAGAACCAACGAAACATTTAAAGACTTCAAAATCGGCTCTTGACAAATTTCTGCCATTTTTCCGTGTACTAGGCACATTTTCATTGTAACTCTAGCAAATATTCAAGACTCTACTATATGACTCGATCCTACAATAATAAGAGTTAAAGCAAAGTATAAAACGAGGGAAAACATATTAAGAACGTCACATTTTATGCTCCTATCATTTACCCCACACTTATCTTTTGCTAGTCCCTTAGCAAAACTAAATTAAACTAAGACTCTACTACTATTGCCCCTATCGATTTGTCTTAGGATCTTTTAAACACATAGCTTTCAAGTTGATGCATATGGATGCTAGGCACGAAAATCTCAAGTTTCATGAACATGCAACATCAATATGAACATGCAAGAACAACATATAAGCATGTAAACATGTAAAGCTAATCCAATCCTCCTCACTAGGCATACTCTCTTCTTTTCACTCAAGATATGGGTATTCACACATAAGTATATGCAAGAGAAAGATAATGAACATGAAAATAACTTCCATATGTCATGAAAAACGAAAGCTCTTTGTGAAATTTTATGGAAAAATCTCATGTAACAATTATGTGCACCGATGAACCAAAACTATATGCTTACTCTTGAGAAAGACTCCACAAATCAAAGTTAACCATCTTATGAATCATGAAAATATTAATAAAGGAAATGTAATGGCGCTCGGCTAAAGGCATTCGATTTTTAGGATAAGGAGGCTCAAAAACGTCTCTACACATAGCAAAGCTTAACTCTCCTTAGGTCTTCTCGCCAAGGGCCAGATTTCATCACGTTGGACCCCTTCTTCATTCTTAGCTCCCCAACTACATTGTGAAAACAAATGAAGGTCGAAATTTATACAATACTAGACCTTCACATGCATACATACTCCAAATTCACAACACATTTTAAGACTAGACTTAGCAATTTTTCTTTTGAAACCGTGCCTTTTGTTCAAAATTTTCTCTTGGACTCAAATTTTTTCTTTTCTTTTTTCTTTTATGTTCGAAACTTTTTTTTCTTTTCTTTTCTAGGCACGACACATATACATATTTCATACAATTTCTAGCTAAGTCTACCCCACACTTGTTCTTCTTCATCACTTTACGCGGAAACTCCTTCAAAAATCAAGCTTTGCCAAAACTTTGAGACAAGGTGAAGACATAACTATACTAAGCTCATGGAAAGTGTTTAAGGGTGCTGAAAGAAAAGGCTAAACGTTGGCTCAAGGGGGTTTACTAAGGTGTCCCACGATGGGCTCAAATAGGGCACATGCTTTATTTGGCTATGGTGGTAAACCTAGAAAAGATCTTTTCAATCATTTTCAACATCAAGGTATTTTATGATAAAATCGTTTTGAAAATCAACAAGAGTAAGTTCTAGCATTCTAGAGTTCATGACAGGACCCGCCCCGGATTTCACCCTGAAATCCGGATAAGATACTGCGGGGACCACCTTAAGACTAACTCTATCGATAAATCGATAAGTCAATCTTAAGATAGATAACCCTAAAACCTGTAACAACCAAAACACTTCTAAATTCCAGTTCCAACCTTAACACCAGAACCCACCTGCTCCTCAAATCACAACCACCACCACAAATAAAACACCAAAATCAAGCTCAATTTATACTCAATTGACTCACAAGTAATCAGAGCAACCTAATACAATGAACTGGAAATACAATTTAAAATAGAACAAGAATGTAAGAATAAGGGATCACAGATCCCACCTAGCGGAAGCGACAACGATTATCGCTATGTCTCGACTCCGAGTACTCTTGACCTCTGATAACTTGTCTGCACACTGGGCGATTTAAAACGAAGGGCCCAGGGGAAAGTAATTTAAAAACATTAGAGTGAGTGGATAAAAACAATATCGAATAATACTTTATATAAAACGTATTATATCACTTTTCCAATATTTTATAATTGAAAACCACTATGCATGCATTTTCATAAAACGTCCCACGTTTCAGAAAAATCATAGTCATAAATCAGCCCCGCTAATATATCAAATGAACAAATAATCTTTTCAAATGAAATTATTTCGAAAACCAATAATAACATATCACGACCAATCCCATTGGCCGAATCCCAAATAATTTTTATAGTAAAAACCCAGCCCCATTGGTATATCGAATAATCAAATAAAATATATATGGACCAATCCCATTGGCCCATTCCCAAATATGCTTGTAATAAAAATCCATCCCCGCTGGTTCGGGAATTTATTAAATAAATGAAAGCCTCATAAGAGAAAATATTCCCGAAAGCCAAATATATAAAATATATATCACTGGGCCAATCCCATTGGCCGTTTACTAAAATCGAATAAAAAATAGGGGAATGTTAACCACCATATAATAATGAGCCTCCAAGGCTAAGGGTCAGAATCTCTCTTCTCCAAGACTCTCTATAGCGTCCCACGCTACCTGTACACGTCGACCACCGAGGTGAATTTGACCTATATGGTCAAGTCGTCACCTCGCATGGGATCAGGTGACCAAGCTAGTTAGCAATAAATATATATGGACCCTAGTATGGTGAAAAATCCGAAAACAAAACCGAAAACACACTTCCCCTATATTTCATAAATCAGTACGGTTCCCAACCGCACATCGGAGGCTTATAAATATAATTAAATAGAACAATAGCCTCGAAGAAAATATACATCACCGGCATATCCCATATGCCGTAAAATAATCTCGAAAGAGAATATATAAATATATAAAGCAACGACATGTCTCACATGTCGTGAAATTCATAAATAGTGAAATTGTAAAATTCCCGGAAATCTCATTGCCGGTAAATGTACGTACTATTAAAAATAGTCGTAAATATATAACTCAAATTCATATTTCACAAAAATATTAAATTCATAAACATCTGAGTTATATATATATAAGAATTATTGAAGACTGACAATTCATTTCATGCTTAAAACATTATAAAAATAAATTGCATTTCATAATTATAAGCATGCATTATTTAAAATAAAATCCACTCACAGTACGGCCGAGCTTGCCGCTATTCCGAGCTCTCGTCACGTCGAGTAACCTCTCGACCTGTAACAGGGACATATTTATAAATATCACTGAACTCGGAAATTATTTATAAACGTTAAATCTACGGACGTCCTCACTGGCACGAAACCTCTCAATTTTCCCTTTTTCAGTCATCGGTATAGGGATTACGCCTCAATACCGAATAATCTACGTCCAAAATAACTCAGGACACCCACCCCGTGTCCGATCAATCCTTTTACTAGTTAATTCGTCGTAAAACCCCTTTAAAACAGTTTTTATCTATTTATGGTAAGTCAACAGTAATATTCAATGGTCAAACGGTAAATATTTTAGGTCAAACAACAATTGTGAAAGTCAAACAGTAAATGGTTAAAGTCCAATTACTATTTACCATTTACCTTTACTGTTAACTATTTACCTTTACTGTTTTACTGTTTACTTTTCACTTTTTACCGTTTTACTTTAACCTTTTACTGTTTCACTGATGAGTCGCCGAAGCGAGCATCAAGCAATAATAACCCTACAATCGTTAGTAGTATAGAATAAGTAGGGATCGTTCTAGCCGGGGATTAAGGGTACCTGAAACATGAGAATGTTAACAAAAATATTCACAACACATATGCACACAATTGTCACACTTATATACATATATACGAATTTATCATGGGGGATGAAGATGAAGTTCGGCAGCCATAGGGCTGCCTCTAATGTCCTAGACATGAAATTAAAATGCTGAAAATAAATCCTAAGTCTAATATTTACAAGTTTGGTCGACATCTTTCACACAAAGCACTCCACACTCAACTCTTTAACAAGTAAGACTCACACAAAAGAAAGTAAGGAACAAGTAATTAGCATGCATTGAACTTAAACAAGTTTCAACCTACAACTAGAACGTTTCCGATTTTTACCTAGTTGAGAGACTTTTTCTATTGTTTTAAGATCGAGCTTTCGCGAGGTGATCCTAAAAGTTATGCTACCTTATACAAGTCATAGCATTGAAGCTCTAAAGTCTATAGTTGAAGACAAGCAAACAAGTAAGGTCGTCAATCTTCTCATTTAACATGCAAGTCCTAAGGTTAACCACTCTAGGTGAGCACAACAAATCAAAGTGATCATACGTCTACTTAGTTCGTTATAACTCAAGCAAATTAAACCTAATACCTAGATCATGTTCAAAGACAACACTAAGTATCGATTATAAGCCCTCACCTTAGTTCTAACCGGTTTAAATCCTCAACATGCATCTATACCACTGTTCTAATTATCTAAGTGTACTTATTTTACAAGTTTTATATTACAAATTAGCATGCAAAGACTCAAAGAAACCGTGGCCTAGCCCTAAGCAACGAATCAAACAAATATTCAACATGCAATTTATAAAACCAAAATCCAAATTGGTTCATACATAGACATATAATCCAAAACCAAAAATACATGCAAGTTTCATAGACAAAACTATACATAACTACATAAACTTTACTAAACCAAGAGAAGGGAGTGGATCACACTTTTGTAGACACCTTGGATGACTTCGACAAAGGGCTGTGTCGGCAGGAAGTATACCAAGTTTCGGCAGAAACTTGGGTGAGGTGGTGGTGGTTTTTGGCTTAGGGTTTAAGTAGGATTCTTGGGGACAATTTGGTAGAGTTTTGGCTTTGTGTTTTGGCTTGAGATGTGACAAGTTTTTCTGTGTAAAAGTTGGCTATTTATAGAGGAAAATTCGGCAGAAAACCTAGGTAGAAAACCTAGTCCAAATCGGCAAAGGCAATCCTTGTGCAACAAGGTTTTGGTTCCTTCCTTTCTTGGTTCTTCTAGGAAACTTCTTTTTCTGATTTTTTCTTCAATGCCTTGGCTTGGTGTCATCCTCTAACCTTCCTTAAGCTTGGACCATCATCACATATGCATTTGTACACCATTTGGTCCATCAAAAACAGAAAACACAAAAAGGGGGCAGTAGGTTCCTGGAATCGGCAGATTTGACCTTGTTGCAGTAATTCCGGCATATCTCCATCCGTGGAGCTCCGATTGATGCGATTCCAAGTCTCAGATAAACTATACACATATGGCCATCTCCCCATAAAATATCTCGATCAAATTCCTTGTGAGTCGTCGGGAATGATTTTTCGAAGTTAGGACAAAGTCCCAGGAAAATCCTGGAAGTCCCTGGATTGGAATGCTCGGACTGCCGTTTTGCAGCCAACTTTTGGATGGCTTCCCGAACTCCGATTGATCTGAAATTTTAACACAACATTCCTCAGCATATGAATATTAAGCACACCAAATTTCATAGAATTCGGACAAGGATAGATTATATTTGTACTCGTCACAAAATCGCGAAAAAGACATGTTTTGCACTATTTTCCAGATTTCTCATACTTAGTCATTTTTCGGACAATTAAGCACATTTCACCAAAACTCTACTAAAACTGACACTAACTATATTATGACTCTATCTTAGATAAATAAGGGTTAAACAAAGCATAAATGAGGGCATAAGCATATAATATCGTCGCACATTGTGCTCCTATCAACTACCCCACACTTATCCTTTGCTAGTCCCTTAGCAAACTAAATTAAACTAGACTCTAAACAACTATTGCCCCTAACAATTTGTCTCAGGCTCGTATGTACACATAGCTTTCAAGTTAATGCATGAGAATGCTGTCCACGAGAATTCCAAGTTTCATGAACATGTGACATCAATATAAACATATAAGAGCAAAAAGGTAAGCATGTAAGCATGTTAAAGCTAATCCAATCCTCCTCACTAGGCATACTCTCTTCTTTTCTCTCGAAGCATGGTAATTCACACATAAGTATATGCAAGCGAAAGATAATGAATTACAAAGAGTAACTTGCATATATCAAAGAAACAAAAGCACTTTGTGAAATTTTTAATGGGAAAACCTCATATGATAACTATATGCACCAATGAACCAAAACCATATGCTTACTCTTGAGATAATCTCCACAATCAAATTTAACCATCTTAAGAATCATGAAAAGATCAATAAAAGGGATGTAATGGGGCTTGGCTAAGAGGTATTCGAAATTTAGATAAGGAGGCTCAAAAACGTCACTAAGGCCTTTAGCAAAGCTTGAATCTCCTTATGACTTCTCACCAAGGGTCAAATTTCATCTTGTTGGACCCTTACTTCATTCTTTTCTTCCCCAAAACATAGTGAATATGAACAAAGGTCAAAATATAACAATAGTAGACCTTCACATATAAACAAAACTCCAAATTCACAACACTTTTCAAAACTAGACTTAGCAAATTACACTTTGAAACCGTGCCTATTTCTTTTCTTTTCTTTCGGACTTGATTTTTCTCTTCTTTTTTTTTTTTTTTTTTTTTTCGATTTCAATTTTTTCTTCTTTTGTTTTCTCATAGGCACGGCTCACATACAATTTTTCATATACTTTTCTAGCTAAGTCTACCCCACACTTGTTCTTCTTCATCACTTCACGCAAAAACTCCTTCAAAAATCAAGCTTTGCCGACACACAATGGTCAAGACATCACTATACTAAGTTCATGGAAAGTATTTAAGGGTGACGAAAGAAAAGGCTAATCGTAGGCTCAAAGGGGTTTACTAAGGTGTCCCACGACGGGCTCCAATAGGGCTCATGCTTTATTTGGCTTTGGTGGTAAACCTAAATGATCTTTATTCAATCACATTCAAAATCAAGGTATTTTATGACATAAACGTTTCGAAAATCAACAAGAGTAAGTTCTAGCATACTAGAGTTCATTAAAAAGCTATGGCACATAGTCATCGAATAATCAAAGAATTATGAGGTTTCATGCTTCCTACGAATCTATCGAATTTTATCTTTTTATCGCTCAAGAAGAAAGCAATTTGGCTCTAAAGCTCACACAGGTTATTATGGAAACAAACTAGCTAAAACATGCATGCTTCTTAATCAACAAGTCCTACATGCTCCTACCAATGCACATAATCCATGAAACTTACAATTTTAATAGTATGCACAACTATCATCTATGTATGCAAAGAGGAGAAAAACATCATTGAATATTAGGGGCATCCTAAGACTCAAAACAAACAATTTAAACACTCTATTTTTTTGGAACATTTTCTGAATTTTCTTTTCTAAACTAAGCACACAAAAACATTAAACGGAATACGTTATCCCACCCCACACTTAGAAAATTACATTGTCCTCAATGTAAGCACAAATCTATATCAACGAATTTCCTAAGCATGCAATAGTCTAACATATTCCAACAAATCATCACAAACCAAAGAAAAAGAGAAGGGTTAAGAAATTTCAAACTCTCGGTGATGGCTCCTTCATTTTTCTTTGATCGACTTGGGTTGCTTCCCAAGTAGCGCTTTGTGTTTATAGTCCATTGCTTAGACTTGTCACCGCGTGTTTGTCCGTTCATCATGTGCATTGCTCGGCAGTTGGGCACCCACCCCTCTCGGCGGTAGGATTTTCTTGGCAGGCAAGCTTCTCTCGGCAGACATGTCTGCTTCTCTTGAGGCCTGATTTTGGGTGTGTTCCACTATCCTAATACAAAAGTGTTCTGAATAAATGTTGTAGTGGACACACAAAGCTTTCCAACGGTATAAAATTCGCCTCAATCGGACCATCAGAAGTATGCTTTGTTTAGCCTTTTATCGGACCGATTGATCTGTCCAGTTTTCTGCTTCGCCAGATTGACCTTGCTGCCTTCAAATTGAAACTAGGAACGGCTCGAAACTCCAAATCTACTTCTGTAAAATTCTACGGAAAGTAGACTTATAGATCTTTCCAACAGTGTATGGCTCAGCATCCCAGGTTTTGTGAACTGAAAACGGCAGCCATTCAAAATTGACATACAGTACTGGCGGAATTCTGCTTTGGGCAGAACTTGGTATTTCCTGCACTGATTCTTCCCTATTCGATCTGCACACACACAAGACACATCAAAGCGAACAAAACACAAAGATAAATGCAAGAATATACAAAGCTATACAAGCCATGGCATTAGCAAATACAAAAAATTTTCAAACAATTTCAAGCTATTAACACACGACAAATTTACAAAACAAATAACATTCAAATATAACAAGTTTTTATAATCCCCGGCAACGGCGCCAAAAATTGACGTGAGCCGGGGCGAGCATCAAGCAATAATAACCCTACAATCGTTAGTAGTATAGAATAAGTAGGGATCGTTCTAGCCGGGGATTAAGGGTACCTGAAACATGAGAATGTTAACAAAAATATTCACAACACATATGCACACAATTGTCACACTTATATACATATATACGAATTTATCATGGGGGATGAAGATGAAGTTCGGCAGCCATAGGGCTGCCTCTAATGTCCTAGGCATGAAATTAAAATGCTGAAAATAAATCCTAAGTCTAATATTTACAAGTTTGGTCGACATCTTTCACACAAAACACTCCACACTCAACTCTTTAACAAGTAAGACTCACACAAAAGAAAGTAAGGAACAAGTAATTAGCATGCATTGAACTTAAACAAGTTTCAACCTACAACTAGAACGTTTCCGATTTTTACCTAGTTGAGAGACTTTTTCTATTGTTTTAAGATCGAGCTTTCGCGAGGTGATCCTAAAAGTTATGCTACCTTATACAAGTCATAGCATTGAAGCTCTAAAGTCTATAGTTGAAGACAAGCAAACAAGTAAGGTCGTCAATCTTCTCATTTAACATGCAAGTCCTAAGGTTAACCACTCTAGGTGAGCACAACAAATCAAAGTGATCATACGTCTACTTAGTTCGTTATAACTCAAGCAAATTAAACCTAATACCTAGATCATGTTCAAAGACAACACTAAGTATCGATTATAAGCCCTCACCTTAGTTCTAACCGGTTTAAATCCTCAACATGCATCTATACCACTGTCCTAATTATCTAAGTGTACTTATTTTACAAGTTTTATATTACAAATTAGCATGCAAAGACTCAAAGAAACCGTGGCCTAGCCCTAAGCAACGAATCAAACAAATATTCAACATGCAATTTATAAAACCAAAATCCAAATTGGTTCATACATAGACATATAATCCAAAACCAAAAATACATGCAAGTTTCATAGACAAAACTATACATAACTACATAAACTTTACTAAACCAAGAGAAGGGAGTGGATCACACTTTTGTAGACACCTTGGATGACTTCGACTCGTGTGGATCCGGCGGATGATGGAAGAGATGGGGCTGCTCGGCAAAGGGCTGTGTCGGCAGGAAGTATACCAAGTTTCGGCAGAAACTTGGGTGAGGTGGTGGTGGTTTTTGGCTTAGGGTTTAAGTAGGATTCTTGGGGACAATTTGGTAGAGTTTTGGCTTTGTGTTTTGGCTTGAGATGTGACAAGTTTTTCTGTGTAAAAGTTGGCTATTTATAGAGGAAAATTCGGCAGAAAACCTAGGTAGAAAACCTAGTCCAAATCGGCAAAGGCAATCCTTGTGCAACAAGGTTTTGGTTCCTTCCTTTCTTGGTTCTTCTAGGAAACTTCTTTTTCTGATTTTTTCTTCAATGCCTTGGCTTGGTGTCATCCTCTAACCTTCCTTAAGCTTGGACCATCATCACATATGCATTTGTACACCATTTGGTCCATCAAAAACAGAAAACACAAAAAGGGGGCAGTAGGTTCCTGGAATCGGCAGATTTGACCTTGTTGCAGTAATTCCGGCATATCTCCATCCGTGGAGCTCCGATTGATGCGATTCCAAGTCTCAGATAAACTATACACATATGGCCATCTCCCCATAAAATATCTCGATCAAATTCCTTGTGAGTCGTCGGGAATGATTTTTCGAAGTTAGGACAAAGTCCCAGGAAAATCCTGGAAGTCCCTGGATTGGAATGCTCGGACTGCCGTTTTGCAGCCAACTTTTGGGTGGCTTCCCGAACTCCGATTGATCTGAAATTTTAACACAACATTACTCAGCATATGAATATTAAGCACACCAAATTTCATAGAATTCGGACAAGGATAGATTATATTTGTACTCGTCACAAAATCGCGAAAAAGACATGTTTTGCACTATTTTCCAGATTTCTCATACTTAGTCATTTTTCGGACAATTAAGCACATTTCACCAAAACTCTACCAAAATTGACACTAACTATATTATGACTCTATCTTAGATAAATAAGGGTTAAACAAAGCATAAATGAGGGCATAAGCATATAATATCGTCGCACATTGTGCTCCTATCATTCACTATTCACCCTTCTTCCTCCGTCGCCAGCAGCAGTAGCTCAGCTGCCCTGCCACCACAGTGGCCCAAAACCTCGCCAAACGACTCTAATTCAACCCAATTTCACCGTCACCACCTCAAGACCTCTTCCCTCCTGCCTCCGCCGCCAAAAACGCACGTAGCCGCCGCATACGGCGGCCCAAAGTGTAAAACACCCAATTTTCACAAAAACCAACCAATCGAACAACAAACAACACCTAAACAGTTCCTTACAACATCCTCAACACGAATTCAACCTCCAAATCCAGCAAAAACATCAAATACATAACCTCTACCGAATTCACAAAAAAACCCTAAAATTTCAAATCCCAATTTCTCCTTACCTGGTGCAAATTGGTTCAATTCCTTCCATGGAATGATTGCACGGGCCGAGACCTTTGATTCCCCTCAACAATCGCATGGTGGTCGGAGGAGAGAGTTCCGTCCAATCGGTGGCGGACGTTCTTGGGCGTCACAAGGCCGAACGGCGGCGAACCACGCCGCGTTGCTGCCACAGGCGAGAAGAGGAGGCCGAGCCGGTTCGAACGTGACCGGAGCGGCGGTCCAGTTCGGCCGGACGACGGAGGTTCGGGTGGAGCTCGGGCCGAATCGGGGGAGAGGAGAGAGAAAGAAGAAAAAAAAGAAGAAAAGGGAAAAAAAAAGAAAAGAAAAAGAAAAAAGAATAGGATTTCCCTTTCGGGAAATTTTCCTCCCGACTATTTATACTCGTCCAAAATTGGAAAGTTACGTATTTTACCTCGTAACTTTTTCATACGAATTCCAAATTGAGCATACTACGTGTCCACGAACTCGTTTCAACGTCTTCTACCTCGTCATGAAATAAAATCCTCGGTCGGGTCAACTTATTTAAAAGTCAACCTTTAGAATTTCCGAATCGTAAAAACAATTCCTGAAACGTAAAAAAATAAAAGATAAAACTGTCAAAAGGTAATTCGAGGTTCGGGTCGTATCAGTTCATTAAAAATCTATGGCACATAATGTTTGAATATACAAAGAATAATGAGGTTTAATATTAAGCATGCTCGAAAATTTTAATTTTTAGCACTCATGAAGAAAGCAATTTGGCTCTAAAGCTCACACATAGGTTGTTATGGAAACAAACTAGCTAAAACATGCTCCTACCAATGCACATTATCCATGAAACTCACAATTTTAAAGTATGCACAACTATCATCTATATATGCAAAGCGGAGAAAAACATCATTGACTACTGTAGGGGCATCCTAAGACTTGAACATATAAATAAACACTCTATTTTTGTCTTACAATCTTCAGAATTTTTTTATTTTTTTTTAAAACTAAGCACTAAACATGTAACCCTACCCCACACTTAGAAAATTACATTTTCCTCAATGTAAGCATAGATATATAGAATGAATTTCCTAAGCATGTAGTAAGCTAACAAGTTCCAACATATCATCACAAACTAATGAAAAAGAGAAGGGTTAGAGAATTCAAACGCTCGTCGATGGCTCATTCGTTTTTCATAGTCTTTATGGGTTGCCTCTCATATAGCGCTTAAGTGTGTATAGTCCTTTAGCCTAGACTCATCATCGTGTGTTCATTCGTTGCTCAAATAGCTCAATTCGGCTGCGAGGATAGCAATGAGGTGATTTTGGAAATTTTCGTCCGTCGCGGGTGCTTGGTGCTCGCTATCGGCAATATTGTGTGTGTGTGCATCGGCTCTCGTTGATAGGAGAATAAAATGCGAAGTTCTTAATATATTTTACCCTCGTTTATACTTTGCTTTAACCCTTATTTATGTAGAATTGAGTCATATTATAGAATCATGAGTTTTTGGTAGAGTTATAATGAAAATGTGCTAAAGCATAGGGAATTTGTAGAAATTTGACAAAGTGCTCAAGATAGGAGTCTCTAAATGTTTCGTTGATTATGTAAAGTTTCCATGATGCTTTTGATGGATTTTTCTTCTCTTATGAGCAGTAGACATTTAAGGATTGAGCAATGGAAGGAGTTAGAGAAATCGGAGCAAAAGAAGTAGCCAAGAGTTGCGTTGGAAAATTCTGCCGCAATGACTAGTTCCAGTAATTTACTGGGCACAACGTCCAGAATTTCTCCAGGACGGACCACGAGGAAATAGAAGACATGTCATATATGCACGGAAAGCTCTATGAGTCTAGTTTCTACAAAACTTGGAATCGCATCCAAAACTGCTCTGTGGAGAAAGTTATGCCAGTTGCAAGGCCGGAAGGTCAGTGCCTACCGAGAAGAACAACCTACTGCCCATTTTCACTCTTTTGTGTTTTTAATTGTCTAAATGACATCCGATTGCACCATTAAAGATTGTCCAAGCTTAATGAAGGTTAGAGGAGTCAGCCAAGCCGAGCCGAGCCACTTTCCCCTTGTAAATCCGTACCTTCATCTTTCTCATAGCTATGTATTTTTCTATAGTTTTGCATGACTTTGTGTTTGTAATGTTTTATAGTTTTAGACTTTGGTTTTAAACTTGTAATTTTCGTATGTGTTGATAATTAGGACAGTTGGTATATGATGCATGTTTAAGACTTAAAATCGATTAGTAATCTAAGGTGAGGGCAGAAAAACCAACACACTAGTTATGATTAGCATGTAAATCTAAGTGCTAGGTTTCATAAGCTAGAGTAATTTGATTTAGTCATACTCGTAGTTTTCTTAAATCACTTCTTCTAGAGTTAATAACCTTAGAACTTACAAGTTTAATAAGAAGATTGACAACCTTACTTGTTTGCTTGTCTTTGATTTTGATTCATGAGCTTAATTGTTAAACGTATAAATTCGGTTAGCACAACCTTAGGATTATAGTCGTAGTTAATTCTAAGAACATAAGCAATCTAACGATTAGATGACCTTGTAGGCTCTAGTTTTGGTCAAAACTAATTTGAGTCTAAATTGTGTCAATACTTGTTCTTTACTTTCTTGCATGCGTGTTTTACATGTTAAAGAGTCTTGTGTGCTAAATGCTTTGTGTGAAAGATGATGATCACTTGTATATATTAGTTTTAGGATTTTATTTTCGTGTTCTTTAGGTTTAGGGTAGCCTTGCTGCTGAATCAATTCTAATCTCCCATGAAAACGTGTGAATATGTATATATGTGCGTGTTTTATCTAACATTCTTATATATCAGGTACCCTTAATCCCCGGCTAGAACGATCCCTACTTATCATATACTACTAACGATTGCAGGGTTATTATTGAAGATGCGCTTCGGCGACTCGTCAATTTTTTGGCGCCATTGCCGGGGACTATAAAATCTTGATTTATTTGAAGTGTTAGCTTGTTAATATTGTGGATAATTTTCGTGTGCTTTGTTGTAGATAAATTTTCTGTTTTTGTTTTAGTATCTTGTATATAGGCTTC
Source organism: Potentilla sterilis (assembly GCA_963682095.1). Taxonomy (NCBI): domain Eukaryota; kingdom Viridiplantae; phylum Streptophyta; class Magnoliopsida; order Rosales; family Rosaceae; genus Potentilla; species Potentilla sterilis. The sequence goes on from OY821758.1 coordinate 37,471,433, forward strand.
GGCATCAATGTGAAAATTCTGATTCAATTCGTGTGATATGCATGTGTAGCTTAGTTAAATTGCTATGAGGTTAAAGGTTTATTTGTGTGGAGTCTCTACTTTTTTAGGTATATCGGATAAAGTGACGGGAGCCGAAGCTCGCATGCAATAATAACCCTACAAAATATCGTTAGTAGTATGAGCAAGTAGGGATCGTTCTAGGCCGGGGATTAAGGGTACCTGAGATATGAAATTGTTAGTCTCAAACATATTCACATATATACAAAATCATCACACATATGGGGGAATAGGGTACGGCAGCAAGCTGCCCTAAACTACTCACGGCACAAACATTGAAAGAAAGGAAATTCGAAACATGAAAATCCTAGGCTCGGCAGCAAAAAGGGCTGCCTCTAAATCATGCATAAAAACAGCAAATTAAAGTCCTAAATTACTATATACAAGGTTGGTCGACATTCTTCCACAAATTACTAACACAAAAGCACTCAAAACACATAGCAAAGTTATAAGATAAGACACGGCAAGAGCACACAATATCCTAGATCCGACTTAGTTCCAACCTAATTAGCTCCTTATCGGTTTACTAATCGATTAAGACTCTCAAGTACTTCAAGATTAACTTATCGTCTAACCCTAAAGTTATACTAAACACATTTGAGAACACTTATCGTCGAAATCAAACATGCAAAGTAATTAGGCACAAGGTCTTTTTAGTCGGAAACATATCAATCAAGCAAGGCGTCACCACTTCTTGTTAACATGCATAATCGTTTAAACCACTCTAGTCCTATTATTGACGGATACAAGACCAATACTCAAAACACATCGCGAATATGCTAAGTACCAATCTTTGCGGCACACGGATTTAAAGATTAAACCAAGAACGAACTACTAGAATCAGAGTGAACATGCTTGCCTATCTAATCCTATCTCTTTACTTCATATTTTCATTACAAGTTAGCATGCAATTCGAAACTTATCTTTGAAATTCCTTATTAATATCATAAGAATTAAATTAACATGCATCATCATAAAACCAAATTCACAATTGTTTTTCACATAGACATGAAAACACAATAACCAAACATACACATGAGTTTCATAGACAAAACTACACATAACTACATAAAAACTATTACAAACCAAGAGTAGGGAGTAGATCACACATTTGCAGACACCTTTGAGGGCTTCAAGTCGTGTGAATCCAATGGAATATGGCTCGGTGGTGGCTGGATGAAAGGTGAAGATAATCGGCAGGATTGTATGGTGGTGGTGGTGGCTTTTGGTTTGTGTTTTTATGTAGGATCTTTGGCTGAAAATTGGTAGAGCTTTGGCTAGGGTTTTTGCTTTAGAATGTGACAACTTTTCAGAATGAAAAGTGGGGTTATATATAGAGGATAGGGAGAGAGGCTGCCGGCAGTCCCTTAAGCCAAAAGGGATTCAGAAAACCTAGTGCAATAAGGTTTTGCAACCTTCCTTTCTTAGTCCAATTAGGTTTTCTTTTTCTGGATTTTTCTTCAAGGCTTGGGCTTCACATCTTCATGGACTTCTTGTATGGTCTTGGACTTCATTTGACATGTCTTGGTCCATCGAAAAATACCCCAATTGCCGGCAGCACACAAAGGCATACAATCTGCCTCTATTTGGCAGCTTCTCCTAGTGTGACTAGGAGAACGTCTTTCTTCAAGTTTTTCTTCAATGCCATGGCCTAGTGTCTTCCTCTTCCCTTCATAAGGCTTGAACCATCTTCACATATGCATTTGTGCACCATTAGGTCCATCAAAAACAGAAAACACGAAAAGGGGGCAGTAGGTTCCTGGAATCGGCAGATTTGACCTTGTTGCAGTAATTCCGGCATATCTCCACCCGTGGAGCTCCGATTGATGCGATTCCAAGTCTCAGATAAACTAGACACATATGGCCATCTCCCCATAAAACAGTTCGATCAAATTCCTTGTGAGTCGTCGGGAATGATTTTTCGAAGTTGGGACACAGTCCCAGGAAAATCCTGTAAGCCCCTGGATTGGAATGTTCGGACTGCCGTTTTGCAGCCAACTTTTGGGTGACTGCCCGAACTCCGATTGATCTGAAATTTTAACACAACATTCCTCAACATATGAATATTAAGCACACCAAATTTTATAGAATTCGGACAAGGATAGATCACAGTTTTATTCATCTCAAAATCACGAAAAAGACATATTTTGCGCTATTTTCCAGATTTCTCAAACTTAGTCATTTTTCGGATTCTTTAACCATTTTTCACCAAAACTCTACCAAAATAACACTAATTATATTACGACTCTATCTTAAACAAATAAGGGTTAAACAAAGCATAAACGAGGGCATAAGCATATAAAATCGTCGCACATTGTGCTCCTATCAACTACCCCACACTTATCCTTTGCTAGTCCCTTAGCAAACTAAATTAAACTAGACTCTAAACAAACTATTGCCCCTAACAATTTGTCTCAGGCTCGTATGTACACATAGCTTTCAAGTTATGCATGAGAATGTTAAGCACGAAAATTCCAAGCTTCATGAACATGTGACATCAATATGAACATATAAGAGCAAAAAGGTAAGCATGTAAACATGTAAAAGCTAATTCAAATCCTCCTTACTAGGTATACTCTCTTCTTTTCTCTCGAAGCATGGTTATTCACTCAATAGTATATGCAAGCGAAAGATCATGAATTACAAAGAGTAACTTGCATATGTCAAAGAAACGAAAGCACTTTGTGAAATTTTTATGGAGAAACCTCATATGACAACTATATGCACTAATGAACCAAAACCATAAGCTTACTCTTGAGATAATCTCCACAAATCAAGTTTAACCATCTTAAGAATCATGAAAAAGATCAATCAAAAGGGTTGTAATGGGACTAGGCTAAGAGGTATTCGATATTTGGATAAGGAGGCTTAGAAACGTCACTAAGGCCTTAGCAAAGCTCGAATCTCCTTATGTCTTCTTGCCAAAAGGGTCAAATTTATCTTGTTGGACCCATACTTCATTCTTTTCCTCCCATAACATTACAATAATAATCTAGACAATAACCATGCACAAAATTTTTCTTTTCTATGCCTATGCCGTACCCTTCTTTTTCTTTTTCTCTCGGCTTCTTTTATTTTCTTTTTAATCCGGGCCAATTTTTTTCTTTTTCTAGGTACGGCATGCATACATTTTACATACAAATTCATGGCTAAGTCTACCCCACACTTATTCTTCTTCATCACACACGCGAAAACGCTTTCAAAAATTCAAGCTTTGCCGGAACACACAGTAAAGGCATCACTATACTAAGTTCATGGAAAGTGTTTAAGGGTGATGAAAGAAAAGGCTCAACGTAGGCTCAAATGGGGTTTACTAAGGTGTCCCACGACGGGCTCCAATAGGGCTCATGCTTTATTTGGCTTTGGTGGTAAACCTAAATGATCTTTATTCAATCACATTCAAAATCAAGGTATCTTATGATATAAACGTTTCGAAAATCAACAAGAGTAAGTTCTAGCATACTAGAGTTCATTAAAAATCTATGACACATAGTCATCGAATAGTCAAAGAATTATGAGGTTTCATGCTTCCTACGAATCTATCGAATTTTATCTTTTTAAACACTCAAGAAGAAAGCAATTTGGCACAAAAGCTCACTTAGGTTATAATCGAAATAAATTAGCTAAAACATGCATGCTTCATAATCAACAAGTCCTACATGCTCCTACCAATGCACATAATCCATGAAACTTACAATTTTATAAGTATGCACAACCATCATCTATGTATGCAAAGAGGAGAAAAACATCATTGACATATTAGGGGCATCCTAAGACTCGAAACAAACAAATTAAAACACTCTATTTTTGTGGAACAATTTTCTGAATTTTTCTTTTCTAAACTAAGCACACAAAAATTCAACAGAAAACGAAAACGGAATACGTTATCCCACCCCACACTTAGAAAATTACATTGTCCTCAATGTAAGCACAAAACAATATCAACGAATTTCCTAAGCATGCAATTGGCTAACATATTCCAACATATCATCACAAATCAAAGAAAAAGAGAAGGGTTAAGAAATTTCAAACTCTCGGTGATGGCTCCTTCACTTTTCTTTGATCGACATGGGTTGCCTCCCAAGTAGCGCTTTGTGTTTATAGTCCATAGCCTAGACTTTTCACCGCGTGTTTGTCCGTTCATCATGTTCCAAAACAACTCAAATCGGCAAGAAGAAGTTCGATAAGAAGATCGTTGCATGAAGTGTCCGAATCGGTGCTTGTAGAAGGCTGCGTATCCGAGTGTGGTGCAATCTGCGTGTCCGGCTGTACCGCCTCCGTGTCCGGTACCAAGTCAAACGTATCCGGCGTATCCTTGAGTCCAGCTAGGTTGTGTTGCACCTCATGTGTCATATCATCAAGCCTGCCGGCGATGGCAGGTCCGGCAGGATGCTCGGTTTCAGCAGGAAGTAGGGACAGTTGATTCTCGGCAGCAAGGAGTGTATCCGGCAATGTTGTGTGTAAGCTGCCGGCAATGGCAGGTCCGGAAGCTTCTTGGTCTCGGCATTGGGGTGTGGGTGAAGGGTGCAGCTCGGCATGGACAATAGCAATGGTAGCCCCTTGGCTTTGAGGATCATGCACGTCGGTTTCATCATGTATGGGTTCAAATGGCTCGTAGTACGGCTTGAGTCTATGTCCATTTACCTTGAATATGTTTCCCGTAGCTTCATTCCGAATCTCTATGGCTCCATGTGGAAACACTTGAAGAACAATGAATGGTCCAATCCAACACGAGCGCAACTTACCCGGAAAAAGTTTGAGTCGTGAATGATACAAGAGAACTTTTTGACCAACTTCAAACTCCTTCCGCCGGAGCATCTTGTCATGTGCAACCTTAGTCTTTTGCTTGTAAATCCATGCGGCTTCATAAGCTTCATTCCGTATTTCTTCAAGTTCGTTGAGTTGAAGCTTCCTATGAAGGCCGGCCTCATCAATGCTCATGTTGAAGGCCTTAACCGCCCACCATGCTCTATGCTCAAGTTCTACAGGTAAGTGACATGCTTTGCCATATGTTAACCGAAAAGGTGACATACCTATCGGTGTCTTGTATGCCGTCCTATAAGCCCACAAAGCATCATCGAGACGATCACTCCAATCCTTCCTTGAAGGTCCAACGGTCTTCTCAAGTATTTGCTTGATCTCTCGATTACTTACCTCGGCCATGCCACTAGTTTGGGGATGATATGGTGTGGAAACTTTATGTGTGACTCCATACTTCTTCAATAAGGCTTCAATGGTGCGGTTACAAAAATGGGATCCTCCATCGCTAATCAAGACTCTTGGAACTCCAAAACGTGAAAAGATGTTGGTCTTGAGAAACTCGGCTACCACCTTAGCATCGTTGGTGCGTGTCGCCTTGGCTTCAATCCACTTTGACACATAATCCACCGCAAGCAATATGTAGAGAAAGCCCTTACTTGAAGGAAACGGTCCCATGAAGGCAATCCCCCAAAGATCATGAATCTCAATAGAAGTGATGGGGTGTAACGGCATTTGATCTCTTGGTCCAATATTCCCCATTCTTTGGCATCGATCACATGACTTACAAAACATGAATGCATCTTTGAAAATTGTAGGCCAAAAGAAACCACAATTAAGTACCTTCAATGCCGTCTTCTTCGGCCCAAAATGTCCTCCACACGCCTCACTATGACAAAAAGTAAGGATGGAACGATGCTCATTCTCCGGCACACATCTTCTAAGCACTTGATCACCACATTGCTTCCATAAGTACGGATCATCCCACAAGAAGTGTCGAGCTTGCTTCCTTATTCTTTGTTGATGGTGGTTCGGCAACTCCTTGGGGAATCGGCGTGTGGCTAGAAAATTTGCAATGTCGGCATACCAAGGCTCAAGCACCTCAAGTCGAAAAAGTTGCTCATCCGGAAAGGTCTCTAATAGGGGCAGCCGATCCACATCTTGCACAAGTCTACTCAAATGATCGGCTACAACATTCTCTACACCTTTCTTATCCTTAATCTCAATATCGAACTCTTGAAGCAAAAGAATCCATCGAATAAGCCTCGGCTTAGCATCCTTCTTTGTCATAAGATATCTTAAAGCGGCATGATCACTATAAACAATGACTTTGGAATTCAAAAGATATGATCGAAACTTTTCCAAAGCAAAGATTACCGCTAAGAGTTCCTTCTCCGTTGTTGTGTAGTTGAGTTGTGCATCGTTGAGAGTCCTTGAAGCATAGTAAATGGCGCATGGCTTCTTCTCAATTCGTTGTCCAAGTACCGCTCCAAGTGCATAATCACTAGCATCACACATCAACTCAAACGGCTCGTCCCAATTAGGGGAAACAAGTATAGGTGCCGTGCATAGTAACCTCTTTAATCGGCAAAAGGCTTGCTCACAAGCTTCCGACCACTCAAACGTCACCTCCTTTTGTAACAAGTTGCTTAATGGCTTGGCAATTGAAGAGAAGTCCTTGATAAATCGTCGATAAAACCCCGCATGGCCAAGAAAACTTCTCACATCTTTTACACACCTAGGGCTCGGCAATGCTTGTATTAGCTCCACTTTGGCTTTGTCAACCTCTAAGCCTCTTGCCGAAATTATGTGCCCTAGAACAATGCCTTGCGTGACCATGAAGTGACACTTCTCCCAATTGAGCACAAGATTTGTCTCTACACACCTCTTAAGTATCTTCTCCAAGTTCCCCAAACATGCATCGAAGGTGCCTCCATACACACTAAAATCATCCATGAATATTTCGATAATGTCTTCAATAAAATCCGATAAGATAGCATACATACATCTTTGAAAAGTACCGGGTGCGTTGCAAAGTCCGAATGGCATCCGCCGATAAGCAAACGTGCCAAATGGACAAGTAAAAGTGGTCTTCTCTTGATCGTCCGGGTGTATCATGATTTGATTGTAGCCACTATATCCATCAAGAAAGCAATAGTAAGAATGACCGGCTAACCTCTCTAACATTTGATCCATAAACGGCAAAGGCATGTGATCCTTCCTCGTTGTAGCGTTGAGCTTCCTATAATCGATGCACATCCGATGACCTGTTACAAGTCTTTGTGGCACAAGCTCATTCTTCTCATTCTTGACAACCGTTACACCACTCTTCTTTGGCACTACTTGCACGGGAGATATCCACTTACTATCCGAAATTGGGTAGATCACCCCACAATCAAGCAACTTGATAATCTCTTCTTTCACAACTTTCATCATGGGAGGGTGAAGTCGACGTTGAGCTTCCTTTGTCGGTTTAGCTCCTTCTTCCAACAAAATACGATGAACACAAGTAGTAGGGCTTATTCCCTTGATATCCGCCAAGGTCCAACCTATGGCGGTCTTGTACTTCTTAAGCACACGTATCAAATCCACTTCTTGCTTCTCACTAAGCATTGAAGACACAATAACCGGTAGTGTATCTCCTTCTCCAAGATAAGCATATTTCAAATGACTAGGGAGTTCTTTAAGTTCTAACTTTGGGGCCTCTTCCACACTTGGTCGAAATTTTGTTGTAGCACTTGGAATTGACAAGAACGAATCAAAAACTTTGTTGTATGGCCGAGCCTCTATCTCGGCACAAACCTCCATTGGGCTCGGCATGATCATGAAGGGCTCGGCATAAACCCCCTTCTCGGCAATGCATGGCTCGGCTTCTTCTTGCTCAAACGTGACTCGTTCTCCCATCTTGTCAAATCCGACCCCTTGCTCAATCGCTAATTGCTATGCGTCGAGCGAGGTCGACATAACTTGCTCGACCTCCTCCAAAACATCAATGGCACAACCCTCCTTCAAATCAACATTGGGAAATCTCATGGCGTCAAAAACATTGAACTTGATTACCTCACCATCAAACTCCATAGTTAGGTTGCCCTCGGCCACATCTATCTTTGTACGCGCGGTTCTCATGAATGGTCGCCCTAAAAGCAATTGAGTGTTGTTGACCGGCGAATCCTCCATCTCAACCACATAAAAATCGGCGGGGAATATCAATTGGTTGACTTGCACCAACACATCTTCCACATACCCCTCCGGATATTTGCTTGAACGATCCGCAAGTTGAATGATGACATTATCCTTCTTGAGAGGCCCTATACTCAACGTTTGATACACATTGAGTGGCATGACATTGATCGATGCTCCCAAATCCAACATAACATCCTTAAATCGAGTATTGCCTATGACACAAGGCACATTGAAGCTCCCTGGATCCTTCATCTTTGGTAGCAATTTTCTTTGAATAACGGCCGACACCGTCTCGCTCATAGTTACCACACGAGTCTCTCTAGTATGCCTCCTTGCCGTGCAAAGCTCTTTCAAAAACTTAGCATACTTCGGTACTTGCTTAATGCACTCCAACAAAGGGATGTTGACTTGCACTTTCCGGAAAATCTCCAATACCTCTTCATCGGATTTATCTTTCTTCGTTCTAGCAAAGCGTGAAGGGAATGGGGCACTAGATGATGACACCCCTCCCTTGCTTGCTTGGTTCGGCAATACCTCATTCTTTGATGTGGCGGGATCGGACTCAAGCTCGTTACGCAGCCCCTTATCATTCATACCATGGTTGCCGGCATCACCCTTTTTCTCGGTTGCACCTCTACTCCTCTCGGCAGCAACATTGCCGGCATCATCATCATGCTCGGCAACATGGCTCTCCTCGGCATCTCCATCATGGCTGCCGGCAATGACAGGTCCGGCAGCCATCTCATCCTCATTTATTCCCTTGAAAGTCACTCGCTTCTTCTTTGGACTTGTTGGAGGAAACAACTCTCTTCCGCTTCGAGTTTGAATCACTTTGGCTTGCTCGTTCCTCGGATTTGGAATCGTATTGCTTGGCAACTTTCCTTGCTCATTAAATCTTCCCATGAAATCCACAACTTGCCCCATTTGAGTTTTGAGCTCACCAATGTCCTTTTGATGATTTTGTTGCCCCGCAAGTAATGCTTGAGTAGCACTTGACAAAGATTGAATCAAAGCATCGTAGTTCGGATTGCTTGGCGAAGCTTGGCCTTGGCCTTGGCTCGGCCCTCCTTGTGATTGGTTCGGCAATGCAGCAAAGTGTCATTGGTTCGGCATGTATGGCTGCCGAGGCACAAATGGTGGCCTCGGTACAAATGGCGCTCCTCCCTCTCTTGGTTGCATAGGTGCCCTAAGCACGTTATCATTGTTCGCCCATCGAAAGTTCGGATGATCATTGAACCTTGGATTGAAATTGCCAAATCGTTGGCCTCCTTGAAAACCAATTGCATTGCACTCCTCAACTCCCTCATTAACTCCAAATTGAGGGCATTGTTCGGTTTCATGGCCCTCGGTGCAAATACCACATACACTAGCACGCTTCTTCATTAAATTACTCACCAAGTCGGTAAGCTTGTCCACTTTATCTTCTAACTTTGTGCTCGAAGACGTCTCATGCACTTTCTCATTCCTTTGCACATTGCCTCGTGCCATGCCAAATTGTTGGTTGTTCAAGGCACGAACTTCCAACAAACTTCTTGCCGCACCGGCATTCAACTCCAAAAAGCTACCTCCCGCGGCCGAGTCAAGAAACTCTCTCTCCATGACGCGCAATCCCTCATAGAAATATTGTAGCAAGAGCCCATCGCTAATGCCATGCGATGGACACAAAGAAACTAGGGACTTGAACCTCTTGTAGTAGTCGAAGAAAGTCTCATCTCCGGCTTGCTTCACACCAGTAATTTGCTTCCTCAGATCAGTGATACGTGAAGCAGGAAAGTACTTGAGCAAAAACTCATCCATCATAGTACTCCACGAAACAATGCGACCACTAGGCACCTCAAACAACCACTCCTTCGCTTGATCTTCTAGAGAAAACGGAAATGCCTTCATTTTGAAGTGTTGCAAATCGGTCCCTCTTGGACACATAGACTCCGTGGTGAAGTTAAACCACTGTAGATGCTTGTTAGGGTCCTCACTCGGCATCCCATAAAATGACTTCAACTTATGGAGGAATCCACTCCTCAATTCAATCTCTCCAGTCTTTTCAGCTTCCAAGGGAGGATAAGTAATATTAGAGGGAGCAACTCCAGCTCCAGCAACATGACCATTCTGTGATCTGATTGATGCCATGATCTCTTCTTCTTCTTCTGATTCGGCAAAGGCCTCAAATTCTGGGTTCTGAAGATCACAAGACGATGACACTACTGATGGTGAACTCGGCACTGACTCTGAAATGGACGGCACTATAGGTGAGGACGGCAAGGATGATGATACTGATGAACTGGTTGGTGAAGATGGTGGTAATGGCACAAAACGAGCAATAGCGAGTTCTTGATCTAAACGTTGCAAACGGCCTTGAAGATCTCTTGTCCAAATACTAGACTCGGACATGCACTATTTCTGAAATTTGCAACATTTAAACAAGTTAGAACCTCGTAAAGAAATAGAAGACAAGAATATACATCATTACAAGCCACGGCATTGGCGATTACACAACAAATTTCAAACCATAACACATATATACAATTGGCAATAATAGAAAGTATACGGCAATATAAGACATTGCAACAAAAAATTTCGGCAAAGCATACATATACAATCGGCACAAGAGAAGAAAATTTGAAAAGTTCATGAGCATGTAATCGCTAAGTCTAATTTCTTTTAAATTTGTTCTAACTCTCGAAGTACGTGGAGCAGAGGAGATAACGGTGCAATGGACTGATACAGCCCCCGGTAGTATCATGCTTAATCCGATATACCTCAAGAGTTTGAACCACACAACATGTTTTTATCTTTGAAGAAAATAGGCTACATATGTCAAGTTATGTTCTAGCGTCTAAAGTGAGGTGATGCTTCGGCACAAGCTGTCGACTAGGTCGTGCAGATTTTACGTTTCAAAGGTCATTATAATCACGGAGGGCGAACCCCCTACAGGAACCAGGCAACACTCGTTGTTGGACACCACGGAGGGCGAACCCCCTATCGACTCACTCACCGAGAATGAACATCAGTCTATGGGCCTTGAGATCCAGTTAAACAAACCTGAGAACCATATCTATGATAATAACTTCCCCATACTTTGTAAAACAAACACGGATCCCTAGCGGTCTCAAGTGTTGATTAAAACCGCCCTCAACCTCATAGAAGTAATACTATTACCGAAGAAACGCTTATATGCGTGGGGGGGACGTATCCCGCGTTTCCCAATCTACATAGAAACGCCCTCCGACAAAGCACCATTCACATGAAGGGTTTTGGTTATGATCAACAAAAGAGGCTTCACCTACATGTTACACTTTAGAAACTACAATAAACTCAAACATACACAACATATCAACTTCCTAGAAATTAAACTAAGTGACTACCAACATACATCATTATACATCATGCAACTTCCAAAATTTAAACTCTACATGCTGAAGCATATTTCTACTTTACAAAATCCCAAAATAAACTTAAAATTTACAACTTTACAACTTCACAACAAAAATTTCCAGCAACTTTATATATACAACAATAACATAAAACAAGCTTTTATAATCCCCGACAACGGCGCCAAAAATTGAACGGGAGCCGAAGCTCGCATGCAATAATAACCCTACAAAATATCGTTAGTAGTATGAGCAAGTAGGGATCGTTCTAGGCCGGGGATTAAGGGTACCTGAGATATGAAATTGTTAGTCTCAAACATATTCACATATATACAAAATCATCACACATATGGGGGAATAGGGTACGGCAGCAAGCTGCCCTAAACTACTCACGGCACAAACATTGAAAGAAAGGAAATTCGAAACATGAAAATCCTAGGCTCGGCAGCAAAAAGGGCTGCCTCTAAATCATGCATAAAAACAGCAAATTAAAGTCCTAAATTACTATATACAAGGTTGGTCGACATTCTTCCACAAATTACTAACACAAAAGCACTCAAAACACATAGCAAAGTTATAAGATAAGACACGGCAAGAGCACACAATATCCTAGATCCGACTTAGTTCCAACCTAATTAGCTCCTTATCGGTTTACTAATCGATTAAGACTCTCAAGTACTTCAAGATTAACTTATCGTCTAACCCTAAAGTTATACTAAACACATTTGAGAACACTTATCGTCGAAATCAAACATGCAAAGTAATTAGGCACAAGGTCTTTTTAGTCGGAAACATATCAATCAAGCAAGGCGTCACCACTTCTTGTTAACATGCATAATCGTTTAAACCACTCTAGTCCTATTATTGACGGATACAAGACCAATACTCAAAACACATCGCGAATATGCTAAGTACCAATCTTTGCGGCACACGGATTTAAAGATTAAACCAAGAACGAACTACTAGAATCAGAGTGAACATGCTTGCCTATCTAATCCTATCTCTTTACTTCATATTTTCATTACAAGTTAGCATGCAATTCGAAACTTATCTTTGAAATTCCTTATTAATATCATAAGAATTAAATTAACATGCATCATCATAAAACCAAATTCACAATTGTTTTTCACATAGACATGAAAACACAATAACCAAACATACACATGAGTTTCATAGACAAAACTACACATAACTACATAAAAACTATTACAAACCAAGAGTAGGGAGTAGATCACACATTTGCAGACACCTTTGAGGGCTTCAAGTCGTGTGAATCCAATGGAATATGGCTCGGTGGTGGCTGGATGAAAGGTGAAGATAATCGGCAGGATTGTATGGTGGTGGTGGTGGCTTTTGGTTTGTGTTTTTATGTAGGATCTTTGGCTGAAAATTGGTAGAGCTTTGGCTAGGGTTTTTGCTTTAGAATGTGACAACTTTTCAGAATGAAAAGTGGGGTTATATATAGAGGATAGGGAGAGAGGCTGCCGGCAGTCCCTTAAGCCAAAAGGGATTCAGAAAACCTAGTGCAATAAGGTTTTGCAACCTTCCTTTCTTAGTCCAATTAGGTTTTCTTTTTCTGGATTTTTCTTTAAGGCTTGGGCTTCACATCTTCATGGACTTCTTGTATGGTCTTGGACTTCATTTGACATGTCTTGGTCCATCGAAAAATACCCCAATTGCCGGCAGCACACAAAGGCATACAATCTGCCTCTATTTGGCAGCTTCTCCTAGTGTGACTAGGAGAACGTCTTTCTTCAAGTTTTTCTTCAATGCCATGGCCTAGTGTCTTCCTCTTCCCTTCATAAGGCTTGAACCATCTTCACATATGCATTTGTGCACCATTAGGTCCATCAAAAACAGAAAACACGAAAAGGGGGCAGTAGGTTCCTGGAATCGGCAGATTTGACCTTGTTGCAGTAATTCCGGCATATCTCCACCCGTGGAGCTCCGATTGATGCGATTCCAAGTCTCAGATAAACTAGACACATATGGCCATCTCCCCATAAAACAGTTCGATCAAATTCCTTGTGAGTCGTCGGGAATGATTTTTCGAAGTTGGGACACAGTCCCAGGAAAATCCTGTAAGCCCCTGGATTGGAATGTTCGGACTGCCGTTTTGCAGCCAACTTTTGGGTGACTGCCCGAACTCCGATTGATCTGAAATTTTAACACAACATTCCTCAACATATGAATATTAAGCACACCAAATTTTATAGAATTCGGACAAGGATAGATCACAGTTTTATTCATCTCAAAATCACGAAAAAGACATATTTTGCGCTATTTTCCAGATTTCTCAAACTTAGTCATTTTTCGGATTCTTTAACCATTTTTCACCAAAACTCTACCAAAATGACACTAATTATATTACGACTCTATCTTAAACAAATAAGGGTTAAACAAAGCATAAACGAGGGCATAAGCATATAAAATCGTCGCACATTGTGCTCCTATCATAAAACACGACCTTACCGTGGGCTGCACAAGTCCATTGCACAGTTTGCTCCTCTGCTCCACGTACCTTGAAAGTTAGGGCTCTTTGAATAAAAGCAATTAGACTTTAAAGATAGGACGCTACCTTTGTTGCCTAAATCTCTAAGTATTCGGCATGCATGCTAGATCACCTTGTCAAAATTTTCGAGTGTGTCATGAGCATTGCTTGTAAAGTTTTGTGCATTTTAAACTTGTCATGTGTTGCATTGTATAGTTTCGTATGCATTATAAAAGTTTCTTGTGTTGTAAAAATTATTTTCGTGGGTCTTGTAAAAATTGTTGCCGTGTGTGTGTTGTTCAAACATGTGCATTGTATAAAGTTGCGTTTGTGTATTAGTATGCTGCCATGCATAGTGTGCAGCTTAGAAGAAGAATTCGGTGCGTTCAGTTGAAAAGTTCGTGGAAATCTTGGTCTGGCCAGCAAGGAGGACACGCCTTCGAAGGAGCATCGAGAAGCAAGAACCAAATGAATTGGACAGAAGAAAAAGTGAAGGAAATACCCAATTGCTCCCAGAACAAAATTCCTGCAGTGCAGTTCTTGGACTTTGGATGGCTGCCGTTTCCAGCTCACAAAACCTGGGAAGGCGTGTTATATATGCAAATAAAGCTCTTTGAATCTATTTTCTATAGGATTTTACAGAAGTGGATTTGAAGTACTGTGCCGTTCCCAGTTCCAATTTGAATGCAGCAAGATCCATCCAGCGAAACAGAAGACTGTGCAGATAGGTCGGATAAAAGGCAGAACAGGGAATACTTCTGTTAATTAGATTGAGGCAACCTTTATACCTCTGGAAAGCTCCATGTGTCTGCTACCACATTGCTTTAGAACACGTTTGCAGTAGGTCACTGGAACACACCCAAATTCAGACCTTAAGAGGTAAAGGTTCATTCTGCCTAACATTCTATTTTCTACCTTTTTCTCTAACTTTGCAGGAGCATATCTCTCAAACCGCTTGGAGTTAGGAAATGTGCCACATATGCACAAACAGGAGAAAAACATAATTCAACTAAACCAACGTTTATCACGATTTTTATTGTATGCACAACTATCATCTATGTATGCAAAGAGGAGAAAAACATCATTGACTACTTTAGGGGCATCCTAAGACTCGAAACAATCAATTTAAACACTCTATTTTTGTGGAACAATTTTCTGAATTTTTCTTTTCTATACTAAGCACACAAAAACATAAACGGAATACGTTATCCCACCCCACACTTAGAAAATTATATTGTCCTCAATGTAAGCATAGAAATATAGCAAGTAACTTCCTAAGCATGCAATAGTCTAATATATTCCAACATATCATCACAAACCAATGAATAAGAGAAGGGTTAAGAAATTTCAAACTCTCAGTGATGGCTCCTTCATTTTTTTCTTGGTCGAATTGGGTTGCCTCCCAATTAGCGCTTAAATTTTATAGTCCGTAGCCTAGACTTTTCACCGCGTGTTTTGTGTATTTGTTCATCCATTGTTGATGCTCGGCAGCTTAGGGGTAGCAGCAACGTAGTGCGCAGGGGCAGCAGCGGAAGCATCGCAAGGGCAGGGGCAGCGTAGGTGGGCTGCGTGGCTGCAGCAGTGTCGTGGTGCGCAGCATCGGCAATATGCAGCAAAAGGGGCAGCAGCTTTGCGGCAGCAGCATTGCAGTAGGCATTTAGGGCCTTCTCGGCAGCAGCAGGGCTGGTTGCAGGGGCATGTGCAGGAGCGTGTCAGCAGGCTAGCTCGCAGTTTGGCAGGGACAGTGTGCAAGGGTGGCAGCATAGCAGGCTGCAGCAGCAGGTCTCGCGTGTGGGCAGTGGTAGGCAGGGGCAGCCCTCTTCGGCAGATGTGTCTACTTCTCTTGAGGCCTGAATTTAGGTGTGTTCTACTGACTCAACAAAAACTCCTCTAAAGTAATGTTGTAGCAGACACACGAAGCTTTCCAGAGATATAAAGTTTGCTTCAATCGGACCAGTAGAAGTACTCTTTTTTTGGCCTTTTATCGGACCTATCGATCTGCCTAGTTTTCTGTTTCGCCAGATTGATCTTGCTGCACTCAAATTGAAACTGGGAACAGCTCAAGACTCCAAATTCACTTCTGTAAAATTCTAATGAAAGTAGACTCAGAGACCTGTCCAACGGTGTATGGCACAGTATCCCAAGTTTTATGAACTGAAAAAGGCAACCATCCAAAGTTGGAGGACTGCACTGCCCGATTCCTGTTTTGGGCAGAACTTTCGAGTTTCCTGCACTTTTTCTTTCTTTTTCAACCTGCACACACACAAGACACATGAAAACGAAAAAAAAAAAATGTAAGAAAATACAAATTTATACAAGTTACGGTTTCAACAAATTCATACAAGTAAATACAAATTCATACAAGCTACGGCTTCAACAAATTTTTCAAGGTTTTTCAAGAAATTTCCAGGAATTTTCAAGCTATACAAACGACATTTAAAGCTTCAAGTGTCTTTCAAAAATTCAAATGAAAACTATACAAACACACGAAAATTTACAAAAAAATTAACACTCAAACATATCAAGTTTTTATAATCCCCGGCAACGGCGCCAAAAATTGATGTGAGCCGCGAGGCTCACACAAATAATAACTCTACAATCGTTAGAAGTATATAATAAGTAGGGATCGTTCTAGCCGGAGATTAAGGGTACCTGAAACATGAGAATGTTAGACAAAAATATATACATTTATACATAAGCAAATGTCACTCTTGGGGGATAAATTGGGATCGGCAGCAAGCTGCCCCTAACTCTAAGATACGAAATAAATATCCTATTTCTACTATGTACAAGTGATCATCATCTTTCACACCAAGCAATTCACACAAAAGACTCTTAACAAATAAATTCACATGTAAGAAGGTAAGGAACAAGTATTAACATGTTTAGATTCAATTTTAGTTCCAGCTACAACCTAGTTGTAAGACTTCTCAAGTTTTAAGACCGAACTTTTGGTTATGGGCCCTAAAGTTATGTTAATCCTTTTGAGACTTAACAATTGTATGCAATAATCTAAATTGGAGACAAGCAAAACAAGTAAGGTCATCAATCTTCTTATTTTAACATACAAGTATCTAAAGTATTAAACCCTAAGTGAGCAACACAAATCAAAGCGACCTTTTGAGTATGACAAAGTTCGTTATTACTCTAGGTGATTAAACCTAGCACCTAGATCAATGTTCAAGACACACTAAGTACCGATTTTCATGCCCAATCCTTAGATACTAATCAATTTCAAACCTAAACATGCAAGATACCACTGCCCTAATTATCCAACATACAAAATTACAAGTTAAAATTGCAAAACTATTTTACATAAACTTCAATAAAATCGATTCATACAAAAGTTTAACAAAAACCAAGAATCGAAAACAAGTTCTTACAAACCACACAAACATGAATAAATACATAAGCCATAGGGGGAGTGGATCACACTTTTTAGAACCTTGGAAGACTCTTCAAGATGTGGTGGACTGCTGCTCGGCAGAAAAGCAAGGTGAAGGAAATCGGAATTTGGATGTGGTGATGGTAGGTTTTGGCTAAGTATTTGGTGTTTGGTGCTTGTGAGACTTGGTAGAGTTTTTGGCTAGTACTTGTGCTTGAGAAGAGATCGATTTTCTGTAGGAAAAGAGGGGCTATATGTATGGGAAGGCCTAGGGTTTTCCGGCAGCCAAAGGAAAGACAATTCCTTGTCCTAGTTAGTTTAGTTTTCCTTGCCGGCAAAGTAATGTTTTTTCTGGACTTCTTCTTTTGATCTTGGACTTCAATCGGCTGCATTAGGTTAGCATGGATATGTCAACAAGTCTTTAGGTCCATAATAGCCGATCCATGCTTCTAAAAATTCAAAGGAGAGCTTTCCTGATGCAACCGGGAAACTTAAGTTTTCTCGGCAGAATTGACTTTGCCCTAGTAAATCAAGCATAACTCCCTCCTTAGTGCCCCGATTGATGCGATTCCAAGTCCTGGAGAAACTACACTCACATGGCTTTCCATCCATATAAGGCATGTCCTCTGGTTTCATGTGATGCGTCATACATAAATTCTAGAATTTAGGACACAGTCCCAGTAAAATCCTGGTAGTCCCTGGATCGTTTTCCTCGAACTGCCAAGTTGCAGCCATCGTTTGGGTGACTTCACAAACTCCAATTAATCTAAATTTTTGACACAACACACTTTAGCTTGCCAGTTATATGCATACCAAATTTCATTAAATTTGGAAAAGAATAAATCAGTTTAACACAAGCCTCAGAATTACGAAAAAGACATATTTTGCACTGTTTCCTCAGATTCCTATACTTAGTCATTTTTCTGACAATTAAGCACATTTTTCCAAAACTCTACCAAAACAACACTAAACTATATTATGATTCTATCTTACTCTAAATAGACTTAACAAAGCACAAATAAGGGTTAATAACACATTAATATCGTCGCACATTGTGCTTCTATCAATTGTTCAAGTTTTCTAGATTCTACTCAATTCCAATATCCAATTAGAGCACATCGGTCATCTAATCGTTACTAGACTTCTTAAGTATTTTAGAGAACACAATCGTAGAAACCTAAAATTATATTAATCATATTTTAAAACACAATCGTAGAAGACAAACACGAGAAGTAATTATGCACGAAAGTCTTTAAATCGGAAACATGTGCAAGGTATGGCGTCACTCATCCTATTAGCATGCAAGTTTCGATGAATTGGTCCTGCCCTTTTTAAACAACTTTAGAACGAATTTACAATCGCATAACTCGATCCTAGGTTATTTTGGTAGATGAAATGGCAACCTACACAGGAGTCATGGCCAAGGCTTCATGTAAGCATTGATTTATATGCATGAATCCATGAAACTAATCGAATAAAACCTAAAAATATATGAACATGCTACTGCCCTATATCTAATGCACGAATTAATACATGTTAATGCTTGTAAAACTTGTTACATAAAATCCAATAGAAATCGAAAATCATGTTCATCATACAATACCAAACGAAAACCAAGTATTTTTATAACAACTAATGTTACTAAACAGAAAATAATACAAGCCATAAGGAATGGATCACACTGTAGAAACCTTGAAGAGCTTCGGTTGATGTGGTGAAGAGATTCGGCAGAAGGCTAAGGTGAAGGTACGGTTTTATGAAAGGTGGTGGTGTTAACGGGTTGGCTTTGTATTTTTCTGTCTAGAACTATGGAGATACTTTGGTAGAGTTTTTGTATAGTGTTTATGCTTGAGATGTGACCCGTTTTTTTGTATAGAGGATGTCTCTATATATAGAGGAAAAGGCTGCAAGGAATCAGCATAATTCCTTGTTCAAATCGGCAAGGAAATCCAAGTCCTAGTTGGTTTTGGTTTTGTTGCATTCTTTGTTCTTCTAGGAATTGTTCTTTGCCGAATGTGATGGTGATTCATTGTAGATTTCTGCCTTCTCTTCTCCTCCAAGGATTCGACATCACCTCTCCTCAATGGACTTGGAGAGTTCTCCTAATTACAACCGGCAAAGTTCTCATTTTGCTAGTTGGATTAGGTTTTCCTTTTCTTGTTAGTATTAGGCAAATTATTCATTCCTACTTTGAAACTTTCTTCTTTTGCCAACTTTCCTATTCTTCATTGAGCTCAGAAACTCCTATTCGGTGCGTTTGGAAGCCCCTTTGGTGAAGGAACCTCAGCTTGATACGACCCGAATCTGCAATTACCTTTTTACGGTGTTACGTGTACTTTTACTCCTCGGGAATTGTTACGATTCGGAAAATTCAAAAGGTTGACTTTTAAATAAGTTGACCTGACCGAGGATTTTATTTCGCGACGAAATAGAAGTCGTCGAAACGAGTTCGTGGACACGCGGCACGATTTATTTGGAGTTTGTACGAAAAAGTTACGATCAAAAATCGAAAATTGTCCGATTTTGGACAAGTATAAATAGCCGGGATTTTTCCCGAAACGACAATTCCTCTTTCTTTTCTTTTTCTTTTTCTTTTTCTTTTTTCTTCTCTTCTTCTCTTTCTCTCTCCTCTCCCCGACTCGGCTCGGCCTCCGGCCGAATCTCCGCCGTCCGGCCGAACTGGGCCGGCGCACCAGTCACGTTCGGACCGGCTCGGCTTGCTCGTCGCGTCGGTGGCAGCGGCGCAGCGTTTCACGCCGCGGTTCGGCGGTGCGATGCCCGAACAGTCGAATCGGAATCGCCCTCCTCCGGTCGCCGTTCGTCTCGATTCCGGCCGGGAATCGAAGACCTTGATCCGTGCAATCATTCCTTGAAGGGAATTGGACCGAATTGCACCAGGTAAGGAGGAATTGGAATTTGAAATTTTTAGGGTTTTTGTGAATTTTGGTGGAGGTTGTGATTTTGATGTGTTTGTTGTAATTGGAGGCTAGAATTGAGTTTAGAACGTTGTTTGGAGTTGTTTGAGTATAATTTGGGGTTCGATTAGTTGATTTTTGGAGAAATTGGAGTTTGGATATTTCGGCCGCCGTATCGGCCGCCGTACGCGGTGGCTGCGTGCGTTTTTGGCAGCGGGGATGAGGGGAAGGAGTTCCTAAGGTGGTGACGATGGTATTGGGTCGATTTAGAGTCGATCGGGGAGGTTTTGGGCCACTGTAGTGGCGGCGCCGGCGCCGGCGGCGGGGCGGCAGAGCTGCGGTTGCCTGCGGCAGGAGGAAGATGATGAATAGTAACACAATGAAAAGTAAAAGTAAAATAGTAAAAGGTGAAAAGTAAATGGTAAAACAGTAAAAGTGAAAAGTAAAACAGTAAAACAGTAAAAGTAAATGGTAAACAGTAAAAAGTAAATGCTAAATAGTAATTGGATTTTAACCATTTACTGTTTGACTTTCAGAATTACTGTTTGACCATTAAAAGTTACTGTTGACTTACTGTAAGAAGGTTAAAAGCTGATAAAAAGGGTTTTATGACGAATTTACTAGGAAAGGAATTGATCGGACACGGTGTGGGTGTCCAGAGTAAATTTGGTTATAGATCGTTTCGGTATTTGAGACGAAATTCTAATATCGGAAATAAAATAGAAGTGGGGATAATTCGGACGAGCGAGGACGTCTGTGGTTTGGGTTTTATATTTGTTTTCCGAGGTTTAGAAATTTACGATTTCGCCCATGTGACAGGTCGAGAGGGTACTCGACGGGACGAGAGCCGAAACGGCTACCAGCTCGGAAAAGACTGTGAGTGGATTTTTATTTTTAAACAAATGCATGCATGAGTATTTTATTGAAATGAAATTTCTTTTAAAAATGAAATTTATTTTGATTAAATGATTTTGAAGTATGAAAAATTATATGAGAAAAAGAAAAAGATATGTTAAGGAATATATGGTTTCGTTTTATCGACAGTAATGATATTTATATTGGGTTTTGCTATTTCCTTGGGAAATGAGATTTCCATGTGGTTTTATATTTTCGAAATATTTTGAGTATGTTAATCAGTAGACCGGAATGAAATTCCGGGGATTTTGTTGATTTTATTATTTATGATTTTTCTGACATGCGAGGTATGTCGATGGGATTTACTTATATTTGATTTGATTTTACGGCATGGTGATTGCCGGGTACTTATGTTACGGCATGTTAATTTGCCGGGGATTCATGGTTATATCTGGAGGCTAGAATATTGTTATGTGATTATGAGCCTCAGATGGTTGATGATTTATCAGGGGAAATGTATTTCGAGATTTGTTTTCACCACACGAGGGTCCACGTTATATTTATATTGATGCTAGCTAGCGGGGCCTCATCTCATGCGAGGTGACGACTTGACCATATAGGTCAGATTCACGCTCAGTGGTCGACGTAGGGTTGTATATATTGAGGCGGTGACGTGTCTAGGTAGTAGACTTAGACACGGGGGGAGTTAATAGAACTCTCGGACCAGAGCCTGACGAGGCTCTAGTGGTGGGTAGACATTTCCCTGTTGCATGGCCAGTGGGATTTGGTCATGAGGATGTTTTCACTGTGATTGCGGGAATATTTCCTCTGTGAAGCTTTCAGTTTTTAATAAATTCCCGCATCAGCCGATTGAGATTTTTATATTATTATATGACGTGATTGAGATTTTTATACGATTATATGATGTGGCTTCGGGAATATTTCATTTATGAGACTTTCAGCTTTTGATAGATTCCCGAAGCAGTGGATTAAGATTTCTATATTTTTATATTATCTAGTTTCGGGAATATTTCCTTTATGAGGCTTTCGGTATTTCATAGATTCCCGAACCAGTGGAACTGGGATTTTATATGACCAAAGAGATTGATCGAGAGGTATTATAAGTTGATTTTCAAATGGTTATGATTTTATATATATATATATACAAAACTCCTTTGTTTATATATATATATATATATATATATATATATATAAACAAAGGAGTTTTGTTTATTTGAGTTGTCAGCGAGGCTGAGTTGTTTTAATAGAGTTTTTCATAAAATGTGGTACGTTTATATATACATATGCATGCATTGTGATTTTCCGATTAGTATGAAAATGTGGGAAAGTGATATAACGTCTTTAACTAAAAGTATTAGTTGAAATTATTTTATTTTTATCCACTCACTCTAACGTTTTTAAATTACTTTCCCCTGGGCCCTTCGTTTTAAATTGCCCAGTGTGCAGACTAGTAGTTGAGGTCAATGACACTCAGGTCGAGGCATAGTCAGCGTCGGTATTGCTTCCGCTCGGTAGGATCTTTTGATCCTTTATCTTTTTGATTTTTGTATCCTTAGTTACTTTCTGTAGAATGCTCTGATAAATTGTAGATGTTTTAAAAGTGATTTTACTTTTGTGTTGAGAAGTTGTTGGAATCTTGGGGGAGCAGGTGGCTCCTAGAGTCAGGGTAGTTTTTATAGAAGTGTTTTGTGTATTTGACAGGTGAGGGTTGTCCATTTTAAGAGAGGTCATGCTGATTTTCGGTAAAATCTCTCTTAAGGTGGTCCCCGCAGGATCTGATCCGGGTTTCGGGGTGAAATCTGGTTCGGGTCCTGTCAATTTGGTATCAGAGCATTAGGTCCTGTCTTTTCTTTGAGTCACGTTGTCTTTTCTACTTGATGACGCCTAGCAATCTTTGAGTGAGAGTCCGACCGCGGCGGATTTCCATCACATTCTCTGATGCTAGTGTGTACATTAAGTCCATGAGCCAGATTCTTGGATATCTTGTCATGTACTCGGTAGAGTACTATTCTATTCTGTTATTTTATATGCTTGGTAATGCTTAGTACCTCTGACTGATGGTCCGACTGCAGCGGGTAGCCATCGTATGTTCTTTGGTGCTAACGTTATTATCAAGTACGTAAAATACATTCCCGGTATCGACTTGTATCTTTTAGACTATGCCTCGAGTACATTGACCTCCTAGGATGTTATCCTTACGTGCGGAATAGGTATGTGGTAATACCTATTCGGTTATGAGTTTGACGCGCATCTGCTGTTATAGCGTCAGATTACGAGGCGGAAACTCGGATGCTGGGCCTCATTTCCCTTCGAGAGGAGCACGTATTTTCTTATTTGGGCTACGCGTTATTATTCTGGTCTGGTATTCTCCTGGTGCTTTGGGAATGGCCTTAGATTTTGTGTAACGGGTAATGCGATCGTTTCTACTTTTGTTGACAAGATAAACGTGAGGTGATTGACGTCGTTGCGACCTGGTTACAAAGATTGGAGAATCGAACGTGTAACTTCTGAACGTCGTTGCGGATTGTCACGTGCTTGTTTTGGGCCTCGTCATAAGTGATATTTTGTGATTGGACCACAAAGGATTTGGTGGGTATGTAGAAAGTGGGTTGTTGACAGTTAGGAGGCAATATATTTGAGCATTGCATGTGGACTCCTAAATTGATTCATCTTTGAGGTTGAGTATACCGGATTCGAGATAATAAGGGAGTCCTGTAGAATTTATGGGAGTTATAAAGTATTCTAATTAGTAGCGACTTTGGTCACAAGATTTGGAAACGTAAAGGAATAAAGATTGAAGTAGCTAGTTATAACGGAAATGTTGGTGGCTAAATACGTGGTATTGGAGAGGAATAAAATTGAAGTGGAGACTTGAATTATCTATCGAGACTGGAGGTATTTGTCTCGTGTTACATGGATGTATTAGTGTTGAGAGGTCAGCGAAGAATCGAAGTTGGCGATTCCTGAATTTTTTTCCTTGTGGCATAAATTTAGAGATAACAAAGCCTGGACCGACCTCGGTCTCGAGCTGCTCTGTTCCTTCTCTCCTCCCTCTTCCAGCCGTTTCTCAACGTGGTGAGGATGGTCACGACTTCGCCATGACATCGCCGTCTATTTCTTGTTTTTGAGTTGCCTTACGAGCTCTGTTGACTGAAAAACAAAGAACAAAAGGTAGTGAGTCGTCCCCTTCGAGGTTTCGATTCCGACCACGGCAGGAGGCAAGGCCGGTAGTCGTAGTTTTGTTTGGTTGTCCTCGATTTCCCTGCAGTGTTAGTTTTTCAAGCTAATCTTTGAGCAGGGAGAATTGAATGATTGAAGTTCTGAAATTTTGGATGGTTCTTTGTTTTGTCTGACGTGTTGATAGGAGCACAATGTGCGACGATATTATATGCTTATGCCCTCGTTTATGCTTTGTTTAACCCTTATTTGTCTAAGATAGAGTCATAATTTAGTTAGTGTCAATTTTGGTAGAATTTGGTGAAAAATGGTTAATTATCCGAAAAATGACTAAGTATGAGAAATCTGGAAAATAGTGCAAAACATGTCTTTTTCGCGATTTTGAGATGAATGAAAATATGATCTATCCTTGTCCGAATTCTATGAAATTTGGTGGGCTTAATATTCATATGCTGAGGAATGTTGTGTTAAAATTTCAGATCAATCGGAGTTCGGGAAGTCACCCAAAAGTTGGCTGCAAAACGGCAGTCCGAGCATTCCAATCCAGGGACTTCCAGGATTTTCCTGGGACTGTGTCCCAACTTCGAAAAATCATTTCCGTCGACTCACAAGGATTTTTATCAAACTGTTTTATGGGGAGATGGCCATATGTGTCTAGTTTATCTGAGACTTGGAATCGCATCAATCGGAGCTCCACGGATGGAGATATGCCTGAATTACTGCAACAAGGTCAAATCTGCCGATTCCAGGAACCTTCTGCCCCCTTTTTGTGTTTTCTGTTTTTGATGGACCAAATGATGTACAAAAGCATATGTGAAGATGGTCCAAGCATATTGAAGGATAGAGGAAGACATAGGGTTCGAGAGATTGAAGAAAGCACAAGAAAAGATGCTTTCCTAGTCAAGCTAGGAAAGGCTGCCGAGAAGACCATAATCTGCCAGTTTTGTGTTCTTGATGAATGGGACATTTTCGATGGATCAAAGTCACCAAATGGAGTTGTCAAGCCTACATGTGAAGTCCATGAAGATGTGCAACCCAAGCCTTGAAGAAAAATCAGAAAAAGAAAATCAAGAATGCAAATATTTATTCAACAAGGAAACATAAACCTACAAGGAAACCTATTCTTTGTTTCCCCTTCTTGTTGGCCGGCAGCCTCTCTCCCTTTTCCTCTATATATACCACCACTTTTGCATTCTGAAAATCATCTCATCTCTTGCAAAGCACTAGCCAAAACTCTACCAAATTTTCCTACCAAAGTTCTAACCCGAAACCCTAAAAATACCAAGTCACCGATTCACCACCACCAATCACCACCGATTCCATTCCTTACCTCAGCCACTGCCAAACCTCATTCACCACACCAAGACGAAGCTCTCCAAGGTTTCTAAAGTGTGATCCATCCCTATGACTTGTATTTTTAATTTCGGTTTAGTCACATATTGTTGTTATAAAAATACTTTGTTTCGTTTGGTTTTGTATGATGAACATGAATTGCAATTTTCATTCAAGTTTATGTGATGACTTGTGCGATTTTTAATGCATGGTTTTTGTATGTTTGATAATTAGAGCAGTGGTATTAGAAGCATGTTTAGGATTTAAATTGGTTAGTAATCTAAGGTGAGGGCATGAAAATCGATACTTGGTGTTGTCTTTGAACATAATCTCGGTATTAGGTTTAATCTGCTAGGGTAATTACAAACTAGATGGACCTAACGGACTCTATGATTTGTGTTATTCACTAAGGGCTATTAATCTTAGAACTTGCATGCTAAATAAGATGATTGACAACCTTACTTGTTTACATGTTTTCGATTTAAGACTCTTGTGCGATATATGTTAAGTCTTAACCGGATTAGCATAAATATCTTTAGGGCTAGAGCGAAAGTTTGTCCTAAAAGAACTTAAGGAAGTCTAGTAACTAGGAACAGAGCGAGAGCTCTAGTTGCGGTCGAAACGAATTTGAATTTTGAACATGCTAAATACTTGTTTCTTACTTTCTTGCATGCAAATCTTTGTGTTAAATTGTGTTTTGTGCTATGTGATGCGTGAGAGATGATGATCAAACTTGTATATAGTAGACCTAGGATTTTATTTTCTGTTTTTATGCCGTACTTAGTATAAGGCAGCATTGCTGCCGATTCATTACTCCCCCATTGTGACGTTTTCTTGTATATATGTGAATGTGTTTTCGTCTAACAATATCATATCTCAGGTACCCTTAATCCCCGGCCTAGAACGATCCCTACTTGCTTATACTACTAACGATCTTTTGTAGGGTTTATTATTGCTTGATGCTCGCTTCGGCGACTCGTCACGTGTTATAGATGTTAATATACTTGGTTTTGATTTTGGTTGAGAATTGACCAATTAAAGTTATGGATTTACTGCTCAGCTAGTATTTCTTATTTTTGGAGGGATTTGATTCCATTTGTTAACTTCTGGTGAGGTCGTAATCTTGGAGTGTGAGAATGGTAGGAATTGTTAAACTGGATGTTGATAGTCGTAGGTGAGTTAACTACCATCAATACGAGATATAATAAGACGACTTAAGCCCCTCATACTACCAGTTTTGACAGAATAGCCGACGAAAAAAATTTCATCGGGTATTCAAAATTTTCGTCGGCTATTCCTTCTACCGACGAAAATTTCGTCGGCTATAAGTCGTCGTTAAAAGCCCGTCGATAAAACTAATGGCCGACGAAAATAACCAAATCGTCGGCCATTCCAAAATTATCACCGACGAAAATGAACTTTCGTCGGCCAAACCTTGGCAAAATATCCGACGAAATTCGTCGGATATTTTCGAGTATGGCCGACGATTTTGGCAACTATAGCCGACGAAGAAAATCAATTTCGTCGGCTATTTGTTCTTAAATATAGCCAACGATTTTGTCTATTTCGTCGGTTATTTCGTTAGAATATATTAATATTTTAAGAGGCATAGCCGACGAAATAATGTGATTTTCGTCGGTAATAAAAGTTATAGCCGATGAAATAAGGTCAATTTCGTCGGCTATTCTTAAATTTTGGGGAAAAAAAATTAAATTATGCTTTGGTTCAACTGAATATGCAATCTTCCATAGTCAACTAAATTAAATTAAATTAAATTAAGTTATGTCTAACTTCCATGGAAAAGGAGGAGGAGGAGGAGGCCGGAGGAGGAGGGGAAGGAGGAGGAGAAGGAGGAGGAGGACGCCGGTGCCGATTTGAGGAGGAGGAGGAGGAGAGCGGCGGATTGGAGACGCAGATCGGCGGAGGAGAGCGGAGGAGGAGGATGCCAGAGGAGGAGGAGGAGGAGGAGGACGCCGGCGCCGATTTGAGGAGGAGGAGAGCGGCGGATTGGAGACGCAGATCGGCGGAGGAGAGCGGAGGAGGAGTTTTTCCGGAGGAGGAGAGAAAAAAGGCGGGCTGAAAGATTTAAAGCAGAGAGAATAGCCGACGATTTAAAAGTTTATTGTAGTTTCTAAAGTGTAACATGTAGGTGAAGCCACTTTTGTTGATCATAACCAAAACCCTTCATGTGAATGGTGCTATGTCGGAGGGCGTTTCTATGTAGATTGGGAAACGCGGGATACTTTCCCCCCACGCATATAAGCGTTTCTTCGGTAATTGTATTACTTCCATGAGGTTGAGGGCGGTTTTAATCAATACTTGTAGACTGCTAGGGATCCGTGTTTGTTTTACAAAGTATGGGGAAGTTATTTTCATAGATATGGTTCTCAGGTTTGTTTAACTGGATCTCAAGGCCCATAGACTGATGTTCATTCTCGGTGAGTGAGTCGATAGGGGGTTCGTCCTCCGTGGTGTCCAACAACGAGTCCTGCCTGGTTCCTGTAGGGGGTTCGCCCTCCGTGATTTTAATGACCTTTGAAACGTAAAATCCGCACGACCTAGTCGACAGCTTGTGCTGAAGCATCACTTCACTTTAGACGCTAGAACATAACTTGACATATGTGGCCTATTTTCTTCGAAGATAAAACATGTTGTGTGGTTCAAACTCTTGAGGTATATCGGATTAAGCATGATACTACCGGGGGCTGTATCAGTCCATTGCACCGTTATCTCCTCTGCTCCACGTACTTCAAGAGTTAGAACAAATTTAAAAGAAATTAGACTTAGCGATTACATGCTCATGAACTTTTCGATTTTTGATCCCTTATTGCCGAATTATATTGATGCTTTGCCGAAATTTGCTTGTGTTGCCGATTGTTTGTGTGATTTTGCCGTGTGTATTTATGGCTTGCCGATTGTGACGTTGTGTATCATTGTTTGAAATTTGTTGTGTAATCGCCAATGCCGTGGCTTGTAATGATGTATATTCTTGTCTTCTATTTCTTTACGAGGTTCTAACTTGTTTAAATGTTGCAAATTTCAGAAATAATGCATGTCCGAATCTAGTATTTGGACAAGAGATCTTCAAGGCCGTTTGCAACGTTTAGAGCAAGAACTCGCTATTGCTCGTTTTGTGCCATTACCGCCATCATCACCAACCAGTTCATCAGTATCATCATCCTTGCCGTCCTCCCCTATTGTGCCGTCAGTATCAGATAGTGTGCCGAGCTCCCCATCAGTAGTGTCATCGTCTTGTGATCTTCAGAATCCTGAATTTGAAGCCTTTGCCGAATTAGAAGAAGAAGAAGAGATCATGGCATCAATCAGATCACAGAATGGTCATGTTGCTGGAGCTGGAGTTGCTCCTTCTAATATTGCTTATCCTCCCTTGGAAGCTGACAAGACTGGAGAGATTGAATTGAGGAGTGGATTCCTCCATAAGCTGAAGTCGTTTTATGGGATGCCGAGTGAGGACCCTAACAAGCATCTACAGTGGTTTAACTTCACCACGGAGTCTATGTGTCCAAGAGGGACCGATTTGCAACACTTCAAGATGAAGGCATTTCCGTTCTCATTAGAAGATCAAGCAAAGGAGTGGTTGTTTGAGGTGCCTAGTGGTCGTATTGTTTCGTGGAGTACTATGATGGATGAGTTTTTGCTCAAGTACTTTCCTGCTTCACGTATCACTGATCTGAGGAAGCAAATAACTAGTGTGAAGCAAGCCGGAGATGAGACTTTCTTCGACAATTACAAGAGGTTCAAGTCCCTAGTTTCTTTGTGTCCATCGCATGGCATTAGCGATGGACTCTTGCTACAATATTTTTATGAGGGATTGCGTGTCATGGAGAGAGAGTTTCTTGACTCGGCCGCGGGAGGTAGATTTTTGGAGTTAAATGCCGGTGCGGCAAGAAGTTTGTTGGAAGTTCGTGCTTTGAACAACCAACAATTTGGCATGGCACGAGGGAATGTGCAAAGGAATGAGAAAGTGCATGAGACGTCTTCGAGCTCAAAGTTAGAAGATAAAGTGGACAAGCTTACCGACTTGGTGAGTAATTTGATGAAGAAGCGTGCTAGTGTTTGTGGAATTTGCACCGAGGGCCATGAGACCGACCAATGCTCTCAATTTGGAGTTAGTGAGGGAGTTGAGGAGTGCAATGCCATTGGTTTTCAAGGAGGCCAACGTTTTGGTAATTTCAATCCAAGGTTTAATGATCATCCGAACTTTCGATGGGCGAATAATGACAACGTGCTTAGGGCACCTATGCAACCGAGAGAGGGTGGAGCACCATTTGCACCGAGGCCACCATTTGTGCCTCGGCAGCCATACATGCCGAACCAAGGACAATTTGGGGCAGTGCCGAATCAACAACAAGCCATGCCGAGCCAAGGCCAAGCTTCGCCAAGCAATCCTAATTACGATGCTTTGCTTCAATCTTTGTCAAGTGCTACTCAAGCATTACTCGCGGGGCAACAAAATCATCAAAAGGACATTGGTGAGCTCAAGACTCAAATGGGGCAAGTAGTGGATTTTATGGGAAGATTCAATGAGCAAGGGAAGTTGCCAAGCAATACTATTCCAAATCCGAGGAACGAGCAAGCCAAAGTGATTCAAACTCGTAGCGGAAGAGAGTTGTTTCCTCCAACAAGTCCAAAGAAGAAGCGAGTGACTTTCAAATGTATTAATGAGGATGAGAGGGCTGCCGGACCTGTCATTGCCGGCAGCCACATTGAGGGAAGAGAGGCAGCAGCCGAGCATGAAGCAACCAGCCATGGTACTGCTGGCAACATTCATGTTGCCGAGAAGGGGAGTCATGCCGAGCAAGGGCATAGTGCCGGCAACAATAGTGCAAAAGACAAGGGGATGCGTAACGAGCTTGAGTACGATCCCGCAACATCAAAGAATGAGGTATTGCCGAGCCAAGCAAGCAAGGGAGGGGTGTCATCATCAAGCGTCCCATTCCCTTCTCGCTTTGCTAGAACAAAGAAGGATAAATCCGATGAAGAGGTGTTGGAGATTTTCCGGAAAGTGCAAGTCAACATCCCTTTGTTGGAGTGCATTAAGCAAGTGCCGAAGTATGCTAAGTTTTTGAAGGAGCTTTGCACGGCGAGAAGGCATACTAGAGAGACTCGTGTGGTGACAATGAGCGAGACGGTGTCGGCCGTTATTCAAAGGAAGTTGCCACCAAAGATGAAGGATCCGGGGAGCTTCAATGTGCCTTGTGTCATAGGCAATACACGGTTTGATGATGTTATGTTGGATTTGGGAGCATCGATCAATGTCATGCCACTCAACGTGTATCAAACGTTGAGTATAGGGCCTCTCAAGAAGGATAATGTCATCATTCAACTTGCGGATCGCTCAAGCAAATATCCGGAGGGCTATGTAGAGGATGTGTTGGTGCAAGTCAACCAATTGATATTCCCCGCCGATTTTTATGTGGTTGAGATGGAGGATTCGCCGGTCAACAACACTCAATTGCTTTTAGGGCGACCATTCATGAGGACCGCGCGCACAAAGATAGATGTGGCCGAGGGCAACCTAACTATGGAGTTTGATGGTGAAGTGATAAAGTTCAATGTGTTTGACGCCATGAGATTCCCCAATGTCGATTTGAAGGAGGGTTGTGCCATTGATGTTTTGGAGGAGGTCGAGCAAGTTATGTCGACCTCACTCGACGCATAGCAATTAGCGATTGAGCAAGGGGTCGGATTTGACAAGAGGGGAGAACGAGTGCACGATGAAGCCGAGCCAAACCATGCCGAGCAAGGTGGTGCCGAGCCAAGCATATTTGCCGAGCCTTATACCATGATGCCGAGAGTTAGAGAGGTGGTTGCCGAGCTTGATGCCACGCCAACTTATCCGAGGAACTCGTTCTTGTCAATTCCAAATGCCACAACAAAATTTCGACCAAGTGTGGAAGAGACCCCAAAGTTAGAACTAAAAGAACTCCCTAGTCACTTGAAGTATGTTTATCTTGGAGAAGAAGATACACTTCCGGTTATTGTGTCTTCAATGCTTAGTGAGAAGCAAGAGGTTGATTTGATAAGAGTGCTTAAGAAGTACAAGACCGCCATAGGTTGGACCTTAGCGGATATCAAGGGAATAACCCCTACTACTTGTGTTCATCGTATTTTGTTGGAAGAAGGAGCTAAGCCGACAAAGGAAGCTCAACGTCGACTTCACCCTCCCATGATGAAAGTTGTTAAAGAAGAAATCATCAAGTTGCTTGATTGTAGGGTGATCTACCCAATTTCGGATAGTAAGTGGATATCTCCCGTGCAAGTAGTGCCAAAGAAGAGTGGTGTAACGGTTGTCAAGAATGAGAAGAATGAGCTTGTGCCACAAAGACTTGTAACCGGTCATCGGATGTGCATCGACTATAGGAAGCTCAACGCTACAACGAGGAAGGATCACATGCCTTTGCCGTTTATGGATCAAATGCTAGAGAGGTTAGCCGGTCATTCTTACTATTGCTTTCTTGATGGATATAGTGGCTACAATCAAATCATGATACACCCGGACGATCAAGAGAAGACCACTTTTACTTGTCCATTTGGCACGTTTGCTTATCGGCGGATGCCATTCGGACTTTGCAACGCACCCGGCACTTTTCAAAGATGTATGTATGCTATCTTCTCGGATTTTATTGAAGACATTATCGAAGTGTTTATGGATGATTTTAGTGTGTATGGAGGCACCTTCGATGCATGTTTGGGGAATTTGGAGAAGATACTTGAGAGGTGTGTAGAGACAAATCTTGTGCTCAATTGGGAGAAGTGTCACTTCATGGTCACGCAAGGCATTGTTCTAGGGCACATAATTTCGGCAAGAGGCTTAGAGGTTGACAAAGCCAAGGTGGAGCTCATACAAGCATTGCCGAGCCCTAGGTGTGTGAAAGATGTGAGAAGTTTTCTTGGCCATGCGGGGTTTTATCGACGATTCATCAAAGACTTCTCTTCAATTGCCAAGCCATTGAGCAACTTGTTACAAAAGGAGGTGACGTTTGAGTGGTCGGAGGCTTGTGAGATTGCATTTTGCCGATTGAAGACTATGCTATGCACGGCACCAATACTTGTATCCCCTAATTGGGATGAGCCATTTGAGTTGATGTGTGATGCTAGTGATTATGCACTTGGAGCGGTACTTGGACAACGAATTGATAAGAAGCCATGCGCCATTTACTATGCTTCAAGGACTCTCAACGATGCACAACTCAACTACACAACAACGGAGAAGGAACTCTTAGCGGTAATCTTTGCTTTGGAAAAGTTTCGATCATATCTTTTGAATTCCAAAGTCATTGTTTATAGTGATCATGCCGCTTTGAGATATCTTATGACAAAGAAGGATGCTAAGCCAAGGCTTATTCGATGGATTCTTTTGCTTCAAGAGTTCGACATTGAGATTAAAGACAAAAAAGGAGTAGAGAATGTTGTAGCCGATCATTTGAGTAGACTTGTGCAAGAGGAGGATCGGCTGCCCCTATTTGAGTCCTTTCCGGATGAGCAACTTTTTCGACTTGAAGTACTTGAGCCTTGGTATGCCGACATTGCCAATTTTCTTGCCACAAACCGATTTCCCAAAGAGATGCCGAGCCACCAACAAAAGAGAATAAGGAAGCAAGCTCGACACTTCTTGTGGGATGATCCGTACTTATGGAGGCAATGTGGTGATCAAGTTATTAGAAGATGTGTGCCGGAGAGTGAGCATCGATCCATCCTTGCTTTTTGTCATAGCGAAGCTTGTGGTGGACATTTTGGACCAAAGAAGACGGCTTTGAAGGTACTTAATTGTGGTTTCTTTTGGCCTACGATTTTCAAGGATGCATTCATGTTTTGCAAAGCATGTGATAGATGCCAAAGAATGGGGAATATTGGAGCTAGGGATCAAATGCCGCTCACGCCTATCATTGAGGTTGAGATTTTCGATTTATGGGGTATTGACTTCATGGGACCGTTTCCTTCAAGTAAGGGCTTTCTCTACATATTGCTTGCGGTTGATTATGTGTCAAAGTGGATCGAAGCAAAGGCTACACGCACCAATGATGCCAAAGTGGTAGCCAAGTTTCTCAAGACCAACATCTTTTCACGTTTTGGAGTTCCAAGGGTCTTGATTAGCGATGGAGGATCCCATTTTTGTAACCGCACCATTGAAGCCTTATTAAGGAAGTATGGAGTCACACACAAGGTTTCTACACCTTATCACCCCCAAACGAGTGGAATGGCCGAGGTGAGTAATCGAGAGATCAAGAACATTTTGGAGAAATCGGTTGGACCTTCAAGGAAGGATTGGAGTGATCGTCTCGATGATGCTTTGTGGGCTTATAGGACCGCGTACAAGACACCGATAGGTATGTCTCCTTTTTGGTTAGTTTATGGCAAAGCATGTCACTTACCGGTTGAGCTAGAACATAAGGCATGGTGGGCAATCAAGGCTTTCAACATGAACATAGATGATGCCGGTCTTCATAGAAAGCTTCAACTCAACGAACATGAAGAAATCCGTAATGAAGCTTATGATGCCGCTTGGATATACAAGGAGAAAACAAAGGCTTATCATGATAAGATGATCCGGGGTAAAAAGTTTGAAGTTGGTCAAAAAGTTCTCCTATTCAACTCAAGACTTCGACTCTTTCCGGGTAAGCTACGCTCACGATGGGTTGGTCCTTACATCATCACTCAAATTTTTCCTCATGGTGCAATAGAAATTTCAAGCCTCACCTCGAGCAATATTTTCAAAGTAAATGGTCATCGTCTCAAGCCATATTATGAGTCTTCCTCCAAACATATCATTGAGGAGTGCCTTGTTGACGACGCACCACTCTCGGGACATCAAGAGGTCATTGCCGGCAGCACCCACTTGGAAGATCCGGTCTCACACATGGAAGCCGAGAAGCAGCAGCCGATCCCAGCCTCACCACCACCACCTGCCGGACCTGCCATTGCCGGCAGGGTTGACACACTCATACAAGAGGCCGGACACATGCTGGACACACACTCGGATACGCCAGATACGGCAGAATCAAGGCCGGACACGCTACCCGAACCGGATACAAGAACTTGGACAGAATCGGATACAAGTTGCAATACATTTCTTCTTGAACTTCTTCTTGCCGATTTGAGTTGTTTTGGAGCACGGTGAACACATGCAAAACACGGTGAAAAGTCTAGGCTATGGACTATAAACACAAAGCGCTACTTGGGAGGCAACCCAAGTCGATCAAAGAAAAGTGAAGGAGCCGTCACCGAGAGTTTGAATTTTCTTAACCCTTCTCTTTTTCTTTGATTTGTGATGAATTGTTGGAATATGTTAGTCGATTGCATGCTTAGGAAATTCGTTGATATTGTTTTATGCTTACATTGAGGGCAATGTAATTTTCTAAGTGTGGGGTGGGATAACGTATTCCGTTTCTGTTTAATGTTTTTGTGTGCTTAGTTTAGAAAAGAAAATTCAAAAAATTGTTCCACAAAAATAGAGTGTTTAAATTGTTTGTTTTGAGTCTTAGGATGCCCCTAATATATCAATGATGTTTTTCTCCTCTTTGCATACATAGATGATAGTTGTGCATACTATTAAAATTGTAAGTTTCATGGATTATGTGCATTGGTAGGAGCATGTAGGACTTGTTGATTATTAAAGCATGCATGTTTGAGCTAATTTATTTCGATTATAACCTATGTGAGCTTTAGAGCCAAATTGCTTTCTTCTTGAGCGATAAAAAGATAAAATTCGATAGATTCGTAGGAAGCATGAAACCTCATAAATATTTAATTATTCGATGACTATGTGCCATAGCTTTTTAATGAACTCTAGTATGCTAGAACTTACTCTTGTTGATTTTCGAAACGTTTATATCATAAAATACCTTGATTTTGAATATGATTGGATAAAGATCATTTAGGTTTACCACCATTGCCAAATAAAGCATGTGCCCTATTGGAGCCCGTCGTGGGACACCTTAGTAAACCCCTTTG
Source organism: Potentilla sterilis (assembly GCA_963682095.1). Lineage (NCBI taxonomy): Eukaryota > Viridiplantae > Streptophyta > Magnoliopsida > Rosales > Rosaceae > Potentilla > Potentilla sterilis. The sequence continues at coordinate 37,506,950 of OY821758.1, forward strand.
AGCCTACGATTAGTCTTTTCTTTCATCACCCTTAAACACTTTCCATGAGCTTAGTATAGTGATGTCTTGACCATTGTGTGTCGGCAAAGCTTGATTTTCGAAGGAGTTTTCGTGTGAAGTGATGAAGAAGAACAAGGGTGGGGTAGACTTAGCCATGAATTTATGAAAAGTGTATATGTATGCCGTGCCTTAGAAAAAGAAAGAATGAAAAATTTTGAAACATTTTTGCTCGGACCAAAAGAAAAAGAAAAAGATACCGAGAGCAAGAAAAGAAAGATGTAAGGCACAGCCTGAAAAAGAAAAGAAAAAATTTGTGCATGGCTATTGTCTTGATTATTGTTGTAATGTTATGGGAAGAAAAGAATGAAGTATGGGTCCAACAAGATGAAATTTGACCCTTTCGGCGAGAAGACATAAGGAGATTCGAGCTTTGCTAAAGCGCACGGTGATGTTTTGAGCCTCCTTATCCAAATAATCGAATACCTCTTAGCCTAGCCCCATTACAACCTTATTATTGATCTTTTTCATGATTCTTAAGATGGTTAAATTTGATTGTGAAGATTATCTCAAGAGTAAGCATATGGTTTTGGTTCATTGGTGCATATAGTTATCATATGAGGTTTTTCCATAAAATTTCACAAAGTGCTTTCGTTTCTTTGATATATGCAAGTCACTCTTTGTAAGTCATTATCTTTCGCTTGCATATACTTATGTGTGAATAACCATGCTTCGAGAGAAAAGAAGAGAGTATGCCTTGTGAGGTGATATAAATTAGCTTAACATGTTTACATGCTTACCTTTTGTTCTTATATGTTCATATTGATGTTACATGTTCATGAAACTTGGAATTTTCGTGCTTAGCATTCTCATGCATTTAACTTGAAAGCTATGTGTACATACGAGCCTGAGACAAATTGTTAGGGGCAATAGTTTGTTTAGAGTCTAGTTTAATTTAGTTTGCTAAGGGACTAGCAAAGGATAAGTGTGGGGTAGTTGATAGGAGCACAATGTGCGACGATATTATATGCTTATGCCCTCGTTTATGCTTTGTTTAACCCTTATTTGTCTAAGATAGAGTCATAATTTAGTTAGTGTCAATTTTGGTAGAATTTGGTGAAAAATGGTTAATTATCCGAAAAATGACTAAGTATGAGAAATCTGGAAAATAGTGCAAAACATGTCTTTTTCGCGATTTTGAGATGAATGAAAATATGATCTATCCTTGTCCGAATTCTATGAAATTTGGTGGGCTTAATATTCATATGCTGAGGAATGTTGTGTTAAAATTGCAGATCAATCGGAGTTCGGGAAGTCACCCAAAAGTTGGCTGCAAAACGGCAGTCCGAGCATTCCAATCCAGGGACTTCCAGGATTTTCCTGGGACTGTGTCCCAACTTCGAAAAATCATTTCCGTCGACTCACAAGGATTTTTATCAAACTGTTTTATGGGGAGATGGCCATATGTGTCTAGTTTATCTGAGACTTGGAATCGCATCAATCGGAGCTCCACGGATGGAGATATGCCTGAATTACTGCAACAAGGTCAAATCTGCCGATTCCAGGAACCTTCTGCCCCCTTTTTGTGTTTTCTGTTTTTGATGGACCAAATGATGTACAAAAGCATATGTGAAGATGGTCCAAGCATATTGAAGGATAGAGGAAGACATAGAGTTCGAGAAATTGAAGAAAGCACAAGAAAAGACGCTTTCCTAGTCAAGCTAGGAAAGGCTGCCGAGAAGACCATAATCTGCCAGTTTTGTGTTCTTGATGAATGGGACATTTTCGATGGATCAAAGTCACCAAATGGAGTTGTCAAGCCTACATGTGAAGTCCATGAAGATGTGCAACCCAAGCCTTGAAGAAAAATCAGAAAAAGAAAATCAAGAATGCAAATATTTATTCAACAAGGAAACATAAACCTACAAGGAAACCTATTCTTTGTTTCCCCTTCTTGTTGGCCGGCAGCCTCTCTCCCTTTTCCTCTATATATACCACCACTTTTGCATTCTGAAAATCATCTCATCTCTTGCAAAGCACTAGCCAAAACTCTACCAAATTTTCCTACCAAAGTTCTAACCCGAAACCCTAAAAATACCAAGTCACCGATTCACCACCACCAATCACCACCGATTCCATTCCTTACCTCAGCCACTGCCAAACCTCATTCACCACACCAAGACGAAGCTCTCCAAGGTTTCTAAAGTGTGATCCATCCCTATGACTTGTATTTTTAATTTCGGTTTAGTCACATATTGTTGTTATAAAAATACTTTGTTTCGTTTGGTTTTGTATGATGAACATGAATTGCAATTTTCATTCAAGTTTATGTGATGACTTGTGCGATTTTTAATGCATGGTTTTTGTATGTTTGATAATTAGAGCAGTGGTATTAGAAGCATGTTTAGGATTTAAATTGGTTAGTAATCTAAGGTGAGGGCATGAAAATCGATACTTGGTGTTGTCTTTGAACATAATCTCGGTATTAGGTTTAATCTGCTAGGGTAATTACAAACTAGATGGACCTAACGGACTCTATGATTTGTGTTATTCACTAAGGGCTATTAATCTTAGAACTTGCATGCTAAATAAGATGATTGACAACCTTACTTGTTTACATGTTTTCGATTTAAGACTCTTGTGCGATATATGTTAAGTCTTAACCGGATTAGCATAAATATCTTTAGGGCTAGAGCGAAAGTTTGTCCTAAAAGAACTTAAGGAAGTCTAGTAACTAGGAACAGAGCGAGAGCTCTAGTTGCGGTCGAAACGAATTTGAATTTTGAACATGCTAAATACTTGTTTCTTACTTTCTTGCATGCAAATCTTTGTGTTAAATTGTGTTTTGTGCTATGTGATGCGTGAGAGATGATGATCAAACTTGTATATAGTAGACCTAGGATTTTATTTTCTGTTTTTATGCCGTACTTAGTATAAGGCAGCATTGCTGCCGATTCATTACTCCCCCATTGTGACGTTTTCTTGTATATATGTGATTGTGTTTTCGTCTAACAATATCATATCTCAGGTACCCTTAATCCCCGGCCTAGAACGATCCCTACTTGCTTATACTACTAACGATCTTTTGTAGGGTTTATTATTGCTTGATGCTTGCTTCGGCGACTCGTCACGTGTTATAGATGTTAATATACTTGGTTTTGATTTTGGTTGAGAATTGACCAATTAAAGTTATGGATTTACTGCTCAGCTAGTATTTCTTATTTTTGGAGGGATTTGATTCCATTTGTTAACTTCTGGTGAGGTCGTAATCTTGGAGTGTGAGAATGGTAGGAATTGTTAAACTGGATGTTGATAGTCGTAGGTGAGTTAACTACCATCAATACGAGATATAATAAGACGACTTAAGCCCCTCATACTACCAGTTTTGACAGAATAGCCGACGAAAAAAATTTCATCGGGTATTCAAAATTTTCGTCGGCTATTCCTTCTACCGACGAAAATTTCGTCGGCTATAAGTCGTCGTTAAAAGCCCGTCGATAAAACTAATGGCCGACGAAAATAACCAAATCGTCGGCCATTCCAAAATTATCACCGACGAAAATGAACTTTCGTCGGCCAAACCTTGGCAAAATATCCGACGAAATTCGTCGGATATTTTCGAGTATGGCCGACGATTTTGGCAACTATAGCCGACGAAGAAAATCAATTTCGTCGGCTATTTGTTCTTAAATATAGCCAACGATTTTGTCTATTTCGTCGGTTATTTCGTCAGAATATATTAATATTTTAAGAGGCATAGCCGACGAAATAATGTGATTTTCGTCGGTAATAAAAGTTATAGCCGACGAAATAAGGTCAATTTCGTCGGCTATTCTTAAATTTTGGGGAAAAAAAATTAAATTATGCTTTGGTTCAACTGAATATGCAATCTTCCATAGTCAACTAAATTAAATTAAATTAAATTAAGTTATGTCTAACTTCCATGGAAAAGGAGGAGGAGGAGGCCGGAGGAGGAGGGGAAGGAGGAGGAGAAGGAGGAGGAGGACGCCGGCGCCGATTTGAGGAGGAGGAGGAGGAGAGCGGCGGATTGGAGACGCAGATCGGCGGAGGAGAGCGGAGGAGGAGGATGCCGGAGGAGGAGGAGGAGGAGGAGGAGGACGCCGGCGCCGATTTGAGCAGGAGGAGAGCGGCGGATTGGAGACGCAGATCGGCGGAGGAGAGCGGAGGAGGAGTTTTTCCGGAGGAGGAGAGAAAAAAGGCGGGCTGAAAGATTTAAAGCAGAGAGAATAGCCGACGATTTAAAAGATTTCGTCGGCTATACTTTGGAAGATCAACAGCCGTCGGATTTGAGCCATCCAACGGCGGACAATAAAAAGGCTCGGATCGCAAGAGTTTAGCCGATGAAATATAATTTTCGTCGGCTAAACTTAGAGAATAGCCGACGATTTACAATATTTCGTCGGCTATTCTATGAACATCGTCGGCTATACTTTGGAAGATCAACAGCCGTCGGATCTGAGCCATCCAACGGCGGACAATGAAAAGGCGCGGATCGCAAGAGTTTAGCCGACGAAATATAATTTTCGTCGGCTAAACTATAGGTCAAACCACTAAGTCAAACCTCTAAACGCTTAAAAACGGAAATTAGTCTAGTTAAACAATGGTTTCTGACGCAGTAGAAGTGTGGAAGGGTTGATCAACGTCGAACCCTCAATGAATGGAGAGTACAATCAACGTCGTACTCTAAAGAACAGGTCTGGAATCCACCAGGAATCAAGAGAAAACTCTTAGGGTTTTGATAAAATATGATTAATTAATTGTATGTGATCCCAAAGGGATGCTTAAATACTGAAAAGAAACCCTAGGGCAACTAACAAGGAAACCTAAAAGCCCAAGGAATTAAAACAAAACGAATCCAAAACAAATTAGAAAACTTAAATCTTGAAAACATATTAAACTGCCGTTTTGAGGCCCTAAACGAACTCGAAAGCCCGAAAAGGCCTGGCGCGACAATGAGTTTGATTCCTGGCGTCGTTCCCTTTCCGGAATGGTATCACAATCGTCATTCGGACGCCGGACGCCAAATCTGCAGTAAATCGGGTTTTGACTTGCAACGGTCAATCTGCTCTTCAATGTTTGCTGCCATCCTTCCTACATCATTTTCTTGCCTCACCTTCAACAGATAATAGTTTCAAATCAATGAGACGCAACTAATCGTATAAAAATTTTACAAAATTGATTTAACGAACGTCAGGCTACCTATAGGAAAACGAAAATAAAAAACAGTTAACCGCAACATTCGGCACACGGATTTTATCGGAATCTTGTCATTTTTCAACCGTAGACGTATTTCATTATTTCGGTCATATCTTATTTCACAACATTTTTGCATTTGAAGAGTCTACGTATAGTAACTATTTGAAACTATACATTCACTTAAACACTTGGTAAACAAGTTAAGGAACATTGGTGCATATGTTCTGATTTTGAATCTAAAAGTTTAGAAAATCTATTCCAACCGTCAGATATCAACGTTATGATTAAATACATGTATGGAAAAAAATCCAACTTCAGCTGACAACGTTAAAGGCTCGATCAGAACGGTCAACCGGGTGAGTCAAACCTCTAAACGCTTAGAAATGGTAATTAGACTGTCTAAATGACGTTTTTTGGCCTGACCTTCAACATATAATAGTTTCAAATCGATGAGATGCAACTAATCGTATAAAAATTTTCCTCAAAATATTTACCGAAGGTAACGCTACCATTAGGGAAACGAAGGAATAAAACCTTTGACCGCATCTTTCGACACACAGATTTTATCGGAATCTTGTCATTTTTCAACTGTAGACGTATTTCATTATTTCGGTCATATCTTATTTCACGACTTTTTTCTGTTTGAAGGATGAAGCAATGGTTTATCGTTACTGATAGAAAATGGAATATGGTAATTTTTTGTTTTTTTTTTTTAAATCATAGCCGACGAAAATGCCAATTTCGTCGGCCAAAAGTTCAAAATTTTTCGTCGGCTAATGTTTCAGAGAAAGGCAGACGAAAATCCAAATCGTCGACTAAAATATGAATATAGCCGACGATTTTTTTTTTTCCAACGAAAAAAAAGGATCGTCGGCCATTCCCATACTATGGCCGACGATTTTTTTTTTCCATTGACGAAAAATAAAATCGTTTGCCATTCTAGAGAATAGCCAACGAAAATTTTTAGTCGTCGGCCGTTTTTTTTTATTTCGTTGGGAAAAGCCTTTTTTCTGGTAGTGTCAGGCTAAAGGTCGGAACCTCCCAGGGCTACTAAACCAACGTCCCAAGCTAAGGTTAGCTAGCAAATAAGACGACCCAGTAAGTGGTGTAAAAACAAATCAAATCAAATCCGAAATCATGCTTCCCCCATTTAATCGAAAATCCGTACGGTCCTCGACCGTACAATTGAGGCTTATATACATAATCAATTAAAATAGTAGCCTCGAAGTAAATAAATATATATAACATCGACATGTCTCACATGTCGTGAAATCACAAATGATGAAATCATATAAATATACTCAAAAGGATCAAATATGATTTATAAAATCATGCTATTTCCGGAAATCTCATTTCCGCGTAAAATTACGTACTATTTAGAATAGTAGTAAACATATACCCCAAATCCATATTTCCTTTAAATATTAAATGAGCAAACATCATAACCATATACTTTCGATATTTCATATCATGCTCAAGAAATCATTTAATTAATATCAACTTCATTTCAATAAAATAATTATGCATGCATTTATTTAAAATAAAATCCACTCACAGTAACTGGCTATGCCTGACGCCTCTCAGAAGTCTCTTCGGTATGAGCGTTCTCACGTCCTGTAAAGATTATACTATTAATTTCCCTTTTTCTCAAATATACAAAAGAACTCAAAATATTAACACATTTAAACGATCTCAACGCGTGCCATAACCTTGCCCTTCACCCTTGGTATTCTCTTTCGAAAAATCAGTCCCTAGACCTTAAATTCTCAAACAATCTCCTTATACAACAAAAACATCACCAACAATTCTCCTTTAATCCTCTATAAAACATTTATCCAACACTTAATCAATTTCCTTAACCCTTGATAAATTCTTTTAAAAATCTCAAAATAAATATCAACATACTCCACTCATCATAAACTCCGAAATTTCAGCATTAAAACCACCCATGGCGGCTGCACCGCCGCTGCCGGCCACCGCCACAAAAAATTACCAAATTTTAATAGAAGCTTCATCTTAACATTTCAAACAGTTTTCCCTTCTACAAAAATCACCAATTTCAAGTCTAAAGGGGTCAATTTACAAAAATCCCCAATTTGGCACTATTCACCAAGAACCCAAGAAATTAAATTCTTTGATTTCTCCTTACCTACTGCAAATTGAACCAATTCCTTTTAAGGAGTTGTTTATGACGACAAAACCTTCAACTCAATACCAAGAACTCGTTCTAATTCGACCCGAGGAGAGAGAATCGACAAGGAGTTCAATGAATAGTAAAACGCAACTAATTCGATTGATTTCTCTCTATTTAATGCAAGAGGAGCTGAGATACTGACCTAGAATTGTAGAGGGGGAAAACAGCTTCGTTTGGGTACCAAGACCACCACCTATGGTGGCTCAAAGGCGGTCGGAAAATTCTGACAGTGAAGGGCACGGGTCGGGGAGAGAGAAAGAGAAAAGGGAAAATTTTTGAATTTTTTTTTTTGACCTTTTTACTATCTTACCCTTTCTCTATTCCTTTTATACTTACGACTAAAATGGAAACCACCGTCTTAACGTCACAACTTTTGCGTTCTAACTCCGATTATAACTAATAATATACTGATGAGTCCGTAACGACGACCTCTTCGACTACCTCAAATAAAATATTCTAAATTAAATTACCCTACCAAAATAATTTTCTAACTCTTTAATTTAATAACATGTCAAACACGCGGTAACAAAAGTTATTCTAGATAACTTAAATTATACCAAGGATCGGGATGTTACAGGCATAACTTTCTCCTGAGGACAGCTTTTGATGCGATTCCAAGTTCTGTAGAAACTATACTCATAGTGATTTTGATAGGAGCACAATGTGCGACGATATTACATGCTTATGCTCTCGTTTATGCTTTGTTTAACCCTTATTTATCTAAGATTGAGTCATAATATAGTTTAGTATTAATTTGGTAGAGTTTGGCGAAAAATGGTTAAGAATCCGAAAAATGACTAAGTATGAGAAATCTGGAAAATAGTGAAAAATGTGTCTTTTTCGTGATTTTGAGATGAGCAAAAATGCAATCTATCCTTGAAATTTGGTGTGCTTATTATTCATATACTGAGGAATGTTGTGTTAAAATTTCAGATCAATCGGAGTTCGGGAAGTCACCCAAAAGATGGCTGCAAAACGGCAGTCCGAGCAAACCAATCCAGGGGCTTCCAGGATTTTCCTGGGACTTTGATCCAACTTCGAAAAATCATTCCCGACGATTCACAAGGAATTTGATCGAGATATTTTATGGGGAGATGGCTACATGTGTCTAGTTTATCTGAAACTTTGAATCGCATCAATTGGAGCTCCGAGAAGGGAGATATGTCAGATTTACTGGAGCAAGGTCATTCCAGCCGAGTTGCTGCCGGTGTTGTGTTCTTACAGGTTTGGGGCATTTTTCCATGGACCAAGCTCACCAAATGGAGTTGTCAAGCCTACACAAGAAGTTCAAGAAGATATGCAGCCCAATCCAAGGAAGAAAATCAGAAAAAGAAGTTTCCTAGAAGACCCAAGAAAGGAAGGAACCAAAACCTTGTTGCACAAGGATTGCCTTTGCCGATTTGGACTAGGTTTTCTACCTAGGGTTTCTGCCGAATTTGCCTCTATATATAGCCATGTTTTCCTACAGAAAAATCATCTCATCTCTTGCAAAACACTACCCAAAACTCTACCAAAGGTTCTACCAAAGTTCTAAACCGAAACCCTAAAAACACAAGTCCACCGATTCCACCACCACCATTCAACACCGATTCCACACCCTATTTCAGCCACTGCCGAGCCTCATTCACCACATCAAGACGAAGCTCTCCAAGGTTTCTAAAGTGTGATCCATCCCTATGACTTGTATTTTTATTCTTGGTTTAGTCACATTTGTTGTTATAAAAATAGTTTGTTTTCGTTTGGTATTGTATGATGAACATGAATTGCGATTTTTGTTGGAATTTATGTTATGACTTATGCAATTTTTAATTCATGGATTTTGTATGTTTAGATAATTAGGGCAGTGGTATTAGAAGCATGTTTAAGATTTTAATTGGTTAGTAATCTAAGGTGAGGGCATGAAAATCGATACTTGGTGTTGTCTTTGAACATGATCTAGGTATTAGGTTTAATCTGCTAGAGTAATTACAAGCTAGATGGACCTAACGGACTCTATGATTTGTGTTATTCACTTAGGGCTATTAATCTTAGAACTTGCATGCTAAATAAGATGATTGACAACCTTACTTGTTTACATGTTTTCGATTTAAGACTCTTGTGCGATATATGTTAAGTCTTAACCGGATTAGCATAAAAATCTTTAGGGCTAGAGCGAAAGTTTGTCCTAAAAGAACTTAAGGAAGTCTAGTAACTAGGTACAGAGCGAAAGCTCTAGTTGCGGTCGAAACGAATTTGAATTTTGAACATGCTAAATACTTGTCTCTTACTTTCTTGCATATGAATCTATGTTTTAAAAAGTCTTTTGTGTGAACTGTTTTGTGAAAGATGATGATCACTTGTATATAGTAGTTCAGCAATTTATTTTCGTGCCTAGCATTAGGACAGCCCTTGCTGCCAAACCTCACCTCAATCCCCCTTGATTTCGTGTGAATATGTATATATATATATGTGAATAAATTGTGCTAACATTCTCATATTTCAGGTACCCTTAATCCCCAGCTAGAACGATCCCTACTTATTCTATACTACTAACGATTGTAGGGTTATTATTGCTTGATGCTCGTTTCGGCGACACGTCAGATTTCCATGCATATATGGCTCGCACTCTGGTTCCTTGTGAATTGTCCTGGAGAATTTCTGGAAGTTGGGTGATGTGCAGGCCCAGGAAATTAGTGGAATTACCACTACAAGAAAATAAACCTTAGGCGACAAAAATTTTCGTCACCTAAGAGAGGTTTTCGTCGCCTAAGATATTTGGTGAAGAAAAATTTGTCGCCTAAGTTTCGTCGTTTAAAGATTATGGTCTAAGTCCGTTGGTGACGAAATAATTAAATTTCGTCGACTAAGATAACACTTAGACGACGAAAAAAGTTCGTCGTCTAAAATTTTTAGTGAGGACAAAAATATCTTGGTGGTCGAATTTTTTCGTCGGCTGCATGCCAACTTAGTCGATGAAATCATGTTTTTCGTGGACTAAGTATGTTTCTTAGTCGGCGAAACATCTTTTTTCGTCGACTAAGTATGTTCCTTAGTCGACAAAATAAATAAGTTTCTTAGTCGACGAAATAAATTTGTTTCGTCGACTAAGAATCTTACTTAGTCGACGAAACATCTTTTTTTTGTTGACTAAGAAACTTACTTAGTCGACGATTGAAATTATTTCGTCGACTAAGTAGGATTCTTCATCGACGAATAAAAAATTTCGTTGACTAAGTAAGCTTCTTAGTCGACGAAAAAACAATTCGCCGACTAAGTATTAATTATTTAAAAAAATAAATATTTGAGACTAAATATACCAAATATGAATATATTAAAATTTATTAATAGAAATTAAATACTTATTTATTAATAAAATTTATTCATAAAAATTTAATACTTATTAATAAATTTGTTCATACAAATTAAATATTAAACTGAACAATACCGACTAATATGGAAGAGAAGCCGACCTGCTAGCTAGCTACTTATGAAAATTTGTAACAATGTTGAACTTGTCCTCCAACCGAGCAAGACGGTCTTGACCTGCTTGGACCGTCTCTCTGGACAGTCGTCCCTCTTCCTCAAGTAGGGCGATACGTTCATGGGCTTGTCTAGCCTCCTCCTGGGCCAGTCGTGCCTTCTCCTCTGCACGTGCGATACGGTCTCTAACCTCTCGGGCCTCCTTCTCCGCTAGTCTCAGGCGCTCCGTATTTGAAGACCGACAACGTGCAGTGGAATTCTCTCCTTGAGATGATTGGGAACTGACACCGAAAGTCACTCGACCTAACCCCCGAATCTCGCCCCTATTTCACTGTCCTAGTGCGTCTACAAGCACTTGGGCCTGAGTTGGCTCGTCAAAATAGTGAATGATCTGATCTTCCGGAACGTCGGGGTAGTCTTTCCTCACAGTAGTCATCACCCTATCGATCTCGACGTTGATCTTTCACTGCAATTGAAAATGAAATGCATTAACATCATTAATCACATTAAAAATAAATAATAGATGATCAATTTAAACATAATAGGAAACTTACTATATTTTCCGCCGCTTCGGGGTGCTCAGGAGGGTACACCATCTCATAATTCTTCACCAACGCCAAGGGTTCACCCTTTTCCTTCAACTCTTGGATCCCATAGATGAAAGGCTTTGAACCGGACCGATGGTGCAATGTCTTCTTCCCCCGGTTGATTGTGTTGGCGGCCGATCGTCTCTGTAGAAGTTTAATTAAATTTGAGACAAATAATTAGCATTCAAACAAAAAAAAACAAGAAGGTTTACATTTCAAAGCACAGAGTAATATTAGAAATTGTATACCTGGAACTCATCGCTCTCGAAGTGTTGAAGAAGCCAAGACCAGTCCTCCTTCCTATTTTTGAACTCTTTCGGGATTTTGTCAGGGTTCGCAATCCTGAGCCTGTTGAGTTTGCTCTTGAAGGCTGTGAAGGTCTTGGCGGCATGCTTGTGAACCCACTCTCCCATGTTCGGATCATTCCAAGGGATGTTATAAACAAGTTGTTACAAAAAATAGAAATGAAATTTATATGGAAACTGACTTGAGTATAGAAAAATAAAATATAAAAAATTGTAGTTGTTAACTCCTTACGTCGAGTTCATTTTTCAGCTTGTTATGATCATCTTCGTCCAGGTCCCACCAACTGCCAGCAGTCATCGGAATACTGTCCCGAATGATATGGCCGATATCATGAGTCAACCATGAGTTATGTGTACTGGTCTTAGGTCCATGTAAGAACTCATCATCCATGACGATCGTCAACTTCTCTCTATGCTGCACCCAATATTTATAGGCCTTTAAGCCTTTGACCAACCCCCGTTTGTGTTTGGGAGGAGGTGCTGCTAAAATAATAACAGTTTTATTCTAATAACACATTTATAACTAAATAACTTAACTCATTATGTGAGGTAGATTATCCTTACCTACTTCAGACCGAGGACGATATGTGCGCCAACAACTAATCTCTTCACCATCGCTGTGTTCGGTTTCAGGTGAAGTAGGTGCTACTAGAGGGGCGGCAATGGGGGAGGAGGGGGGGGGGGGGGGGGGGGGGGAAGGTGCTGATCCGGTCGCAGACGCTTCTGTTGTTGGTCGGGACAAACTCTATTCTGAGGCATTTGACCTGTAGAAGCGGCCAAATGCCAGGAACCTCTTCTTCAGCTTCCCATGAGTCGGTGACATATTTCTCCTGTCAAAAAACACAAATTCCATCACAAACACAACATACATCATACATTATATATACTTGTTTTTAATTAATAATAAGTTTAAATTTTTGTCTAATTCTACATGATCCATATAAAAATGAAACAAAGGAATTTTCTATTTTCAATTTTTTTTAGACTTGAGGGTTCTAGTGCAGTTTAGGTAGCTTCCAATAGCATTATGTATAGGTGTGGTCTTCAGAGACCTAAAGAAAGGAAAACAAATAAAAAGAAAAGAGAATTGAAAGGTGTTGTGATCATTGACAAAGACATCAAATTGGTTCATCCCAAATGCCAGAAACTAGGAAGCGGCTTCTTATTAGTTTGGAAAATGATCAAATCGGTGACATAATTAAAGTGGAAGTTTGGTATATAAAAGAGACACTACCATAAAGCGGAGTCAACTTGGTATGTCTTTCATTCTACATTGAAGATCCTTGCATATATTATTCTGTTTATTATGTAACTACTCAACATAATTCCTAAGGAAAAATGAAAGATTCTGTAGCAATATATATGCTGCCTATACAATGCATGTTAACTTCCTGTGTAAGTGCAAGTAAGATTGAGACAAAATATCGTATCCAAAATCACTAATTGATAAACTAAAAATAAACAAGTCTATAGGATAACCGCACAAACCCTTCAATTAATAAAAAAACAAAAACCAAAAACAAAAACAAGGCTGGGCATTTTTATTAACGCTAGAGTTTTATTCTAACTTAGCGACATTTGATAGTATGAATCGAAGTGTCTCAACAAGACCAGAACTCTACAAATCATCTGTTAATCTTAACGTTCAACTATCTCCTCAGTCGAATTGAAAGCAAACCAGCAAACATCTTATTCAACAGCAAACCAATACACCAACAATTTTCAATCAATTCGTAAAATATATCCATAAGCAATTTACAAAACATAATCAGGAATTGAGAGAACATACTGAAGTGAGGGAATCAGCCTGAAGTTTATTGGAAAGAAAGAGACGCAGAGAAAAGAGAGGCAGAGACAGAGAGAAAAGAGAGGCAGAGACAAGGAGAGAGAGAGAGAGAGAGACAGAGAGAGCTCGCGAGATAGAGGGAGAGAGAGAGAGAGAGAACAATGATTACCTAGTATGCGAGAGAGAGGGAGAGGCTGGGGCTCTGGGAGGGGACGAAGGCGGAGGAGGGGGCGGCGTCAGAGGTGGGGGGTAGGCCGGCGAGGACGAGGCGGGGACTTAGGCGGAGGCTGGGGCGGAGAGGACGAGGCGGGGACTGAGGCGGAGGAGGCGGCGGCGTCCGAGGCGGGACTGATGCGAAGGGTGGGGCGGCGTCCAGAGGCGGGACTGAGCTGGAGGGTGGGGCGGTGGGGGACAAGAGGCGGTGCCGGTGACGGGGCAATGGGCGGTGACCGGGGCGGGGTCGCGAAGGGAAATCGCTGCAATTAGGGGGTTTTTTTCCTCAACAACTGAATTAGGGATTTGTTTGCAATTTCAGAATTATAACATTCCCACTTAAGAGACGAAAAAATAAATTTTGTCTTCTAAGAGTTCAACTTAGTCGATGAAACATTGTTTTTGTGGCCTAAGTATTTGTTCTTAGGCGACGAACACAAATTTTCAGCTCCTAAGAAAATTTAAATTTTTTGCCAAATTTTTCGGCAAAAAAAATAAGCTGCCAATACAGAATTCCCAAAAAAATCAAAATAAACTTACGCGACGAAATTATTAGTTCGTCTCCTAAGTGTATAATTAGTCGACGAAAATATATATTTCGTCGCCTAAGTTTATTTCAATTTTTTTTTACAAAATCTATACTGCGGGCTTAATTAAAATGAGTTAAATCTTTTGCGACGAGTTAGTAGGTGCATTTCGTCGACTCCAACTCTAAATATGCATATCTACATATATATATATTATTTAATTAATACAAAAAACAAATAACTTATAACATTAACGCATAAAACTTGTTTTTAAATCGAAGAAGTACGTACATACATACACACAATTGAAATCCGTGTAATTATACATGACAAACAAATTTATTGAATTTAAAAATATAATTAAATCATCATGGTTCTCCATCATGATAGGAGCACAATGTGCGACGATATTATATGCTTATGCCCTCGTTTATGCTTTGTTTAACCCTTATTTGTCTAAGATTGAGTCATAATATAGTTAGTGTCAATTTTGGTAGAGTTTTGTGAAAAATGGTTAAGAATCCGAAAAATAACTAAGTTTGAGAAATCTGGAAAATAGTGTAAAATATGTCTTTTTCGTGATTTTGAGATGAATGAAACTATGATCTATCCTTGTCCAAATTCTATGAAATTTGGCGTGCTTAATATTCATATGCTGAGGAATGTTGTGTTAAAATTTCAGATCAATCGGAGTTCGGGAAGTCACCCAAAAGTTGGCTGCAAAACGGCAGTCCGAGCATTCCAATCCAGGGACTTCCAGGATTTTCCTGGGACTGTGTCCCAACTTCGAAAAATCAATCCCGACGACTCACAAGGAGTTTGATCGAACTGTTTTATGGGGAGATGGCCATATGGGGACACGCACCCGGATACGCAGCCTTCTACAAGCACCGAATCGGATACACTATGCAACACTCTTCTCGTTGACCTTCTTCGTGCCGATTTGGGATGCTTTGGAGCACGATGAACACATGCAAAACACGGTGAAAAGTCTAGGCTACGGACTATAAATACAAAGCGCTACTTGGGAGGCAACCCATGTTGATCAAAGAAAAGTAAAGGAGCCATCACCGAGAGTTTGAATTTTCTTAACCCTTCTCTTTTTCTTTGATTTGTGATGATATGTTGGAATATGTTAGTCGATTGCATGCTTAGGAAATTCATTGATATTATTTTGTGCTTACATTGAGGGCAATGTAATTTTCTAAGTGTGGGGTGGGATAACGTATTCCGTTTTTGTTTTTGCTTTTGTGTGCTTAGTTTAGAAAAGAAAAATTCAGAAAATTGTTCTACAAAAATAGAGTGTTTAAATTTGTTTCGAGTCTTAGGATGCCCCTAATATGTCAATGATGTTTTTCTCCTCTTTGCATACATAGATGATAGTTGTGCATACAATTAAAATTGTGAGTTTCATGGATTTTGTGCATTGGTAGGAGCATGTAGGACTTGTTGATTATGAAGCATGCATGTTTGAGCTAATTTATTTCGATTATAACCTATGTGAGCTTTTGTGCCAAATTGTTTTCTTCTTGAGTGATAAAAGATAAAATTCGATAGATTCGTAGGAAGCATGAAACCTCATAATTCTTTGCATATTCGATGACTATATGCCATAGCTTTTTAATGAACTCTAGTATGCTAGAACTTACTCTTGTTGATTTTCGAAACGTTTATGTCATAAAATACCTTGATTTTGAATGTGATTGAATAAAGATCATTTAGGTTTACCACCAAAGCCAAATAAAGCATGAGCCCTATTGGAGCCCGTCGTGGGACACCTAGTAAATCCCCTTTGAGCCTACGATTAGCCTTTTCTTTCATCACCCTTAAACACTTTCCATGAACTTAGTATAGTGATGCCTTTACCTTGTGTGTCGGCAAAGCTTGATTTTTGAAAGCGTTTTCGCGTGTGTGATGAAGAAGAACAAGTGTGGGGTAGGCTTAGCCATGAATTTGTATGTGAAATGTATGCATGCCGTACCTAGAAAAAGAAAAAAAAATGCTCGAACAAAATAAAAAAAAAAAAAAAGAAAGAAAACCGAGAGCAAGAGCAGAAAAGAGGGGTACGGCATATGCATGAAAAGAAAAAAAAAAAATTTTGTGCATGGCTATTGTCTAGATTATTGTTGTAATGTTATGGGAGGAAAAGAATGAAGTATGGGTCCAACAAGATGAAATTTGACCTTTTCGGCGAGAAGACATAAGGAGATTCGAGCTTTGCTAAAGCGCACGGTGACGTTTTGAGCCTCCTTATCCAAATATCGAATACCTCTTAGCCTAGCCCCATTAAAACCTTTGTGATTGATCTTTTTCATGATTCTTAAGATGGTTAAATTTGATTGTGGAGATTATCTCAAGAGTAAGCTTATGGTTTTGGTTCATTGGTGCATATAGTTGTCATATGAGGTTTTTCCATAAAAATTTCACAAAGTGCTTTCGTTTCTTTGACATATGCAAGTTACTCTTCGTAATTCATTATCTTCCACTTGCATATACTATTGAGTGAATAACCATGCTTCGAGAGAAAAGAAGAGAGTATGCCTAGTGAGGTGATTTGAATTAGCTTTTACATGTTTTCATGCTTACCTTTAGCTCTTATATGTTCATATTGATGCCACATGTTCATGAAGCTTGGAATTTTCGTGCTTAGCATTCTCATGCATTAACTTGAAAGCTATGTGTACATACGAGCCTGAGACAAATTGTTAGGGGCAATAGTTTGTTTAGAGTCTTAGTTTAAATTAGTTTGCTAAGGGACTAGCAAAGGATAAGTGTGGGGTAGTTGATAGGAGCACAATGTGCGACGATATTATATGCTTATGCCCTCGTTTATGCTTTGTTTAACCCTTATTTGTCTAAGATTGAGTCATAATATAGTTAGTGTCAATTTTGGTAGAGTTTTGTGAAAAATGGTTAAGAATCCGAAAAATGACTAAGTTTGAGAAATCTGGAAAATAGTGTAAAATATGTCTTTTTCGTGATTTTGAGATGAATGAAACTATGATCTATCCTTGTCCAAATTCTATGAAATTTGGCGTGCTTAATAGTCATATGCTGAGGAATGTTGTGTTAAAATTTCAGATCAATCGGAGTTCGGGAAGTCACCCAAAAGTTGGCTGCAAAACGGCAGTCCGAGCATTCCAATCCAGGGACTTCCAGGATTTTCCTGGGACTGTGTCCCAACTTCGAAAAATCAATCCCGACGACTCACAAGGAGTTTGATTGAACTGTTTTATGGGGAGATGACCATATGTGTCTAGTTTATCTGAGACTTGGAATCGCATCAATCGGAGCTCCACGGATGGAGATATGGTGGAATTACTGCAACAAGGTCAAATCTGCCGATTCCAGGAACCTACTGCCCCCTTTTTGTGTTTTCTGTTTTCAATGGACCAAATGGTGCACAAATGCATTTTTGAAGATGGTTCAAGCTTTATGAAGGGAAGAGGAAGACACTAGGCCATGGCATTGAAGAAAAATTGAAGAAAGAAGTTCTCCTAGTCACACTAGGAGAAGCTGCCGATTCTGGCAGATTGTATGCCTTTGTGTGCTGCCGGCAATTGGGGCATTTTTCGATGGACCAAGACATGTCAAATGAAGTCCAAGATCATATAAGAAGTCCATGAAGATGTGAAGCCCAAGCCTTGAAAAAAAAAATTCAGAAAAGAAAACCTAATTGGATTAAGAAAGGAAGGTTGCAAAACCTTAATGAACTAGGTTTTCTGAATCCCTTTTGGCTTAAGGGACTGCCGGCAGCCTCTCTCCTTTTTCCTCTATTTATACCCCCACTTTTCATTCAGAAAAAGCATCTCATCTCTTGCAAAACACTAGCCAAAACTCTACCAAATTTCCTACTCAAAGTTCTAACCCGAAACCCTAAAAATACCAAGTCACCGATTCACCACCACCAATCACCACCGAACCATTCCCTGCCCTAGCTACTGCCGAAACTCTTCCACCACACCAAGACGAAGCTCTCCAAGGTTTCTAAAGTGTGATCCATCCCTATGACTTGTGTTTTTATTTTCGGTTTAGTCACATATTGTTGTTATAAAAATACTTTGTTTCGTTTGGTTTTGTATGATGAACATAAATTGAGACTTTTGTTGAAATTTATGTGATGACTTTGCAATCTTTAATTCATGGATTTTGTATGTTTAGATAATCAGGGCAATGGTATTAAAAGCATGTTTAGGATTTAAATTGGTTAGTGGGTTAAGGATGTTCCTTATAAACCGAAACATTAGTTATGTTTAAGCATTTGTTGTTTGCATGTAAATCTAGGTGTTAGGTTTCATCTAACCTGAGTAGAATGAATAAAACTATAGGCCTAGCGGTTGTTTTGATTTGTTGTGCTCACCTAGGGTATAAAACCTTAGCTAAAACTTGCATGTTAAATAAGATGATTGACAACCTTGCTTATTTGCATGTTTTCGATTTAAGACTCTTGTGCGTTATATGTTAAGTCTTAACCGGATTAGCATAAATATCTTTAGGGCTAGAGCGAGAGTTTGTCCTAAAAGAACTTAAGGAAGTCTAGTAACTAGGTACAGAGCGAGAGCTCTAGTTACGGTCGAAACGAATTTAAATTATGAACATGCTAAATACTTGTCTCTTACTTTCTTGCATATGAATCTATGTTTTAAAGAGTCTTTTGTGTGAACTGTTTTGTAAAAGATGATGATCACCTGTAAATATTAGATTTAGGATTTTATTTTTCTGTTTTGGTGCCGTGCTTAGTACTAGGGCAGCCTAGCTGCCGATCCATACTTATCCCCCATTTGTGACGTTTTTAATGTATATATGTATATATGTGTGTCTAACAATTTCATATCTCAGGTACCCTTAATCCCCGGCCTAGAACGATCCCTACTTATTCTATACTACTAACGATTGTAGGGTTATTATTGCTTGATGCTCGCTTCGGCGACACGTCACATCATAATCGTCACCGTCTGTATCGTCTGCATCTTCAATCATATCAGTGAAGTCATCACTAGAATCCTCATAATCTTCTGATTCTTCATTATCCTCGTCATTAATGAAGTCGTCATTGACTCTGTTTTGAGATGTAGATGCATTTGGGACTGCAATGTATTCATTAGAAGTGACAAAATTTAAGCAGTTATTGTCGCGAATAGCCTCTACATTAAGGATTTCAGAAGCCGAATGCTCTTGATATGGTTCATCAGTGTCGCCGTCATCTTCATCATCATGTTCTTCACCCCCTTCAATTGTAGACGCACTCCATATATTCCTAAGTGACATCGGATTAACCACTTTCCAAAATCCACCGGCCTTTGAATCATCAAGATAAAATACTTGTTTTGCCATGCTGGCAAGAATGAAAGGCTCGTTTTCATACCAGCTTGTGCTTGTATTCACTGATAACATGCCGTATTCCATCTTTGTACTCGTACGAACACTTGGATTAGTGTTGAACCATCTACACTTGAACAAGACAAGGCTTATATTTTCATATAGTAGTTCGACAACGGCGAGTAGCACTCCGTAGTAGGTTGAGTCGTCACCATCTACCATGACCCCGCAATTTAGCGTTTTGCTGTTTACATCTCGTTGAAGTGTCACAAACTTGACGCCGTTGACAAAACATATCACTCGCACACTGTGGGAAATCGGCGTTCTAGACAAATGGTGCAATTCTGACGAGTACCAATCACTGTTCTGTTTTTGGAGATTTTCCACCTACCAATTTGTGATAAACTATTTAAATTGTACTGACCATAATACTAATATTGAAATGGAGATATTCTAACACAAAAAATGTTATGACGTACCCATTTGCGAAAGTAATCAGGAAATGTTCTTTTGTGCGTCTCTTTCGGCCTTCTGTCTCTACGATTTCCTTCAATGAGTTTCAAATGCTAACTCATGAAATATTGTGCTTCGTCACAGTGTTGTAGTACGCACCAATGAGCTTCAAGTAGCTCAACATCTGTCAATCTTTGTGAACTTGGTAAATTACCAAACGGACGTACAACACTAGATACGACTGAAAGTTTGAACTCAGGTACTGTGGAGGCCGGTGTAGAAGATTCAGGTTCATCACTGTTACAGAGATATAAGGTGCAGTATGTTACACATTCATGTGCAATGTACGACTCCGCTATCGATCCTTCAGGGTTACTCTTGCTCTTACATAACTGTTTGTATTGAAACAGTTGTCTGAAATTACACAGTTATTAGTGAAGTGTATATATATATATATATATATATATAAGACAAAATTACAATAAATGGGAAAATACGAATAATAAATAGTACGTACTTTCTTGGGGATACATCCAAGTTGTATGAACCAGACCAGTGAGCAGCGCTTGATTTGTGTTTCTGCCGAAACCCGGGGGCCTGACAGATACACGATGAATCCAACTTGATCTCCTGCAATCCTGCTCACTAAGGGGAATACCGGGCTGGCCGGTCTTCTCTTCTCCGATGCCTAAGTTAGTATAGTTGGAATATATATATAACCAAGGCACGTATGTAAGCAGGGAGAGAGATAAGTTACCTATTAAAGAGGGTAGTTGGGGCCCTTATATAGGTGGTTGAGGGTGAGGGCTGGCCTCACCCTTCGATGTGGGACTGGTTCCCTTCTGTTTGTACATTCTGGTGCCCTCTTTGGCAGGCTGGCGCCCCCGGCCCCAGGGTCCCTGGTGGCAGGGTAGAGTGCTGGGCCCCGAGGCCGGGTGCTGGTGAGCCGGTCCCGGGCCTTGGGTCGGGCCCTGGTGCACTTGCTGCGGGTCTGTGGGCTTGCTGTAGCCTCTCTGCGGCTACTGTCAACAAATCCCCCAAGTTCCCGGTCAAGTGCAATCTTGAATGGGGACTTAAATCTGTCTTGCTCTTGTCCCGCAGACCCGCGGGGTTACCAACCTACCGGTGCCCAGTCCCCCAAGTCCGCGTTAAAGATTGGGCGTGACCGAGGTGAGTACCTGTTACCGATGGGAAGCAATAGTTTATAAGTACGTTTGTAATATAAGTAGTACTGTGCTCAGGTGTTGTGGTGTTATGAGCATGGAGTGGGGTGGAACCCGGAGAGTGTATGAGATGATGCCATGATGCCATGCAATAGATGTGTGCATGATAATGGGGAGTTTGAAATCCGCCATGCAAGAGATTTGTGCATGGGATGATAATGGGGCGTTGAAATCCGCCATGCAAGAGATGTGCATGGAATTTCGGCCGGGCACTCTGCCCTATCGGTACGAAGCGGAGCTTCACTGGGTCACAACTGGGCGATCTGCCAAATCGAAACGGAGCGGAGTTCACTGAGCCTCTACCGGGCGATCTGCCAAAGCGGAACAGGGTGAAGTTCATGGGATCTCGACCGGGCGTTCTGCCATATCGAGACGAGTCCCAGGTGAACTTCAGTACTGGACCTCGACCGGGCGTTCTGCCATATCGAGACGAGTCCAGGAGTATGGGAACTCGACCGGGCGTTCTGCCATATCGAGACGAGTCCCATATTGCTAGGCTGCGGGGAGATTACCCCGGTGTTGCGGGCTGTTTAAAGCACCGGTGAACACTCGCTAGTTCTTCTCAGCTTGTGTTGAATAAGGGTTGAGGTAAGGGGGGGTGGTGTTGAGGTGACAAGGCTCGCCGTGCAGCCCCATGTTGATCGCGGTTCAATGCGATGCAGGGTTTTTATCCTGCTGGACAAGAGTACATGGGTTAGATGTAAACTCACCCGGGTGTATAAAGCCCATGCCGGTCGAATGTTCTCATGACCGGGGTCAAGCCATGGTACCGGACGGAACTCGACCGGGCGTCCTGCCATATCGAGACGAGTCCCCCAGTGAAATGCCATGGGGCCGGGTGGAACCCTATTCCCGGTAGGGGGGTGGCGTTGAGGTGATAAGGCTCGCCGTGCAGCCCCCGTTTGCCGCAGCTGGTGCGATGCAGGGTTTTTATCCTGCTGGACAAGCGTACATGGGTTAGATGTAAACTCACCCGGGTGTATAAAGCCATATGCCGGTCGAATGTTCTCATGACCGGGGTCAAGCCATGGTACCGGGCGTCCTGCCATATCGAGACGAGTCCCCCGGTGATATGCCATGGGGCCGGGTGGATCCTGTTCCCAGAATATGCTCTCGAGCCGGTTGGATGCATCGTAACCGGTGGGCGGATCTCGACCGGGCGTTCTGCCATATCGAGACGAGTCCCCCAAGAGAGATGCAACTGGGTGGACCTCGACCGGGCGACATGCCATATCGAGACGAGGTTTCCAGTAGGATGGCGTGCAGCCGGTTGAATGATACCTAACCGTGAACTGCTACGGACCGGGCGGATCTCGACCGGGCGACATGCCATATCGAGACGAGTCCTCCGGTGATATGCGACGAAGATGGTGCTGGGCAGATGGCTCATACCCAGATAGATGCTCTCGAAGCGGTTGGAAAATCATAACCGGTGAGAGGTCTTCGAGATATACAACGAAGAAGCCATGCAGCCGGTTGAATGATCATAACCGCGAACTGCCATGGTGCCGGGCGGATGGCTCGTACCCGGATGGATGCTCTCGAAGCGGTTGGATGATCATAACCGGTGAGAGGTCTTCGAGATATACAGCGAAGAAGCCATGCAGCCGGTTGAATGATCATAACCGCGAACTGCCATGATGCCGGGCGGACCTCGTACCCGGATGGATGCTCTCGAAGCGGTTGATCTCGAAGTGGTTGGATGATCTCCACTGGTGAGAGGTCTTCGAGATATACAACGAAGAAGCCATGCAGCCGGTTGAATGATCATAACCGCGAACTGCCATGGTGCCGGGCGGATGGCTCGTACCCGGATGGATGCTCTCGAAGCGGTTGGATGATCACAACCGGTGAGAGGTCTTCGAGATATGCAGCGAAGAAGCCATGCAGCCGTGGAACCTGGGGAAGTGTGGGAGGGCCTGGCTCCTCGGTTCCCGCTCCTACCTTCCTGTCGCCAGCGTGTGGGACAAGTGGCTGACATGCATTTAAGGAGGAAGTCCATCAGTCCCGTCAGTTATGATGGCATGGGCAGTTTACCAATGCTGGGACACGTGCCAGCAGGGGGCGGTTTTGAGATGGAGGGCCTGGATTCGCAGGCGTTTGAGTTGCTCTGATTACTTGTTTTGGAGGGATTTCAATTGCCTAGGGCACGGGTCCCCTCTATAAAAAGGCCTCTTCTGCTCTTCTTTCTGCTGTTGCTTCTTGCTTTGGAGAAACTAAGAGAAAGAGAGAAATCTGGCGAAAACTCTGAGCCCTTTTGCCCCACGAGATCCGTTTTCTCGAGCGCTCCCTACTCTCTTCCTACCATTGCTCGCTGCTTTCGCAGGGCAGATTGTCCTCGGTTGAGCATACTAATCGGTAAGTTTGTTGATTTCTTTGCCCCGGTGTTGTTCTTGCTTTGGTTTTGTTGTTTTGCGGCGGGGGGGAGGGATCTCTGTCGCTGACGGAACCGCTCTGCGGCAAACTTGGGGAGAGGCCGTAGAAGGCGCTGTTGTAGCCTGTTGCTGACAAGCGCTAGGGTTTTGTTTTCTTCCCCTAGGTTAAGATGTCTTCTTCAGGTTCTGACCGGGGTTCCGAATCGGCTGCCAGGGGTCCTATCGTGGACGATGAGGAGAGACTGGAGGACTGGCTCGGTTCGGAATCCCCGGTGTCCGAAGCCGCTGACTGCTCCGGGAGCAGGGCTTCGTCTCCGTCCTCGTCTTCGTCTTCCGGGGCTGAATCCTCGGAGACTGAAATACCGCACGGGGTGCGCCTTGCGGATGATCCGGCCGTGAGCTACACCATTGGCAGAGGGAAGGATGCTGTGGTGTGTGATGAACCGGAGGGTAGCATGACCCCTGGAGAGATTGCAGCGCTCCGGGAGACGTGGGGTATCCCGGATGAGGTTCTGCTGCGGCCCCTGAATCCTAGAGAGTCAGCCTGTAACCCGGAGGTAAGCTGGGTTGCCGTGCATAAGGACCAGTTCCGGCATGGACTGTCGCTTCCGCTGCCAAATTTCGTGCAGTACATGCTCAGTGCGCTGCAAGTATCGCCCGCGCAGCTTCCTGGGCTCCAGTGGAGGCGACTACTGAGCCTCGGCTGCCTATATGATTTGTCCGGAATGAGTATGCCAACGGTAAACGAATTCCGGTCCTTGTATAGGTTGTCCTACTCAAGGAAGCAAGGGTCCCGGGGTTGCCTGTCCTTCAACGCCCGGAAACCTCCACCGATCGTCACCAATATGCCTACATGGGTAGAGAACAGTTGGAGGAAGAAGGTGGTGATGGTGGGCGGGAGGTGGCAGGCGAGGAGTAAAATGTACCGGGTTCCTGGCGCCTTCCAACCCCTTGGCGACCAGTCGTTCGAGTTATCCGATCTGGAGCATGAGAGGATCTCGACCATACTCGGATGTTGGGACGATCTGGAACGGAGTTCTTTCAACTTCATCCGGCGAGAAGTGCTGGAATACTGCTAACTCGGGCGGGGCCCCGGTGCGTAGGGAGCCCTTTAGCGGTGATACTTTGTGCTAGCTCTTGCAAAGTACTAACTGTTCGTTTTCCTTGCAGGTGCATCTTTCCGGGTGACTATCAAGCCCGAAACCACTCTCTCAATGGACGGGGAAGACCTCCTTAACAAGCTGAAGGAGAAAGGCGAGACCGTCTCGCTGACGTCGGTGGACGAGGAGTCCGGCCGGCTCACGACTCATCCGGAGCCGAGGGCCATGGATGTTGACGACGGCGCCTACCTCCTGAGGCGGGTGAAGACCCATCATGCTGCAGGCCTTATGGCGCCTGGAAAGGGCAAGAGCACCGGGGGGCCAGTGAGGATTCCCGGTGGAGTGAACAGGATCCCCAACCGGCCGGTGTCTGTGCCGCACGTGGCTCGTGCCAGTCGGGTATGCGCACGATCTTCTTCTCCGGAAGGCCGGGGAGAGAAACAGAAAGGCGGGGACATTCCTTCCTCCGCGCTGGTGACGCTTACCGGTGGGTCGGCACGGGAGAACCTGGCCAAACGGTTCAGGATAACCAGCGGTGCGCAAACTAACGCTGCCGGGGAGAAGGCTGCTGCTGCTGCCCGGCAGAATAGTCCCGCGCCTGCGGAGGCACCGAGGGGAAGCCCGCACTTGCCGGACTTGGCCGGCCTTGGTCTGGACAGACCTGGGGTTGCAGGAGCCCTGGCAGGTGGGAACCGGTCAAAATGCAAGGAATCCGTCCTCCAGGTGAGTACTGCATGGTACCACTACACTGCCTGTAGCTTGTTTTCTTTTGCTGCTTGACTAACTGCCTTTGTTGCTGCGCAGCTGCAGTACAGTCTGTACCAACCGGATGCGAGCGAGGAACTGTCGGAGCTGAAGAGACAGATAGCTGCTCTATCGGAGGCCCGACAGCGCCTGGAGGTGGAGAAGTCCCGCTCGGACCGGGAGAAGGCCAGATCAGAGGAGAGGGCCAAGAAGCTGGAGGAGCAGAACCGGAGCCTGGAGAAGGAGAGGGCCGACCTGGAAGCCAAGGTGGACGAGCTCCAAGTGGTAGCTGCCGCTCTGCGTGCCGCCTCTGCTGCTGCGACCGGGGAAGATGACCCTGAACTCTACGAGCGGGT
Source organism: Potentilla sterilis (assembly GCA_963682095.1). Lineage (NCBI taxonomy): Eukaryota > Viridiplantae > Streptophyta > Magnoliopsida > Rosales > Rosaceae > Potentilla > Potentilla sterilis. Next base: position 37,532,805 of record OY821758.1, read on the forward strand.
CGTTCTCAAATACCGCGAGAGCGATCAGTTCCTGGAGTTTCTGGTGAAGGCCAGGGAAGAGGGCATCGCGGATGCGTACACGGAATGGGCGGGGAAGGGATGGTTAGACACTTCCCTGATGCCAATTGCTGCTGAAGGAGATATCCATGAGCAGTCGGATATCCATCAGGAGGCGGTGGAGGGGCAGCCGGAAGAAGCGATTCGCTCGGACTTGGATTCTTCTACAAACGGTGCCGAGTCTCCCCGAGCCAGAGTCAACGCCGGAACTGAGGTCAACGATGAGGGTACCGCAGGAGAGGCTGGCGGATTGCCTGCTGAAGGCGGAGTTGTGGCTCCTTAGGATTTTCCTTGCTCTTCTCCTTGTAATCTTTCCGGAACGGTTACTGCTTGTATACTTGCTTGATTATGAATATACTGGAACTGGCAGAGCCGGTGAAATTTTCTCAAAAGTAGCTTGCATATATTTGTTTTTACAACGGTTGAACCGCGAACTATGCCAAACTAACCGCTCGGAGTTTAGCGGGTTTACCAGGCCTGGTCACGTTCCCGGTCGGGGTCTGTTCTTCTTTCCCCTACGTACCGCTGGAGCTGGCCGTTATCGATCAAACCCTGCACCGCTGTCTTGAGAGCGCAGCACTGATTTGTTCGATGAGTAGCCTCATCATGATAAGAGCAGTACTTGCCCGTCTGCGCCGTTGTAAGTTTCCCCTTCGGGTACTTTCTCTTGGGCGGTGGGGGAATGACGCTCCCGTTCTCAAGTAAAATATTCTCGTAGGAAGTGGTGAGAGCGGTGAAGACTTCTTGACCGGCCGGTGGTGGTGCTGGCATGATTGCCAGGGGGCGCTCTTGGCGGTACGGTGCCGGCTTTTGCTCGTTCTGGGGTTTATCAGAATAGGGCCTCTGCTGCCGCTGTGGCCAGTTTCTGCTGTTGGCGTTCCGGCTGGGTCGAGCGGTGCGGTTCTCGGTCCGCTGACTGGGCTTGGCTTCCTGGCCGGGCGGAGGGTTCTCTTCCCGGGGATGGTCTTCCTGCTGCTCATCCCGCTTCCTCTTCAGTAGGTGGTGCCCATAGGTCTCATGATCGGCCTGAGCATGCCGGATGGCCATAGCGATTAACTCGTCGTACCCCTGCGGGAGTTCTACCCGGACGGCGTAGGAAAACTTACCCGCTCGGAGCCCCTGCTTAAATGCCATCTCGGCGATGCCTTTATCCAGGTTCCGAACTCCGGCCGTAGCCGTCTGCCAGCGGTTGACAAAGGTTCTCAGCTCCTCTCCGGGGGCTTGTATGCAATTGAAGAGGATGGTCGATGTCCGGGCTCCCTCGACTCGGAGAATGAAGCGGCCTACGAACCGGTCGGCCAATTGCTCGAATGCCTCGATCGAGTTCGCGGGAAGCTCGTAGAACCAGCTGAGCACTTCTCCAGACAAAGTCTCCTGGAAGATGTTGCATCAGACTGCATCAGAGTAACCCATTGATCGAGCCGCCGAAGCGACTCAAGCAATCAAAAACCCTACAATCGTTAGTAGTATAGAATAAGTAGGGATCGTTCTAGCCGGGGATTAAGGGTACCTGAAATATGAGAATGTTAACACAAATATTCACAAACATATATGCACACAATTGTCACACTTATATACATATATACGAATTTATCATGGGGGATGAAGATGAGGTTTGGCAGTAAGGGCTGCCCTTTAACACTAGACACGAAATTAAACCTAAACTACTATATACAAGTGATCATCATCTCTCACACAAAAAAGTTCACACAAAAAACTCTTTAACACATAGATTCGCATGCAAGAAAGTAAGAGACAAGTATTTAACATGTTCAAGACTCAACTTAGTTTCAACTTTCAACCAGAACGTGAACCGATTTTTACCCAGTTGAGAGACTTTTCTTATGTTTTAAGATCGAGCTATTCGCATGGTGATCCTAAAAGTTATGCTACGTTATACAAGACATAGCATTGAAGCACTAAAGTCTATAGTCGAAGACAAGCAAACAAGTAAGGTCGTCAATCTTCTTATTTAACATGCAAGTCCTAAGGTTAACCACTCTAGGTGAGCACAACAAATCAAAGTGATCATACGTCTACTTAGTGCATTATAACTCAAGCAAATTAAACCTAATACCTAGATCATGTTCAAAGACAACACTAAGTACCGATTATAAGCCCTCATCTTAGTTCTAACCAAATTAAATCCTAAACATGCTTCTAATACCACTGCCCTAATTATCCAACATACAAAAATACTACAAGATAAAGATTACAATTCGTCATACAAAATTCGCATGCATTCGAAGTTTATAAACAAAGAGTAAAACCAAAATCAACAACCATAAAAACATACAATCTTCATAGACAAAGTATTGTAAAATTACAGAACAATAAAGAAGCAATGAGAAGATGAAGCACGCCTTACAGAAACCTCCAAAGAAATTCGGCAAGGGTGTGGGACGGATCTATATGGTTGTGGTGGTTTGGCTAAACTATTTTCTGTATAGGATTTATGGTGAGGCTTTGGAAGAGCTTTTGGCTAATACTTGTGCTTAAGATGAGATGATTTTCAGAATGAAAAAGTGAGGTTATTTATAGAGGGGAGGGGACTGCCGGCTGCCCTAATGCATAAGGGATTCAGAAAACCAAGTGGGATAAGGATTTGAAACCTTCCTTTCTTAGTTCAATTAGGTTTTCTTTTTCTGAATTTTTCTTCAAGGCTTGGGCTTCAAATCTTCATGGACTTCATGTATGATCTTTAGACTTCATTTGATATGTCTTGATCCACTGAAAATGCCCTCATTGCCGGCAGAATCATCAAGGCACAGAATCTGCCTCTTTTCGGCAGCTTCTCCTAGTTTGACTAGGAGAACTTCTTTCTTCGGTTTCTTCCTCAATACCCGGGCTTGGTGTCATTCTCCTTCCTTTCTTAAGCTTGGACTATCTTCACATATGCATTTGTACACCATTTGGTCCATTGAAAACAGAATTTGCAAAAAGGAAGCAGTAGCATCCTGGAATCGGCAGATTTGATGTTGTTGCAATGACTCCGCCATATCTCCCTCCTCGGAGCTCCGATTGATGCGATTCCAAGTCTCAGATAAACTAGACACACATGGCTACTTTCATATAAAACAGTTCGATCAAAATCCTTGTGAGTCGACGGGAATGATTTTTCGAAGTTGGGACACAGTCCCAGGAAAATCCTGGAAGTCCCTGGATTGGTTTGCTCGAACTGCTGTTTTGCAGCCATCTTCTGGGTGACTTCCCGAACTCTGATTGATCTGAAATTTTAACACAACATTCCTCAGTATATGAATATTAAGCACACCAAATTTCAACAAATTAGGACAAGGATAGATCGCATTTTTACTCATCTCAGAATCACGAAAAAGACAACTTATATTATTTTCCAGATTTCTCAAACTTCGTCATTTTTCGGATTCTTAACCAACTTTTCCAAAACTCTACCAAATTAACACTAAACTAAATTATGACTCAATCTTAGACAAATAAGAGTTAAACAAAGCATAAATGAGGGCATAAGCATGTAATATCGTCGCACATTGTGCTCCTATCACCCTTAGCGCAGGACTGGGACCGGAAACTGTCCAGATGCTGGTACGGGCAGCCGGACCCTGAATAGGTGAGTTTGAGGGACTTCTGGTTGCCAGATCTCCCCGACTCTATGACCCGGTGTGAGAAAGGGCCCATACGCTCATTAAACCGGGCGCCCTCCATCGGCTGCGCGGCTCTTCTCTCGTTGGCCTCCATTTGGGCCTTTAAGTCCGACACGGTGTTGGCTAACATCTGCAGCGCTCGTGCGGTCGGAGTCTCAACTTCATCCACAGACGAAGCGCCGAGCTTGCGGGAGGTTGTCGTGCTCTTCGGCGGGCCTGCGCCTGCCGGCGACTTTTCTCGCACGGGGTCACCGGGCCGACCGCCCGAAGACTGCCCTGCCTCGGTGTGTTGAGATTGGATCGGTGGGAGTGTCGCCTGCGCCTCGGCCATGGCGTCACTACGCTGCTGTCCCCTTCCCAGGGCGGCCACTAGGGCAGTATTCACCGCCTCGATCTCTTCGTACCGGGCGTTGGACTTAGCTCTGTCCCTGTCGCTCTCCTCTCTTAGACGACTGACCTCTGCGGCCATTGCCTGTAGGTCTCCCGCCATACTGCTATGGCCAGGGCTGTACGTAGGGTCCCGGTCCGGGCTCTCAGATCGATCGCTCGGATCATCTGAGAATGTCAAGGAGAAGCCCCGGCGCTCTGGACTGTCTTCCTCCTCTGCCGGGCCTTTCCCGCGCGAGCTGTCGTGGTGGGGATCCGGCACGTCGGATGGTCCCCCACAGCTCCCTCCTTCCTGCCCGTTGCCCCGGTCGCCGCGCGGCTCCCGCGTGACGGCTGGGGTGGAGGTGAGCGTCTGCACTAATGCAACACGTCCCTCCTCGGCGGTACCTTTCTCTCCACTCATTTCCGAATTCTCTCCCAATGGTGTTGCTTACACGGCTTTTCGTTCAAGCTTCCCACAGACGGCGCCAATTGTTTCTGCCTAAACCCGGGGGCCTGGCAGATACACGATGAATCCAACTTGATCTCCTGCAATCCTGCTCACTATGGGGAATACCGGGCGGGCCGGTCTTCTCCTCTCCGATGCCTAAGTTAGTATAGTTGGAATATATATAACCAAGGCCCGTATGTAAGCAGGGAGAGAGATAAGTTACCTATTAAAGAGGGTAGTTGGGGCCCTTATATAGGTGGTTGAGGGTGAGGGCTGGCCTCACCCTTCGATGTGGGACTGGTTCCCTTCTGTTTGTACATTCTGGTGCCCTCTTTGGCAGGCTGGCGCCCCCGGCCCCAGGGTCCCTGGTGGCAAGGTAGAGTGCTGGGCCCCTAGGCCGGGTGCTGGTGAGCCGGTCCCGGGCCTTGGGCCGGGCCCTGGTGCACTTGCTGCGGGTCTGTGGGCCTGCTGTAGCCTCTCTGCGGCTACTGTCAACAATCTGGAAGATGGATTATCAGGTGAATCATACTGTCAAAAAAAGCGGGGGGGGGGGGGGGGGGGGGGGGGGAAATCCTCTCTAATTTGCACAAAATGTAGATGATGTCTTCTTTCAAAATAAGAACATCTGACTTCTTCAGCTCTTTAGCGCATAACTTCTGAAAGAACCTACATAACGCTATTATAGGTTCCACCACATCTGGATGCAAATAGGGTCGGATAACAACTAGAATAAGACGTTGCAGCAAAACATGACAGTCATGTCTCTTCAATCCGTCAAACGTATTCAGCCCCAAGTTAATACATCGAGATATATTTCCTGCATACCCATGAGGATACTTTACTCCTTTAAACCATATGAAAACCTCCTTCTTGAAAGCCGGTTTAATTGTGTAAGGTGCAATAGGTAGGAAAATCCCTAACGCCGCTTTCACTGGCCACAAGTGTTCTCGTATTCCTTTTTCCTCCAGATACACACGTGCTTTCAAATTGTCCTTAGTTTTTCCTTTGATATCAAGAATTGTTCCCACAAGACTGTCACTTACATTCTTTTCTATGTGCATGATATCTAGGGTGTGCCTAAGAATCAATTTCGGCCAGTAAGGCAAAGCATTTAATGCACTCTTGTATGTAAAACACCTGTAGTCATCAGGGCGTTTCAGAACTGGTATTCTTTTATCACCGCTCAACAAGCCGAAATCAAAAGAGTTCAACTTCTCCAAAACTTCATCACCAGTTCATGGACGGGGTTTAGAGCGAAGCTCTACTGTTTTGTCAAATGATAGATGTTCAAATCGCCACGCGTGGTTAGTTGGAAGCCATCTACGGTGACCCAAGTAACACACCTTTCCAGTGCACCAAACAGAATGGACTTCGTTCAAGCAAACGGGACAAGCTTTGTAACCTTTAGTAGCCTGAGACGACAACATCCCTTAACAAGAAAAATCACTTATGGTAAACATCAGCATTGGTCTCATCACAAATGATCTTCCACTGTGCCTGTCAAAAGTAAGAGCTCCATTTTCCCATAAGTCTAACAGCTCGTCGATCAAAGGTTGCAGATACACATCCATACAATTTCCTGGAGACGTTGGACCGGGAATTAACAGAGACATCATACTAAATTCCTTCTTCATACACATCCAAGGAGGCAGGTTGTATGGCACGAGAATAACAGGCCATGTACTATGACTCAAACTCATATTTCCATGGGGATTGAATCCATCTGAGGCAAGCCCGAGTCTTACATTTCTAACATCTCTTGCAAAATGTGGGAATGATCTGTCAAATGACTTCCACGCCTCGCCATCTGCAGGGTGTCTGCGAGTATCATCATATGTCCTTCTCTCTCCATGCCATCTCATTTCTTTTGCTGTGTGTAAAGACATGTAAAGACGCTTCAATCTAGGAATTAAAGGGAAATGACGAAGCACCTTCACAGGAACATTGTTTTCCTTAACTGTGCCTTGCTCCCACCTAGATGCGTGGCAATGCATCAAGCTTGGCTTTCCCTTTGTAAAACAGAACACAGTTATTCTTGCAGGCGTGGATTTTGTTATAACTGAGACCGAGATCGCCCTGGCATCTTTTCTTTGTTCAATTGTTGTAATTCCTTATATTGCTCAATCATCAACATATTTCCTTCATATAAGAGAAAAAAGAAATCAATCAAAAGTTGATTGGGAGCCTAAGCACGCAATACAATAATAACCCTATAAAATATCGTTAGTAGTATGAGCAAGTAGGTATCGTTCTAAGCCGGGGATTAAAGGTACCTGAAATATGAGAATGTTAGACAAAATATTCACAATTATACACATTGAAACCTCACAAAATTGGGGGAAATTGGAATGAGGTTAGGCAGCCATAAGGCTGCCCCTAAACTAAGAACACGAAATAAAACCTAAAACTAATATATACAAGTGATCATCATCTTTCACACAAAGTATTTAGCACAAAGACTCTTTAACAAATAAGATTTGCATGCAAGAAAGTAAGGAACAAGTATTTAGCACGTTTTGGACTCAAACAAGTTTCGACCATAACTAGAGCTTCCGCTATGTACCTAGTTATTAGACTTCTAATGTTATTAAGACCGAACTTCCGTTATGGATCCTAAAATTTATGTTAATCCGTCAAGAGTTAACATTTAAGCACAAAAGTCTGAAATCGAAAACATGTAAACAAGTAAGGTTGTCAATCATCTTATTTAGCATGCAAGTTCTAAGATTAATAGCCCTAAGCTAGCAACACAAATCACAGAGTCCGTCAGGTTCATCTAGTTAATTCGTTATTACTGTAGCAGATTAAACCTAGCACCTAGTTTCATTCAAGACGACACTAAGCACCGATTTTCATGCCCTCACCTTAGATTACTAACCGATTTAAAACTCTAAACATGCATCATATACCTACTGTCCTAATTATTAAGCATACACAAATTACAAGTTAAAAACAGAAAAACTTAAACATCAAACCGATTTCATACAAAGTTTCAATGAAAACCAAGAATCGAAACAAGTTCTTACAAACAACGCAAACTAGAACAAATATGTAAGCCATGAGGGGAAAGGATCACACTTTAGAAACCTTAAAGAATTCGTCAAGTGACGGTGAAGGACGAACGGCAGTAGGCACGGCAGTGGGCAGAAAGTTAGGTTTGGTTTGTGGATGGTGGTGGAAGGTGTTTCGGCTAAGTATTTTTGTTGTTTTGGTGTTTGAGAGACTTGGTAGAGCTTTTGGCTAGTACTTGTGCTTGAGATGAGATAATTTTTTTGTAGGAAAACATGACTTTATATAGAGGCAAATTTGGCAGAATCCCGAGGGAGAAAACTTAGTCCAAATCGGCAAAGGCAATCCTTGTGCAACAAGGTTTTGGTTCCTTCCTTTTTGAGTTCTTCAAGCAAACTTCTTTTGCTGATTTTCTTCATGGATCGGGCTGCATTGCGTCATGGACTCTTTATCTGGATTTGACAATTCTCTTTGATGGATATTGATACATAAAATTGCCCCAAATCGGCCTCAATGCCCAAACCGGCAGAAATCTACCCATCCGGTAGCTTTCTCCTAGCCGAGCTAGGAAAACTTTCTTCTTCATGTTTTCGGTTCTTTTTAGCTTGGCTAGCTCCTCTAACCTTCATTAGGCTTGGACAATCTTCAATGGTGCAATCGGATGCCAATTTGACAATTAAAAATGCAAAAGAGTGAAAACAGGCAGTAGCATCATTTTCTCGGCAGGGCAGTGACCTTACTGTCTTGCAACTAGCATAACTTTTTCCTCAGAGAAGCGTTTGATGCGATTCCAAGTCTTGGAGAAACTAGAATCATAGAGATTTCCATGCATACATGGCACGCCCTCTGGTTCCAAGTGATGCTCGTGGAGTGTTGCTGCCAAAATGGCTAGTAGGTGCTCGTGGAGTGTTGTTGCCGAATCGCCAGAGTGGGGCATTGTATCGGTAGTGAGAAACTAAAAAAATTGATGAGAGTCTAAGAACGCATGCAATAATAAATCCTACAATCGTTAGTAGTATAGAAATAAGTAGGGATCGTTCTAAGCCGGGGATTAAGGGTACCTGAAACATGAGAATGTTAGACAAAAATATATACATATATACATATTCACACGTCACACATGGGGGAAGAATTGGTTCGTGGCTGCCCTAAAACTAAGAACACAAAAATTCAAAACCTAAAACTAATATGTACAAGTGATCATCATCTTTCACACCAAGTAGTTCATACAAAAGACTCTTTAACAAGTAGATTTGCATGCAAGAAGGTAAGAGACAGGTATTTAACATTTTTATGACCTAAATTGGTTTCGACACAACTAGAGCCTCCAGCAGTTTTCCAATTGTTAGAATTCTTAAATTCTTAAAATCAACTCCAGCGTATAATCCTAAGGTCATGCTAATCCGGTTTTACACGTTTTAACATTTAAGCATATGAGTCTAAATCGAAGACATGTAAACAAGCAAGGTTGTCAATCATCTTATTTAACATGCAAGTAATCTAAAGTTTTTACCCTAAGTGGGCAACACAAATCAAGACTACTCCAGCATATGACTTATTCGTATTACTCGGTTAAATGGAACCTAACATCTAGATTTACATGCTTCAAGCCAATACTAATGTTTCGGTTTATAAGGTCCATCCTTAGATTACTAACCAATTTAAATCCTAAACATGTGTCTAATACCACTGCCCTAATTATCCAACACACAAATCACACAAATTAAAATTCAGAAAAACCATATATAACATACAAGAATCGGTTCATACATAGTTTCAAGAAAAACCAAGAATTGAAATAAATTCGTATAAAACAACCAAATTGAAACAAATACAAAAGCCATAGAAGGGGATGGATCATACTTTTAGAACCTTGAAGACTCCACAATCGTGTGGTGGAAGGTGCGGCTGCTGCTTTGGGTATTCGGCAAAAACACAAGTGAAGGGACGGATTTTGGATGGTGGTGAGACTTGGTAGAGTTTTTGGCTAAGTGTTTGAGGTTTGGTGCTTGTGAGACTTGGTAGAGTTTTTGGCTAGTACTTTCTGCTTGAAATGAGATACTCTTCTTCTGAAAATTTCGTTCCTTCATATAGAGAAAAGGGCTAGGGTTTGTCGGCCACACAAGGAAAATGATTTCATTTTCCTAGTTGGCTTATGTTTCCTTGTGGGATAAATATTGCATTCTTGGACTTCGTTTTCTGAATTTTCTTCATAGCATGGGCTGCATATCTTCATGGACTTATAATTCCATTTGGATGATCTTGATCCATAGAAAATACCCCAAAATGCCAAGAACCAAAAACCGGCAGCAATCTTGCTTTTCCGGCAGCCTTTCCTAGCTCGACTAGGAATACTTCTTTTCTTCATGATTTCCCCCATTACCTTGGTTCAATGTCTTCCTCTATCCTTCAATAAGCTTGGACAATCTTCAAGTATGCAATTGTACACCAAAATGTCCATCGAAAACAGAAACAAAGGAAAAGAGGCAGAAACATGGTGGAATCGGCTGGAATGACCTTGCTTCAGTAAATACGACATATCTCCCTCCTCGGAGCTCCGATTGATGCGATTCCAAATCTCAGAGTAACTAGACACGTAGAGCTATCTCCATAAAAAGGACTTGATTAATTTCCTTGTGAAACGTCCGGAATGAATTTTTGAAGTTGGGACACAGTCCCAGGAAAAATCCTGGAAGTCCCTGGATTGTTTTGCTCGAACTGCTGAGTTGCAGCCATCTTTTGGGTGACTTTCCGAACTCCGATTGATCTGTATTTTTGACACAAACCCTTTTAGCAAGCCAATAACATACATACCAAATTTCAGAAAATTTGGAAAAGAATAAGTCAGTCAAACACAGGCCTCAAAATCACGAAAACAACATATTTTGCACTTTTTCCTCACATTTCTATACTTAGTCGTTTTTCTGACAATTAAGCACATTTTTCCAAAACTCTTCCAAAATGACACTAAACTATATTATGACTCTATCTTAGATAAATAAGGGTTAAAAAAAGCATAAAAGAGGGCATAAACATATTAATATCGTCGCACATTGTGCTCCTGTCACGCGGCAGCAAGCTCTTGTGGTGCGGTAGCATCTGCATGCTGCGTGTCCGTCTCGGCATTGGTGTCGGCAGTACATGTGGTAGCGCTACCGGCAATGGCAGATCCGGCATGCGATAGCAGAAGTGTGTCCGTATCGGTATCGGGTGAAGAGTCCAACATAAGGCTGCCAGCAATGGCAGATCCGGCAGTAAGTATGTGCTCGTGTGCGTGTCCTGGTGGTGTGGTGTCCGTACCGGCAGTGGGATCGGCAGTAGGCACTTGTGCAGCTAGGCTCTCGGCAGAGGCAGCAGTTTGGTCTAGTGGACTGTGCAGCCGCTCGGCACGGAGGGCAATATGCTGGGCAATAGGAGCCGGTGCCACGTTTTGTGCATCTTTGACATGGAATTCTTCGACATCATGCTTGGTGAAGCCCTCGTAATAATTCTTTAGACGATGGCCATTGACTTTGAAGGTGTTGTCCGAGGCTTCATTGAAAATCTCAGCGGCTCCATGAGGGAATATTCGAGCAATTGTGTAAGGGCCAACCCATCGTGAACGAAGCTTACCCGGAAAAAGTTTGAGTCTTGTGTTAAATAAGAGAACTTTTTGACCAACTTCAAACTTCTTTCCGTGAATCATCTTGTCATGATAAGCTCGAGTCTTCACCTTACAGATCCATGCGGCATCATAGGCTTCATTACGTATTTCTTCAAGTTCGTTGAGTTGAAGCTTTCTATGAAAGCCGGCCGAATCAATGTCCATGTTGAAAGCTTTGATTGCCCACCAAGCTTTGTGCTCTAGCTCTACCGGTAAGTGACATGCTTTGCCATAAGTTAACCAAAAAGTTGACTTACCTATCGGTGTCTTGTATGCAGTCCTATAGGCCCACAAACCATCATCGAGACCATCACTCCAATCCTTCCTTGAAGGTCCAACCGATTTCTCTAGTATTTGCTTGATCTCTTGATTGCTTACCTCGACCATGCCACTTGTTTGAGGATGATAAGGTGTAGATACCTTATGTGTGACGCCATACTTCTTCAATAAGGCTTCAATGGTGTGGTTGCAAAAATGGGAGCCTCCATCACTTATCAAGACCCTTGGAACTCCAAATCGTGAGAAGATGTTGGTCTTGAGGAATTCGGCAACCACCTTTGAATCATTGGTGCGTGTGGCCATTACTTCTATCCACTTCGAGACATAATCAACCGCTAGTAATATGTAAAGAAAGCCCTTGCTTGAAGGAAACGGCCCCATGAAATCAATACCCCATAAGTCGAAGATTTCTACCTCAATGATAGGTTGTAGAGGCATTTGATCTCATGCTCCTATATTGCTGGTTCTTTTACACCGATCACACGTCACACATGTCATGTATGCATCCTTAAACAATGTTGGCCAAAAGAAACCACACTCAAAAACATTTAATGTAGTCTTCTTCGGCCCAAAGTGACCACCACATGCTTCGTTATGACAAAAAGAAAGGATAGACCGATGCTCCTCTTCCAGAACACATCTTCCTACCACTTGATCGCTACATTGCTTCCACAAATACGGCTCATCCCAAAAGTAATGCTGAGATTGCTTCTTGATTCTATTCTTGAGGTGGCTCGGCATATCTCTAGGGAATTGGTGCGAGGCTAGATAATTTGCAATGTCGGCGTACCAAGGTTCACTTGTTGCATTGATCCGAAAAAGTTGCTCATCCGGCAAACTCTCCAATAGGGGCAGCCGATCCTCTTCATGGACAAGACGACTCAAATGGTCGGCTACCACATTCTCACTTCCTTTCTTGTCTTTGATCTCAATATCGAACTCTTAGAGTAGGAGAATCCATCGAATAAGCCTTGGCTTTGCATCTTTCTTTGTCATAAGATACCTCAAGGCGGCATGATCACTATAAACAATGACTTTGGAATTCAAAAGATAAGATCGAAATTTTTCCAAAGCAAAGATTACCACCAAGAGTTCTTTCTCCGTTGTGGTGTAATTGAGTTGAGCATCGTTGAGGGTTCTTGAGGCATAATAAATGGTGTGTGGCCTCTTCTCTTTTCTTTGGCCGAGCACGCAATACAATAATAACCCTACAAAATATCGTTAGTAGTATGAGCAAGTAGGGATCGTTCTAAGCCGGGGATTAAGGGTACCTGAAATATGAGAATGTTAGACAAACTATTCACAATTATACACATTGAAATGTCACAAAATTGGGGGAAATTGGAATGAGGTTCGGCAGCCATAAGGCTACCCCTAAACTAAGAACACGAAATAAAACCTAAAACTTATATATACACGTGATCATCATCTTTCACACAAAACATTTAGCACAAAGACTCTTTAACAAATAAGATTCGCATGCAAGAAAGTAAGGAACAAGTATTTAGCACGTTTTGGACTCAAACAAGTTTCGACCATAACTAGAGTTTCCGCTATGTACCTAGTTATTAGATTTCTAATGTTTTTAAGACCAACTTCCGTTATCGATCCTAAAATTTATGCTAATCTGTCAAGAGTTAACATTTAAGCACAAAAAATCTGAAATCGAAAACATGTAAACAAGTAAGTTTGTCAATCATCTTATTTAGCATGCAAGTTCTAAGATTAATAGCCCTAAGCGAGCAACACAAATCACAGAGTCCGTCAGGTTCATCTAATTTGTTATCTCTCTAGCAGATTAAACCTAGCACCTAGTTTCATTCAAGACGACACTAAGCACCGATTTCCCTGCCCTCACCTTAGATTACTAACCGATTTAAAACCCAAAACATTCATCATATACCTACTGTCATAATTATCAAGCATACGAAAGTTACAAGTTAAAAACAGAAAAACGTATTACATAAACATCAAACCGAGTTCATACAAAGTTTCAATGAAAACCAAGAATCGAAACAAGTTCTTACAAACTACGCAAACTAGAACACATACGTAAGCCATGAGGGGAATGGATCACACTTTAAAAACCTTGAAGACTTCGTCAAGTGATGGTGAAGGTCGCACGGCAGTAGGCACGGCAGTGGGTAGAAAGTTAGGTTTGGTTTGTGGATGTTGGTGGAAGGTATTTCGGCTAAGTATTTTTGGTGTTTTGGTGTTTGAGAGACATGGTAGAGCTTTTGGATAGTACTTGTGCTTAAGATGAGATAATTTTTCTGTAGGAAAACATGACTTTATATGGAGGCAAATTCGGCAGAAACCCTAGGGAGAAAACCTAGTCCAAATCGGCAAAGGCAATCCTTGTGCAACAACGTTTTGGTTCCTTCCTTTCTGAATTCTTCAAGGAAATTTCTTTTGATGATTTTCTTCATGGATCGGGCTGCATTGCTTCATAGACTCTTTATCTGGATTGGACAATTCTCTTTGATGGATATTGATACATAAAATTGCCCCAAATCGGCCTCAATGCACAAACCGGCAGAAATCTGACGATCCGGCAGCTTTCTCCTAGCCGAGCTAGGAAAACTTTCTTCTTCATATTTTTCGGTTCTTTTTATCTTGGCTGACTCCTCTAACCTTCATTAGGTTTGGACAATCTTCAATGGTGCAATCGGATGCCAATTTGACAATTACAAATGCAAAAGAGTGAAAACAGGCAGTAGCATCCTTTTCTCGGCAGGGCAGTGACCTTGCTGTCTTGAAACTGACATAACTTTCTCCTCAGAGAAGATTTTTGATGCGATTCCAAGTCTTGGAGAAACTAAACTCATAGAGCTTTCCATGCGTATATGGCACGCCCTCTGGTTCCAAGTGATGCGTCGTACAAAAGTCCTGTAAGTCCGGACGAATCCTGTTAATCCCTGGATCGTTTTGCTCAAACTGCCAAGTTGCAGCCATCTTTTGGGTGATTTTCTGAACTCCAATTTATCTGAAGTTTTGACACAATACACTTCAGCTTGCCAACTATATGCCTGCCAAATTTCATAAAATTTGGAAAAGAATAAGTCAGTTTAACACAAGCCTCAAAATCATGAAAACAACATATTTTGCACTTTTTCCTCAGATTTCTATACGTAATCATTTTTCTGACAATTAAGCACATTTTTCCAAAACTCTACCAAAGCGACACTAAACTATATTATGACTCTATCTTATCCTAAGTAGACTTAAAAAAGCACAAATAGGGGATAATAACACATTAATATCGTCGCACATTGTGCTCCTATCAAAAGTATAGCCGAGGCTTTTCAGTTTCAACGAAACATCTCTAAGACTTCATAAATGGGCTTTTAGCATTTTTGTACATTTTTATCTATACTTAGCACGATTTCTTTGTAACTCTACCAAATACTCAAGACTCGATATTATGACTCGATTCTAAAACAATAAAGGTTAAACAAAGTATAAATAAAGGGTAAAACATATTAAGAACGTAGCATTTTATGCTCCTATCATTTATCCATCTCAGAATGTTGTTGATCCATTTGAGTCCAAGAAGTCCCTGATCTATGAAGAAATCGGAAAAGAAGTCTAGAAGATTCAAGGCTTGGCCGGCAAGAAACCTAAACCAACTCAGAATAGAATTTGCAAGTCCTAGTTTCTGCCGGCCTTGTGCAGTTTTTCTCCTATATATAGCCATCGATTTCCTACATAAAAACTTGTCACATTCCAAATAAAAAACTCTAACTAAAGCTCTATCAATATTCAACCAAAGATCTGACATAGAATAGCAAGCCACAAACACCTCACCACCACCTAAAAATTCTTCCATACCCAAACCAAGTTCTAAACCTTCATCGAATCATCAAGCCACGTTTTTGAAGATCTTCTCAAAGTTTCAAAAGTGTGATCCAATCCATCTCTTACCCCTTCTCGGCTTGTTTAATTGTATGTAGTTATGTGTAGTTTTATCTATGAAACTCATGTGTATGTATGGTTTTTATGATTTCATGTCTATGTGAAAAACGATTGTGAATTTGGTTTTATATTTATGCATGTTAAATTCGTACTTAAGATGTATATAAGGTTTTTCAAAGATGAGTTTCGGATTGCATGTTAAAATTATAAAGAAAATATGTAACAAGATACACTACCAGCTTTGACAGAATAGCCGACGAAATTTTTTTCGTCGGCTATTCCAAATTTTCGTCGGCTATTCCTTCTACCGACGAAAATTTCGTTGGCTATAATTCGTCGGTAAAACCCCGTCGGTAATACCAATGGCCGACGAAAAAAACCAATTCGTCGGCCATTCCAACCTTGGCCGACGAATTATGGCCGATGAAAATGATTTCGTCGACCAAAGCTTAGTCAAATATATTAATATTTTAAAGTTATAGCCGACGAAATTTGAATTCGTCGGCTATTTGTTCTGAAGTATAGCCGACGATTTGAGCTATTTCGTCGGCTATTTCGTCGGAATATATTAATATTTTAAAGTTATAGCCGACGAAATAATGTCAATTTCGTCGGCTATAACTGCATTTTGGGCAAAAAAAAAATACCGGATCGGAGGAGGAGAAGGAGGACGCTGGAGGAGGAGGGGAAGGAGGAGGCCGGAGGAGGAGGGGAAGGAGGAGGAGAAGGAGGAGGCCGGAGGAGGAGGGGAAGGAGGAGGAGAAGGAGGAGGCCGGAGGAGGAGGAGGAGGAGGGGAAGGAGGAGGAGGAGGAGGAGGAGGAGGAGGAGGCCGGAGGAGGAGGAGGAGGAAGAGGAGGAGGGGAAGGAGGAGGAGGAGGAGAAGGAGGAGGAGGAGGAGGAGGGGGGGGAAGGAGGAGAGAAAAAAGGCGGGAGGAAGCGATTTAAAAGATTTAGAAGGAGAATAGCCGACGAAATTAATATATTTCGTCGGCTATACTTTGGAAAATCAACAGCCGTTGGATCTGAGCCATCCAACGGCGGACAATAAAAAGGCGCGGATCGCAAGAGTTTAGCCGACGAATTCAAATATTTCGTCGGCTATGCTTTGGAAAATCAGCAGCCGTTGGATCTGAGCCATCCAACGGTGGACAATAAGCGGATCGAAGGAGTTTAGCCGACGACATATACTTTTCGTCGGCTAAACTTAGAGAATAGCCGACGAATTACAATGTTTCGTCGGCTATTCTATGAAAACATACTAAACTGCCGTTTAGAGGCCCTAAACGAACTCGAAAGCCCGAAAAAACCCACACATCGTGGCAAAGCTATGAGTTTGATTCCTGGCGTCATTCCCTTTCCGGAATGGTATCACAATCGTCATTCGGACGCCGGACGCCAAATCTGCAGTAAACCGGGTTTTGACTTATTTCATTATTTCAGCACACGGATTTTATCAGAATCTTGTCATTTTTCAACCGTATACGTATTTCATTATTTCGGTCATATCTTATTTCACGGCACATTTACATTTGAAGGACGAAGCAATGGTTTGTCGATAGTGATAGAAAATGGAAGCTGTTCTTTTTTTTTTTTTTTTTTTAATCATAGCCGACGAAATCAAACCTAGTACTCGTCGGCCATACTTCCAAAAATTTTCGTCGGCTAAAGTTTCAGAGAAAGGCCGACGAAAATTCAAATCGTCGACTAAAATATGAATATAGCTGACGATTTTTTTTTTTACCAACGAAAAAAAAAATTCGTCGACCATTCTAGGGGAATAGCCGACGAATTTTTTTTTTAGCGACGAAAAAAAAATTCATCGGCCATTCTTGGGAATAGCCGACGAAAATTTTATTTCGTCAGCCCTTTTTTTTTATTTCGTCGAGAAAAGCCTTTTTTCTGGTAGTGATAGTAACTAGGTAACTGGCAAGCATGTTAATGTAGTTGTAGTTTCGTTCTTGGTTTATTCTTTGAATCCGTGTGCAATAAAGGTTGCTGCCCTATACAATTGCAATGTACTCGGGGTATCGATCTCATTAGCCAAAATAAATATAGGTTAAGTCATACGATAAGTTGTCTAACTTGTGTTATTTTTAGGGATAAAGTGGTTTGAAGAATTTACATGTCGATGTGAGAAGAGTGACGCCTTACTTGCTTAAAAGACTTTGTGCCAAATTTATATGTTTCCGACTAAAAAGACTTTGTGCCAAATTGCTACGCATGTTTTGACGAGTGCCATAACCGGGGTAACAACACGCGCAGTTTAACCCTACAAAAGATCGTTAGTAGTATAAAGCAAGTAGGGATTGTTCAGTCCGGGGATTAAAGGGTACCTGAAATATAAGAATATTAGACAAAAATACACATCATATATACATCATGTCACAAATATATACATATATACATATTTACGAAAATATGGGGGTTTTGAAGATGATTTTAAAAACCTACGAAATTAAAGGCAAATCATGAAAATAAATCCTAATCTAATATTTACAAGTGATCAACATCTTTCACACAAAGCACTCACACAAAAATTCACATTGATAGGAGCACAAAGTGCTATGTTCTTAGTATGTTTATGCCTACATTTATACATTGTTTAGCCTTTATTTGTTTAAGATCGAGTCATAATATAGAGTTATGAGCTTTTGGTAGAGTTTAAATGAAAATGTGCTTAAATGTGGGAAGTTTACAGAAATTTGACAACATGCTGAAAATCGAAGTTATTATATGATTCGTTGATTCTGTAAAGCTTCCATGTTGTTTTTGATGAAATTTTCTTCTCTTATGAGTAGTATATACATTGATGATTGAGCAATAGAAAGAGTTAGAGTAATTGGAGCTAATGAAGTTTTCGAGATTTGCTATGCATGTTCGGATCCAGTAAGTTCCAAGAATTTCCTAGGCACATCACTCAAATTCCGGAATTTCCCCAGAATAGATCACTTGGAACTAGATAGCGTGCAATATATGCATGGAAAGATCTCTGAGTCTAGTTTCCATAAAATTTGGAATCACATCAATAGCTATTTTTTGGAAGAAGTTATGCTCGTTCGAAGACACAAATCTCAAATATGCCGAGAAGAAAGCAAGCATCGGACACAGTGTCAAGCAGTGCGCGCAGCAGCGCAGCACAACCGCACAACAAAGATACCAAGCCGCCGAGACATATCGGACACGGACATCTCGTATCTGACTCGTATCCAAGACAGGCTCAGACGTATCCGAAGACGTATCACAGGCGTATCCGCAGAGATTCAGCCTATGTCAGGACGTATCCGATACCGACATGTCGTATCGGATACGGGCAGTTAGTCCAGCATTCAACCTGCGCGCGCTAACGCGTTTTCTTGCCTACCGTTGCTGTCTCGCCTTATCGTTGTCGCCATCATGTGCAAGAAGCCATGCGCACAACGACGCCAACCTTCCAAGCACCATGCGCGTTGCATACGCGCGTAACCAGGAACCTGCCGAGAAGCTCCCCTGCTCCAGCACGCGTACCTGCTGCACCCTGCACCTGAGAGCAAGGCATTCTGCCGATATTTCTTTCGAGAGCTTTCAACGCCTTTCTTTGCCTTTCCAGGTGGCTGCAAGTGGCTGCGACCTATCTTAGGGATACTATGAAGAGATGAAGACGTGTGAAGACCAAGAAAAGGTAATCAGCCGAATGCAATCCTAGGAAGATAAGGCAATCCTATCGGAAGAAGGAAAAGTGTTCCCGGGTGAACTAGGGAAGGTTGCAGCCGATTCTATGGACTTTTATCCATCAAAGAAAGTTGCTGAGTCCACAAGAGAAGTCCATGAAGCATTCCAGCCGGCCCAAGGAGAGAAATCGGACTTAAGATTCAAAGAATATCCAAGACTTGGCAGGCAAGTATCCTAAACCAACTTGTTTTAGGTTTTGTGTTCCCTAGTTGCTGCCGACTTTGCCCTAGCCTTTCTCATCTCAAGCACAAGTACTAGCCAAAAGCTCTGCTAAGTCTCGCAAGCACCAAACACCAAATACTTAGCCAAAACCCAATACCACCACCATCCAAAGCTTCGTCCCTTGTTCTGCCTACTGCCGAGCGCCTTCTACCACATCTTGAGGAGTCATCAAGGTTATTAAAAGTGTGAACCGCTTCAGCTATGGCTCTTGTATTTAAATTAGTTTGTGTGACTTGTATGAGTTTATTTCGTTTCTTGGTTTTCATTGAAACTTTGTATGAACTCGGTTTGATGTTTATGTAATAGTTTTTATGTTTTTAACTTGTAACTTTCGTGTGCTTGATAACTAGGACAGTGGTATTAAATGCATGCTTAGGAATTTAAATCGGTTAGTAATAAGGTGAGGGCATAAAAATCGATACGTAGTAGTGTCTTTGAACATGATCTAGAGTTACAATAAACTTAGTGGACGTATGATTGCTTTGATTTGTTGTTCTCACTTAGAGTGGTTAACCTTAGAACTTGCATGTTAAATAAGAAGATTGACAACCTTACTTGTTTACTTGTCTTCGATTAATAGACTTTTATTCTTCAATGTTACGAGTTGTATAATAGTAACATAAATTTTAGGATCACTTTGCAAATAGCTAGATCTTAAAACATTAGAAGTCTTTCAAATAGGTAAAATCGGAATACGTTCTAGTTTTGATCGAAACTTGTTTGAGTCTAAAGCATGCTAAATACTTGCTCCTTACTTTCTTGCATACGTACTTTACTTGTTAAAGAGTCTTATGTGCTAAATGCTTGGTGTGAAAGATGATGATCACTTGTGCATAGTAGTTTAGGTTTTTATTTCGTGCATTTAGGTTCTAGGGCAGCTTGCTGCCGATCTCAATTCATCCCCCTTATGTGACGTTTCAATGTGTAAATATGTATATATTTGTCTAACATTCTCATGTTTCAGGTACCCTTAATCCCTGGCTAGAACGATCCCTACTTACTATATGCTACTAACGATCTTTTGTTGGGTTATTATTGAAGTGTCGCTTAGGCGACTCGTCACACATAACATGCAATAAACGAAAGCAAGGAAACAAGGTAGCAAGTTTGAAATATTCTAGACTCGACTTAGTTCCAACCTAACTAGGGCCTTAGCAGTCACCTAATCGATAATAGACTTCTCGAAGATACTTAGAATTAGCTTAGCGCATAACCCTAATCTATATGCTAACCAATTTTAATGACACTTAGCGTAGACATTTAAACTAGCTAACACTTAAGAGCGAAATCTTTAGTTGGAGACATGTTAACAAGTATGGCGTCACTCATCTCTAGTCCTAGGAAATTGACACAAATCAAGACAATGTCACATTTGACTCGATCTATGCTTAGTTTTGACATGTAAGATTGACACCCCATACATTGTACTTGTATAGACCATCAATCTAGGTTGCCTACGAATTTAAAGAATAAACCAAGTATGAGACACGAATGAAAACAAAACATGCTTCCTAACCTAAGACTTACTACTTATTATGTTTACATGCGACTTAGTGACAGGACCCGTCCCGAATTTCACCCTGAAATCCGGATAAGATCCTGCGGGGACCACCTTAAGACTAACTCTATCAATAAATCGATAAGTCAATCTTAAGATGGACAACCCTAAAACCTGTAACAACCAAAACACTTCTAAATTTCCAGTTCCATCCGTAACACCTGGAGCCACCTGCTCCCCAAATCACAACAACCGCCACAAATAAATACAAAATCTAATTCAACTGGCTCACAGGTAATCAGAGCAATCTAACAAAATGAACTGGAATTACAAATGGAAATAGAACAAGAAAATAGAATAATAAGGGATCACGGATCCCACCTAGCGGAAGCGACAATGATGATAGCTATGCCTCGACTCCGAGTACTCTTGACCTCTGACCATTACTCTGCACACTGGACGATTTAAACCGAAGGGTCCATGGGAAAGTAATTTAAAAACGTTAGAGTAAGTGGATAAAATAATATCGTATAATACCTTATATAAAAATATTATATTACTTTCCCAATATTTTATAATTGAAAACCACTATGCATGTATTTTCGTAAAACGTCCCACGTTTCAGAAAATCATAATAATTAATCAGCCCCGCTGATATCTCAAATACACAAATAATATTTTGTTTATACTTTCAAAATAAATACTTTGAAAATCAAATAGTAACATACCACGACCAATCCCACGACCAATCATTTTGTAGTAAAAACCCAGCCCCACTGGTATATCGAATAATCAAATAAAATATAACTAGACCAATCCCATTGGCCCATTCCCAAATATTCTTGTAATTAAAAATCCAGCCCCGCTGGTTCGGGAATTTATTAAATAAATGAAAGTCGAAAATATTCCCGAAACCCAATTAATATAATATCCTGACCAATCACATTGGTCATATCATATAATAAAACAGGAGAACGTCATTACCACCATTTAATAGTAGCCCCTAAGGCTAAGGGTCAAACCTCCAAGAGTCCCTATAGCGTCCTCAAGCTATGCCCGTACACGTCGACAACCGAGTGTGAATCTGACCTATATGGTCAAGTCGTCACCTCGCATGGGCTCAGGCGACTAAGCTAGCTAGAATCAATATATATATCCTGACCCTGATATGGTGAAAATCCGAAAACAAAACCGAAAATACGCTTCCCCTTATATATCATAAATTTATACGGTCCCCGACTGTACATCTGAGGCTTATATATATATAATCAAATAAAATCATAGCCTCGAAGGAACATATATATATATATCTGACATGTCTCAATGTCATAAAAATAATATCGAAAAGAATATATAACTTCGACATGTCTCACATGTCGGAAAAATCACAAATACCGAAAGCATAAAATCTCCGGAAATCTCATTTCCGATCTTTTCATTTAAATACCATTAAAACTTATTCAGCATGATCTATTATGAATAAAACATACTATTTCTGGAAACCTCGTTTTCGGATGAAATCACGTACTACTAAAATAGTTGTAAAAGTATAACCTCAAAACCATAAAGTTCTTTAAATATCAATATCATTTTAATTATACGAATTCTCATGTTTTTCAAATCATTTATCCAAAATAAACTGCATTTCATTAAATAGTTATGCATGCATTTATTTAAAATAAAAATCCACTCACAGTACGGCCGAGCGCGCCGCTAATCCGATCTCTCGTCCCGTCGAATAACCTCTCGACCTGTAATAGGGACGTAATTATAATTATTACGAAACTCGGAATTTAATTGTAAACGTTAAATCTACGGACGTCCTCACTCGCACGAAACCTCCAAATTTTCCCTTTTCAGTTATCGGTATAGGAATTACGCCTCAATACCGAAAAATCTACATCCGAAATTACTCAGAACACCCACTCCGTGTCTAATTAATTCTTTTCCTGGTATTTTGTCGTAAAACCCTTTTTGAACAGTTTTTACCTTTTTACGGTAAGTCAACAGTAACTTTTAATGGTCACACAGTAATTATTCTAGGTCAAACAGTAATTCTGAAAGTCAAACAGTAAATGGTTAAAATCTAATTACTATTTACCATTTACTATTTACTGTTTATTTTTACTGTTTTACTTTTACCTTTTACCGTTTTACAGTTCATCGTCTTCAACCTCTCGCCGCCGGAACAGTGGCGCCGCCACCACCGCCGCCGAAACAGTTGCGCCGCCAAAGGAGGCCAAAACACCTCTAATCGATCCCAAATTTCCACAGCAGCGTCGCCACCACCTCGGGAACTCATCCCCGTTGCCTCTGCCGCTAAAAACCAGCGCAGCCGCCGCATTTGGCGGCCGGCACGGCGGCCCAAAAATCCCAATCTCTAATTTCTCCAAAACTTAACCAATCTAACGTCAAATTATACTCAAACGACTCCAATCATCGTCCTAAACCCGAATTCAACATCCAACTACAGAAAAAACATCAAATACCCAACCTCCATCGAAAATAAAAAAAAAACCCTAAAAATTTCAAATTCTAATTTCTCCTTACCTGGTGCAATTCGGTTCAATTCCTTCCATGGAATGATTGCACAGATCAATACCTTCAGTTCCCGACCGGAATTGAGTCGAACGGCGGCCGGAGGAGAGAGGTTCATTCAAACTGGGGCTTCCGGTCTCGAGCGTCGCACAGCCGAACGGCGGCGTTTCACGCCGCGCCACTGCCACAGACGCGAAGAGAAGGAGAAGGCGGTCCGAACGGGACCGGTGCGCCGACCCAGTTCGGTCGGACGGCAGAGGTTCGTCCGGAGGTCGGACCGAGTCGGGGGAGAGGAGAGAGAAAGGAGAGAGAAGAAAAGGAAAGAAAAGAAAAAGAAAAAGAAAATGGGGGATTTTTGCCTTTCGGAAAATTTTCCTCCCGCTATTTATACTCGTCCAAAATCGGACAATTTCCGATTTTACATCGTAACTTTTTCGTACGAACTACAAATTGAGCATGCTACGTGTCCAGGAACTCGTTTCAACGTCTTTTACCTCGTCATGAAATAAAATCATCGGTCGGGTCAACTTATCTAAAAGTGAACCTTTAGAACTTTCGAATCGTAAAACAGTTTCTGGAACGTAAATATAGAAGTAAAACAGTTAAAAAGTAATTCGAGGTTCGGGTCGTATCAATTCTCCCCTCTTTAAAAAATTTCGTCCTTGAAATTTACTTACTTGCCAACAAGGAGGATGAGCACTGACATCTCACTGCTTTTCTAGTTTCTCAGGTAATAGTCCATTTACCTCATAATTTACCTCAAACAATTTAGTCCTCCTGATCAAGACTTTCAACTGACTGCTCTTTGACATTCAAATCTTTCTTCGGGTGATAGGTTAAATTTCCGAGATATGCGAAGGATCGGCAATTACTCATGGAGTATAGATACGTGGAAAAACGTCATGTATCTTGGATAATTTCGAAGGTAGCTCTAACCGATAAGCTACCGGACCAATCTGCTCCGTAATCTCATGAAGGCCGATATATCTTGAGACTCAGGATCTCACCTCTATTATCGGCGTAACTCTCTCTCAAGGAGAGTTGTTCATCCCAGTTACTCCTGAACTGCATCTCATAAGACTCAATATATTCTTTAGGATATGAATAGACATCTCTGTCTATTCACCCATCCAAATGTGCAAGGCAGTGCGGAAATATCATCGAACCAATAAAGCTGCTTGCAACTCCTTTCAGGTCCATAAAATAAATCACGATTCTCAATCAGATTTCATGGATTTAGACATCACAGAGTCTAATAATCTCCCTCACCCACATCTCATCATGTCTACTTTGGGTGTGAGATACGTCAAATATACAAATCAAAAATAATAATAACTAATCACACTCTGACACCGGCAAACGCTGCTAAGAACCTTGGGGTTGTACCTCTCAACTTTTACCTGTTGTCACATCAGTCAATAACGTCCCACCATCGAACTAAAGAAATACACATGTGAGCTATTCCATGCTTCATAACTCATATGGTCTCAGGACGAGTCCTCAATTTGTGCTTCCCGCACCAAAATAATCAGGACCGGTTTCAATTGAAATTGACTTATCAAAGTCCAATCTCGTCCGATAAAGCAACTCCGTAACTCACAAATCACAAAAGAAAGGAACCTGAATCATTGTCAAATGTGACCACCAACAGAGGCTTCCAACGAGATACATCAGCTACCACCAATAAACCAGTTCCGATATGACATCAAGGAATCCTTCGGATGTCAAAATCAGTTTCCATAACCGACGATTAACAAAAACAACATTCCACGTAAATCGAATTTCAGAATATGATCTTAAACTCGAGAGAAAACATCTCAAATACCCAAAAGACTCGCAGAATTCACAAAATAAATCTCACAACTTGAATTTGCTCGAGCCAACACATATCCAATATCCTCCATTAGCTCGCATCAAAGAAAAGAAACCCTCGACAAATAAGATTCTCGAAATCTCAATTAAACTAGTCAATATCTCGTCCCATGAGAGCTGACATGAGAATAACTCAAATCAATGATCTATCCGATGAAAACACTAACACGCATTACAAAAATAATGACTTCTCAAGTCATCTCTGGATGAGTAAGTGGTCCCACCACATTACGATCCCAAAAGAAATTATCCCATCAACAAAACGTCGTTCAACTTATAAGAATATGCACTAGTCACGTCACAACATTTCTTACATAAGCCTTGACTCGAAACACTACCTGAGTCAACAAGGAAACCCCTTTCCCGTAAGGCTATACTATAAGTGACAAATAAAACGTCTCGAACAAATCACCTGGCCTTGCCATGCAAAACCAGTACAAAATAAATACTCGTGACTGATCTTATCGTTCTCAAGATTCACTTTACTTAATGAAGTCACTTGAGTTATTAGTGTCCTCCGATTAAATCACACCATTCAATACTTATCCCATGCTACATTCAATGACTACAATATCGCTGACCCCTTGGCGTCGAAATCTCTATATCCACAATCGTTAGAGTCCAGGTTGCAACTATCCACATGACTCACACACTTGTCGAAATAAGAACAAAGCCGATATCTTTGGTTGACAAAGTGTTCCGTGACTAATTAAATAGTCAACGTCAATATTCGTCGTCAACCAGATAAATGTTTTAAAATCAAACCATATCGCTACGACGGTAGAAGATAGAATTTCGACTCAACTATGGAAGATTGTTGAAATAGCTCTAAGAGTTCAAAAAATACTTCCTGGAAGTCACCGTTGGATTTCAATCCAACCACCATAGATAAGCATGTGACTTCAATACAATCTAGAAGCCATTCACGGGTCTCTAATCGGGATTACGGATCAAAAGTTATGATCCGTTGAAGTTTTGTCGCAACTCCTCGAAAAAAGAAACACAAAAGGAACTAAAGAAGTGGCTGATCAAATACAAATATAATTATTTATATAATGACCAGTTGATGAAAGCCATTTGTCGAATTCTGGTGCAACTACCAGAATCTTATCATTTGAATTACTGAGCTAACCATGCAATGGTCAAATGGATCCCCGATATCAGTATTTCAGATATCGTCTCTAGTTGCTCACGTGGTAATGACATGCCACCGAGCCCCAAGCCATACTCCAGCGTAACAAGGTGATTCCGAAGCCACAACGACTATACCTCAAAATTTACGCCGCATGGAATCACCAAGAATCGCCAACTCCCAATCATCACTGACCTCCCAATGTTACCATGACCACATCTTCAAATTTCTTTCCCCTCAAATATCACGTATTTCGAAGCAAAAATCTCCAATATGGGTCGCTATATCAATTTCTAATTCTTCATTTATCCAATCTCCCGATTAAGATCACTAACAATTAGAATTATTTATAGCTCCCACAATCTCTATATGGCTCTCCATTCCTTCCGTCATAACCGATATGTCCAAAATCAAAATAAGACGGTTATGAGATTCATAAAAACAACACATGTACACTGCCACTTAAATGTCCACTGACTCATTTTCTCTACATACGCCAAATCCATTGGTCAATCCACAAAATATAGCTGAAGAGTGGCTCTAACACATACCCGTAACAATCTAAAATCACAGTGATTGTTACATAATCAATTTCCCCACTCATTACAGCAAGGTCGCAACAATGACATATATCATTTCACTTTAGCCTTGTCAATATTTCCAAAATCGATCACTTAAATAGGCTGCTCAAGAACTAGGGCCAAATCCCCGTACACACGTGAATAAGAGACCAAGGTCTCAATCTGTAGCCTTCTCAGGAATAACATCTTCCTATCTCAAAAGAAATAGGGCCGAAACATCCGAGTTCCCAACTCGTAACCTGACGCTAAAACTACTGATAAGCGTCAAAGCACAACCGAATAGGTATAACCCACATACCTATTACGTACGCAAGGATAACGTCCTAAGAGGTTGATGTACTCGAGGCATAGTCCAAGAGATACAACTCGATACCTGAAATGTACTTTACATACTTAATAATGACAATAGCACCAAGGAGCACGATGGGTATCCGCTACAGTCGGATCCATCAGTCGGAGGTACTAAGCATTACTAAGCATATAAAATAACTGAATAGAATAGTACTCTACAGAGTACATAACAAGACACCAAAGAATCAAAGTCACACACTTAATGAACACAATAGCATCGAAGTATATGATGGAAATCCGCCGTGGTCGGACCATCAATCCAAAATACTAGGCATCATCAAGTATAAAAGATAACATGACTCAATGAATGAAAGGACCTAATGCTCTGATACCAAACTAACAGGACCCGGCCCGAATTTCACCCTGAAATCCGGATAAGATCCTGCGGGGACTACCTTAAGACTAACTCTATCAATAAATCGATAAGTCAACCTTAAGATGGACAACCCTAAAACCTGTAACAACCAAAACACTTCTAAATTTTCAGTTCCATCCGTAACAGCAGGAGCCACCTGCTCCCCAAATCACAACAACCGCCACAAATAAATACAAAATCTAATTCAACTGGCTCACAGGTAATCAGAGTAATCTAACAAAATGAACTGGAATTACAAATGGAAATAGAACAAGAAAATAGAATAATAAGGGATCACGGATCCCACCTAGCGGAAGCGACAATGATGATAGCTATGCCTTTACTCCGAGTACTCTTGACCTCTGACCATTACTCTGCACACTGGACGATTTAAACCGAAGGGCCCAGGGGAAAGTAATTTAAAAACGTTAGAGTGAGTGGATAAAATAATATCGTATAATACCTTATATAAAAATATTATATTACTTTCCCAATATTTTATAATTGAAAACTACTATGCATGTATTTTCGTAAAACGTCCCTCGTTTAAGAAAATCATAATAATTAAACAGCCCCGCTGATATCTCAAATACACAAATAATATTTTGTTTATACTTTCAAAATAAATACTTTGAAAATCAAATAGTAACATACCACGACCAATCCCATTGGCCGAATCCCAAATCATTTTGTCGTAAAAACCCAGCCCCACTGGTATATCGAATAATCAAATAAAATATAACTAGACCAATCCCATTGGCCCATTCTCAAATATTCTTGTAATGCTAAGCACGAAAATTCAAAGTTTCATGAACATGTAACATCAATATTAACATGTAATAACAACACATAAGCATGAAAACATATATAGCTAATCTGAATCTCCTTACTAGGCATACTGTCTTCTTTTCACTAGAAGCAGGGTATTCACTCAATAGTATATGCACGAGAAAGATAATGAATTACGATGAGTAACTTGCATAAATCATGAAAAACAAAAGCTCTTTGTGAATTTTTTATGGCAAACCTCATTTAACAACTATGTGCACCAACGAACCAAAACCATATGCTTACTCTTCAGAAAGACTCCACAAATCAAAGTTGACCTATCTTAATAGTCATAAAAAAGATCAATAAAGGACAAGTAATGGGGCTAGGCTAAGAGGTATTCGATATTTTGGATAAGGAGGCTCAAAACGTCACCGTGGCCTTTAGCAAAACTCGATTCTCCTTATGTCTTCTCACCAAGGGCCGGATTTCTTCTTGTTGGACCCTTCCTTCATTCTTAACTCCCAAAACATTACAAAATAATTTCAAGACTTAAAACCATGCTTAAATCGAACCGTGCCTATGCAATTCTTTTCTTTTCTCTCGAATGCTTTCTTTTTCTATTTTCATTTCTTTTCCTTTTCTAAGGCATTTGGCACATATTTTTCATATATATATATATATATATATATATATATACATGGTTAAGTCTACCCCACACTTGTTCTTCTTCATCACTTCACGCGAAAACTCTTTCAAAAGTCAAGCTTTCCCAAGACTTTTAAAAGGTAAAGGCATAACTATACTAAGCTCATGGAAAGTGTTTAAGGGTGATGAAATAAAAGGCTAAATGTCGGCTCGAGGGGGTTTACTAAAGAGTCCCACGACGGGCTCAAATAGGGCGCATGCTTTATTTGGCTATGGTGGTGAACCTAAAAGATCGTTATTCAATCACTTTCAAAATCAAAGTATTTTATGATGAAAATGTTTTGAAAATCAACATGAGTAAGTTCTAGTATTCTAGAGTTTATTAAAAAGCTATGGCACATAATCATTGAATATGCAAAGAATAATTAGGTTTATTAGTAAGCATGCTCGAAATTTTTTAATTTTAGCTTAAGAAAAGCAATTTGGCTCTAAAGCTCACAAGGTTATATCGAAACAAACTAGCTTAAACATGCATGCTTTATTAATCAACAAATCGTACATGCTCCTACCAATGCACATTATCCATAAAACTCGCAATTTCTAAAGTATGCATAACTATCATCTATGTATGTAAAGAGGAGAAAAAATATCATTGACTACTTTTAGGGGCATCCTAAGACTCGAAATACTAAATAAACACTCTATTTTTGTAGAACAATTTTCTGAATTTTCACTTGGCATACTAAAATATAAACGGAATACGTTATCCCACCCCACACTTAGAAAACTACATTGTCCTCAATGTAAGCATAAAACTATAGCATGTAATTCCTAAGCATATGATAAGCTAAAAAATTCCAACATATCATCACAAACAAATGAAAAAGAGAAGGGTTAAGAAAGTTCAAACTTGCGGTGATGACTCCTTCGTTTTTCATGGTCGTATGGGGTTGCCTCCCCATTAGCGCTTTAGTATTTAAAGTCCTTAGCCTAGACTTTTCACCATGTGTGTTGTGTTCATCGTTATCCAAAATAATGGAGCTCGGAGGCTAGAAGGTCGATGAGGAGAGTTTGAAACACGTCTTCCGTTACGACAATGTTTTCCATGCTATCGGCAGCATTAGCAGCGCGCGTATCGGCAGCGGTACTGTGGTGTGCAAGCTGCTCGGCAGCGTTGGTGTCACGATGCTCGGCAGCGTCACATGTAGTGTCAGCATTGGCAGGCTTGCTATCGGCAGCGTGCATGGGTTCTATCTGCAGGCCTTGTGCATCGGCAGCGTCGGTAGGGTTCGGTAGGCAAGGCTGCACGGCTGCAACTACGACAGAAGGTGCGTCGGCAGAATGTAGCTCGGTGGAGGAACTTTGATTTGTTCTTGGCACATCCTCGATAGCGACTTCCTCGTCTTGAGAATTGAATGGCTCGTAATACGGCTTGAGGCGATAGCCATTGACTTTGAAGATATTGTTCGTGTTGGCGTTATGGATCTCCACTGCTCCATGAGAGAAAACTTTAGTGATAATGAATTGTCCAAGCCATCGAGAGTGAAACCTACCCGAAAAAGTCGAAGTCGTGTATGAAATAAGAGAACTTTTTGGCCAACTTCGAACGTTTTTCCTCGAATCATCTTGCCATGATAGTCCTTGGTCTTCGCCTTATAGATCCATGCGGCATCGTAAGCTTCATTGCGTATTTCTTCAAGTTTGTTGAGTTGAAGCTTCCTATAAAGGCCGGCATCGTCTATATTCATATTGAACTCCTTAACCGCCCACCATGCTCTATGTTCTAGCTCTACCGGCAAGTGACAAGCTTTTCCATATGTTAACCGAAAGGGAGACATGCCAATTGGCGTTTTTTAAGCGGTCCTATACGCCCACGAAGCATCATCGAGACGATCACTCCAATCCTTCCGTGAAGGTCCAACGGTTTTCTCTAGTATTTGCTTAATCTCTCGATTGCTTAAGTCGGCCATGCCACTTGTTTGGGGATGATAAGGTGTAGAAACCTTGTGAGTGACGCCATACTTTTTCAATAACGCCTCAATGGTGCGGTTGCAAAAGTGAGAACCTCCATCACTTATCAAGACTCTTCGAACTCCAAATCGTGAGAATATGTTGGTCTTGAGGAATTCGGCGACTACCTTGGCATCATTGGTGCTTGTGGCCTTCGCTTCGATCCACTTTGACACATAGTCCACCGCAAGTAAGATGTAAAGGAAGCCTTTGATTGATGGAGACGGCCCCATGAAGTCTGTCCCCCATAAGTCATGAATTTCGATTGAATTGATGGGAGTTAGAGGCATTTGATCTCGTGGTCCGATGTTTACCATTCGTTGGCATCTATCACAAGTTCTACAATATGCATACGCATCCTTAAAAAGTGTTGGCCAAAAGAATCCACATTCAAGGACCTTCAAAGCCGTCTTCTTTGTACCAAAGTGTCCTCCACATGCTTCGCTATGACAAAAAGCAAAAATAGACCAATGCTCTTCTTCCGGCACATACCTTCTTATGACTTGATCGCTACATTGCTTCCACAAGTATGGCTCATCCCATAGATAGTGGCGTGCTATATTTTTGATCTTGAGCTTAAGGTGGCTCGGCATGTCCTTTGGAAAGTGCCGAATTGCTAAGTAATTGGCAATGTCGGCATACAAAGGTTCTTGTGTGGCATCGATTCGAAAGAGTTGGTCATCCAGGAAACTCTCAAGTAGTGGTAGCTTGTCTCCTTCTTTCACAATTCGGCTCAGATGGTCGGCTACAACATTCTCACTTCCTTTCTTGTCTTTGATCTCAATATCGAATTCTTGAAGTAAGAGAATCCATCGAATAAGTCGAGGCTTGGCATCCTTTTTTGTCATAAGATATCTCAAGGCGGCATGATCACTATAAACAATGACTTTGGAATTCAAAAGATATGATCGAAATTTTTCCAATGCAAAAATTACTGCCAAGAGTTCTTTCTCCGTTGTGGTGTAGTTGAGTTGAGCATCATTGAGAGTTCGTGAAGCATAGTATATGGTGTGTGGCTTCTTGTCCTTCCTTTGGCCGAGCACAGCCCCTAAGGCATAATCCGAGGCATCACACATTAATTCAAATGGCAATTCCCAATCCGGTGCGGCCAAAATTGGTACCGAGCACAAAGCCTTCTTGAGCCGAGCAAAAGCATGCTCGCACTCTTCACTCCACGCGAATGGTACCTCCTTTTGCAACAAATTTCTCCATGGCTTTCCGTCGCCGAAGCGAGCATCAAGCAATAATAACCCTACAATCGTTAGTACGTAGTATAGACATAAGTAGGGATCGTTCTAAGCCGGGGATTAAGGGTACCTGAAATATGAAATTGTTAGTCAAGATATTCACAAAGATATACATCGAAAATCATCAAAACATGGGGGAATTGGTGTCGGCAGCTGGGCTGCCCTAGAGCTAGGTACGGCATAAAAACAAGAATTTAAAGTCCTAAATTACTATTTACAAGTTTGGTCGACATTCTTCCACAAAGCACTAACACGAAAGCAATCGAAACACAAAACAAACAAGCAAGCAAGACTCACAGCAAGATGTTAACATGTTCTAGACTCAACTTAACTCCAACCCAATTAGCTCCCAACCGGCACTACTAATTGATTAAGACTCCTCATGTATTTTAAGTGACTAACCGCCTAACCTTAAAATTATACTAGTCATCTTTGAATATTCTAACCGACGTAAACAAACATGACAAGTAATTAAGCACAAAGTCTTTTTCTTTAGTTAGAAACAAGTTAAATAAGCAAGGCGTCACCACTTCTTATTAACAAGCATGTTCATTTAAATTATTCTAGCCCTCGGGAAAACAACACAAATTAAAATAACCCTAAAGATTACTTAACCCATATTATTTCCGGCTAATGAGATTAACAATCTACATATTGCACTTACATAGACTACCAATCTTTAAGCACACGAATTTAAAGAACAAGTCAAGAAAACCCTAAAACCAAGTTAACATGCATTCTTGCCGATTATCCTATTAACTAGTTCGTTCATATTTCCCTTACTTTTTAGCATGCAATCCGTATTCTTACATCCAAATACCACTTAAAGATAAAGAAAACAAATTGAACATAAAAATCATAAAACCAAACTTCAATCCAATTCATACATAGACATACAACTTGAAACCAAGAATTCATGCTAACTTCATAGACAAAGTTTAACATAACTACAACAAAAATTACAAAACCAAGAGTAGGGAGTGGATCACACATTAGAAACCTTGGAGAGCTTCGTCTTGGTGTGGATCCGGCGGTTGGTGGTGATCGGATGGAGGCTGCTGCTCGGCAGTGGTAGTGTCGGCAGCAAGAGAACCAAGGTTCAGCAGAAACTTTGGGTGTGGTGGAGGTGGTTTTGGTTAGGGTTTCTGTGTAGGATTCTTGGGAAATTTAGGTAGAGCTTTTGGCTAGATTTTTGCTTTAGAATGTGACACCTTTTTATGTGTAAAAGTTGGCTATATATAGAGGAAAAACTAGGTATTGCCGGCAGCCCTTGTTGCACAAGGCAATCACAAAACCTAGTAGAATAAGGTTTTGAAACCTTCCTTTCATAGTTCAATTAGGTTTTCTTTTTCTGATTTTTTCTTCAAGGCTTGGGCTTCACATCTTCATGGACTTCATATGTGGTCTTGACATCTTCATTTGGTGAACTTGATCCATGGAATAATGCCCCCAGCCGGCCTATCACAAAACTGGCACAAATCTGCCTTTTCCGGCAGCTTTTCCTTGCTTGACTAGGAGAACTTCTTTAATGCCTTGGCTTGGTGTCATCCTCCTTCCTTCCTTAAGCTTGGACCATCTTCACATATTCATTTGTACACCATATGGTCCATTGAAAACAGTAATTGTGAAAAGGAGGCAGTAGCTTCTTGGAATCGGCTGGAAAAGACCTTGCTGTAGTAACTCCGGCCTATCTCCCTCCTCGGAGCTCCGATTGATGCGATTCTAAGTCTCAGATAAACTAGACACACATAGCTACCTCCATATAAAACAGTTCGATCAAATTCCTTGTGAGTCATTTGGAATGATTTTTCGAAGTTGGGACACAGTCCCAGGAAAATCCTGGAAGTCCTTGGATTGGTTTGCTCGAACTGCTGTTTTACAGCCATCTTTTGGGTGACTTCTCGAACTCCGATTGATCTGAAATTTTAACACAACATTCCTCAGTATATGAATAATAAGCACGCAAAATTTCAATAAATTCTGACAAGGATAGATCGCATTTTTACTCATCTCAGAATCACGAAAAAGACATATTTTGCATTATTTTCCAGATTTCTCAAACTTAGTAATTTTTCGGATTCTTAACCAACTTTTCGTCAAACTCTACCAAATTAACACTAAACTATATTATGACTCTATCTTAGACAAATAAGGGTTAAACAAAGCATAAATGAGGGCATAAGTATATAATATCGTCGCACATTGTGCTCCTATCAAATAACGGCTGACACCGTTTCGCTCATAGTCACCACACCTATCTCTCTTGTATGTCTCCTTGTCGTGCAAAGCTCCTTGAGGAACTTTGCATACTTAGGTACTTGCTTTATATACTCCAACAATGGGATGTTCACTTCTACTTTCCGGAAAATATCTAACACTTCCTCGTCGGACTTATCCTTCTTAGACTTTGCAAAACGAGAAAGGAAGGGTATGCATGAGTTCGGCACTCCTCCCTTGTTGGCTTTGATCGGCACACTCTCCTTCAACGAAGTTGCGGGATCTTTTTCTAGTTCGTTGCGCATGGCCTCTTTCTCCGCAGCTTTCTTCTCTTTCTCGGCAGCAGCACCCTCCGCTGCAGCCCTATCGGCAGGCTGCAGCTCGGCAGTATCGGCAGTGTGCTCGGCATTGGAAGGAAGGCTGCCGATATTTCCTTCATCATCATAAATGTTTCTGAAAGTCACTTTCTTCAGAATTTTAGCTCGCGGCTCACTCAAAACTTTTCCACTACGTGTTGTGATGACTTTGGCATGCTCATGGCCCGGATTTTTAATAACTCCACCCGGTAGCTTTCCTTGCTCGGTGATCTTTCCCATAAAGTTCATGACTTGCCCCATTTGAGTCTTTAACTCGGCTATGTCTTTCGAGTGCGTTTGTTGTCCCGCGAGCAATACTTGAGTTGCACTCGAAAGAGATTGGATCGATGCATCAAAGTTGGGGTTGCTTGGTGTAGCTTGAGCTTGGTTTGGCATAGGTTGAAACGACATGGCTTGAGTAGGTGCTTGTTGGTTCGGCAAAAAAAGTTCCTTGGTTCGGCTGAAAGGGTGCTCTCGGCACATATGGTGCTCTTGGTTGAAAAGGGGCTTCATTTGGTGGCCTTTGGACATTGTCATTGTTTGACCATCTAAAGTTCGGATGATCGTTGACCTTATTCTCTAATGCCGAACTTGATGTAGTTCATTCACTTTGTGCTTCAAGGCATTGTCTCGTGACATGCCAAATTGTTGACTATTCAATGCTCGGATCTCCAACAAGTTCTTGGCCGGTGTCGGATCAAGCTCAAGGAAAGAACCTTGAGCTGCCGAATCTAGGAACTCCCTCTCCATGAGACGCAAGCCCTCATAGAAATACTGAAGAAGTAGCCCCCTCTTTAATGCCGTGAGATGGACACGAAGCAACGAGGGTTTTATACCTCTTGTAATAGTCAGAAAACGTCTCATCTCCTCCTTTCCGAATGCTTATGATTTGCTTTCTCAAATCAGTGATATGAGATGCCGGATAATACTTGAGTAGAAACTCATTCACCATCGTCTCCCACGATGTGATACGACCAGTTGGCACCTCAAATAGCCACTCCTTTACTTGATCTTCAAGTGAAAATGGAAAAGCTTTCATCTTGAAGTGTTGAATGTCGGCACTTGTAGGGCACATACTTTTGGTGGTAAAATTGAACCACTGAAGATGGTTATTCAGATCCTCTCCCGCTAAGCTATGGTACGGCCTCAATTGGTGGAGAAATCCACTCTTTAATTCAAACTCCCCACTCTTGCCGGTTATACATAGAGGAAAAGTGATGTTCGCGGGTGCGGTTCCTCCTCCGGTGACATGACCATTTTGAGCACGGATCGAAGTCATGATTGGTGGCTCGACAAAGTTGAAATCGTGTAAGTGAGGGTTGACAAAGGTTTCAAGTTCGGGTCCCTCTACGTTAAGATCACACGATGAAGTAACTAGAGAGGCCGAACTAGGGCTAGAAGGTGGTGATGGTGATGATGTCGAGCTAAGGGTGTCGGATGGGGGCAGTGGCATGATGATAGCAAGGGCGAGGTCTTCGTTGATTCGTTGCAAGCGTCCGTGGTGGTCTCTTGTCCAAAGATTAAACTCGGACATGTACTATTCTGAAATTTTTCAACACGAAGCAAGTTAGAATCATTGAAGACAAATAGAAGACAAGAATATACAAGGAAATTACAAGCCACGACATTAGCAATTTCAAACAAATTTCAAACAATTTCAGGCTATATACACACGGCAAAGAAGAAGTACACACGACAATAAGAGAACAAGTATACGAAATTTTATGGTGATGTCAAAAATTTCTGAGTCTAATTGCTTTTAAGTTCGTTCAAACTCTCAAAGTACATGGACCAGAGGAGATAACAGTGCAATTGACTAGTGCAGCCCCCGGTAGTATCATGCTTTATCCGGTATACCTCGAGAGTTCGAACCACACAAAACGTTTTGTTTTAAGCCTCAAGGCTCACTCATGCCGAATTCACTCTAAGTTTTGAAGCTCGGTGGACGTGCGGCCTAGGTGCTATTGTCTAGACACAAAGTTTCGTGGTTTCAGAAAGCTAGGTGTGTCATCCGAAAATAGCTCAAAGCAAGACTCATTTGTTGGTAACCACGAAGGACAAGTCCCTTATCCCCCCCTCTTCAAAAGAGAAGAGAAGACAGTCTGTAGGCCTCTGAGATCTAATTTCACAAACCTTTGAGTCTAAGTCGGGACAACACACACTAATAGGCGAACGTTTTGCCCCTTACTCAGTTAAGAACCTCATGTTGACAGTACCACAAGTGTCAATAAAAGCCACCCTCAACCTCATGAGACCTCGAAAGATAACATGAAGGGTTAAAGTCAATATTAACAAAAGTGACCTTACCTATTCCTCTTCCCCTCAAAACTCAAAGCAAACTCAGCACAAATAAACCTCTAAGCCTCCTAGCAATTTAACTAAGTTATTACATCAAAGCACATTCGACAACATCAATAAATTTTCGGAATTTAAACTCTACATGCCGAAGCATATTTCTACTTTACAACAAAATTTTCAATGAAATAATTACAACACACGAAAATTTACAAAACAACATGTAAACATATCAAGTTTTTATAATCCCCGGCAACTGCGCCAAAAATTGACGAGTACCATAACCGGGGTAATAACACACGCAAATAATACCCAACAAAAGACGTTAGTAGTATAAAGCAAGTAGGGATCGTTCTATCTGGGGAATAAGGGTACCTGACATGTAAAACGTTAGAAACACATATTCACAATTATACACAAACAATGAAACGAAAACAAGGTGGATTTTAAGATGAAGTTCGGCAGACATGCCCTAAACTACTATGACACGAAATAAACATAAATCTATAATGTACAAATTGGTCGACATCTTTCACACAAAGTACATATCATAACTTTCATAAAACAAAACAAGTAACAAGTAGGGACTCAGGAACACATGCTTGAAATATCCTAGACTCGACTTAGTTCCAACCTAATTAGCTCCTTATTGGTTTACTAATTATTTAGACTTCACTAAGATACTTAGAATTAGCTTATTGCATAACCCTAATCTTTAGCTAACCGATTTAAAGACACTTATTGTAGAAATTAAACAAGTAGCATATAAGGCACGAAATCTTTTTAATTGGAAACAAGTTAACATGTAAGGAGTCACTTTTCATATTAAACAAGCAAGTTTTAAGAATTACTCTAACCCTTAAGCAACGTCACAAACCAAACCGACTCGTTCATCTAATTTGACCTATGATGCTACGGCATAAGAAATCGACACCCACAATACATCGCAATTGTATAGAGCAGCAATCTCGATTGCACACGAATTTTTAAAACTAACCAAGCACGAAATCAAGAATTAAAACAAGGCATGCATCCCTAAGACCTAACCGATTACTTATTTACGAATTATGTTTGCACATTATCTTTTATAAAACCATGAAACCGAAACTTTATAGCTAGCTAAACACAAAGAATCGAAATCATAAACTGAATTTAACATACAAAACCAAATAAACAAATTGTTTATACATCGACATACAAACAAATACCAAAAGAATATCCGAACTACATAGACATAGTATCGAAAAATAAAAGAATTACAAGCCATGAGTAGAGAATGGATCACACTTTTAGACACCTTTGATGCTTCGAAGTATGTTGGACAAATGAAGGTTGATGGTGATACGGTAGGGATTTTCTGGATGGTGGTGAGAGGGGTTTCAGATTGTGTTTCTTTCTAAAACTTAAGGTAGAGTATTTGGTAGAGCTTTGGAGTTGTGTTTTTGGCTTAAGATGTGACAACTTTTCTTTCAAGGTGTCGGCCTTTATTTATAGGAGAAGGGAAAGGCTGATTTGGGAGAGTTTTCCTTGCTCAAAATGGGATGAAAATCCTCTTGTAATATTGTTTCCCAATCCTATATGGTTTAGGATATTCTATCCCTTTTGAAACAAGGAGTTCCATGCTTGGCCAGCCTAGAGTTTACTTCCCACATGCTTAACACGTTTTCTTCTTCCTTGAAGCCCTAGGACAGATTGACCTTTGTGTCTTCAATTGAGCATAACTTCCTCAAGGAAATAGCTATTAATGCGATTCTAAGTTCTGTGGAAACTAGACTCAGAGATCTTTCCATTCATATATGGCATGCTGATAGGAGCACAATGTGCGACGATATTATATGCTTATGCCCTCGTTTATGCTTTGTTTAACCCTTATTTGTCTAAGATTGAGTCATAATTTAGTTTAGTGTTGTTTTGGTGGAGTTTTTGTGAAAAATGGTTAAGAATCCGAAAAATGACTAAGTTTGAGAAATCTGGAAAATAGTGTAAAATATGTCTTTTTCGTGATTTTGAGATGAATGAAACTATGATCTATCCTTGTCCACATTCTATGAAATTTGGCGTGCTTAATATTCATATGCTGAGGAATGTTGTGTTAAAATTTCAGATCAATCGGAGTTCGGGAAGTCACCCAAAAGTTGGCTGCAAAACGGCAGTCCGAGCATTCCAATCCAGGGACTTCCAGGATTTTCCTGGGACTGTGTCCCAACTTCGAAAAATCATTCCCGTCGACTCACAAGGATTTTGATCGAACTGTTTTATGGAGAGATGGCCATATGTGTCTAGTTTATCTGAGACTTGGAATCGCATCAATCGGAGCTCCGAGCGTGGAGATATGTTGGAATTACTGCAACAAGGTCAAATCTGCCGATTCCAGGAACCTACTGCCCCCTTTTTGTGTTTTCTGTTTTTGATGGACCAAATGGTGTACAAATGCATATGTGAAGATGGTCTAAGCTTAAGAAAGGAAAGAGGATGACACCATGCCGAGCATTGAAGGAAAAATTGAAGAAAAGTAGCAATCCTAGTCGAGCTAGGATTGCTTGCCAATCGGCTGCTATGCTGCCGGCAGTGTGTGCCGGCGAGTTTTGGACAATTTTAGGTGGATCAAATGTAATCCAATGAAGTCCAAATGCTATGCAAGAAGTCCATGAAGATGTGAAGCCCAAGCCTTGAAGAAAAATCAGAAAAAGAAAACCTAATTAGACTTTGAAAAGGAAGGTTTCAATTCCTTAATCCACTTGGTTTTCTGACTTCCTTGAGCATCTAGGGCAGCCGGCACCCCTCTCCTATATAAAGGCCAACGAATTTCAGAATAAAATCATCTCATCTCAAGCATAAAATACTAGCCTAAAGCTCTACCAAGTCTCTCAAGCACCAACACCTAAATACTTAGCCAAAACCCACCACCACCACTACCAAATTGCCGTACCCTTCACCTTGGTTTTTCTGCCGATTCTTGTTTTGGCCGAGCATTAAGGAGCAGTAGCCAAGCATCTTGTCACGTTTGAGGAGTCTTCAAAGGTTCTAAAAGTGTGATCCACTCACCCTATGGCTTTTGTATTTAGTTTTGTTTGGTTGTCTTGTAAGAACTTG
This sequence comes from Potentilla sterilis, assembly GCA_963682095.1. Lineage (NCBI taxonomy): Eukaryota > Viridiplantae > Streptophyta > Magnoliopsida > Rosales > Rosaceae > Potentilla > Potentilla sterilis. Next base: position 37,573,040 of record OY821758.1, read on the forward strand.
TTTCAATTCTTGGTTTTTGCTAAACTTTTGTATGAACCGATTTGTTGAAGTTTATGTAATTTGTTTTTGCAATTTTAACTTGTGTGTTTTTGTATGCATTGATAATTAGGGCAGTGGTATTTCGCATGTTTAAACTTAAAATTGGTTAGAACTAAGGTTAGGGCAAATAAACCGACACACTAGTTATGATTAGCATGTAATTCTAAGTGCTAGGTTTCATGTGATAGAGTAACACGGATAAGTCATACGCTGGAGTAGTTTGTTTTGTGTTGCTCACCTAGGTCTAATAAACCTTAGAACTTGCAAGTTAAATAAGAAGAATGACAACCTTACTTGTTTGCTTGTCTTCGATTAAGACTCATATGCTTAAATGTTAAAACGCGTAAAACCGGATTAGCATCACCTTAGAAGTCATACGCTGGAGTAGTTTCTAAGAATTTAAGAAGTCTAACAATTGGAAAACTGCTGGAGGCTCTAATTGTGTCGAAACTAATTTTGGTCTTGAACATGCTAAATACTTGTTTCTTACTTTCTTGCATGCAATTTGCCTTGTTAAAGAGTCTTTTGTGTGAACTGTTTTGTGTGAGAGATGATGATCACATGTATATATTAGTTTTAGGATTTAATTTCCTGCATTTTATTTTCGCATCTAGTTTAGGGCAGCCCTATGGCTGCCGAACTTCATCTTCATCCCCCCATGATAAATTTGTATATATGTATATAAATGTGACAATTGTGTGCATATATGTTGTGAATATTTGTGTTAACATTCTCATGTTTCAGGTACCCTTAATCCCCGGCTAGAACGATCCCTACTTATTCTATACTACTAACGATTGTAGGGTTTTTGATTGCTTGAGTCGCTTCGGCGGTTCGATCAATTTTTGGCGCCGTTGCCGGGGATTATAAAATCTTGATTTGTTTGAATGTTAGCTTTGTATATTTCTGAAAATTGAGTCTTTAAAGTTTTGAGGTATATCGGATAAAGCATGACCTTACCGTGGGCTGCACAAGTCCATTGCACAGTTTGCTCCTCTGCTCCACGTACCTTGAATCTTTGATGTTGTGTATAGCTTGAAAAATTCTTGTAATACCTTGAAAAATTTGTTTAAGTAATAGATTTGTGTATTCTTGCATTGTAGTTTTTGTTTTTGTTCGTTTTTATGTGTTTTGTGTGTGTGCAGGATGGAAAGGAAAGAAAAAGTGCAGAAAAGAGGAAAGGTCTGCCCAAACAGAAATCGGGCAGTGCAGTCAGCCGACTTTGGAAGGCTGCCGTTTTCAGCTCACAAAACCTGGGAAAGTGAGCCATACACCGTTGGAAAGGTCTCTGAGTCTCCTTTCTGTAGGATTTTACAGAAGTTGATTTGGAGTCTCGAGCCGTTCCCAGTTTAAATTTGAGTGCAGCAAGGTCAGTCTGGCAGAACAGAGAACTGGGCAGCACGATAGGTCCGATTAAAGACCCAACAAGGAGTAGTTCCACTGGTCCGATTGAGTGGAGCACACCCAAATTTGAGCCTAAAGGGGAAGTGTACCATCTGCCAAAGCTGCTGCCAAGCTGTCTGCAGCCTACCCTGCTGCTGCCCTGCGCACTGCTGAGCACCTGTCGAGCGTCCTTGCCGAGAAACCTGCTGAACGACCCTGACGAGAGCAACTTGTTCTGCCGAGGTCCCGCTGTGGTGGTCTGCCTAGAGCAGCCTACCTACGCTGCTGCCAACAGGCAGCCTGCTGTGTGGAACTGCCGGGACGAACCTGCCACTGCACCTACTTGTGCTGCTGCCGGGAGGAACCTGCTGCTGCCCTGCACGCCATTGCTGCCCCTGCCCTTGTATGCTAACAATGCTGCTACTGAGAGCAGCGAGATACATGCGCAGCATGCGCGCCATGACAACAAAGCTGCCAATGCAGCAGTGCAGCCTGCCGATGCTGCTGCCCCTGCAGCCAGCCCTGCTGCTGCCGAGAAGACCCTGCCAAGACACTGCCTAACGCGATGCTGCTGCCCTTTCGCTGCATGCTGCCCCTGCACATTACACTGCTGCAGCCACGCAGCCCACCTACGCTGCCAATCTTGCTGCTGCCCCTGCATGCTTACGCTGCTGCCAAGCAGCCCACTGCCGAGAGAAAGGAGGCTGCCACACCACAAACCGAGCACATGGCACAATGAATACACAACAAACACGGTGAAAAGTCTAGGCTATGGACTTTAAACACAAAGCGCTACTTGGGAGGCAACCCAAGTCGATCAAAGAAAAATGAAGGAGCCATCACCGAGAGTTTGAAATTTCTTAACCCTTCTCTTTTTCTTTGATTTGTGATGATATGTTGGTATATGTTAGACTATTGCATGCTTAGGAAATTCGTTGATATAGATTTGTGCTTACATTGAGGACAATGTAATTTTCTAAGTGTGGGGTGAGATAACGTATTCCGTTTATGTTTTCGTGTGCTTAATTTAGAAGTAGAAAATCCAGAAAATTATAATGCAAAAATAGAGTGTTTTAATTTGTTTGTTTCGAGTCTTAGGATGCCCCTAATATGTCAATGATGTTTTTCTCCTCTTTGCATACATAGATGATGGTTGTGCATACTATTAAAATTGTGAGTTTCATGGATTATGTGCATTGGTAGGAGCATGTAGGACTTGTTGATTAACGAAGCATGCATGTTTTAGCTAGTCTGTTTCCATAATAACCTATGTGAGCTTTAGAGCCAATTTGCTTTCTTCTTGAGCGATAAAAAGATAAAATTCGATAGATTCGTAGGAAGCATGAAACCTCATAATTCTTTGATTATTCGATGACTATGTGCCATAGCTTTTTAATGAACTCTAGTATGCTAGAACTTACTCTTGTTGATTTTCGAAACGTTTATATCATAAAATACCTTGATTTTGAATGTGATTGAATAAAGATCATTTAGGTTTACCACCAAAGCCAAATAAAGCATGAGCCCTATTGGAGCCCGTCGTGGGACACCTTAGTTAAACCCTTTGAGCCTACGATTAGCCTTTTCTTTCATCACCCTTAAACACTTTCCATGAGCTTAGTATAGTGATGTCTTGACCATTGTGTGTCGGCAAAGCTTGATTTTTGAAGGAGTTTTTGCGGGAAGTGATGAAGAAGATCAAGTGTGGGGTAGACTTAGCTAGAAAATTATGTGAAAAATTGTAATTGTGCCGTGCCTATGAGAAAACAAAAGAAGAAAAATTGAAATCGGACAAAAAGAAAAGAAAAGAAAAGAGAAAAATCAAGTCCGAAAGAAAAGAAAAGAAAGAGGCACGGTTTCAAAAGAAAATTTGGCTAAGTCTAATTGTTGTGAATTTGGAGTTTTTGTTTGCATGTGAAGGTCTACTATTGTTATATTTTGACCTTTGTTCGTATTCACTATGTTGTGGGGAAGTAAAGAATGAAGGAAGGGTCCAACAAGATGAAATTTGACCCTTTCGGCGAGAAGACATAAGGAGATCGAGCTTTGCTAAAGGCCTTAGTGACGTTTTGAGCCTCCTTATCCAAATAGCGAATACCTTTTAGCCTAGCCCCATTACAACCTTATTATTGATCTTTTTCATGATTCTTAAGATGGTTAAATTTGATTGTGGAGACTATCTCAAGAGTAAGCATATGGTTTTGGTTCATTGGTGCATATAGTTATCATATGAGGTTTTTCCATCAAAATTCACAAAGTGCTTTCGTTTCTTTGATATATGCAAGTCACTCTTTGTAATTCATTATCTTTCGCTTGCATATACTTATGAGTGAATTACCATGTTTCGAGAGAAAAGAAGAGAGTATGCCTAGTAAGGAGGATTGGATTAGCTTAACATGTCTACATGCTTACTTTTGTTCTTATATGTTCATATTGATGCCACTTGTTCATGAAACTTGGAATTTTCGTGCTTATCATTCTCATGCATTAACTTGAAAGCTATGTGTACATACGAGCCTGAGACAAATTGTTAGGGGCACTAGTTTGTTTAGAGTCTTAGTTTTATTTAGTTTGCTAAGGGACTAGCAAAGGATAAGTGTGGGGTAGTTGATAGGAGCACAATGTGCGACGATATTATATGCTTATGCCCTCGTTTATGCTTTGTTTAACCCTTATTTGTCTAAGATTGAGTCATAATTTAGTTTAGTGTTGTTTTGGTGGAGTTTTTGTGAAAAATGGTTAAGAATCCGAAAAATGACTAAGTTTGAGAAATCTGGAAAATAGTGTAAAATATGTCTTTTTCGTGATTTTGAGATGAATGAAACTATGATCTATCCTTGTCCACATTCTATGAAATTTGGCGTGCTTAATATTCATATGCTGAGGAATGTTGTGTTAAAATTTCAGATCAATCGGAGTTCGGGAAGTCACCCAAAAGTTGGCTGCAAAACGGCAGTCCGAGCATTCCAATCCAGGGACTTCCAGGATTTTCCTGGGACTGTGTCCCAACTTCGAAAAATCATTCCCGTCGACTCACAAGGATTTTGATCGAACTGTTTTATGGAGAGATGGCCATATGTGTCTAGTTTATCTGAGACTTGGAATCGCATCAATCGGAGCTCCGAGCGTGGAGATATGTTGGAATTACTGCAACAAGGTCAAATCTGCCGATTCCAGGAACCTACTGCCCCCTTTTTGTGTTTTCTGTTTTTGATGGACCAAATGGTGTACAAATGCATATGTGAAGATGGTCTAAGCTTAAGAAAGGAAAGAGGATGACACCATGCCGAGCATTGAAGGAAAAATTGAAGAAAAGTAGCAATCCTAGTCGAGCTAGGATTGCTTGCCAATCGGCTGCTATGCTGCCGGCAGTGTGTGCCGGCGAGTTTTGGACAATTTTAGGTGGATCAAATGTAATCCAATGAAGTCCAAATGCTATGCAAGAAGTCCATGAAGATGTGAAGCCCAAGCCTTGAAGAAAAATCAGAAAAAGAAAACCTAATTAGACTTTGAAAAGGAAGGTTTCAATTCCTTAATCCACTTGGTTTTCTGACTTCCTTGAGCATCTAGGGCAGCCGGCACCCCTCTCCTATATAAAGGCCAACGAATTTCAGAATAAAATCATCTCATCTCAAGCATAAAATACTAGCCTAAAGCTCTACCAAGTCTCTCAAGCACCAACACCTAAATACTTAGCCAAAACCCACCACCACCACTACCAAATTGCCGTACCCTTCACCTTGGTTTTTCTGCCGATTCTTGTTTTGGCCGAGCATTAAGGAGCAGTAGCCAAGCATCTTGTCACGTTTGAGGAGTCTTCAAAGGTTCTAAAAGTGTGATCCACTCACCCTATGGCTTTTGTATTTAGTTTTGTTTGGTTGTCTTGTAAGAACTTGTTTCAATTCTTGGTTTTTGCTAAACTTTTGTATGAACCGATTTGTTGAAGTTTATGTAATTTGTTTTTGCAATTTTAACTTGTGTGTTTTTGTATGCATTGATAATTAGGGCAGTGGTATTTCGCATGTTTAAACTTAAAATTGGTTAGAACTAAGGTTAGGGCAAATAAACCGACACACTAGTTATGATTAGCATGTAATTCTAAGTGCTAGGTTTCATGTGATAGAGTAACACGGATAAGTCATACGCTGGAGTAGTTTGTTTTGTGTTGCTCACCTAGGTCTAATAAACCTTAGAACTTGCAAGTTAAATAAGAAGAATGACAACCTTACTTGTTTGCTTGTCTTCGATTAAGACTCATATGCTTAAATGTTAAAACGCGTAAAACCGGATTAGCATCACCTTAGAAGTCATACGCTGGAGTAGTTTCTAAGAATTTAAGAAGTCTAACAATTGGAAAACTGCTGGAGGCTCTAATTGTGTCGAAACTAATTTTGGTCTTGAACATGCTAAATACTTGTTTCTTACTTTCTTGCATGCAATTTGCCTTGTTAAAGAGTCTTTTGTGTGAACTGTTTTGTGTGAGAGATGATGATCACATGTATATATTAGTTTTAGGATTTAATTTCCTGCATTTTATTTTCGCATCTAGTTTAGGGCAGCCCTATGGCTGCCGAACTTCATCTTCATCCCCCCATGATAAATTTGTATATATGTATATAAATGTGACAATTGTGTGCATATATGTTGTGAATATTTGTGTTAACATTCTCATGTTTCAGGTACCCTTAATCCCCGGCTAGAACGATCCCTACTTATTCTATACTACTAACGATTGTAGGGTTTTTGATTGCTTGAGTCGCTTCGGCGGTTCGATCACATGCTATCTATTTCCAAGTGAGCTGTTCTGGTAAAATTCTGGAAGTCGAGTGATGTGCCCAGAAAATTCCTGGAACTTACTGGATCCAAACTTGCATACCAATTCTCGGCAGCTTCTTTAGCTCCGATTACTCTAACTCTTTCCAGTGCTCAATCATCAATGTATATACTATTCATAAGAGAAGAGAATTCCATCAAAAGCAAAAGGGAAGCTTTACAGATTCAACAAAACGTTTAAGGACTCCGATTTTTAGCACTTAGTGAAATTTATGTAAACTTCCGACTTTTAAGCACGATTTCATGAAAACTCTACCAAATACTCATGACGCTATATTATGACTCGATCTTAGGTAAATAAGGGTTAAACAAAGTATAAATGAAGGGAATAATACATTAAGAACGTAGCACTTTGTGCTCCTATCAGACATGTGAAAGTAGTCTTCTCTTGATCATCCGGGTGTATCATTATTTGGTTGTAGCCGCTATATCCATCAAGAAAACAATAAAACTCATGGTTGGCTAACCTTTCGAGCATTTGATCCATGAACGGTAAAGGCATGTGATCCTTCTTTGTTGTCGCATTGAGCTTCCTATAATCGAATGCACATGCGATGGCCAGTCATAAGTATTTGAGGCACAAGCTCATTCTTCTCATTCTTTACAACCGTTACACCACTCTTCTTTGGAACTACTTGCACCGGTGAGACCCAACGACTATCTAGGATTGGTTAAATAACTCCACAATCGAGTAGCTTGATTACCTCATCTTTGACAACCTTCATCATTGGAGGGTGCAATCGGCGTTGCCCCTCTCTTGTTGGTTTCGCACCTTCTTCAAGCAAAATGTGATGAACACACGTCGTAGGGCTTATTGATGGAATTATTTTCAAGCACATTGTACCTGGAAAACAACTTCATACATATATTACCCTTCTTGTATCGATTGTAGTATAAGAGAAGTACGGATCGTTCTATCCGGGAAATCAAGGGCATTTAATCACATGAAGTATCACATAATCATATGGGGGTTTGAAAACTGGTTTTAACACCTACTGATTTTTACGAAAATTAAACCTAAATAAAATATATACAAATGATCAACAATTCCACACAAAGCATAGCACAAAGAACACTCAAAATCATGTAAGAAACGAATCAAAGAACACATATGGCAGCAAGTATGCAATCGGCAGCTCCTATGACATAGCTCAATTCCAATTTTAATTAGAGCCCTCAGCGGTCCATCTAATCATTAAGACTTCACAAGTATTTAGCGTTAACTCAGCGTATCACCCTAAACATGATGCTAATCGGTTTAAAGACACTCTGCGTAAAAGTTAAACACGAAGAACATATAAGCACGAAAGCCAAATTGGAAACACATAAACAAGCAAGTCGTCACACATTTTATTTAATATGAAAAATTTTAAGAATTATGGTAACCCTATTAAATAACTTAGACACAACAACTCCGCGTATGATGTATTCTAAATTACTTTGGCAAGTGAAATCGAAACCCAAGGGACTGCCATGACAAGCAGGTCCGAATAATAACCCAAATACCAACTAAAAATCTCTTTGCTCCCAAACCGCCAACACCCACCCACTGGGAACAAAGTCCGGTCAATTCTTTTATTGCTTAATTTGACGTAAAACCACATTTTTAACCAACTTTTACCTTTTACGGAAAGTCAACAGTAACATTTTATAAAGTCAAATAGTAATGGTCAAGTCAACAGTAAAGTCAAAGTCACAATTACTAATTACTATTCACTTTATTGTTTACCATTTACTTTTACTGTTTTACTGTTTACTATTCACCTTTTACCGTTTTACTTTAACCTGTTACTATTTCACTATTCACTCTTCTTCCTCAGCCGCCGGCAGCGCCATAACAGTGGCCACAAACACCACCATCGGTCCCCAAATCAAACCCAATTTCACCGCCACAGCCTCAGAACTTCATTCCCGTCGTCCCCACCGTCATTGGGGCTTCCTCCGCCGCAGACGGCAGCCCAACTGCCCAATCTCCAATTCTCACAAAAACCGACCAAATAAACATCAAACAACTCCTAATCGACTCATTTCAACGCTCTGAGCACGAATTTAACCTCCAATTACATCAAAAATATCAAAATCACACTTCCCCCAATTCGAACCAGGAAACCCTAGATATTCAAATTTGAATTTCAACTTACCGAGGCAGATTCGAGTTAATTCCTTCCATGGAGAGGTTGTACGGGTCGAGACCTTCCTTTCCCCCCTTATCGGGCCACGGGGTGGCTGGAGGAGCATGCTCGGATTCTACTGTGTCGAACTTCCTCGTGTTTCGCACTGCGAAACGGTGGCGTTTCACGCCGTGCCACTGCCACAGACGAGTAGAAGAGGAGGAGGCGATTCGATCGTGACCGGTGGAGCTCCGAACGGCGGCCGGACGGCGGAGATCCGAGGGCGGCGTCTCCGTTCGGGGAGCTCCGGGGCCCAGTCGGGGGCAGAGGAGAGAGAGAACAGGAAAGAGTGAAGAAAAGAAAAAGAAAGAAAATGAATATTCCCCAATATTCTTAGAATATTCCCCGTTCTAGAATTTTCCGCTCGTTTCTAGAAATTTCCTCTCTCTGATTTTACGTCATAACTTTTTCATGCGAATTCCAAGTTAAACTTATCACGTGTCCTCGAACTCGTTTTACCGCCCTCTATCTCATCGAGAAATAAAATTCTCGATCGGGTCAACTTATAAAAAAGTCAACCCTAGAATTTAAAAAAGCCAACTTAAAAATTTTTGAAATGTCAAAAATAAATTAAAACTTTTAAGGGAGTATTTTAAGGTTCGGGTAGTTACAACAGCCCTCACGTGCACGACTTTTATGCATAGAATTCATGAAAATTAATCAAGAAAATCAAAGAAACATACGAACATACTACTGCCCTATTCAAAGAATTCGAAACCTAAACATGAAATTGTTTGTAAGACTTGTTACATAAATTCTGAAAAAACTGAAATCATGTTCTTCATATAAAACCAAAATTAAACCAAGTATTATTACAAGAAAACTTGAAACTAGGCAGAAAATAATACAAGTCATAAGGGATGAATCACACTTTAGAAACCTTGGAAGCTTCGACAAGAGTGGTGGAATGCACGGTTGAAGGTAGGAAGGGATGCGATTTGTAGTGGTGGACGGTATGGTGTTTCGGCTTGATGATTTTCTTCCTTGAACTTGAGAGAACTTTGGGCAAAACTTTTGCTAGTAATTTCGTGCAGAATGTGATCCTCTTGAAGAGAGGCAGCCGGCCTAGTTATATAGGGAACAAAGAAAAACCCTAGCCATTAATGAATGGTGTAAAATCGGCAAGTAGTAGGAGTTCCTTCCATTTCTTGTTTTGGCTGAATTCTTTTCCTTATTGCACAAAGGTTTCTTACCAATTTGATGTAAGAATAATGTCCATTTCCTTATAGGATTCAGCCATTATACCTTCCCTTTTGCAGCTAAGACAAAACAGCCATACTTTCCTTCTTCTCCTCATCTTTTCTGAGTTCGGCAGAATGACCTTCCGGCATTTGTGCCAGCATAACATTCTTCTCAGTAGAGAAATTGATGCGATTATAAATCTTGTAGAAACTAGACGCATAGACCTTTCTATGCATATATAGCATGCCGTCTGGTTCCTTGTGGATCGTCATACATAAATTCTGGAAGTTGACTGACAGGAATCTGCCCGATTTTAATCAGGGTTTTTATATTTCTTCACATCTTTCCTGTTTCTTCTAGGCATGCATCCGTGCTCTCCTTGCTTCTCTAAGTCATCTTCTTCTCTTTCTTCAAGGTTTAATTTCTGAAAATATTTCTGAAATTTCAAAGAATAAATTTGGTAAGTTTCGGTAGGAGTTAATTTTCCCTATTCAAAATAGGTTTCCTTCTTCAATCTGATTTCCTAATTCATTTTAGTTTCCTAGACAAGGTAGGTTTCCTAATCCGAATAGGTTTCCTAATCAAATGAAGTTTTCTAATTTCAATCTTCGTTGTTTTTAGAAACGTCAAAGCATTTTTACTTTCCTGGTTCAATTAGGATTCCTTCTTTGATTAGGATTCCTATTTCAATATCATTGAGCAAATTTTCACAATATTTCTGCCAAAGACTCAAGACTCAATCTAATGACTCGATCTTACACAAATAAGGTTTAAGCAAAGCATAAATGGAGGTAAAAACACATTAAGAACGTCGCATAAAATGCTCCTATCAAATTACCTCATACCTAGCTTTTGCTAGTCCCTTAGCAAAATTAAATTATAGACAAAACTACTACTGCCCCTAAAACAATTGTCTCAGAATCTTAAGAACGCATAGCTTTCAAGTTTAAACATTTGAGATTAAGCACACAAATTCCAAATTCCATAAACATGTATCACGACATTAATAAGTGAGAAGCAAAACATATAAGCATCAACATGTAAGGTTAATCCGATCCTCCTTACTAGGCATAGTCTCTTCTTTTCACTTGATCAAATCAAATTCACCTATCTTAAGAATCATGGAAAATGTTTTAAAGGGAAAATAATGGGCTCGGCTGCATAGGTAAGAATTCTTGGATAAGTGGTGCTTAAAAATATCACCAAAACTTGCCAAAGCTCAATTCTCCTTATGCCTTCACTCCAAGGGCTAAATATCATATTGTTGGACCCAAACTTCACTCTTTTCTTCCACAAAATATTTTGAACATGAACAAAGACCAAATATAACAATGATAGGTCTTCAAATAGATATAAACACCAAATTCACAACATAATAAGAGAGAACTTAGCAATTTTTCAATCAAAGCCGTGCCTATTCTTTTCTTTTGTTTCGTTCTCAATTTTTCTTTGTTTCTTTTTTTGTCCGTTTCAAACTTTTTCTTTTTTAAAGCACGGTATACATAAAATTTTTCATACAAATTTCAGCTAAGTTCACCCCACACTTGTTTCATAACATTACTCCATGTCAAAATTTCTTCTCGGTCTCTCAGTTTCAAGCTTTTGCCAAGTTTCAATGATAAGGGAAAAGTTGTAACTATACTAGGCAAAAGGGATATGTTTAATGGTGATGAAACGAAAAGCTCAATGTAGGCTCAAAGGGGTTAAACTAGGGAGTCCCACGACGGGCATAAATAGGGCATATGCTTATTTGGCTTTGGTGGTAATCCTAGTGAAAACGTTTCCAATCCTTTTCAAAATCAAGGGATGTTATGATTATACAGTTTCGAAGATCATCAAAAGAAAGTTCTAGCAATTCTAGAGTCCATCAAAAAGCTATAGCACATACTCATTGAATATGCAAAGAATGATGAGGTTTCATACTTTAAATTTTTCTACCAATTTGATCTTTTATCACACATGAAGAAAGCATTTAGGCACAAAAGCTCACATAGGTTGTTATGGAAACAAAACTAACGAAAACATGGATGCCTTTTCAATTAAAACACATCTCAAGTGTTCATACCGATCACATAATTCATGGAACTCATAATTCAATCTTTAAGTAAATGAAAAACCATCATCTATGCATTCCAAGACATAATCATCCTAGACTTTTTAGGGACATCCTAAGACTCAAAATAAAACAAAATACACGATTCTTTTTGTATTTTCTGTATTTTTTGATTTTTTTCTTTGGTTTTCTTATATGACTCGAAACAAAACAAAACTAAAACAAAACAAAACAAACTAAAAGCATGTGAAACATGTATCTCCACCCCACACTTAGAAAATTATATTGTCCTCAATGTAAACCAGAAAATAAGATTGTAATTTCTAAGCATACAATAGATTTCATATATTTCACACATATACAATTCAACCATAAGAGTATAGGAATTTGGAAAATGCAAACTCTCGGTGATGGCTCCTCCACAGCTACGGTTGAAATGGGTTGTCTCTCATGCAGTGCTTAGTTGTTTATAGTTCTTTAGCCTATACTCTTCTCATTCATTCGCTCGTAACTGACGCCTCTTGGAGTTGTACATCCACCAAAAGTCGCTCCTCCAATTGCTCATATGAGGCTTTAATCGATTTCCATCTAAACTTGTTACTGGTCACTTCACTCTTAATCCGCATAGCGTCATCAGAGAAAACAATAGTGAGAGTAGAAGTGGGAACCCAACAGGCACATTTGAGGACACAAGGTCCTTGATAAACTGAGTTCCTACAGCCATAAGATCTTCTGTGAAATTCAAAGAATGAGTTAGCAAAAGTCAGTAAAAGTTAGTTTAGCAATATTTAACAATTTATTAAGTAGAATTTAATTGCAAATCATGAACACAAGTTTAGAGTATGAAATCTCTTCTTGTAACACAAGTCGTCCTTCCCAACTTATTGAGAGTTTCAATCAACTGTTAACAATGTAATTCTTCACCTCTTCCTTATGATCCGCAATTGACAATCAAACTCTACAAGTATCCCAAGAATGTTAGATAAACAAAGACAAAGGCACAACGAAAATTGAGGGTAGTTACAACATGTTACAGGCACATACAAGAAAAGTATAAAAGTTAGAAAGTTAGATTTAGAGTTAGCAAGTAGAGTTACAATAATTTCATTTTTTTTTTGTTTTTTTTTGCAACCTTTACACGAATTTTATACAACACTAGAAAATTATTGCAAGTATATAACACAAAATTTTCACAAGAAATTTTGCAAGGAATTCGGTTTAAAGTTTTCAAAGTATGCGAAAACATATAACACATCAAATATGTCGAACCTTTAGAGTCTAATTGTTTTTAATCACACAACTTTAAAATTGAAGGTACGTGGAGCTTGAGAGCAAACTCTGCAATGGACTTGTGCAACCCACGGTAAGGTCTTGCTTTATCCGATATACGTTAAAAATTAAAGACAACGTTTTCATTATGAAGTTATATAAATCTATTTATGTAAAGTTATTTTCTAGATTCTAAAGCAAGGTGGACGTGCGGCCCAAGTATTGTCGTCTAGACATGAGCATATTTCGTGTTTTCAGAAAGCTAGTGCGAAAGTTTCTAAGATGGATCAAGGCAAGACTCGTTGTTGGTAACTCCTATCGACTCCCTCACCGAGAAGAAACGTCAGTCTGTGGGCCTTGAGATCTAGTTAAACAAACTTTGAAACCAAATTAGAGACAAACGAACTAATAGGCGAAGTTTTATGCCCCTTACTCAGTTAAGAATAACCATGTCTTAGACAGTTCTCCAAATGTTAATAAAAGCAGCCCTCAACCCCAAGTGACCTTAACATGGTACAAATGGAGGGTTATAGCCAATATTAACAAAAGGAACTTCACCTATTCCGTTCACTTTAGAACCTACAATAAACTAAACATAAATAAATATTTAACTTCCTAGTAATTTATCTAAGTGTTACACACATAAATCACATATTATATCAAATATTTCGGCAAAATTAAAAACCAAAAACCGAAAACCCTAATTACTATTACAAATCCGAAACTATAGAATATACACATCCGAATTTTATAAAAAGTTACAAAGTAACACTTCATGAAATTAAATAATTTTAATTTCCCCGGCAACGGCGCTAAAAATTGACGAGTGCCTAAACACGGGTTAATAATAACCCTACAAGAAACGTTAGTAGTATAGCAATAAGTAGGGATCGTTCTAGCCGGGGATTAAGGGTACCTGAGATATAAGAATGTTAGATAAATATTCACAATATAAACAAATTCACACGTGTTCATGGGAGATTAGAATTGATTCGGCAGCAAGGCTGCCCTAAACCTAAAGAATACGAAAATTAAATCTAAATTACTATTTACAAGTGATCGACAATTCCACACAAAACATAGCACGAAGAACGCTCAAGAGCATGTAAGATACGAACCAAAGAACAATCGGCAACAAGTATACAATCAGCAATCCTATGACCTAACTCAATTCCAATTTTAATTAGAGCCCTCAGCGGTTCATCTAATCGTTAAGACTTCACAAGTATTTAGAATTAACTCAGCGTATAATCCTAAACATGATGCTAATCGGTTTAAAGACACTCAGCGTAGAAGTTAAACACGAAGAACATATAAGCACGATAAGCCAAATTGGAAACATGTAAACAAGCAAGTCGTCACACCTCTTATTTATCAAGCAAATTTCCAGAATTATGGTAACCCTATTAAGCAACTAGACACAACAACTCAGCGTATGTAGAATCTAAATTACTTTTCCAAGTGAAATCGAGACCCTTGGAACTTCCATGAAAAAGGAAGCCCTCACGTACACGACTTTTATGCATAGAATTCATGGAAATTAATCGAGTAAATCATAGAAACATAGCCGAACATACTACTGCCCTATTCAAAGAATTCGAAAATCAAACATGAAGTTGTTTATACAAACATCACATAACTTCAATAGAAACCGAAATTATAACATTCATACAAAACTAAAATTAAACCAAGTATTATTACAACAAAGATTGTAACTAGGCAGAAAATAATACAAGCTATAGGGATGACTCACAACTTTAAAAACCTTGGAAGATTCAGCAAGATGTGGTGGAATGCACGGATGAAGGTAGGTTAGGGTTCTTGCGATTTTGTGGTGGGAGAATGAATGTGTTTCGGCTTGATGATTTTCTTCCTTGAATTTGAGAGAACTTTGGCTAGTATTTTCGTGCAGAATGTGATTCTCTTGAAGAGAGGCAGCCGGCCTAGTTATATAGGGAACAAAGAAAAACCCTAGCCATTAATGAATGGTGCAAAACCGGCAAGTAGTAGGAGTTCCTTCATTTTCTTGTTTTGGCTGAATTCTTTTCCTTATTGCACAAATGTTTCTTACCAATTTGATGTAAGAATAATGTCCCTTTCCTTGTAGGATTCAGCCATTGTACCTTCCCTTTTGCAGCTAAGACAAAACAGCCATACTTTCCTTCTTCTCCTCATCTTTTCTGAGTTCGGCAGAATGACCTTCGGGCATTTATGCTGGCATAACTTTCTCCTCAATAGAGAAATTGATGCAATTCTAAATCTTGTAGAAACTAGACTCATAGAGCTTTCTATGCATATATGGCACGCCGTCTGGTTCCTTGTGGATCGTCATACATAAATTCTGGAAGTTGACTGACAGGAAATTGCCCGATTTTAATCAGGGTTTTTATATTTCTTCACTTCTTTCCTGTTTCTTCTGGGCATGCATCCGTTCTCTCCTTGCTTCTCTAAGTCATCTTCTTCTCTTTCTTCAAGGTTTAATTTGTGAAAATATTTCTGAAATTTCAAAGAATAAATTTGGTAAGTTTCGGCAGTTAATTTTTCCTATTCAAAATAGGTTTCCTTCTTCAATCCGCATTTTAGTTTGCTAGACAAGCTAGGTTTCCTAATCCGAATAGGTTTCCTAATCAAATGAAGTTTCCTAATTTCAATCTTCGTTGTTTTTAGAAACGTTAAAGCATTTTTACTTTCCTGGTTCAATTAGGATTCCTTCTTTGATTAGGATTTGCCAAAACTTTCCTATTTTAATATCATTGAGCACATTTTCACAATATTTCTGCCAAAGACTCAAGACTCAATCTAATGACTCGATCTTACAAAAATAAGGGTTAGGCAAAGCATAAATGGAGGTAAAAACACATTAAGAACGTCGCATAAAATGATCCTATCACTTATTCCCTTGATATCCGCGAAGGTCCAACCTATAGTGGTTTTATATTTCTTAAGCACATTCACTAACTCTTCTCCAAAATAAGCACATTCACTAACCTAGAGCGGTTTTTGCTTCTCACTAAGTTTTGAAGACACGATAACCTGTAAAGTGTCCTCTTCTCCAAAATAAACATATTTCAAATGACTAGGGGTCTCTTTTAGTTCTAACTTTGGGGCGTCTTCCACACTTTGACGAAATTTTGTTGTGGCACTAGGGATTGACAAGAACGGACTATGTCTCTCAAACCGTGGGGCAGCCTCTAGTTCGGCCACCACTGCCCTTAGGCTCGGCTCAAGCTTTTCTCTTTCTTCTTCACTAGTCCGTGCTCCCTCCTTGTCAAAGCCGACCCCTTGCTCGATAGCTAGTTGCTATGCATCGAGCGAGGTCGACATAACAAGCTCTACCTCCTTCAAAACTTCATTAGCTCGACACTCCTCCTTGTGATCAGCAATGGGGTATCTCATTGCATCGAAAACATTGAACTTTATCACATCACCATCAAACTCCATTGTCAAATTTCCTTCCGCTACATCGATCTTCGTGCGTGAGGTCCTCATGAATGGCCGGCCAAGCAAAAGTTGAGTGCTATTGACCGGCGAGTCTTCCATCTCCACAATGTAAAAATCGGCCGGAAAGATAAGGTGATTTACTTTAACAAGCACATCCTCAACATAGCCCTCCGGATACTTGCTTGATTGATCCGCAAGTTGAATGATGACGTTGTCCTTCTTGAGTGGCCCTATACTCAACGTTTGATACACATTGAGTGGCATGACATTGATCGATGCTCCCAAGTCTAGCATGACATCATCGAAACATGTGTTACCAATCACACAAGGCACATTGAAACTACCCGTATCTTTCATCTTTGGTGGCAACTTTCTTTGAATAACGGCCGACACCGTTTCGCTCATTGTCACCACACGTGTCTCCCTTGTATGTCTCCTTGTCATGCAAAGCTCCTTGAGGAACTTTGCATAATTAGGCACTTGCCTTATACACTCTAACAAAGCGATGTTTACTTCCACCTTCCGAAAAATATCCAACACTTCCTCTTCGGATTTGTCCTTCTTGGACTTTGGAAATCGAGAAGGGAAGGGTATGCAAGAGTTACGTACCCCTCCCTTATTGGCTTTGATCAACACACTCTCTTTCATCGAAGTTGTGGGATATTTTTCTAACTCGTTGCGCATGGCCTCTTTCTTGGCAGCATGCTTCTTCTCGGCTGCAATCCTTTCGGCAGCATGACGTGCAGCAGCATCGGCAGGGGTACCGGCAGCATCGGTAGGCTGCAAGCTATTGGCAGCGTTCTCGGCAACGTGGCGTGCATCGTCGGCAGCATCGGTAGGAAGGCTGCCGATAGCATCTTCCTCCTCTAAAATTCGTCCGAAAGTCACCTTTTTGGGAACTCTTGCTCGTGGTTCCCCTCACACTCTTCCACTACGTGTTGTAATGACCTTGGCATGCTCATGCCCCGGATTTTTAATAACACCTCCCGGTAGTTTCCCTTGCTCGGTTATTTTTCCCATGAAATCTACAACTTTCCCCATTTGAGTTTTCAACTCGGCGATGTCTTTCGAGTGCGTTTGTTATCCCGCGAGCAATACTTGAGTTGCACTCAAAATAGATTGAATCAATGCATCGTAATTAGGGCTGTTTGGTGTTGCTTGAGCTTGGAAAGGAACGGCTTGAGGTTGGAAGATTGGAAGGTTTGGTTCGGCACTCCTTGGTTTGGCTGAAAAGGTTGCCTTGGCACAAAGGGTGACCTGGGTTGGTATGGGGCTGCATTCGGTGGCCTTTGAACATTGTCATTGTTAGACCATCGAAAGTTAGGGTGGTCACGGAATCCCGGATTGTAAGTGTTTGAGTAAGGATTATACTTTTGTCCTCCTTGGAAACTGATTGCATTGACCTCCTCATATTCCTCACTCAACACTTGTGGACATTGATCGGTGGCATGGTCTTCCGTGGATACTCCACATACTTGTGCTTTCTTTCCTCACATGACACTTGCTACCATATCCGATAGCTTGTTAACCTTATTCTCCAATGCCGAACTAGTAGTCTCATTCACCTTGTGCTTCAAGGCATTGTCTCACGACATGCCAAATTGTTGACTATTCAATGCTCGGATCTCCAACAAATTCTTGGCCGGTGTAGGATCAAGCTCAAGGAAAGAACCTTGAGCAGCGGAATCTAGGAACTCTCTCTCTATGAGACGCAAGCCCTCATAAAAGTATTGAAGAAGTAGTCCATATCTAATGCCATGAGATGGACACGAAGCAACGAGGGTTTTATACCACTTATAATAGTCGAAAAACGTCTCATCTCCTCCTTGCCTTATGCTCGTGATTTGCTTCCTCAAATCCGTGATACGAGATGCCGGATAATACTTGAGTAGAAACTCATTCACCATCATCTCCCACGATGTGATACGACCAGTTGGCACCTCAAATAGCCACTCCTTGGCTTGATCCTCAAGTGAAAACGGAAATGCCTTCATCTTGAAGTGTTGAATATCGGCACTTGTAGGGCACATGCTCTCGGTGGTGAAATTGAACTATTGGAGATGTTTGTTCGGATCCTCAACCGCCAAACCGTGATATGGCCTCAATTGGTGGAGAAATCCACTTTGCAACTCAAATTGCCCACTCTTGCCGGCGGCACATGCCGGAAAGGTGATGTTTGCTGGTGCGGTTCCTCCTCCGGAAACATGTCCATTTTGAGCACGGATTGAAGTCATGATTGGTGGCTCGGTAAAGTTAAAATCAAACTTGTCGTGAAGGTAAGTGATAGCTATCAACTCCGGCTCCTCTAACTCACAAGACGATCGAAGACTCGATGAAGTAACTATGGAAGGTGAGTTCGGGCTTGAGGGAGGAGATGGTGATGCCGAGCTAGATGACAGGAGCATAAAATGCGACGTTCTTAATATGTCTTACCCTATATTTGTACTTTGCTTAACTCTTATTTGTGTAAGATCGAGTCATGTAATAGATTCGTGAGTATTTGGTAGAGTTTCATAAAAATAGTGCTAAGTATAGGGAAATTTACAGAAATTTGACGAAGTGCTTAACATAGAGTCTTTGAAATGTCTTGTTGATTATGTAAAGCTTCGGCTATACTTTTGATAGATTTTTCTTCTCTCATATGCAGGAGATATATTGATGATTGAGCAATGGAATGAGTTATACCAATTGGAGCAAAAGAAGCTTCCAAGAACTGTTAAGAAAAATCGGATCCAGGAAGTTCCAGTATTTTCCTGGGCACATCACTCAACTTCCAGAATTTATCCAGGATAGACCACGAGGAACTGTAAGGCGTGCCATACATGCATGGAAATCTCTATGAGTCTAGTTTCTATAGAATTTGGAATCACATCAAAATCTGTTCTGAGGAGAAGATTATGCCAGTCACAAGCTGAAAGGTCACTGCCCTGCCGAGAGAAAGAACCTACTACTCATTTTCATGATTTTCTGTATTTGGGCACCAAAGTTGTTTCTAAATTCATCAAATGAGAGTTTCTGAGCTACATGAGACATATGGGAGTTAGCCAAGCTAAAAATAATTGCAAAATATGGAAAGAAGAAGTTCCCTAGTCCAAGCAGGAAAAGAAGAGAAATCTGCTGATTCTAGGAGATGTGTTCCTGGCTCGACTAGGGAGGCTTGCAGCTGCACCTGATGAGTCGCCTAAGCGAGCATCAAGCAATAATAACCCTACAATCGTTAGTAGTATAGACATAAGTAGGGATCGTTCTAGCCGGAGATTAAGCGTACCTGAAACATGAGATTGTTAGACAAATATATATACAAAAACACATGAAATCGTCACTTTTGGGAGATAGATGGCGTCGGCAGCAAGAGCTGCTCCTAGAACTAGGGTACGGAAATTTAGAGAAAAAGCTGAAAAATAAATCCTAAAGCTACTATTTACAAGTTTGGTCAACATTCTTCCACAAATTACTAGCACAAAAACACTCAAAACACATAGCAAATTAATAAGACAAGACACAGCAAGAGTGCACAATATCCTAGACTCGGCTTAGTTCCAACCTAATTAGCTTCTTATCGGTTTACTAATCGATTAGGACTCTCAAGTACTTCAAGATTAACTTATTGTCTAACCCTAAAGTTATACTAAACATATTTGAGAACACTTATCGTCGAAATCAAACATGCAAAGTAATTAGGCACAAGGTCTTTTTAGTTGGAAACATATCAATCAAGCAAGGCGTCACCACTTCTTGTTAACATGTATAGTCGTTCAAACCACTCTAGTCCTATTTATGTTGACGGATATAAGACCAATACTCAAAACACATCGCGAATATGCTAAGTATCAATCTTTGAGGCTCACGGATTTAAAGACTAAACCAAGACCGAATTTATAGAATCAAAGTGAACATGCTTGCCGAAACCTATCCTATCTCTTTACTTCATATTTTCATTATAGGTTAGCATGCAATTCGAAACTTATCTTTGAAAATCTTTATTAAACTCATAAGAATAAAATTAACATGCATCATTATAAAACAAAATTCTTGTGGGTAGTGGGATCCCACAGGCGATACCCCTTAACTCCATCAGCATACCCTAAGAAACTGCATTTTCTGGATTTTGAATCCAGTTTTGATGTTTCTTGGGCGACATATACAGGACTTCTTTCACAATCGTTTTTCACATAGACATGAAAACACAATAACCAAACATACACATGAGTTTCATAGACAAAACTACACATAACTACATAAAAACTATTACAAACCAAGAGTAGGGAGTGGATCACACTTTTGCAGACACTTTTGATGGCTTCAAATCGTGTGGATCCGATGGAGTGAGGTTCGGTTGGTGGTTGGATGAAGGGTCAGGATCGGCAGATTTTTATGGTGATGGGGTGGTGTTTTCGGTTTGTGTTTTTATGTAGGATCTTTGGCTGAAAATTGGTAGAACTTTTGCTAGGGTTTTTGCTTTAGAATGTGACCCCTTTTTCTATTGAAAAGTTGGCTATATATAGAGGAACAAGGCTAGGGTTGCCGGCCTCAACAAGGAAGGGGATTTCCTTTTCCTAGTTGGCTTATGTTTCCTTGTTGAATAATTATTGCATTCTTGGACTTCTTTTTCTGAATTTTTCTTCATAGCATGGGCTTCATATGTGAACTTGACAACTCCATTTGGTGAACTTGATCCATGGAAAAATGCACTAACCCGCCATGAACACAGATCGGCAGCAAGCTTGCCGATCTGCAACCATTCCTAGCTTAGCTAGGAAATCATATTTTCTTGTATTTTCCTCCATTTCCATGGCTCAATGTCTTCCTCTATCCTTCAATAAGCTTGGACAATCTTCAAGTATGTAATGGTACACCAAAATGTCCATCGAAAACAGAAACCAAGGATAAGAGGCAGAAACTTGGTGGAATCGGCTGGAATGACCTTGCTTCAGTAAATCCGGCATAACTCCCTCCTCGGAGCTCCGATTGATGCGATTCCAAGTCTCAGAGAAACTAGACACGTAGAGTTATCAATCAATCGAATTTGTGGAATAACTAGTATTAATCATAGAAATTAGTTGTCTTATAGCGATTAGATTATATACACCTAGTTCGACCCCCCATTCCCATGTCAAAGGGCTTGATCAAATTCCTTGTGAAACGTCGGGAATGAATTTTTGAAGTTGGGACACAGTCCCAGGAAAAATCCTGGAAGTCCCTGGATTGGTTTGCTCGAACTACTGATTTGCAGCCATCTTTTGGGTGACTTCCCGAACTTCGATTGATATGTATTTTGGACAAAAAACCCTTTAGCAAGCCAATAATATGCATACCAAATTTCATCAAATTTGGAAAAGGATAGGTCACAATTCCACTCATTTCAGAATCACGAAAAAAACACATTTTGCATTATTTTCCATATTTCTCAGACTTAGTCATTTTTCGGATTCTAAAGCACATATTTTCAAAACTCTACCAAAATGACACTAAACTAAATTATGACTCAATCTTAGACAAATAAGGGTTAAACAAAGCATAAACGAGGGCAAATACATATTAGTATTGTCGCACATTGTGCTCCTATCGCCTAACATCTAGATTCACATGCTTGTCAAACAAAACCAATGTTTCGGTTTTTAAGTCACGCCCTTAGATTACTAACCGATTTAAATCCTCAACATGCATCTATACCGCTGTCCTAATTATCTAAGTGTACGAATCTTACAAGTTTCATATTACAAATTAGCATGCAAAATTCATTGTTTACCGAAACCTAAACTTAAATCTAAGCATCGATTCAAACAAGTCTTTAACATACAAATTATAAAGCCAAATTCCAAATCAGTTCATACATAGACATACAAACCAAAACCAAAAATACATGAGAGTTTCATAGACAAAACTAAGTATAACTACATAAAAATTACAAAACCGAAAGAGGAGAGTGGATTGATAGGAGCACATAGTGCTACGATATTAGTGTGTTTATGCCTCCATTTATGCTGTGTTTAACCTTTATTTACTTAGGATCGAGTCATATTAGAGAATAATGAATGTTTGGTAGAGTTATGAGAAAATATGCTTAAAAGATGGAAGTTTGCAGAAAATTGACAATGTGTTAGAAATGGAAGTCATTTTATGTTTCATTGATTCTGTAAATCTTTCAAAGTGCTTTTGATGGGTTTTTCTTCTCTTATGAGCAACATACACATATATGATCGAGCATTGGAAAGAGTTTAAAGAATTAGAGCTTAAGAAGCTACCGGAAATTGCTATGCAAATTCGGATTCAGCAAGTTTCAGGATTTTCCTGAACACATCACTTGACTTCCAGGAATTCCTCAAGTCAGCTTATTTGGAACTAGATAGTGTGCCTTACATGCATGGAAAGCCCTATGAGTCCAGTTTCCATAGGATTTGGAATCGTATCAATAGCTACTTCGAGGAGGAAGTATGCTTGATTGAAGACGTAAAGGTCAGATCTGCCGAAAGAAAGTCAGAAAGTTAGCATAGTCCCTGCTGATAGGCTGCAATGCCAGCTTTGGCAATTTGCAGCCTCTGCCGCAGTGCAGCACACGCATTATGCACGTCAAGCTGCCGAGACGTATCGGACACGGGCATGATGTGTCCAGGCCGTATCCCAGAATAAAGTAGGCGTATCCGATGGCGTATCCAAGACGTGTCCGGCGAGGTTCAAACCTGTTTCATGCCGTATCAGATACGGGCATCACGTATCCGATACTGGCATCTCTACCGCTGCACCCGCATCCGCACGCCATGATCTGCTGATGCTGCTTGCTTACCAATGCTGCCCACAAGCCTCGCCAGCAGTAAGCTTTGCCAACTTAGCCTCGCCAGCAGTAAGCTTCGCCAAATCAGCCTCGCCAGCATTCGGCATGTTAGCCTCGCTAAGGAATTCTACTGCGCAAGCACCAGCTGCTGCCGAGAAGCATACATTCGGCCGAGGAAGTATCCAAGAAGATTGCAAGGTGATCAAATTGTGTCCTAGGTGTGTCCTAGACCTGCAAGGAAAGAAGGGAGCATGTAAAGCATGTGCAACCAAACCTAGGCCGGTAAAAAGGAGAATGCCTAGTCCAACTAGGGAATGGAAAACCTAGTCCAAATCAGTTTGTGAAATACTCTTCCAAACCGTGCATCACTTTATAATGATGCATGTTAATTTTATTCTTATGAGTTTAATAAAGATTTTCAAAGATAAGTTTCGAATTGCATGCTAACCTATAATTAAAATATGAAGTAAAGAGATGGGATAGGTTTCGGCAAGCATGTTCACTTTGATTCTATAAATTCGGTCTTGGTTTAGTCTTTAAATCCGTGAGACTCAAAGATTGGTACTTAGCATATTCGCGATGTGTTTTGAGTATTGGTCTTATATCCGTCAACATAAATAGGACTAGAGTGGTTTGAACGACTATGCATGTTAACAAGAAGTGGTGACGCCTTGGTTGATTGATCTGTTTCCAACTAAAAAGACCTTGTGCCTAATTACTTTGCATGTTTGATTTCGACGATAAGTGTTCTCAAATATTTTTAGTATAACTTTAGGGTTAGACGATAAGTTAATCTTGAAGTACTTGAGAGTCTTAATCGATTAGTAAACCGATAAGAAGCTAATTAGGTTGGAACTAAGTCGAGTCTAGGATATTGTGCACTCTTGCTGTGTCTTGTCTTATTAATTTGCTATGTGTTTTGAGTGTTTTTGTGCTAGTAATTGAACGGGAGCCGAAGCTCGCATGCAATGATAACCCTACAAAAATATCGTTAGTAGTATGAGCAAGTAGGGATCGTTCTAGCCGGGGATTAAGGGTACCTGAAATATGAAATTGTTAGACACAAACATATTCACATATATACAAGAAAACGTCACAAGTTTGGGGGATATAATGGTTCGGCAGCAAGCTACCTTACACTAAGTTCGGCAACATGTAAAAACAGAAAATAAAATCCTAGATCTAATATTTACAAGTTTGATCATCATCTCTCACGCATCACATAACACAAAACACAATTTAACACAAAGATTTATATGCAAGAAAGTAAGAGACAAGTATTAGCATGCTCAAAATTCAAATTCGTTTCGACCGTAACTAGAGCTCTCGCTCTGTACCTAGTTACTAGACTTCCTTAAGTTCTTTTAGGACAAACTCTCGCTCTAGCCCTAAAGATATTTATGCTAATCCGGTTAAGACTTAACATATATCGCACAAGAGTCTTAAATCGAAAACATGTAAACAAGTAAGGTTGTCAATCATCTTATTTAGCATGCAAGTTCTAAGATTAATAGCCCTTAGTGAATAACACAAATCATAGAGTCCTCTCGGTCCATCTAGTTTGTAATTACCCTAGCAAGTTAAACCTAATACCGAGATTATGTTCAAAGACAACACCAAGTATCGATTTTCATGCCCTCACCTTAGATTACTAACCAATTTAAATCCTAAACATGCTTCTAATACCACTGCTCTAATTATCTAAACATACAAAAACCATGTATTAAAAATCGCACAAGTCATCACATAAACTTCAATGAAAATTGCAATTCATGCTCATCATACAAAACCAAACGAAACAAAGTATTTTTTTATAACAATACATGTGACTAAACCGAAATTAAAAACACAAGTCATAGGGATGGATCACACTTTAGAAACCTTGGAGAGCTTCGTCTTGGTGTGGTGGAAGAGGATCGGCAGTAGCTAGGCTAGGGATTGGGATCGGTGGTGATTGGTGGTGGTGGAATCGGTGACTTGGTGTTTCTAGGGTTTCGGCTTAGAACTTTGGTAGGAAAATTTGGTAGAGTTTTGGCTAGTGCTTTGCAAGAGATGAGATGATGATTTTCTGTGTATGAGATGGCTATATATAGAGGAAAAGGGAGAGAGAGGCTGCCGGCCACAAGAAGGGGAAACAAAGAATAGGTTTCCTTGTAGGTTTATGTTTCCTTGTTGAATAAAGATTTGCATTCTTGATTTTTCTTTTTCTGATTTTTCTTCAAGGCTTGGGCTGCACATCTTCATGGACTTCTTGTATGATCTTGGACTTCAATTGATAGGTCTTGATCCATTGAAAATGCCCCACAATGCCGACAGCACACAGAGGCAGCAATCTGCCAGAATCGGCAGCTTCTCCTAGTGTGACTAGGAGAACTTGTTTCTTCATGCTTTTCTTCAATGCCATGGCCTAGTGTCTTCCTCTTCCCTTCATAAAGCTTGGACCATCTTCACATATGCATTCGTACACCATTTGGTCCATCAAAAACAGAAAACACAAAAAGGGGGCAGTAGGTTCCTGGAATCGGCAGATTTGACCTTGTTGCAGTAATTCCGGCTTATCTCCCTCCGTGGAGCTCCGATTGATGCGATTCCAAGTCTCACGTAAACTAGACACATAGGGCCATCTCCATATAAAATATCTCGGCCAAATTCCATGCAAGTCGTCGGGAATGATTTTTCGAAGTTGGGACACAGTCCCAGGAATTTCCTGGAAGTCCCTGGATTGGAATGCTTGGACTGCCGTTTTGCAGCCAACTTTTGGGTGACTTCCCGAACTCCGATTGATCTGAAATTTTAACACAACATTCCTCAGCATATGAATATTAAGCACATAAAATTTCATAGAATTTGGAAAAGGATAGATCACAGTTTCATTCATCTCAAAATCACGAAAAAGACATATTTTGCACTATTTTCCAGATTTCTCAAACTTAGTCATTTTTCGGATTCTTAACCATTTTTCACAAAACTCTACCGAAATTGACACTAACTACATTACGACTCTATCTTAGACAAATAAGGGTTAAACAAAGCATAAACGAGGGTATAAACATGTAATATCGTCGCACATTGTGCTCCTATCAACTACCCCACACTTATCCTTTGCTAGTCCCTTAGCAAACTAAATTAAACTACGACTCTAAACAAACTATTGCCCCTAACAATTTGTCTCAGGCTCGTATGTACACATAGCTTTCAAGTTAAATGCATGAGAATGCTAAGCACGAAAATTCCAAGCTTCATGAACATGTGACATCAATATGAACATATAGGAGCAAAAGTAAGCATGTAGACATGTTAAAAGCTAATTCAAATCACCTCACTAGGCATACTCTCTTCTTTTCTCTCGAAGCATGGTTATTCACACATAAGTATATGCAAGCGAAAGATCATGAATTACAAAGAGTGACTTGCATATATCAAGGAAACGAAAGCACTTTGTGAATTTTTGATGGAAAAACCTCATATGACAACTATATGCACCAATGAACCAAAACCATAAGCTTACTCTTGAGAAAATTTCCACAATCAAATTTAACCATCTTAAGAATCATGAAAAAGATCAATAAAAGGGTTGTAATGGGGCTAGGCTAAGAGGTATTCGATATTTGGATAAGGAGGCTCAAAACGTCACCATGGCATTCGGCAAAGCTCAAATCTCCTTATGTCTTCTCGCCAAAAGGGTCAAATTTCATCTTGTTGGACCCATACGTCATTCTTTTTCTTCCCATAAAATATTACAACAATAATCTAGACCATAGCCATGCACAACATTTTTATTTTTCAACCCTATGCCGTACCCTTTTTCTTTTTTTTCTTCTTTTTCTCTCGGCTTTTTTTTTTTATTTTCTTCTTTAATCCGAGCCAAATTTTTCTTTTTCTTTTTCTAGGTACGGCATGCATACATTTCACATACAAATTCATGGCTAAGTCTACCCCACACTTATTCTTCTTCATCACACACGCAAAAACGCCTTCAAAAATCAAGCTTTGCCAATACTTTGATCAAGGGTAAAGGCACAACTATACTAAGCTCATGGAAAGTGTTTAAGGATGATGAAAGAAAAGGCTCAATATCGGCTCAAAGGGGTTTACTAAGGTGTCCCACGACGGGCTCCAATAGGGCACATGCTTTATTTGGCCATGGTGGTAAACCTAAATGATCTTTATTCAATCACATTCAAAATCAAGGTATTTTATGATAAAAACGTTTCGAAAATCAACAAGAGTAAGTTCTAGCATACTAGAGTTCATTAAAAAGCTATGGCACATAGTCATCGAATAGTCAAAGAATTATGAGGTTTCATGCTTCCTACGAATCTATCGAATTTTATCTTTTTTATCGCTCAAGAAGAAAGCAATTTGGCACTAAAGCTCACATAGGTTATAATCGAAATAAATTAGCTCAAACATGCATGCTTCTTAATCAACAAGTCCTACATGCTCCTACCAATGCACATAATCCATGAAACTTACAATTTTAATTGTATGCATAACCATCATCTACGTATACAAAGAGGAGAAAAACATCATTGACATATTAGGGGCATCCTAAGACTCGAAACAAACAATTTAAACACTCTATTTTTGTGGAACATTTTTCTGAATTTTTCTTTTCTAAACTAAGCACACGAAAACATAAACGGAATACGTTATCCCACCCCACACTTAGAAAATTACATTGTCCTCAATGTAAGCACAAAACAATATCAACGAATTTCCTAAGCATGCAATTGTCTAACATATTCCAACATATCATCACAAACCAAAGGAAAAGAGAAGGGTTAAGAAATTTCAAACTCTCGGTGATGGCTCCTTCACTTTTCTTTGATCGACATGGGTTGCCTCCCAAGTAGCGCTTTGTGTTTATAGTCCATAGCCTAGACTTTTCACCGTGTTTCATGTGTTCATCGTGTTCCAAAGCAACTCAAGTCGGCATGAAGAAGTTCAAGAAGAAGTTCATTGCACAATGTATCCGATTCGGTTGCATTCTTCGTATCCGGTGGAGGCGGCGTGTCCGGCTCCTGAATTTCCGTGTCCGGCGTATCCGAGGGCGTGTCAGCCTTGTGCTCGGCCTCATGTGTGCTGGTGTCAACCCTGCCGGCAATGGCAGGTCCGGCAGGGGGTGGTGGCTCGGCTGAAACAGGTGGCTGCTGCTCGGCATCCATGTGTGAGACCGTCTCTTGCATGTGTGAGCTGCCGGCAATGTCATCTTGATGTCCCGAAGGTGGTGAGTCGTCAACAATGCACTTCTCAATTGTGTGTTTGGAAAAGGAATCATAATATGGCTTGAGACGATGACCATTTACTTTGAAAATATTGCTCGAGGTGAGGCTTGAAATTTCTATTGCACCATGAGGAAAAACTTGAGTGATGATGAAGGGGCCAACCCAACGTGAGCGTAGCTTACCCGGAAAGAGTCGAAGTCTTGAGTTGAATAAGAGAACTTTTTGCCCTACTTCGAATTTCTTTCCTCGTAACATCTTGTCATGGTAAGCCTTTGTTTTCTCCTTGTATATCCAAGCGGCATCATAAGCTTCATTGCGAATTTCTTCAAGTTCATTGAGTTGAAGCTTTCTATGAAGACCGGCATCATCTATGCTCATGTTGAATGCCTTGATTGCCCACCATGCCTTATGCTCAAGCTCAACCGGTAAGTGACATGCTTTGCCATAAACTAACCGAAAAGGAGACATACCTATCGGTGTTTTGTACGCGGTCCTATAAGCCCATAAAGCATCATCGAGACGATCACTCCAATCCTTCCTTGAAGGTCCAACGGTTTTCTCCAAAATTTGCTTGATCTCTCGATTACTCACCTCGGCCATGCCACTTGTTTGGGGGTGATAAGGTGTAGAAACCTTATGTGTGACTCCATACTTCCTCAATAAGGCTTCAATGGTGCGGTTACAAAAATGGGATCCTCCATCGCTAATCAAGACTCTTGGAACTCCAAAACGTGAAAAGATGTTGGTCTTGAGAAACTTGGCTACCACCTTGGCATCATTGGTGCGTGTAGCCTTGGCTTCGATCCACTTTGACACATAATCAACCGCAAGCAATATGTAGAGAAAACCCTTACTTGAAGGAAACGGTCCCATGAAATCAATACCCCATAAATCGAAAATTTCTACCTCAATGATAGGCGTGAGCGGCATTTGATCCCTAGCTCCAATGTTCCCCATTCTTTGGCATCTATCACATGCTCTGCAAAACATGAATGCATCCTTGAAAATTGTAGGCCAAAAGAATCCACACGAAAGTACCTTCAAAGCCGTTTTCTTTGGTCCAAAATGACCTCCACACGCCTCACTATGACAAAAAGAAAGGATGGATCGATGCTCATTCTCCGGCACACATCTTCTAATAACTTGATCACCACATTGCTTCCATAAGTACGGATCATCCCACAAGAAGTGTCGAGCTTGCTTCCTTACTCTCTTTTGTTGGTGGCTCGGCATCTCTTTGGGAAATCGGTTTGTGGCTAGAAAATTTGCAATGTCGGCATACCAAGGCTCATGTACTTCAAGTCGAAAAAGTTGCTCATCCGGAAAGGTATCACATAGGGGCAGCCGATCCACATCTTGTACAAGTCTACTCAAATGATCGGCCACAACATTCTCCACTCCTTTCTTGTCCTTAATCTCAATATCGAACTCTTGAAGTAAAAGAATCCATCGAATAAGCCTCGGCTTAGCATCCTTCTTCGTCATGAGATATCTCAAAGCGGCATGATCACTATAAACAATGACTTTGGAATTCAAAAGATATGATCGAAACTTTTCCAAAGCAAAAATTACCGCTAAGAGTTCCTTCTCCGTTGTTGTGTAATTGAGTTGAGCATCGTTGAGAGTCCTTGAAGCATAGTAAATGGCGCATGGCTTCTTCTCAATTCGTTGTCCAAGTACCGCTCCAAGTGCATAATCACTAGCATCACACATCAACTCAAATGGCTCGTCCCAATTAGGGGATACAAGTATTGGCGCCGTACACAAGCAAGCTTTCAATCGGCAAAATGCTTCCTCACACGCCTTTGTCCACTCAAACGTCACCTCCTTTTGTAACAAGTTGCTCAATGGCTTGGCAATTGAAGAGAAGTCCTTGATGAATCGTCGATAAAACCCCGCATGGCCAAGAAAACTTCTCACATCTTTCACACACCTAGGGCTCGGCAATGCTTGTATTAGCTCCACCTTGGCTTTGTCAACCTCTAAGCCTCTTGCCGAAATTATGTGCCCTAGAACAATGCCTTGCGTGACCATGAAGTGACACTTCTCCCAATTGAGCACAAGATTTGTCTCTACACACCTCTCAAGTATCTTCTCCAAGTTCCCCAAACATGCATCGAAGGTGTCTCCATACACACTAAAATCATCCATAAATACTTCGATTATGTCTTCAATAAAATCCGAGAAGATAGCATACATACATCTTTGAAAAGTGCCGGGTGCGTTGCATAGTCCGAATGGCATCCTCCGATAAGCAAACGTGCCAAATGGACAAGTGAAAGTGGTCTTCTCTTGATCATCCGGGTGTATCATGATTTGGTTGTAGCCACTATATCCGTCAAGAAAACAATAGTAAGAATGACCGGCCAACCTCTCTAGCATTTGATCCATAAACGGCAAAGGCATGTGATCCTTCCTTGTTGTAGCATTGAGCTTCCTATAATCGATGCACATCCTATGACCGGTTACAAGTCTTTGTGGCACAAGCTCATTCTTCTCATTCTTGACAACCGTTACACCACTCTTCTTTGGCACTACTTGTACGGGAGATATCCACTTACTATCCGAAATTGGGTAGATTACCCCACAATCAAGCAACTTGATAATCTCTTCTTTCACAACCTTCATCATGGGAGGGTGAAGTCGACGTTGAGCTTCCTTTGTCGGTTTAGCTCCTTCTTCCAACAAAATACGATGAACACAAGTAGTAGGGCTTATTCCCTTGATGTCCGCTAAGATCCAACCTATAGCGGTCTTGTACTTCTTAAGCACACCAATCAAATCTTTCTCTTGCTTCCCACTAAGCATTGAAGACACAATAACCGGTAGTGTGTCTTCTTCTCCAAGATAAACATACTTTAAGTGACTAGGGAGTTCTTTAAGTTCTAACTTTGGGGCCTCTTCCACACTTGGTCGAAATTTTGTTGTGGCACTTGGAATTGACAAGAACGAGTTCTTCGGAAACGTTGGTGTGGCGTCTAGCTCGGCAACTGCCTCTCTAACTCTCGGCATAATGGCATAAGGCTCGGCATATATGCTTGGCTCGGCACCACCTTGCTCGGTATCATCGTGCACTCGTTCTCCCCTCTTGTCAAATCCGACCCCTTTCTCGATCGCTAATTGCTATGCGTCGAGCGAGGTCGACATAACTTGCTCGACCTCCTCCAAAACATCAATGGCACAACCCTCCTTTAAATCAACATTCGGAAACTTCATGGCGTCAAACACATTAAACTTGATCACCTCACCATCAAATTCCATAGTTAGGTTTCCTTCGGCCACGTCTATCTTTGTGCGCGCGGTCCTCATGAATGGTCGCCCTAGAAGCAATTGAGTGTTGTTGACCGGCGAATCCTCCATCTCAACCACATAAAAATCGGCGGGGAATATCAATTGGTTGACTTGCACCAACACATCCTCTACATAACCCTCCGGATATTTGCTTGAGCGATCCGCAAGTTGAATGATGACATTATCCTTCTTGAGAGGCCCTATACTCAACGTTTGGTACACATTGAGTGGCATGACATTGATCGATGCTCCCAAATCCAACATAACATCATCAAAACGTGTATTGCCTATCACACAAGGCACATTGAAGCTTCCCGGATCCTTCATCTTTGGTGGCAACCTCCTTTGAATAACGGCCGACACTGTCTCACTCATTGTTACCACACGAGTCTCTCTAGTATGCCTCCTTGCCGTGCAAAGCTCCTTTAAAAACTTAGCATACTTTGGTACTTGCTTAATGCACTCCAACAAAGGGATGTTGACTTGCACTTTCCGGAAAATCTCCAATACCTCTTCATCGGATTTATCCTTCTTCGTTCTAGCAAAGCGTGAAGGGAATGGAATGCTAGATGGTGGCACCCCTCCCTTGCTTGCTTGGCTCGGCAATACCTCATTCTTGGATGTGGCGGGATCGTACTCAAGCTCGTTGCGCAGCCCCTTGTCACTCACATTATGGCCGGCACTATGCCCTTGCTCGGTGGCATTTCCCTTCTCGGCAGCAACTCTGCCCCTCTCGTTAACAACATTGCCGGCAACACCTCCTTGCTCGGCAACATGGCTCTCCTCGGCATCTCCATCATGGCTGCCGGCAATGACAGGTCCGGCAGCCATCTCATCCTCATTTATTCCCTTGAAAGTCACTCGCTTCTTCTTTGGACTTGTTGGAGGAACAAACTCTCTTCCGCTTCGAGTTTGAATCACTTTGGCTTGCTCGTTCCTCGGATTTGGAATCGTATTGCTTGGCAACTTTCCTTGCTCATTGAATCTTCTCATAAAATCCACAACTTGCCCCATTTGAGTCTTGAGCTCACCAATGTCCTTTTGATGATTTTGTTGCCCCGCGAGTAATGCTTGAGTAGCACTTGACAAAGATTGAAGCAATGCATCGTAATTAGGGTTGCTCGGCGCGGCTTGGCCTTGGATAGGCATGGCTTGAGCTTGGTTTTGGTTCGGCACTGCCCCATAGGCTCCTTGGTTCGGCATATATGGCTGCCGAGGCACAAATGGTGGCCTCGGTGCAAATGGCGCTCCTCCCTCTCTCGGTTGCATAGGTGCCCTAAGCACGTTGTCATTGTTCGCCCATCGAAAGTTCGGATGATCATTGAACCTTGGATTGAAATTGCCAAATCGTTGGCCTCCTTGAAAACCAATTGCATTGCACTCCTCTACTCCCTCATTAACTCCAAATTGAGGGCATTGGTCGGTCTCATGGCCCTCGGTGCAAATACCACATACACTTGCACGCTTCTTCATCAAATTACTCACCAAGTCGGTAAGCTTGTCCACTTTATCTTCTAACTTTGAGCTCGAAGACGTCTCATGCACTTTCTCATTCCTTTGCACATTGCCTCGTGCCATGCCAAATTGTTGGTTGTTCAAAGCACGAACTTCCAACAAACTTCTTGCCGCTCCGGCATTCAACTCCAAAAAACTACCTCCCGCGGCCGAGTCAAGAAACTCTCTCTCCATGACGCGCAATCCCTCATAGAAATATTGTAGCAAGAGTCCATCGCTAATGCCATGCGATGGACACAAGGAAACTAGGGACTTGAACCTCTTGTAGTAGTCGAAGAAAGTCTCATCTCCGGCTTGCTTCACACTTGTAATTTGCTTCCTCAGATCAGTGATACGTGAAGCGGGAAAGTACTTGAGCAAAAACTCATCCATCATAGTACTCCACGAAACAATGCGACCACTAGGCACCTCAAACAACCACTCCTTTGCTTGATCTTCTAGAGAAAACGGAAATGCCTTCATTTTGAAGTGTTGCAAATCGGTCCCTCTTGGACACATAGACTCCGTGGTGAAGTTAAACCACTGTAGATGCTTGTTAGGGTCCTCACTTGGCATCCCATAAAATGACTTCAGCTTATGGAGGAATCCACTCCTCAATTCAATCTCTCCAGTCTTGTCAGCTTCCAAGGGAGGATAAGTGATATTAGAAGGAGCAACACCAGCTCCAGCAACATGACCATTCTGTGACCTGATTGATGCCATGATCTCTTCTTCTTCTTCTAATTCGGCAAAAGATTCAAATTCTGGATTCTGAAGATCACAAGATGACGAAACTACTGATGGTGAACTCGGCAAGGATGATGACACTGATGAACTGGTTGGTGACGATGGCGGTAATGGCACAAGACGAGCAATAGCGAGTTCTTGATCTAAACGTTGCAAACGGCCTTGAAGATCTCTTGTCCAAATACTAGATTCGGACATGCATTATTTCTGAAATTTGCAACATTTAAACAAGTTAGAACCTTATAAAGAAATAGAAAGCAAGAATATACATCATTACAAGCCACGGCATTGGCGATACAACAAATTTCAAACAATGGTACACATATATACACAATCGGCAACACATAAGTATACACGGCAAAGAACAAAAATTTCGGCAAAGAATTAATATGGTTCGGCAACAAGATATCAAAAAGTCCATGATCATGTAATCGCTAAGTCTAATTTCTTTTAAATTTGTTCTAACTCTCGAAGTA
Organism: Potentilla sterilis; assembly: GCA_963682095.1. Lineage (NCBI taxonomy): Eukaryota > Viridiplantae > Streptophyta > Magnoliopsida > Rosales > Rosaceae > Potentilla > Potentilla sterilis. Next base: position 37,607,419 of record OY821758.1, read on the forward strand.
CGTGGAGCAGAGGAGATAACGGTGCAATGGACTGATACAGCCCCCGGTAGTATCATGCTTAATCCGATATACCTCAAGAGTTTGAACCACACAACATGTTTTATCTTTGAAGAAAATAGGCCACATATGTCAAGTTATGTTCTAGCGTCTAAAGTGAGGTGATGCTTCGGCACAAGCTGTCGACTAGGTAGTGCGGATTTTACGTTTCAAAGGTCATTACAATCACGGAGGGCGAACCCCCTACAGGAACCAGGCAGGACTCGTTGTTGGACACCATGGAGGGCGAACCCCCTATCGACTCACTCACCGAGAATGAACATCAGTCTATGGGCCTTGAGATCCAGTTAAACAAACCTGAGAACCATATCTATGAAAATAACTTCCCCATACTTTGTAAAACAAACACGGATCCCTAGCGGTCTCAAGTGTTGATTAAAACCGCCCTCAACCTCATAAAAATAATACCAAGTTAGCGTCGTTATGCGTGGGGGGCCAACGATGGACTAATTCCAACATTGCAGGGCCCGTTTCCCAATCTACACAAAAACATACCTAACATGGCATCACTCGTATGAAGGGTTATGGTTATGATCAACAAAAGAGGCTTCACCTACATGTTACACTTTAGAAACTACAATAAACTCAAACATACACAACACTATCAACTTCCTAGAAATTAAACTAAGTGATTACCAACATACATCATTATACATCATGCAACTTTCGAAATTTAAACTCTACATGCCAAAGCATATTTCTACTTTACAAAATCCCAAAATAAACTTAAAATTTACACTTTACACATTCACAACAAAAATTTCCAGCAACATTATATACACAACAATAACATAAAACAAGCTTTTATAATCCCCGGCAACGGCGCCAAAAATTGAACGGGAGCCGAAGCTCGCATGCAATGATAACCCTACAAAAATATCGTTAGTAGTATGAGCAAGTAGGGATCGTTCTAGCCGGGGATTAAGGGTACCTGAAATATGAAATTGTTAGACACAAACATATTCACATATATACAAGAAAACGTCACAAGTTTGGGGGATATAATGGTTCGGCAGCAAGCTACCTTACACTAAGTTCGGCAACATGTAAAAACAGAAAATAAAATCCTAGATCTAATATTTACAAGTTTGATCATCATCTCTCACGCATCACATAACACAAAACACAATTTAACACAAAGATTTATATGCAAGAAAGTAAGAGACAAGTATTAGCATGCTCAAAATTCAAATTCGTTTCGACCGTAACTAGAGCTCTCGCTCTGTACCTAGTTACTAGACTTCCTTAAGTTCTTTTAGGACAAACTCTCGCTCTAGCCCTAAAGATATTTATGCTAATCCGGTTAAGACTTAACATATATCGCACAAGAGTCTTAAATCGAAAACATGTAAACAAGTAAGGTTGTCAATCATCTTATTTAGCATGCAAGTTCTAAGATTAATAGCCCTTAGTGAATAACACAAATCATAGAGTCCTCTCGGTCCATCTAGTTTGTAATTACCCTAGCAAGTTAAACCTAATACCGAGATTATGTTCAAAGACAACACCAAGTATCGATTTTCATGCCCTCACCTTAGATTACTAACCAATTTAAATCCTAAACATGCTTCTAATACCACTGCTCTAATTATCTAAACATACAAAAACCATGTATTAAAAATCGCACAAGTCATCACATAAACTTCAATGAAAATTGCAATTCATGCTCATCATACAAAACCAAACGAAACAAAGTATTTTTTTATAACAATACATGTGACTAAACCGAAATTAAAAACACAAGTCATAGGGATGGATCACACTTTAGAAACCTTGGAGAGCTTCGTCTTGGTGTGGTGGAAGAGGATCGGCAGTAGCTAGGCTAGGGATTGGGATCGGTGGTGATTGGTGGTGGTGGAATCGGTGACTTGGTGTTTCTAGGGTTTCGGCTTAGAACTTTGGTAGGAAAATTTGGTAGAGTTTTGGCTAGTGCTTTGCAAGAGATGAGATGATGATTTTCTGTGTATGAGATGGCTATATATAGAGGAAAAGGGAGAGAGAGGCTGCCGGCCACAAGAAGGGGAAACAAAGAATAGGTTTCCTTGTAGGTTTATGTTTCCTTGTTGAATAAAGATTTGCATTCTTGATTTTTCTTTTTCTGATTTTTCTTCAAGGCTTGGGCTGCACATCTTCATGGACTTCTTGTATGATCTTGGACTTCAATTGATAGGTCTTGATCCATTGAAAATGCCCCACAATGCCGACAGCACACAGAGGCAGCAATCTGCCAGAATCGGCAGCTTCTCCTAGTGTGACTAGGAGAACTTGTTTCTTCATGCTTTTCTTCAATGCCATGGCCTAGTGTCTTCCTCTTCCCTTCATAAAGCTTGGACCATCTTCACATATGCATTCGTACACCATTTGGTCCATCAAAAACAGAAAACACAAAAAGGGGGCAGTAGGTTCCTGGAATCGGCAGATTTGACCTTGTTGCAGTAATTCCGGCTTATCTCCCTCCGTGGAGCTCCGATTGATGCGATTCCAAGTCTCACGTAAACTAGACACATAGGGCCATCTCCATATAAAATATCTCGGCCAAATTCCATGCAAGTCGTCGGGAATGATTTTTCGAAGTTGGGACACAGTCCCAGGAATTTCCTGGAAGTCCCTGGATTGGAATGCTTGGACTGCCGTTTTGCAGCCAACTTTTGGGTGACTTCCCGAACTCCGATTGATCTGAAATTTTAACACAACATTCCTCAGCATATGAATATTAAGCACATAAAATTTCATAGAATTTGGAAAAGGATAGATCACAGTTTCATTCATCTCAAAATCACGAAAAAGACATATTTTGCACTATTTTCCAGATTTCTCAAACTTAGTCATTTTTCGGATTCTTAACCATTTTTCACAAAACTCTACCGAAATTGACACTAACTACATTACGACTCTATCTTAGACAAATAAGGGTTAAACAAAGCATAAACGAGGGTATAAACATGTAATATCGTCGCACATTGTGCTCCTATCAGTAATTTGTGGAAGAATGTTGACCAACCATGTAAATAGTAGCTTTAGGATTTATTTTTCAGCTTTTTCTCTAAATTTCCGTACCCTAGTTCTAGGAGCAGCTCTTGCTGCCGACGCCATCTATCTCCCAAAAGTGACGATTTCATGTGTTTTTGTATATATATATTTGTCTAACAATCTCATGTTTCAAGTACCCTTAATCCCCGGCTAGAATGTCGACCAACCTTGTAAATAATAGACTAGAGTTTATTTTCTAGCTTTTACTTTAAATTTCGTGTAGGATACTTAGGGCAGCCCTAGGGCTGCCGACGCCTCACTTCTTCCCCTTTTTGTTAAATTTTTCGTCTCCTTAGTATTAGGGGCAGCCTTGCTGCCGACGCTATCATTCCCCATAATTGTGACGATTTGTTGTGTATTTGTGAATATTTTTGTCTAACAATTCCATGTTTCAGGTACCCTTAATCCCCGGCTTACAACGATCCCTACTTATGTCTATACTACTAACGATTGTAGGGTTATTATTGCTTGATGCTCGCCTAGCGACTCGTCAATTTTTGGTGCCGTTGCCGGGGATTATAAAAGCTTGATTTATGTGATTGTTGTGTATATAATGTTGCTGGAAATTTTTGTTGTAAAATTGTAAAGTTTGTAATTTTTTGTTTTATTTGGGATTTGTAAAGTAGAAATATGCTTCGGCATGTAGATTTTAAATTTCGAAAGTTGCTTGATGTATAAAGATGTATGTGTGTAATAACTTAGTTTAATTTCTAGGAAGTTGATAGTGTTATGTATGTTTGAGTTTATTGTAGTTTCTAAAGTGTAACATGTAGGGAGAAGCCGCTTTTGTTGGTCTTAGCCTTAACCCTTCATATGAATGATGCCTTATTAGATCCGTCTTTTATGTAGACTGGGAAATGTGAGATACGTCCCCCCCCACGCATACGAGCGATAACTTGGTAGACCCATTTTTATGAGGTTGAGGGCGGCTTTGATCAACACTTGTAGACCGCTAGTGACCCGAGTTTGTCCTACAAAGTATGAGGCAAGTTAGTTTCATTGATATGGTTCTCATGTTTGTTTAACTGGATCTCAAGGCCCACAGACTGATGTTCATTCTCGGTGAGTGAGTCGATAGGGAGTTCGCTCCCCGTGGTGACCAACAACGAGTCCTGCCTGGTTCCTGTAGGGGGTTCGCCCTCCGTGAATCTTAACGACACCGCCTTTGAAAAGTAGAACATGCTCGAACTAGTCAATAGCTTGGGCCGAAGCATCACCTCACTTTAGACGCTAGAAGATAACTTGACATATGTGATCTATTTTCTTCAAAAACAAAACAATTTGTGTGGTTCGAACTCTTGAGGTATATTGGATTAAGCATGATACTACCGGGGGCTGCATCAGTCCATTGCACCGTTAACTCCACTGCTCCACGTACCTTGAGAGTTAGAACAAATTTTTAAAAGAAATTAGAATTAGAGATTACATGATCATGAATGTTTCAATTTTTCTTCTTTACTTTGCCGATGCTTGCTCTTCTTTGCCGACCCTTGTACAATTTTGCCATTGTTTGAAATTTGATGTGTAATCGCCAATGTCGTGTCTTGTAACGATGTATATTCTTGCTTTCTATTTCTTTACGAAGTTCTAACTTGTTTAAACGTTGCAAATTTCAGAAAAGTGCATGTCCGAATTGAATCTTTGGACACGAGATCATAGAGGTCGATTGCAACGTTTGAATCAAGAGCTCGCTATTGCATTGTTTGTTCCGCTACCCCCATCCGTGCCGTCAAGTCCAAGTAGTCCGTGCACTACTCCACCATCGTCACCACCTGGATCGGCTGCCTCTTTGCCGAGCTCTCCATCCGTCGTTTCGTCGTCGTGTGATCTTCAAGGTCCCGAGTTTGAGTCCTTCACCGAACCTATTGTTGAGCAAGTGATAATGACTTTGATAAGAGCACAAAATGGTCATGTGGCCGGAGGAGGAGGGGCTGCACCTTTCAACATCACTTACCCCCCTTTGGAAACCGACAAGACCGGTGAGATTGAATTGAGGAGTGGATTCCTCCACAAGTTGAAGTCATTTTATGGAATGCCAAGTGAGGATCCCAACAAGCATCTACAATGGTTTAATTTCACCACAGAGTCTATGTGTCCGAGAAGGACCGATTTGCAGCACTTCAAGATGAAGGCATTTTCGTTCTCATTGGAAGATCAAGTGAAGGAGTGGTTGTTTGAGGTGCCTAGTGGTCGCATTGTGTTATGGAATTAAATGATGGATGAGTTTTTACTCAAGTACTTTCCCGCTTCATGTATCACTGACTTGAGGAAGCAAATTACTAGTGTGAAGCAAGCCGGAGATGAGACTTTCTTTGACTATTACAAGAGGTTCAAGTCTCTCGTCTCTTTGTGCCCATCTCATGGCATAAGTGCGGGACTCTTATTGCAATATTTCTATGAGGGATTGCGTGTTATGGAGAGGGAGTTTCTTTATTCGGCCGCGGGAGGTAGTTTCTTGGAGTTAGATGCTACACCGGCAAGAAATTTGTTGGAGGTTCGTGCCTTGAACAACCAACAATTTGACATGGCATGAAACAATGTGCCACGAAATGAGAAGGTGCATGAGACGTCTTCAAGCTCAAAATTAGAGGAGAAAGTGGAAAAGCTTGCCGATTTGGTGAGTAATTTGATGAAGAAGCGTGCCATGGTTTGTGGTATTTGCACCAAGGGTCATGAAACCGAACAATGCCCTCAATTTGGATCAAGCGAGGGAGTCGAGGAGTGCAATGCTATTGGTTTTGGAGGAGGTCAAAGGTTTGGAAATTTTAATCCAAGGTTCAATGATTATCCAAACTTTCGATGGGCAAATAATGATAATGTGTTGAGGGCACCGATGCAACCGAATCAAGGTGGTGCCGCACCCTATGCACCGAGGGCATCATTTGTGCCAAGGCAGCCATATCAACCGAACAAAGGGCAATACAATGTCATGCCGAGAGAGATGCAGCCGAGCCAACCTCAAGTGAGATCGAGCAATCCGAATTACGATACTTTGATCCAATCTCTTTCAAGTGCTACTCAAGCGTTGCTCGCAGGGCAACAAAATCAACAAAAAGACATTGGTGAGCTCAAGACTCAAATGGGACAAGTGGTGGACTTCATGGGAAGATTCAATGAGCAAGGGAAGTTGCCAAGTAATACAATTCCCAATCCGAGAAACGAGCATGCAAAGATTATTCAAACTCGAAGTGGAAGGGAGTTGTTGCCTCCAAGGAGCCCTAAGAAGAAAACTATATCGCTCGATGTAATCGAGGAGGAGGAAGAGGCTGCCAGACCTGTCATTGTCGGCAGCCATGGAGACAACACAAGGGCAGCCGAGCCAAGCAAGGCTGCTGCCGAGAGGGGTGCCACCGAGGGTGCTGCTGGCGATGCAGCTGCCAAGAATGGAGGAGGTGAAAAGAAGGTTGCCGGAAGAGAGGGGCTGCGCAATGAGCTTGAGCGTGATCCTGCAACTTCAAACAAGGAGTTATTGCCGAGCCAAGTGAGTAAGGGAGGGGTGTCTCACTCAAACATTCCATTCCCTTCTCGCTTTGCTAGATCGAAGAAGGACAAGTCGGATGAAGAGGTGTTGGATATTTTCCGGAAAGTGCAAGTCAACATTCCTTTGTTGGAGTGCATTAAGCAAGTGCCTAAGTATGCTAAGTTTCTCAAGGAGCTATGCACGGCTAGGAGGTATACGAGGAAGACTCGTGTGGTGACTATGAGCGAAACGGTGTTGGTCGTTATTCAAAGGAAGCTACCACCAAAGATGAAAGATCCGGAAAGCTTCAATGTGCCTTGTGTGATAGGCAACACTCGTTTTGAGGATGTGATGTTGGACTTGGGGGCATCGATAAATGTCATGCCGCTCAATGTGTACCAAACGTTGAGTATAGGGCCTCTCAAGAAGGACAATGTCATTATTCAACTTGAAAAAGGGGTAGACTTAGCTAGAAAATTGTATGAAAAATTGTTTGTGCCATGCCTAGCAAAAGAAAAGAACGGACAGAAAAGAGAAAAAGAAAATAAAAGAAAAATTAAGTCCAAGAGTAACAATATTGAAAAAGGCATGGTTTCAAAGAGAAAATTGCCAAGTCTAGTCTTGAAAAGTGTTGTGAATTTTCCTGATTAACACTAAACTAAATTATGACTCTATCTTAGATAAATAAGAGTTAAACAAAGCATAAACGAGGGCATAAGCATACAATATCGTCGCACATTGTGCTCCTATCAACTACCCCACACTTATCCTTTGCTAGTCCCTTAGCAAACTAAATTAAACTAGACTCTAAACAAACTATTGCCCCTAACAATTTGTCTCAGGCTCGTATGTACACATAGCTTTCAAGTTAATGCATGAGAATGCTAAGCACGAAAATTTCAAGTTTCATGAACATGTAACATCAATAAAAACATAGAAGAACAAAAGTACGCATGTAGACATGTTAAGCTAATCCAATCCTCCTCACTAGGCATACTCTCTTCTTTTCTCTCGAAGCATGGTTATTCACTCATTAGTGTATGCAAGTGAAAGATAATGAATTACAAAGAGTAACTTGCATATGTCATGAAACGAAAGCACTTTGTGAAATTTTCAAGGAAAAACCTCATATGACAACTATATGCACCAATGAACCAAAACCATATGCTTACTCTTGAGAAAATCTCCACAAATCAAATTTTAACCATCTTAAGAATCATGAAAAAGATCAATAAAGAGCATGTAATGGGGCTTGGCTAAATGGTATTCGAAATTTATGGAATAAGGAGGCTCAAAACGTCACTAAGGCCTTTAGCAAAGCTCGATCTCCTTATGTCTTCTCGCCAAGGGTCAAATTTCATCTTGTTGGACCCTTACTTCATTCTTTTCTTCCCCAAAACATAGTGAATATGAACAAAGGTCGAAATTTACAATAATAGAGCTTCACATACATGCATACTCCAAATTCACAACACTTTTCAAGACTAGACTTAGCAATTTTCTTTTGAAACCGTGCCTACACTTTTTCTTTTATTTCGGACTTGAGTTTTCTTTTTCTTCTTTTCTGTCCGATTTCAATTTTTCTTCTTTTGTTTTCTCATAGGCACGGCTCACATACAATTTTTCACAATTTTTAGCTAAGTCTACCCCACACTTGTTCTTCTTCATCACTTCACACGAAAACTCCTTCGAAAATCAAGCTTTGCCGACACACAAAGGTCAAGTCATCACTATACTAAGCTCATGGAAAGTGTTTAAGGGTGATGAAAGAAAAGGCTAATCGTAGGCTCAAAGGGGTTTACTAAGGTGTCCCACGACGGGCTCCAATAGGGCTCATGCTTTATTTGGCTTTGGTGGTAAACCTAAAAGATCTTTTCAATCACATTCAAAATCAAGGTATTTTATGATATAAACGTTTCGAAAATCAACAAGAATAAGTTCTAGCATGCTAGAGTTCATTAAAAAGCTATGGCACATAGTCATCGAATAATCAAAGAATTATGAGGTTTCATGCTTCCTACGAATCTATTGAATTTTATCTTTTTATCACTCAAGAAGAAAGCAAATTGGCTCTAAAGCTCACACAGGTTATTATGGAAACAAACTAGCTAAAACATGCATGCTTCGTTAATCAACAAGTTCTACATGCTCCTACCAATGCACAAAATCCATGAAACTCACAATTTTAATTGTATGCATAACCATCATCTATGTATGCAAAGAGGAGAAAAACATCATTGACATATTAGGGGCATCCTAAGACTCGAAACAAACAAATTAAACACTCTATTTTTGTGGAACAATTTTCTGAAATTTTCTTTTCTAAACTAAGCACCCGAAAACATAAACGGAATACGTTATCCCACCCCACACTTAGAAAATTACATTGTCCTCAATGTAAGCACAAATCTATATCAACGAATTTCCTAAGCATGCAATCGACTAACATATTCCAACATATCATCACAAACCAAAGAAAAAGAGAAGGGTTAAGAAATTTCAAACTCTCGGTGATGGCTCCTTCAATTTTCTTTGATCGTATGGGGTTGCCTCCCCGTAAGCGCTTAAGTATTTAAAGTCCTTAGCCTAGACTCTTCACCATGTGTTTTGTGTATTCATTGTGCCATGTGCTTGGAAGTTGGGGCAGCAGCCCTTTCATTTGGAGTGTTTGGCATGCAGTACCTTGCTCTCTTGCAGTGGCAAGGTATCGACAGGGAGGCTCTCGGCAGTGGCCTCCGGAGGGCAGTAGCATGGCTACTTGGCAGCATGGCATGGTGCAGGGGCAGCAGCAGGACAGTAGCATCGCAGGAGCAGGAGCAGGCTGCAGCATTATTGGCATATCGGCAGGAACACTGGGCTGCAGCATGGCATGTGCGAAGGGGCAGCAGTAGCGCAAGGGCAACGGCAAGGCTGCATCGGCAGCAGCATCGTGTGGCAACCTCTCTCGGCAGTAGCAGGCTCTCGGCAGGGAAGCTTCTCTCGGCAGCAACTAGTTGATAGGATGGCTCTTGGCAGGCTGCAGGCAGCTTCTGGGCAGCATCGGCAGATGTGTCTGTATCTTTTGAAGCCCGAATTTGCGTATTCTACATTGTCCCAATGGAAACGTGTTCTAAATAAAAGTTGTAGTGGACACACAGAGCTTTCCAACGAATTAAAATTTGCCTCAATCGCACCATCAGAAGTACTCTTTCTTTGGCCTTTTGTAGACCTGTTGATCTGCCCAGTTCTCTGTTCTGCCAGATTGACCGTGCTTCACTCAAATTGAAACTGGGATTGGCTCGAAACTCCAAATCTGCTTCTGCAAAATCCTACTGAAAGTAGACTCAAAGACCTTTCTAACGGTATATGGTTCAACATCCTAGGTTTTGTGAGCTGAAAACGGCAGCCATCCAAAGTCGACGGACTGTACTGCCCGATTTCTGTTTGGGCAGAACTTCCGCATTTCCTGCACTTTTTCTTTCAAGTTCGACCTGCACACACACAAAACACATAAAATAGAACAAAAACAAAAAACTAAAATTCAAGAATATACAATTTCATACAAGCAACGATTTCAACAAATTTTTCAAGGTTAGAAAAAAAAAATACAAGAGTTAGAACGTCATGTTAGAGAGTTAGGATATATAAGTATACGTTAATGTTAGAGACACAGATTGTTATCAAACTTTACATCACAAATATTAACACACTTTAACATTCACATAAAATAAGATTTTATAATCCCCGGCAATGGCGCCAAAAATTGACGAGTCGCCAATGCGAGTATCAAGCAATAATAACCCTACAATCGTTAGTAGTATAGAATAAGTAGGGATCGTTCTAGCCGGGGATTAAGGGTACCTGAAACATGAGAATGTTAATAAAAATATTCACAAATACATATGCACACAATTGTTGGTGGATGCCAAAGCTCGCACACAATAATAACCCTACAAAAATATCGTTAGTAGCATGAGTAAGTAGGGATCGTTCTAGGCCGGGGATTAAGGGTACCTGAGATATGAAATTGTTAGACACAAAACATATATACATATACACAAAAACGTCACAATAGGGGGATATGTTTGGATCGGCAGCCATGCTGCCCTAACACTAGACTCGGCAATGATAAAAAAAAAACAGAAAATAAAATCCTAGACTACTATATACAAGTGATCATCATCTCTCACACAAAACAGTTCACATAAAAGACTCTTTAACAAGGCAAATTGCATGCAAGAAGGTAAGAGACAAGTATTTATCATGTTTAAGACCTAAATTAGTTTCGACACAACTAGAGCCTCCAACGGTTTTTCCAATTGTTAGACTTCTTAAATTCTTAGAAACTACTCCAACGTATGACTTCTAAGGTGATGTTAATCCGGTTTTACACGTTTCAACATTTAAGCATATGAGTCTTAATCGAAGACAAGCAAACAAGTAAGGTTGTCATTCTTCTTATTTAACTTGCAAGTTCTAAGGTTTATTAGACCTAGGTGAGCAACACAAAACAAACTACTCCAACGTATGACTTATCCGTGTTACTCTATCACATGAAACCTAGCACTTAGAATTACATGCTAATCATAACTAGTGTGTCGGTTTATTTGCCCTAACCTTAGTTCTAACCAATTTCAAGTTTAAACATGCAAAATACCACTGCCCTAATTATCGATGCATACAAATCACACAAGTTAAAATTCAGAAAAAAACAATGCATAACATACAATATTCGGTTCATACAAAGTTTCAAGAAAAACCAAGAATTGAAATAAATTCATACAAAACAACCAAACATAACTAAATACAAAAGCCATAGGGGAATGGATCACACTTTAAAGAACCTTGAAGACTCCTAAATGTGACTAGATGAATCGGCTGCTGCTCCTTAGTGCTTGGCAAGAACAAAATTCGGCAGGAAACCAAGGTGGTGAGGTTCGGCAATATGGTGGTGGTGGTGAATGGTTCGGCTAGGGTATTTAGGTGTTTGTGTTTTGGAAGACTTGGTAGAGCTTTTAGGTTAGTGTAATATGCTTGAGATGAGATGATTTTTCTGTAGAGAAAGTGAGGGTTTATATAGGAGAGGGGTGCCGGCAGCCCTTAAGCAAAGAGGAGTCCAGAAAACCTAATGCAATAAGGTTTTGCAACCTTCCTTTCTTAGTCCAATTAGGTTTTCTATTCTGAATTTTTCTTCAAGGCTTGGGCTTCACATCTTCATGGACTTCCTATATGGTCTTGGACTTCAATTGATAAGCTTTGATCCATCGAAAATGCCCCACAATTGCCGGCAGCACAATTTGCATCCAATCTGCCTCAAATCGGCAGCTTCTCCTAGTTTGACTAGGAGACTTGATTTCTTCATGTTTTCCTTCAATGCTATGGCCAAGTGTCGTCCTCCTTCCTTCCATATGCTTGGGATATCTTCACAAGTGCATTTATACACCATTTGGTCCATCAAAAACAGAAAACACAAAAAGGAGGCAGTAGGTTCCTGGAATCGGCAGCTTTGACCTTGTCGCAGTAATTCCGGCATATCTCCCTCCATGGAGCTCCGATTGATGCGATTCCAAGTCTCTCGTAAACTAGACACATAGGGCCATCTCCCCATAAAATATCTCGGCCAAATTCCATGCAAGTCGTCGGGAATGATTTTTCGAAGTTGGGACACAGTCCCAGGAAAATCCTGGAAGTCCCTGGATTGGAATGCTCGGACTGCCGTTTTGCAGCCAACTTTTGGGTGACTTCCCGAACTCCGATTGATCTGAAATTTTAACACAACATTCCTCACCATATGAATATTAAGCACGCCAAAATTCGCCAAATTCGGACAAGGATAGATAACAGTTTCGCTCATCTCAAAATCACGAAAAAGACATATTTTACACTATTTTCCAGATTTCTCAAACTTAGTCATTTTTCGGATTCTTAACCATTTTTCACAAAACTCTACCAAATTTGACACTAACTATATTATGACTCAATCTTAAACAAATAAGGGTTAAACAAAGCATAAACGAGGGCATAAGCATGTAATATCGTCGCACATTGTGCTCCTATCAACTACCCCACACTTATCCTTTGCTAGTCCCTTAGCAAACTAAATTAAACTAGACTCTAAACAAACTATTGCCCCTAACAATTTGTCTCAGGCTCGTATGTACACATAGCTTTCAAGTTAAATGCATGAGAATGCTAAGCACGAAAATTCCAAGTTTCATGAACATGTGACATCAATATGAACATATAAGAGCAAAAGTAAGCATGTAGACATGTTAAGCTAATTCAATCCTCCTCACTAGGCATACTCTCTTCTTTTCTCTCGAAGCATGGTATTCACTCATAAGTATATGCAAGCGAAAGATAATGAATTACAAAGAGTAACTTGCATATGTCAAGAAAAGAAAGCACTTTGTGAATTTTGATGGAAAAACCTCATATGATAACTATGTGCACCAATGAACCAAAACCATATGCTTACTCTTGAGAAAATCTCCACAATCAAATTTAACCATCTTAAGAATCATGAAAAAGATCAATAAAAGGGTTGTAATGGGGCTAGGCTAAGAGGTATTCGATATTTGGATAAGGAGGCTTAGAAACGTCACCATGCGCATTAGCAAAGCTCGAATCTCCTTATGTCTTCTCGCCGAAAGGGTCAAATTTCATCTTGTTGGACCCATGCTTCAATCTTTTCTTCCCATACGACATTACAACAATAATCTAGACTATAGCCATACACAAAATTTTCCTTTTCCATTGCCTATGCCGTACCCTTTTTCATATTTTTCTTTCTTTTTCTCGGCATTTTTCTCTCTTTTGATCCGAGCACAATTTTTCTTTTCAATTTTTCTAAGGCACGGCATGCATATATTTTACATACAAATTCATGGCTAAGTCTACCCCACACTTGTTCTTCTTCATCACACACGCAAAAACGCCTTCAAAATTTCAAGCTTTGCCGGAACACACAGTAAAGGCATCACTATACTAAGTTCATGGAAAGTGTTTAAGGGTGATGAAAGAAAAGGCTCAATATCGGCTCAAAGGGGTTTACTAAGGTGTCCCACGACGGGCTCCAATAAGGCACATGCTTTATTTGGCTTTGGTGGTAAACCTAGATGATCTTTATTCAATCACATTCAAAATCAAGGTATTTTATGATTAAAACGTTTCGAAAATCAACAAGAGTAAGTTCTAGCATTCTAGAGTTCATTAAAAAGCTATGACACATAGTCATCGAGTAGTCAAAGAATTATGAGGTTTCATGCTTCCTACGAATCTATCGAATTTTATCTTTTTATCACTCAAGAAGAAAGCAATTTGGCACAAAAGCTCACATAGGTTATAATCGAAATAAACTAGCTAAAACATGCATGCTTAATAATCAACAAGTCCTACATGCTCCTACCAATGCACATAATCCATGAAACTCACAATTTTAATAATATGCACAACCATCATCTATGTATGCAAAGAGGAGAAAAACATCATTGACATATTAGGGGCATCCTAAGACTCGAAACAAACAAATTAAACACTCTATTTTTGTGGAACAATTTTCTGAATTTTTCTTTTCTAAACTAAGCACACATTAAACAAAAACGGAATACGTTACCCCACCCCACACTTAGAAAATTACATTGTCCGCAATGTAAGCATAAAACAATATCAATGAATTTCCTAAGCATGCAATCGACTAACATATTCCAACATATCATCACAAATCAAAGGAAAAGAGAAGGGTTAGGAAAATTCAAACTCTCGGTGATGGCTCCTTCACGTTTTCTTTGATCGACATGGGTTGCCTCCCAAGTAGCGCTTTGTGTTTAGAGTCCATAGCCTAGACTTTTCACCGTGTATCATGTGTTCATCGTGCTCCAAAGCATTCCAAATCGGCAAGAAGAAGTTCAATGAGAAGATCATTGCATGAAGTGTCCGATTCGGTTCTTGTAAAGGGTATTGTATCCGGCTCGGCCTTAGCTTGCGTATCCGATTCAGGTCGCGTGTCCGGGTATTCTGCCGGCGTATCCGGCGTATCCAGCTTATGTCCGGCCTCTTGTGGCCTTGTCTCAGCCCTGCCGGCAATGGCAGGTCCGGCAGGGGGTGGTGGTACGGTAGAAAACAGGGGTAGCAGCTCGGCATGTTGGGGCGTGTCCGGCAGGGTGTGCTTTGGTGTGTCCGTGTCCGTGGCAGCCGTCATGGTGATGCTGCCGGCAATTGCAGGTCCGGCAGCCACTTGGTGTGGTGGTGGCATGGCTGCATCATGTGATTGTGAAGGCAGCTCGGCTTGTGGTGCGTCACTAAGAATGATCGCGTCCTGCAATGCATCAAAAGGTGCATGATAGTGCTTGAGGCGATGGCCATTAACCTTGAAAGTTTTGTGGGTTTGCAAATCGCGAATTTCCACGGCTCCATGAGGGAACACACTTGTGATGACAAAGGGACCAATCCAACGAGAGCGCAACTTTCCCGGAAAGAGTTGAAGCCGTGTATTAAACAATAGAACTTTTTGCCCAACTTCAAACTTTTTCCCCCGAATTATCTTGTCATGGTATGCTCTTGTCTTCTCCTTATAGATCCAAGTGGCCTCATATGCTTCATTACGTATTTCTTCAAGTTCATTGAGTTGAAGCTTCCTATGAAGGCCGGCCTCATTGATATCCATGTTGAACTTTTTAATGGCCCACCATGCTTTGTGTTCTAACTCAACCGGTAAGTGACATGCTTTGCCATAAATTAACCGAAAAGGAGACATACCTATCGGTGTCTTGTACGCAGTCCTATAAGCCCACAAAGCATCATCGAGACGATCACTCCAATCCTTCCTTGAAGGTCCAACCGATTTCTCCAATATGTTCTTGATCTCTCGATTACTCACCTCGGCCATTCCACTTGTTTGGGGGTGATATGGTGTAGAAACTTTATGTGTGACTCCATACTTCCTCAATAAGGCTTCAATAGTGCGGTTACAAAAATGGGATCCTCCATCGCTAATCAAAACCCTTGGAACTCCAAAACGTGAAAAGATGTTGGTCTTGAGAAACTTGGCTACCACCTTGGCATCGTTGGTGCGTGTAGCCTTGGCTTCGATCCACTTTGACACATAATCAACCGCAAGCAATATGTAGAGAAAACCCTTACTTGAAGAAAACGGTCCCATGAAGTCAATCCCCCAAACATCAAAAATTTCCACCACAAGGATAGGCGTGAGCGGCATTTGATCACGCCCACTAATCTTCCCCATACGTTGGCATCTATCACAAGCTTTGCAAAACATGAATGCATCCTTAAAAATCGTAGGCCAAAAGAAACCACAAGTGAGTACCTTCAATGCCGTCTTCTTCGGCCCAAAATGTCCTCCACACGCCTCACTATGACAAAAAGCAAGGATGGAACGATGCTCATTCTCCGGCACACATCTTCTAAGCACTTGATCACCACATTGCTTCCATAAGTACGGATCATCCCACAAGAAGTGTCGAGCTTGCTTCCTTATTCTTCTTTGATGGTGGCTCGGCAATTCCTTAGGAAATCGGTTTGTGGCTAGAAAATTGGCAATGTCGGCATACCAAGGTTCATGTACTTCAAGTCGAAAAAGTTGCTCATCCGGAAAGGTTTCACATAGGGGTAGCCGATCCTCCTCTTGCATAAGTCTACTCAAATGATCGGCCACAACATTCTCTACACCTTTCTTGTCTTTAATCTCAATATCGAACTCTTGAAGCAAAAGTATCCATCTAATAAGCCTCGGCTTAGCATCCTTCTTCGTCATAAGATATCTCAAAGCGGCATGATCACTATAAACAATAACTTTGGAATTCAAGAGATATGATCGAAATTTTTCCAAAGCAAAGATTACCGCTAAGAGTTCCTTCTCCGTTGTTGTGTAATTGAGTTGTGCATCGTTGAGAGTCCTTGAAGCATAGTAAATGGCGCATGGCTTCTTATCAATTCGTTGTCCAAGTACCGCTCCAAGTGCATAATCACTAGCATCACACATCAACTCAAACGGCTCGTCCCAATTAGGGGAAACAAGAATCGGTGCCGAACACAACATGGTCTTCAATCGGCAAAAGGCATCCTCACACGCCTTTGTCCACTCAAACGTCACCTCCTTTTGTAACAAGTTGCTCAATGGCTTGGCAATTGAAGAGAAGTCCTTGATGAATCGTCGATAGAACCCCGCATGGCCAAGAAAGCTTCGTACGTCCCTTACATTTCTAGGGCTCGGCAAGTGTTGTATAAGTTCAACCTTTGCTTTGTCAACTTCAAGTCCTCTTGCCGAAATAATATGGCCAAGCACAATGCCTTGCGTGACCATGAAGTGACACTTCTCCCAATTGAGCACAAGATTTGTCTCTACACACCTCTCAAGTATCTTCTCCAAGTTCCCCAAACATGCATCGAAGGTGCCTCCATACACACTAAAATCATCCATGAACACTTCGATAATGTCTTCAATAAAATCCGAGAAGATAGCATACATACATCTTTGAAAAGTGCCGGGTGCGTTGCAAAGTCCGAATGGCATCCTCCGATACGCAAATGTGCCAAATGGACAAGTAAAAGTGGTCTTCTCTTGATCGTCCGGGTGTATCATGATTTGATTGTAGCCACTATATCCATCAAGAAAGCAATAGTAAGAATGACCGGCTAACCTCTCTAGCATTTGATCCATAAACGGCAAAGGCATGTGATCCTTCCTCGTTGTAGCATTGAGCTTCCTATAGTCGATGCACATCCGATGACCGGTTACAAGTCTTTGTGGCACAAGCTCATTCTTCTCATTCTTGACAACCGTTACACCACTCTTCTTTGGCACTACTTGCACGGGAGAAATCCACTTACTATCCGAAATTGGGTAGATCACCCCACAATCAAGCAACTTGATAATCTCTTCTTTCACAACCTTCATCATGGGAGGGTGAAGTCGACGTTGAGCTTCTTTTGTCGGCTTAGCTCCTTCTTCCAACAAAATACGATGAACACAAGTAGTAGGGCTTATTCCCTTGATATCCGCTAAGGTCCAACCTATGGCGGTCTTGTACTTCTTAAGCACACAAATCAAATCCTCCTCTTGCTTCTCACTAAGCATTGAAGACACAATAACCGGTAGTGTGTCTCCTTCTCCAAGATACGCATACTTCAAGTGACTAGGGAGTTCTTTTAGTTCTAACTTTGGGGCCTCTTCCACACTTGGTCGAAATTTTGTTGTGGCACTTGGAATTGACAAGAACGAGTTCCTCGGATACAATGGTGTGGCGTCTAGCTCGGCAACCACCTCTCTAAGGCTCGGCATCATTATGAATGGCTCGGCATAGGGGGCTGCCGTGCCACTTTCTTGCTCGGCATGGCTTGGCTTGGTTCTCTTCATAACTCGTTCTCCCCTCGTGTCAAATCCGACCCCTTGCTCAATCGCTAATTGCTATGCGTCAAGCGAGGTCGACATAACTTGCTCGACCTCCTCCAAAACATCAATGGCACAACCCTCCTTCAAATCAACATTGGGGAATCTCATGGCGTCAAACACATTGAACTTTATCATCTCACCATCAAATTCCATAGTTAGGTTGCCCTCGGCCACGTCAATCTTAGTGCGCGCGGTCCTCATGAATGGTCGCCCTAAAAGCAATTGAGTGTTGTTGACCGGCGAATCCTCCATCTCAACCACATAAAAATCGGCGGGGAATATCAATTGGTTGACTTGCACCAACACATCCTCTACATAGCCCTCCGGATATTTGCTTGAGCGATCCGCAAGTTGAATGATGACATTATCCTTCTTGAGAGGCCCTATACTCAACGTTTGGTACACATTGAGTGGCATGACATTAATCGATGCTCCCAAATCCAACATAACATCATCAAATCGTGTATTGCCTATGACACAAGGCACATTGAAGCTCCCCGGATCCTTCATCTTTGGTGGCAACTTCCTTTGAATAACGGCCGACACCGTCTCGCTCATTGTTACCACACGAGTCTCTCTAGTATGCCTTCTTGCCGTACAAAGCTCCTTTAAAAACTTAGCATACTTTGGCACTTGTTTAATGCACTCCAACAAAGGGATGTTGACTTGCACTTTCCGGAAAATCTCCAATACCTCCTCATCGGATTTGTCTTTCTTCGTTCTAGCAAAGCGTGAAGGGAATGGGGCACTAGATGATGGGTCCCCTCCTTTGGCATTGTTGCCGGCCACACTATCCTGCTCGGCAGAATGGCCCTTGCCGGCTGCTCGGTTCTCCTTCTCGGCAATGACATTGCCGGCATCATCATGATGCTCGGCATCAAGGTTCTCCTCGGCATCCTCTCTATTATGGCTGCCGGCAATGACAGGTCCGGCAGCCATCTCATCCTCATTAACACCTTTGAAAGTCACTCGCTTCTTCTTTGGACTTGTTGGAGGAACCAACTCCCTTCCGCTTCGAGTTTGAATCACTTTGGCTTGCTCGTTCCTCGGATTTGGAATAGTATTGCTTGGCAACTTCCCTTGCTCATTAAATCTTCCCATAAAATCCACAACTTGCCCCATTTGAGTCTTGAGCTCACCAATGTCCTTTTGATGATTTTGTTGTCCCGCGAGTAATGCTTGAGTAGCACTTGACAAAGATTGAAGCAATGCATCATAATTAGGGTTGCTCGGTGCGGCTTGGCCTTGGCCTTGGCTCGGCCCTCCTTGACCTTGGTACGGCACAACTTGTGCTTGGCTCGGCATGGCTCCAAATGCTCCTTGATTCGGCTGATAGGGTTGCCGAGGCACAAATGGTGGCCTTGGTGCAAATGGTGCTCCTCCCTCTCTTTGTTGCATAGGTGCCCTAAGCACGTTGTCATTATTCGCCCATCGAAAGTTCGGATGATCATTGAACCTTGGATTAAAATTGCCAAAACGTTGGCCTCCTTGAAAACCAATGGCATTGCACTCCTCTACTCCCTCATTAACTCCAAATTGAGGGCATTGTTCGGTCTCATGGCCCTCGGTGCAAATTCCACAAACACTTGCACGCTTCTTCATCAAATTACTCACCAAGTCGGTAAGCTTGTCCACTTTCTCCTCTAACTTTGAGCTCGAAGACGTCTCATGCACTTTCTCACTCCTTTGCACATTGCCTCGTGCCATGCCAAATTGTTGGTTGTTCAAGGCACGAACTTCCAACAAACTTCTTGCCGCTCCGGCATTCAACTCCAAAAAGCTACCTCCCGCGGCCGAGTCAAGAAACTCTCTCTCCATGACGCGCAATCCCTCATAGAAATATTGTAGCAAGAGTCCATCGCTAATGCCATGCGATGGACACAAAGAAACTAGGGACTTGAACCTCTTGTAGTAGTCGAAGAAAGTCTCATCTCCGGCTTGCTTCACACTTGTAATTTGCTTCCTTAAGTCAGTGATACGTGAAGCAGGAAAGTACTTGAGCAAAAACTCATCCATCATAGTACTCCACGAAACAATGCGACCACTAGGCACCTCAAACAACCACTCCTTTGCTTGATCTTCTAGTGAGAACGGAAATGCCTTCATTTTGAAGTGTTGCAAATCGGTCCCTCTTGGACACATAGACTCCGTGGTGAAGTTAAACCACTGTAGATGCTTATTAGGGTCCTCACTCGGCATCCCATAAAATGACTTCAGCTTATGGAGGAATCCACTCCTCAATTCAATCTCTCCAGTCTTGTCAGCTTCCAAGGGAGGATAAGTGATATTAGAAGGAGCAACTCCAGCTCCAGCAACATGACCATTCTGTGATCTGATTGATGCCATGATCTCTTCTTCTTCTTCTAATTCGGCAAAAGCTTCAAATTCTGGATTCTGAAGATCACACGACGACGAAACAAACGATGGTGAGCTCGGCACTGATGATGAAATGGACGGCACACTAGGTGATGATGGCAAGGATGATGACACTGATGAGTTGGTTGGTGACGATGGAGGTAATGGCACAAAACGAGCAATAGCGAGTTCTTGGTCTAAACGTTGCAAACGGCCTTGAAGATCTCTTGCCCAAATACTAGATTCGGACATGCATTATTTCTGAAATTTGCAACATTTTAAACAAGTTAGAACCTTATAAAGAAATAGAAAGCAAGAATATATATCATTACAAGCCACGGCATTGGCGATTACACAACATATTTCAAACCATAACACATATATACATTCGGCACAACACAAAGCAGCATTCGGCAAAGCATACATATATTCGGCAACAAGAGGGCAAAAATCGGAAAGTTCATGAGCATGTAATCGCTAAGTCTAATTTCTTTTTAAATTTGTTCTAACTCTCGAAGTACGTGGAGCAGAGGAGATAACGGTGCAATGGACTGATACAGCCCCCGGTAGTATCATGCTTAATCCGATATACCTCAAGAGTTTGAACCACACAATATGTTTTATCTTTAAAGAAAATAGGCCACATATGTCAAGTTATGTTCTAGCGTCTAAAGTGAGGTGATGCTTCGGCACAAGCTGTCGACTAGGTCGTGCGGATTTTACGTTTCAAAGGTCATTAAAATCACGGAGGGCGAACCCCCTACAGGAACCAGGCAGGACTCGTTGTTGGACACCATGGAGGGCGAACCCCCTATCGACTCACTCACCGAGAATGAACATCAGTCTATGGGCCTTGAGATCCAGTTAAACAAACCTGAGAACCATATCTATGATAATAACTTCCCCATACTTTGTAAAACAAACACGGATCCCTAGCGGTCTCAAGTGTTGATTAAAACCGCCCTCAACCTCATAAAAATAATACCAAGTTAGCGTCGTTATGCGTGGGGGGCCAACGATGGACTAATTCCAACATTGCAGGGCCCGTTTCCCAATCTACACAAAAACATACCTAACATGGCATCACTCGTATGAAGGGTTTTGGTTATGATCAACAAAAGAGGCTTCACCTACATGTTACACTTTAGAAACTACAATAAACTCAAACATACACAACACTATCAACTTCCTAGAAATTAAACTAAGTAATTACCAACATAAATCAATATACATATTAAGCAACTTCCAAAATTTAAACTCTGCATGCCGAAGCATATTTCTACTTTACAAAATCCCAAAAATAAATTTACAATTACAACTTTACAACTTCATAACAAAAATTTCCAGCAACATATATACACAACAATAACATAAAACAAGCTTTTATAATCCCCGGCAACGGCGCCAAAAATTGGTGGATGCCAAAGCTCGCACACAATAATAACCCTACAAAAATATCGTTAGTAGCATGAGTAAGTAGGGATCGTTCTAGGCCGGGGATTAAGGGTACCTGAGATATGAAATTGTTAGACACAAAACATATATACATATACACAAAAACGTCACAATAGGGGGATATGTTTGGATCGGCAGCCATGCTGCCCTAACACTAGACTCGGCAATGATAAAAAAAAAACAGAAAATAAAATCCTAGACTACTATATACAAGTGATCATCATCTCTCACACAAAACAGTTCACATAAAAGACTCTTTAACAAGGCAAATTGCATGCAAGAAGGTAAGAGACAAGTATTTATCATGTTTAAGACCTAAATTAGTTTCGACACAACTAGAGCCTCCAACGGTTTTTCCAATTGTTAGACTTCTTAAATTCTTAGAAACTACTCCAACGTATGACTTCTAAGGTGATGTTAATCCGGTTTTACACGTTTCAACATTTAAGCATATGAGTCTTAATCGAAGACAAGCAAACAAGTAAGGTTGTCATTCTTCTTATTTAACTTGCAAGTTCTAAGGTTTATTAGACCTAGGTGAGCAACACAAAACAAACTACTCCAACGTATGACTTATCCGTGTTACTCTATCACATGAAACCTAGCACTTAGAATTACATGCTAATCATAACTAGTGTGTCGGTTTATTTGCCCTAACCTTAGTTCTAACCAATTTCAAGTTTAAACATGCAAAATACCACTGCCCTAATTATCGATGCATACAAATCACACAAGTTAAAATTCAGAAAAAAACAATGCATAACATACAATATTCGGTTCATACAAAGTTTCAAGAAAAACCAAGAATTGAAATAAATTCATACAAAACAACCAAACATAACTAAATACAAAAGCCATAGGGGAATGGATCACACTTTAAAGAACCTTGAAGACTCCTAAATGTGACTAGATGAATCGGCTGCTGCTCCTTAGTGCTTGGCAAGAACAAAATTCGGCAGGAAACCAAGGTGGTGAGGTTCGGCAATATGGTGGTGGTGGTGAATGGTTCGGCTAGGGTATTTAGGTGTTTGTGTTTTGGAAGACTTGGTAGAGCTTTTAGGTTAGTGTAATATGCTTGAGATGAGATGATTTTTCTGTAGAGAAAGTGAGGGTTTATATAGGAGAGGGGTGCCGGCAGCCCTTAAGCAAAGAGGAGTCCAGAAAACCTAATGCAATAAGGTTTTGCAACCTTCCTTTCTTAGTCCAATTAGGTTTTCTATTCTGAATTTTTCTTCAAGGCTTGGGCTTCACATCTTCATGGACTTCCTATATGGTCTTGGACTTCAATTGATAAGCTTTGATCCATCGAAAATGCCCCACAATTGCCGGCAGCACAATTTGCATCCAATCTGCCTCAAATCGGCAGCTTCTCCTAGTTTGACTAGGAGACTTGATTTCTTCATGTTTTCCTTCAATGCTATGGCCAAGTGTCGTCCTCCTTCCTTCCATATGCTTGGGATATCTTCACAAGTGCATTTATACACCATTTGGTCCATCAAAAACAGAAAACACAAAAAGGAGGCAGTAGGTTCCTGGAATCGGCAGCTTTGACCTTGTCGCAGTAATTCCGGCATATCTCCCTCCATGGAGCTCCGATTGATGCGATTCCAAGTCTCTCGTAAACTAGACACATAGGGCCATCTCCCCATAAAATATCTCGGCCAAATTCCATGCAAGTCGTCGGGAATGATTTTTCGAAGTTGGGACACAGTCCCAGGAAAATCCTGGAAGTCCCTGGATTGGAATGCTCGGACTGCCGTTTTGCAGCCAACTTTTGGGTGACTTCCCGAACTCCGATTGATCTGAAATTTTAACACAACATTCCTCACCATATGAATATTAAGCACGCCAAAATTCGCCAAATTCGGACAAGGATAGATAACAGTTTCGCTCATCTCAAAATCACGAAAAAGACATATTTTACACTATTTTCCAGATTTCTCAAACTTAGTCATTTTTCGGATTCTTAACCATTTTTCACAAAACTCTACCAAATTTGACACTAACTATATTATGACTCAATCTTAAACAAATAAGGGTTAAACAAAGCATAAACGAGGGCATAAGCATGTAATATCGTCGCACATTGTGCTCCTATCAATTGTCACACTTATATACATATATACATATTCACACGAAATCAAGGGGGATTGAGGTGAGGTTCGGCAGCAAGGGCTGCCCTAACGCTAGGCACGAAAATAAATTGCTGAAAATAAATCTCAAATTACTATTTACAAGTTTGGTCGACATTCTTCCACAAAGTACTAACACGAAAGCAATCAAAATACTTAGCAAATTGACAAAACAAGACATATGGCAAGGGTACACAATATCCTAGACCCGACTTAGTTCCAACCCAACTAGGGTCTTAGCAGTTATCTAAGTTGTTTCAGACTTCACGAAGGTATTTAGAATTAGCTCAACGCATAACCCTAATATTTAGCTAACCGATTATAGACACTCAGCGTAGAAGATAATCAATTAACCAATGAAGTACGAAATCTTTTTAATTGGAAACACATCAATCAAGCAAGGCGTCACCACTTCTTGTTAACATGCATAGTCATTTAAACCACTCTAATCCTATCATGTTGACAGATATAAGATCAATACTCAAAACATATCGCGACTATGCTAAATACCAATCTTTGAGGCACACGGATTTAAAGACTAAACCAAGAACGAACTACTAGAATCAAAGTGAACATGTTTGCCGAATCCTACCCTATCAATTTACATCATATTTTCCGTACTTTTTAACATGCAATTTGTATTCTTACATCCAAATACCACTTAAAGATAAAGAAAACAAATTGAACATACAAATCATAAAGCCAAACTTCAATCCAAGTCATACATACACATACAACTTGAAACCAAGAATTCATGCTAACTTCATAGACAAAGTTTAACATAGCTACAACAAAAATTACAAAACCAAGAGAAGGGAGTGAATCACACATTAGAAACCTTGAAGACTTCGTCGTGTATGGATCCGGCGGCTTGTGGTGATCGGATGTAGGCTGCTGCTCGGCAGTGGTAGTGTCGGCAGCCAAAGAACCAAGGTTCGGCAAGAACTTTGGGTGTGGTGGAGGTGGTTTTGGCTAGGGTTTTTGTGTAAGACTCTTGGGAAATTTAGGTAGAGCTTTTGCTAGATTTTTACTTTGGAATGTGACCCCTTTTTTTGTGTAAAAGTTGGCTATTTATAGAGGAAAAAACTAGGTATTGCCGGCTGCCCTATAGCATAAGGAAATCAGAAAACCAAATGGATTAAGGATTTGAAATCTTCCTTTCATAGTTCAATTAGGTTTTCTTTTTCTGAATTTTTTCTTCAAGGCTTGGGCTTCACAACTTCATGGACTTCTTGAATAATCTTTGGACTTCATTTGATAGGCTTTGATCCAGCAAAAATTATCCCAAACCTGCCGGCAGGCATTGCCGGCAGCTTAGCAGTCCTATCGGCAACCTTCTCCTGGCTTGACTAGGAGATGCAATTTTCTTCACTTTTCCTTCATTGCTTCAGCTAGGTGTCATCCTCTAACCTTCCTTAAGCTTGGACCATCATCACATATGAATTTGTACACCATTTGGTCCATCACAAACAGAAATCGCAGAAAGGAGGCAATAGGTTCCTGGAAGCGGCAGAACAGACGTTGTTGTAGTAAATCCGGCTTATCTCCCTCCTTAGAGCTCCGATTGTTGCGATTCCAAGTCTCAGATAAACTACACACATAGCTACTTCCATATAAAACAGTTCGATCAAATTCCTTGTGAAACGTCAGGAATGAATTTTCGAATTTGAGGCACAGTCTCAGGAAAATCCTGTAAGTCCCTGGATTGGTTTGCTCGAACTGCCAAGTTGCAACCATCTTTTGGGTGACTTCCCGAACTCCGATTAATCTGAAATTTTAACACAACATTTCTCAGTATGTGAATAATAAGAATGCCAAATTTTATTAAATTCGGACAAGGATAGATCGCATTTTTACTGATCTCAGAATCACGAAAAAGACATATTTTGCATTATTTTCCAGATTTCTCAAACTTAGTCATTTTTCGGATTCTTAGCCAACTTTTTGCCAAACTCTACCAAATTAACACTAAACTAAATTATGACTCTATCTTAGATAAATAAGAGTTAAACAAAGCATAAACGAGGGCGTAAGCATACAATATCGTCGCACATTGTGCTCCTATCAAGAAGGAGCAAAGCCAACCAAGGAGGCTCAATGTCGACTTTACCCACCCATGATGAAGGTAGTGAAAGACGAAATCATTAAGTTGCTTGATTGTGGGGTGATTTACCCAATTTCGGATAGTAAGTGGATATCTCCCGTGCAAGTAGTTCTAAAGAAGAGTGGTGTAACGGTTGTCAAGAATGAGAAGAATGAGCTTGTGCCACAAAGACTTGTAACCGGTCATCGGATGTGCATCGATTATAGGAAGCTCAATGCTACAACAAGGAAGGATCACATGCCTTTGCCGTTTATGGATCAAATGATAGAAAGGTTAGCCGGCCATTCTTACTATTGCTTTCTTGATGGTTATAGTGGATACAATCAAATCATGATACACCTGGATGATCAAGAGAAGACCACTTTTACTTGTCCATTTGGCACCTTTGCTTATCGACGAATGCCATTCGGCCTATGCAATGCACCCGGAACGTTTCAACGATGTATGTATGCTATCTTCTCGGATTTTATTGAAGACATTATCGAAGTTTTTATGGATGACTTTAGTGTTTATGAAAGCAACTTCGATACTTGTTTGGCGAACTTGGAGAAGATACTTGAGCGGTGTGTAGAGACTAATCACGCAAGGTATTGTGCTCGGGCATATTATTTCAGCAAGAGGGTTAGAGGTTGACAAAGCCAAGGTGGAGCTTATCCAAGCCTTGCTGAGCCCAAAGAATGTGCGTGATGTGAGGAGTTTTCTTGGCCATGCCGGGTTTTATCGACGATTTATCAAAGACTTCTCTTCAATTGCAAAGCCATTGAGCAACTTGTTACAAAAGGAGGTGACATTCGAGTGGACGGAAGCATGTGAGGAGGCATTTTGCCGCTTGAAGGAGGCATTATGTACGGCGCCGGTTCTTGTTTCTCCAAATTGGGAGGAGCCGTTTGAGCTCATGTGTGATGCAAGTGATTATGCACTTGGAGCGGTGCTTGGCCAACGTGTAGAGAAGAAGCCGTGTGCCATTTACTACACTTCAAGGACTCTCAATGATACTCAACTCAATTATACTACCACGGAGAAAGAACTCTTAGCGGTAATTTTTGCTTTGAAAAAGTTTCGATCATACCTTTTGAATTCCAAAGTCATTGTTTATAGTGATCATGCTGCTTTGAGATATCTTATGACAAAGAAGGATGCTAAGCCGAGGCTCATTCGATGGATTCTTTTGCTTCAAGAGTTCGATATTGAAATCAAAGACAAGAAAGGAGTGCAGAATGTTGTAGCCGACCATTTAAGTCGACTTCTCAAGGAGGAGGATCGGCTGCCCCTTTGTGAGAACTTTCCAGATGAGCAACTCTTGTGACTCAAAGTACATGAGCCTTGGTATGCCGACTTGGCCAATTACTTAGCCACTCAGCAACTTCCTAGCACCGTGCCGAAACAAGCAAGACTTCGGATTATCAAGCAAGCTCGTCACTATCGTTGGGATGAGCCATATTTATGGAAGCAATGTAGTGATCAAGTACTTCGAAGATGTGTTGCCGAGCATGAGCATCAACCAATTCTAAAGATTTGTCATAGTGAGGCGTGTGGGGGGCATTTTGGAGCAAAGAAGACCGCTTTAAAGATACTTGAGTGTGGATTCTTTTGGCCTACAATTTTTAAAGATGCTTACATGCTTTGTAAGTCATGTGATCGATGCCAAAGAATGGGGAATATCGGTCCAAGAGATCAAATGCCATTAAATCCCATCGCTTCTATTGAGATTCATGATCTTTGGGGGATTGACTTCATGGGGCCGTTTCTTTCAAGTAAGGGTTTTCTCTACATTTTGCTAGCGGTTGATTATGTGTCAAAGTAGATTGAAGCAAGGGCTACACGCACCAACGATGCCAAAGTGGTTGCCGAATTTCTCAAGACTAACATCTTTTCACGTTTTGGAGTTCCAAGAGTCTTGATTAGTGATGGAGGATCTCACTTTTGCAACCGCACCATTGAAGTTTTATTGAAGAAATATGGGGTCACACACAAGGTATCACTACCAGAAAAAAGAGCATTACCGACGAAAAAAAAAAAAACGGCCGACGACATACTTTTTTCGTCGGCAATTCCCTAGAATGGCCGACGATTTTTTTTTTCGTCGCTGAAAATAAAAAATCATCGACTATTCCACAAGAATGGCCGACGATTTTTTCTTTCGTCCCTAAAAAATATTTTTCGTCGGCTATACCCCTAGAATGACCGACGATTTGGATTTTCGTCGGCCTTTCTCTAAAACATTAGCTGACCAAAACTTTTGAAAGTTTGGCCAACGAAATTGGAATTTTCGTCGGCTATAAGTCTTTATATTTTCAGATCTGGACAGAAGCTGCTCATTTAAAAAAAAAACGAAAAAAAACAGGAGAAAGAGTGAAAAATCTGTGGGTATTGTTGAAATTCGTCCTCTCTTACATTGTGGAGCTATATATAGGTACGTATATGTGTATATATGTTGATTTTGAGTTTTAGTTGAGTTGATTTTGAGTTTTAGTGATTTTGATATAGTAAGTGATTTTTTGTTTTGTTGTTGTTTTAGTGTTAGAATGTATGTATATATGTTGATTTTGAGTTGTAGTTGAGTTGATTTTCAGTTAGAGTTTAATTATGTGTTTTAATTTGATGTTATTTTAATTAGTGTTAAAATATATATAAATATGTTAATTAATGGTTGTTGATAGTGTAATAAACTTAAATAATGGTTGTTAATTAATGGTATATATATATGAGTTGATGTTGATAATAATATATATTGTAATATATATGTGTTAATTAATTTCTTATTAATTAAAGTTATACATATATATTATTATCAGGCTATATATGGATCGAGATAAGAGTTGGATTTCGCTTCCAAGGCATGACCGACGATACACTACAGGAGTTGTGGATTTTTTGTAGTTCGTCGAGGAAAATGCAAACGGGAAGGAATACCATTATTGCCCGTGCATGAAATGTAAGTGTCGCAGTGATATGTGTCGATTTCCGATTAGGACAGTATGGGAGCACCTAAAGAGTAATGGGTTTTGGCCGAAGTACAAACGTTGGATATATCACGGTGAGCCATCATTAGATGGATCGCATGATCATGGGCAGTTTTTTTAGGCGGGCAGTAGTAGTACATCCAACGATCCAACAATGGCATTCGTCAACGACGTGTTTCCTTTTGAAAGCGGTGTACGTGGGGAACAATATATGCATGACCCGGTGCAGCCGTTCCCACAAGTTGTCAACACTGCTGCCTTTGACAAGTACAACAAACTGATTGCATTGCAACAGACCCCTATGTCTTCAAGTTCTGAGAAGACAGTTCTTCAAAGTGTGATGGAGGTAATGAGGATTAAAGTCGAGACAAAATCGAGCATCAGGCAAGTGGATGAATATCTACAGTACACTTCTTCGTTGTTGGAGGAGGGTCATCATAATCCTACCAATCACCGTAAGGTCCAAAGTATCCTCAAAGATCTAGGGCTTTCCTACATTAAGATCCATGCATGTGCATTTGACTGCGTTCTCTTCTGGGGTAAGGATGCAGAAGGGAATGACCTTGCTAGCCTTGACGCATGTCCGATATGTCAGTCTGACCGATATAAGTTGACGGGAGCAGGCAATAGGAAACCTATGAAAGTGCTTCGGTATTTTCCGTTGAGAGATAGGCTTGAGCGGTTATACATGTCAGAAACCACCGCAAAAGCTATGAGATGGCATGGTGAGCGGGACGCGGGAGACGCAGATATCATGACACACATCTCTGACGGAGCGGCTTGGAAGCATATAAACAATGAGTTTCCTCATTTTGCGTCAGATGTCAGAAACGTCAGGCTCGGGCTCTCAACCGATGGGTTGAACCCTTTCGGCACCATGAGTCTTTCATACAGTATATGGCCGGTGGTTTTGGTACCTTACAACCTTCCTCCGTGGATGTGCATGAAGAATGAATATAATATGTTGACGTTGTTGATTCCGGGGCCTGGTTACCCAGGGAAATGTCTCGATGTGTATATGAGACCATTGATTGAAGAGCTTAAGGTATTGTGGGACGTTGGTCATCCCACTTTTGACAAGTACAAGAAGGAGACGTTCCAGATGAAAGTCATGGTTATTGGTACCATCAGTGATTTTCCTGCTTATGGGATGTTGTCGGGCAGCGTTGTTAGGGGATACAAGGCTTGTCCAGAGTGCCTCAGCGATTATGGGAGCACCCCTCATTGCAACAAGATATGAAGAATGGGTCATCGTGTGTTCCTTCCGGCGGATCACCACTGGCGTTACGAGTCCACCGCATTTGATGGAACCGAAGAACACGGTGGTCCTCCCAGAAGATGGACGGGAAGAGAAATTTTAGCAGTGCTTAATGAGTACGATTTTGGGCCCCTCAGCAATCATCCCGATATTGTAAGTAGTTCGATACCTGAAAGACCTGAGGAGTACAAATTCTGGACACATAAGAGCATATTGTGGGAACTCCCGTACTGGTGTGAGTTGCTGATCCGCCACTTCCTAGACGTTATGCACATAGAAAAAAATGTTTCTGAAAGTGTGGTGGGCACAACGCTGAACTTGGAGGGGAAGACGAAAGACGGTCCTAAGGCTCGCACTGATCTGCAAAACATGAATATCAGAAAACAACTATGGTTGAAACAAGGGAAGAGAAAAATGCCTCAAGCTCCTTACACCGTCAAGCCTGAGCATAAACCAGAAATTTTCCATTGGATAAGTCGGGCCAAGTATCCTTCAGGCTTTGCTGGAAATATAGCCAATTGTGTGAACAGACAATTCAACAATCTTTACGGGTTGAAAAGTCATGACAATCATATCCTGCGTCTTTTCCCTGTTTTCATTCGACCGTTCCTTCCCCGTCACATTGTGGAGCCGTTAGTAGCGTTGGCAAGATTTTTCCAGAAGGTATGCACACGGGAAGTGAGAAAATCTGACCTCCGGGAAATGCAACAAGACATCGTTCATATCATGTGTAAATTTGAGATGATATTTCCTCCAAAGTTTTTCGACATCATGCCTCACCTCATGATCCATCTTCCTCGACAGTTGTTGCTTACCGGTCCTGTGCACTTCACTTGGATGTATCCGATGGAAAGGTACGTATTTTACACCTTATGTTAATTTCCTCATCAATATATGTGATATAGTATTAATGTATTATCATAACACTTTAAAAACTTGATTTATAGGCAACTTGGACAATACGGTGATTTTGTCCAAAACAGATCCGCACCTGAAGGATGTATAGCTGAAGCATATATTGCGCACGAGTGCGTCACCTACATGAAGCTGTATTTAGGAGCGTTACAGGAAAGCATACCGAAAGATGTACCTTCACAATTCAATCTTTCCATACTCTCCGACGATGTTGTACTCGGTGGAAACATGCCAGTTTCCTACAAGTTGAAAGATTATGAGGTAGCCATTGCACATTGGTGGGTACTAATTAACTGTCCAGAAGTTCAGTTTTGGAAGAACATGCATCTAAACTGTGAACAAGTAGGAGGTGATCTCGATTACCACAACCGGACATTCGCAGAGTATTTCGGCCGCTGGGTACGTAACTTTAACGTTATTCTATACGTATTTATATATTATTGTGTATAATTATTCATATTTATAGTTGATTCTGATGGTTGCAGATGGACCTTATTAAAAATGATAATCACCCAAATTGGTCGCACGAACTCAGACTTCTAGCGATGAGGCCGGTCTATTCAAAAGTTTATGCAACGTGCAAGGTGAATGGTGTGTTATTTCGATGTGAAGAGAGAGACCTCAGACTGAAAACACAAAATTCAGGGGTTATGGCACATGGTTGGGATGATGGAGTTGACTATTACGGTGTTCTCCATTCAGTTGTGGAACTGCATTATGGGGAAGGCATGAAAGTGCACCTTTTCAAGTGTAGATGGTTTGACACACGGCCGCAGAGCATGAAAACCGATCAATACGGCATAACTTCTGTGAACACTAGTACATTATGGTATGAGGACGACCCGTTCGTTTTAGCCACATGGGTGAAACAAGTGTTTTATCTTGATGATCTCGCCAAGGGGGCCTTGGCAACATTTACCATCGCAACATTATCCACACGCAACATTTACCGGGCGCCTACACTTGGAGTGGCTGAAGAGAACGAGGAAGGTTGCACCGCGTATCAAGAGCCCAACTCAAACGGTATTCATGACTCCTTTTTTATTTGCCTAGACACGCCGGTGCGAATTCGACGTGAAGAGCCACTACTTGTTGATGTTGATCCAAATGAAGAAACTAACGAGGACTCTAGTGGTGAGGAAAGACATAGATTACCCCTATCGAGCAATTCAGAAACCGAAGAAGACTCATCCGATGATTCCGAGCCTCCCAGCTAGGCTGGGTTCCAAACCCCTTCAAAAAAAAAAATTTGAAATATGTTGACTGTTGCGTTTCTGTTTTTTTGATGTTCAATTTTGGTTATATATGAACAGGACATAGGAATACGAGAGGTGTAACACAACTGATTTTTTTATTTTTTTCAAAGAATAACCGACGAAAAATGCATTATTTCGTTGGCTATACTCATAATAGCCGACGAAAAATGCGTGATTTCGTCGGGCAAAACTATATTGAAAAATACATATTTTATTTTAGACACAAAACGACAAAAGAATAGCCGACGAGTACTAGGTTTGATTTCGTCGGCTATTCTTTAAAAAAAAAAAAAAACAGACCCCCTTCCATTTTCTATCACTATCGACAACTCATTGCTTCATCCTTCAAATGCAAATGTGTCGTGAAATAAGATATGACCGAAATAATGAAATACGTCTACGGTTGAAAAATGACAAGATTCCGACAAAATCTGCGTGCCGAATGTTGCGGTTAACTGTTTTTTACTTCCGTTTTCCTATGGGTAGCCTCACGGTCGGTAAATATTTGGAGGAAAATTTTTATACGATTAGTTGCGTCTCATCGATTTGAAACTATTATCTGTTGAAGATCAGGCCAAAAAACGTCATTTACACAGGCCAATTTCCATTTCTAAGCGTTTAAGGGGTTGACTCACCCGGTTGACCGTCCCGATCGAGCCTTTAACGTTGTCAGATGCAGTTGGATTTTTTTTCATACATGTATTTAATCTTAACGGTGATATCTGACGGTTGGAATAGATTTTTCAAACTTTTAGATTCAAAATCGGAACATATGCACTAATGATCCTTAACTTGTTTACTAAGTGTTTAAGTGAATGTATAGTTTCAAATAGTTACTATACGTACACTCTTCAAATGCAAATGTGTCGTCAAATAAGATATGACCGAAATAATGAAATACGTCTACGGTTGAAAAATGACAAGATTCCGACAAAATCTGCGTGCCGAATGTTGTGGTTAACTGTTTTTTACTTCCGTTTTCCTATGGGTAGCCTCACGGTCGGTAAATATTTTGAGGAAAATTTTTATACGATTAGTTGCGTCTCATCGATTTGAAACTATTATCTGTTGAAGGTCAGGCAAAAAAACGTCATTTACCCAGGCCAATTTCCATTTCTAAGCGTTTAAAAGGTTTGACTTCGTTGTTTGACCAAAGATTTAGCAAACGAAATATTTGAATTTGTTGGCTAAACTCTTGCGATCCGCTTATTGTCCGCCGTTGGATGGCTCAGATCCAACGGCTGCTGATTGTCCAAAGTATAGCCAACGAAATATTAAAATTCGTCGGCTAAACTCTTGCGATCCGCGTCTTTTCATTGTCCGCCGTTGGATGGGGGAGATCGGACGGCTGCTGAGCGCCTAAAGTATAGCCGACGACATTCAAAGAATAGCCGACGACATTAAAGATTTCGTCGGCTATAGTATAGAATAGCCGACGAAATCGTTTTTAATCGTCGGCTATTTTATCGGGTATAAGTCTGAAACTGCCGAACCCTAGCCTCCGTTTTCTCCTTTTTTCTGTTTTCTCCTCCATTTTTCTGCTTTCTCCTCCGCAGCAATTCAGACAGAGCGCACCGCCGCTCTCCTCCTCCTCCTCCTCCTCCGATCCGATCCGGTAATTTTTTTTTTCAATTTAATTTAATTTAATAAATTATTATATAGTTAATTGTAATTATATAAATTGTTATATATTTGTTAATAAATTTAATTTTAACAAATTGTTCTATATTTGTTATATATTTTATTTTAATTGTATAAATTGTTATATAAATTGTTATATATTTAATTGTAATTATATAAATTTTTATATATTTGTTATATATTTGTTAATAAATTTAATTTTAACAAATTGCTATATATTTGTTATATATTTTATTTTAATTATATAAATTGTTATATAATAAATTGTTATATATTTGTTATATATTTAATTTTAATTATATAAATTGTTATATATTTGTTATAATTTAGGAATATAAATTGTTATATATTTAATTTTAATTATATAAATTGTTATATAAATTGTTAAATTAATTATATATATAAATTGGTAGTCTAATTATATATATATATATATGTTAATAAAGATATATAGTTATATTTGTATATAAATAGTTATATTTAGGTTAATGGTTAGTATTATTTAAAATGGCCGCGGCTGCAGATGGCCGATGCATTCAGATAGTTCTTCGGAGGCCGTCGTTCTAGATCGAGAGGTTCTGGAAGTTCCGCCGGTTCCGCAGACTCCGACAGGACCCTTAGCCAGCCTGAGAGGACCACCAGCCAGCCACGGAGGAGTGTGGATTCCTCTCAGCCGCGGAGGAGTATGAGTTCTCGGCACCAGACCCTTCTCCAGGCGGGGCGGCCGTCAGGCAGTTCACTTCCGCCTGTCGGGCCAGATGCTCCGAGGTTCAGTCGGCAGCTATTTCAGGACGAGATAGCTGCAGACGTTCCTCAGGTTCGTATGCCTGAGGTTCATCGGGAGCCGATGAGGAGTCCGACGACGTCTGCTGCTGACTCGACTGAGGGTCCTACTCTCTCAAACCAGCTCTACCTTCCGTACAACATTCCTACGATACCGGAGGTCGACTATCGTGGTGTGCCCATATGGCCTGATATGCCTCAGTACGTGAGTGCTGCGGAGGCATACCAGCAGCAGCCATTTGAGAACCCTGACCACCTTATTTCGGCGAGGAGAAAAGGAAAGTCGACACACGAGTCATCCAGTTCAGATAACATTTGATTTTATTAATTAAATGTTTTATTAAAATTAACGCACTAATATTTAATTTTATTAACCAATCGTCGTTTATGTGATAGGGACAGCCGCTAGCAGTTCACGGAGGAATACGAGAGGTGTCATATGTTTTGACACGCTCAGGAGAACTGTTGATTTGAGGGGGAGGATCCAGATCAACGAACCTCCTGAGGGGAAAAAAAAACGCGACTACTCGGGTTGCGTGGGGGCACTGATTAGGGACAGAGTCCCTATGTTGTGGACCCGGTGGGCTGATGTGCCCGAAGAAATAAAGAGGGAGGTGAACAACGCCGCGTCGGTGAGTAATTTAAAAAATTTAATTTATTTATCGTAATATTTAATAATTTTCGGTATTGTTACAATTGTAAAACTAATAAAATATTATCTTTCAGACATTCTTCGAGATTGCCGAACACAAGCGGGATTGGGCGGACACCGTGCAGAACTCGAGGTACGTTGGGAATTCCTCATCTTATAATTTGAAATATTTTATGATATTAATAATATTTCTAATGCACTTTTGTTTTTTTCGTAGGTTCAAAGAGTGGAAGAACGAGCTCTGTTCCCACTATAACGAATACGACAACCGTGGTCGTATGGGTACTCCCAGAGAGTTCATGTTCAGGGAGTACGAGTGGCGTTAGTTGAAGACAGTAGACTTCAACAACCCAGTTATGCAGGTAAATACTAAACTTCACTACAAATGTTTATTTTGTTAAAATTTTAATTATTAGTTTAATTATTTTATAATTATTACACTAATATTTTTTATGTATTTTTCTAATATTTTATTATTTGTTTGAAGGAACGGTCTCGCATAAACTCTGTGAACCGCCGCCGTAACACAACGCCTCATCATGCTGGTTCTAGGCCGTTTGCACAATATCAGGAGGAGGCGCTTAGAGATCATCCTGATAGCAACCCGTACGTGGAGACGTTCAAGATCGCTTATCCACAAGCGACAGAACAGCTCGTAAGTCGTTCATTACGATTTTAAAATTTTAATTATCAATTTTACTTAATTATATATTTGTTAGAATATTAATTCTTTTTTTTCCCGTCCAATTAGGAGAGGGTTAACCGGGCCGAAGAAGAGGTGTTCCAGCAAGTAGTTCGGGAGACACAACCGAACATTTCAGAGGCAGATCTGGAAGAAGTCCTGCGCCAGGTCGACCGATCTAATGTCCAAACGGCAGCGAGGATGTTCGACGTAGCCTTCCCAAACCGGTCAAACAACTACTACTGCCGGGGTTTAGGAAGTTCTGGACTAGGGCTTCTGAAGACCACTAAGGGAGGTCAAAAGAAGGGAGGCGGGGAGAGCCAACAGATGAGGGGGGAAGTGCAGCGATTGGCAGAAGAAAATGCAAGGTTGGCGGCCGAGTTCCAGAGATCACAGGAGCAGGAGCAACACCGCAGAACACAGCAGTATTATTTCGATCTGTCCAGTTGGTATCCTGAATGCGAGAGAATTCGGCAACACAACTACGCCGGCCAACAAAACTGGTGGATGGATATGTTCGCGGCACAACAACAAAACCTTGAACCCCCGCTCCCGTTTCAACCGTTAGTTGAACCTCCAATGCCTCAACCTCCCGAGTTCGGTCAGCAGGATGACGAGCATGATGGAGAGCAGGATGCTGGGGATGACGTGGTGGACTTTAGTGGTTTAGGTGATGATAAGTAGGGTTATATGTTATGTATATTGGAACGAATTAAATAATAAGTCATTTAGACGTGTTTCTTGTTGGTGCAAATACATGGACTGTCTTTGTGATTTGCAAGTTGCTTGGAATGGTAATTTAGAAAATAATTTAATTTTTTTTTCACCAAATGTAAGAATAGCCGACGATTTTGGCAGTATTTCGTCGGCTATAAGAACTATAGCAGACAATTTTTACCAATATTCATCGGCTATAAGTCTTATAGCCGACGAAAATTACCTTATTTCGTCGGCTATAACTAATTAATGCCTATTAAAATATTAATATATTTCGAAGAAATAACTGACGAAATAGATGAAATCGTCGGCTATATTACGATATCGTCGGCCATACTCGAAAATACCCGACGAATTTCGTCGGATATTTTGCCAAGGTTTGGTCGACGAAATGATGTTTTGTCGGTAAAGTCGTCGGCCATACTCGCATATAGCCGACAATTTCCTTTTTTTCGTCGGCCATTGGTATAGCCGACGGCGTTTTTCCGATGAATTATAGCTGACGAAAATTTCGTCGGCAGAAGGTATAGCGGACGAAATTTTTGCATAGTCGACGAAATTTTTTTCGTCGGCTATGCCCTCGGATCTGGTAGTGTATCTACGCCTTATCATCCCCAAACAAGTGGCATGGCCGAGGTAAGTAACCGAGAGATCAAGCAAATACTTGAGAAAACCGTTGGAGAAGGATTGGAGTGATCGTCTCGATGATGCTTTATGGGCTTATAGGACTGCGTACAAAACTCCGATAGGTATGTCACCTTTTTGGTTAACATATGGCAAAGCATGTCACTTACCAGTAGAGCTTGAGCACAAGGCATGGTGGGCCGTTAAAGCCTTCAACATGAACATCGATGAAGCCGGCCTTCATAGGAATCTTCAACTCAATGAACTTGAAGAAATACGGAATGAAGCCTATGATGCCACTTGGATTTACAAGGAAAAGACAAAAGTTTCTCATGACAAGATGCTTCGAGGGAAGAGGTTTGAGGTTGGCCAAAAAGTTCTCTTATATCACTCACGTCTCAAACTTTTTCCGGGTAAGTTACGCTCTCGATGGCTTGGTCCATTTATTGTTACTCAAGTTTTTCCTCATGGAGCCATTGAGATTCAAAATGAGGTCACGGGAAACATATTCAAAGTCAATGGTCATCGCCTAAAGCCATACTACGAGTCATTGAAGCCTCTTGATGACGAAGCCTTTATCCACGATGTTCCCAGACAAGCGGCTGCCGTAACCACTACAGCAGCTGAGCCGCCCTGCTCCAGCCCCATACCAGCCTTACCTTCTGCCGAGACACCCTTACAGCCGCACCCGGATGACGATACGGCACTCCATGCCGATATGGTAATGCAAGACATGCCGGATACAAGCCAAGCTGCCAAGCAGCCCTGCCCGGACACGCTAGTACGACCAGATGTGCACCATACAGCCGAGAGGCAGCCTCCCCATTTTGCCGCCGATACAATGTTTCATGATGCTACGGAGGCCAGATGCAATCGACATCTTCTTGAGTTACTTGTTGCCGAGCTCAAAGTGTTTGGAACGAGATGAACACATGCAATTTATCATGGTGACAAGTCTAAGCAATGGACTATAAACACAAAGCGCTACTTGGGAGGCAACCCAATTCGATCAAAGAAAAATGAAGGAGCCATCACCGAGTGTTTGAAATTTCTTAACCCTTCTCTTTTTCTTTGATTTGTGATGATATGTTGGAATGTTTTAGTCAATTTCATGCTTAGGAAAGTCGTTGATATAGATTTGTGCTTACATTGAGGGCAATGTAATTTTCTAAGTGTGGGGTGGGTTAACGTATTCCGTTTATGCTTTCGTGCGCTTAGTTTAGAAAAAGAAAATTCAGAAAATTGTAATACAAAAATAGAGTGTTTCAATTGTTGTTTTGAGTCTTAGGATGCCCCTAATATGTCAATGATGTTTTTCTCCTCTTTGCATGCATAGATGATGGTTGTGCATACAATTAAAATTGTGAGTTTCATGGATTATGTGCATTGGTAGGAGCATGTAAGACTTGTGCCTTAATAAAGCATGCATGTTTTAGCTAATTTGTTTCCATAATAACCTATGTGAGCTTTAGAGCCAAATTGTCTTCTTTATGAGAAAATTTCAAGCATGATATTATGTGAACCTCATTATTCTTTATGTGCCATAGTGTTTTAATGAACTCTAGAATGCTAGAACTTACTCTTGTTGATTTTCAACATGTTTTTATCATAAAAATACCTTGATTTTGAAAGTGATTGAAAAGATCTTTTAGGTTTACCATCATTGCCAAATAAAGCATGTGCCTATTTGTGCCCGTCGTGGGACACCTTAGTAAACCCCTTTGGGCCTACGATTAGCCTTTTCTTTCATCCCCCTGAAATTTGGAGTAAATCATACGGGGTCCACTTTAAGGTTAATTATACCGAAAAATTTGGCATAACCTCCCTTAAAAATGGACAACCCTACCTGCAAAAATATCACCTAACACTTCTCACAATATCAACCACCTACTCCTGGAGCCCTCTGTTCCCAGATTCACACCAATAACCAACAATAAATAATTCAAGCAATTCACAACTTATAGTCAACAAACTTACTAACTCCCAACAGGAAACCTAGAGTCCATAATCTATATCCGAATATTACAATCCTTGGTTATCAGAGCGTCTAAACTAGAAATAGAAATATACAACAAGGAGCCTAACTATGAACCTCCGAAGGAGAACATAAGGAAAAACAGGAGAAATGCCTCGCTCCTTAGTCGCCGATCGAACACTGCAGACTGGGCATTTTAAAACAAATGGCTCAGGGGAGAAACATTTAAAACAATAGCATGAGTGGACAAAAAGGATCAATATGTAAAGATTAAATTTATTTAGAAGACAAATAAAATTTGTCAATGCTCTCCCAAACTTTATATATTTACTAAAACATTGTGCACGCAATTAATAATTTCAATAAAAACTTTGTAAACCAACCAAATCATCAAATCACAAAACCATAAAACCAAAAACCATATAATCCACAATGTAAAACAAATGGGGAAGGGGTTGCACCATAATCGGAGCCTCCCAGGCTCGGGTCGGAACCTCCCAGGGCTACTAAGTAGCTTCCAACGCTACTGCGTGGGTACTAGCTAACCAACAAGAAGACCCAGCCTCCAGGACTGCAGGTCGGAACCTCCCAGGACTACTAAGTAGCGTCCAACGCTACTGCTAGCTAGTAATAAGACGACCCAGCCTCCAAGGCTGCAGGTCGGAACCTCCCAGGGCTACAATAACACAATCCCGCGCAAATGCTAGCCAGCAATCAAAACGACCCAATAAGTGGTGTAAAAAAAATCAAATCAAATCCAACACACACTTGCCCATTTAATTAAAATCAATACGGTCCTTGACCGCACATTTGAGGCTTATAAATATAACAAATTAAAATAGTAGTCTCGAAGAAAACGTATCCATTCGACATGTCTCACGTACCAAAAATTTAATATCGAACACAACATATATAAATTCAACATGTCGTGAAATTCATAATCAAGAAATCATAAAATATCTGAAAATCAATAAAACCTCCAAGGATTTAATAAACCTTCTTTTCCGTAGCGTAGAAAAATCCAATATCAAATCAAAAGACCATGGAACATATTTCAATTATAAATGTCAATATAATCACTTAAAACATAATTGCATGCACATTTATTTCAATAAAAGTCCACTCACAAATATGGCCTAAGGCTAACGCCTCTCTGAGGTCTCGTCACAATGAACGTCCCCACGTCCTGAACAAATAACATCATTAATTCAATTTTCCTTAAATATATGGAAAGACTTAATTTAATGTAATTAAGCGATTTCAACCCGCCAAAATCTTTCCCCTTAACCTTTACCATTTAACTTTTAGCACTATTTATATCTCCCTTTGCTCTTTAACCTCTCAATTCACTTCTCTACCACTGCTGCCCTCATCTCAGCCATTACGACTCCTTGCAGCCGCCCCCAAACAGTAGCCAAAACATTCCACCATCAATTCTCCAAAAAAATAATTATCCCTAAAAATATGTACAATTTCCTTAACCCCCTCAAAAATCCTTCAAAAATTCCAAAATAATGTTCATACACTGCATTCATCCTAATTAACCAAATTTCATCCTCAAAATACCCCCACGGTGGCGGCGGTCAACGGCAGTCAACACTGCCGCCGCCACCAAAAATTACCAAATTTTAATAGACGGTTCATCTCATCATTTCTAACATCTTTCCCTTCTACAAAAATCACCAATTTCAAGCCTAAGGGGGTCAATTTATGATGGAGGTGTTATCCAAGCATAAAATACCTGCAAAACAACTACATACAAATAATACCCTTCTTGTGTCGAGTGTAGTATTGACAAGTAGGGATCGTTCTATCCGGGGAAATCAAGGGCTTTCAATC
The DNA here is from genome assembly GCA_963682095.1 of Potentilla sterilis. NCBI lineage: Eukaryota > Viridiplantae > Streptophyta > Magnoliopsida > Rosales > Rosaceae > Potentilla > Potentilla sterilis. Next base: position 37,648,706 of record OY821758.1, read on the forward strand.
ACACAAAGTATTGCATAAAAGGGGGGTTGTCGAAATTTTTAATTATTATTTACTTACTAGTTTACGAAAATTAAATCCTAGATTACTATATACAATTGATCATCACCTTTCACACAATCACCAAACACAAATCTCATTATACATGCAATAAAATTAAAACAAGTAATAGGGGCAGCAAACATATAACGATTTCAAGATTAATTAAGCTCCAATTTAATTAGGGCCAACGCAGCATATCCTAATTATCAAGACATCATAAGTATTTAGAATCCGAAACGCGCGCAATCCTAAACATGGTACTAATCGGTTTAACAACACAACGCATGTAAATTAAACACAAATAGCACATAAGCACATATTGTCGAATTGGAACATGTTAGCAAGTATGGCGTCACCCATCTCACATCGACATGTAAATTTCCATAATTACTCTTACCCTTAGATTAATACATGTCAAAACCAACAACGCCTGTGAATCAACATGTATTAGATCGGAATATGAATTCAACATCTAGATAACACTCATGGCCTTTCGAGTGCATCTAAACATCTCCTTCGGTTCCCCACGAATTAAGAAAATAAACCTAATTGAAATCAAGAAACATGCTAAAGCTACTGCCCATAATACAAATTTAATCACATCACATATATAATTCGGCAATCACATATAAAATATCCAAACAATTATAACAAAGATCCAAAGATCCCATATATGATTATCAATACCGAAATTAAAACCAAAAACCAAAACATACTTCATAGACAAAGTTATGTTTAAATACAAAGTAACAAAAACCAAAATAAAACAATCCATATTACAACCATGGTTAAGATTCGGCAAGGATTGATGAGATGGTGATCGAATTGATGGAAGGGTGGTGGATTCGGCTTTGCTCCTTGGTATAAAATTTGGGGAATTAATTTGGGCAGAGGTTCGGCAGCTTTTGTGGAGGGAGAGATGATGATTTTCTGTGCAAAAGCCTTGGTATTTATAGAGGAAGTAACCTAGAGAAGCTAGCCACAAACAAAAACCGAATTGGTTTAGGTTTCCTTGATTTTCTGAATTCGGCAGAATGACCTCCGTGCATTAATTACGTCATAACTCTCTCTAGAAAATAGTTATTGAGGTGATTCCAGTTGGGTTGGAAACTAGACTCCCGTAGCTTTCTATCCATATAAGGCTCGAATTCTGATTCTTTGTCAGCTGTCCGGGAGAGTCCGTGGAAGTTGAGAGACGTGCACAGGAATTTTCCCGAAATTAATCAGGATTTGTTGCGATTTTCTTCCTCTATTTTCTGCCGAAAATTCCCAAGATAATGGCTGAATAATTGAGCAATATCTCTTTAGGTTTTCCATGAATTAATTCAGCCAAAAATCTTGCACAAGAATGGAATTCAGTCCACATTCATAAGCCAAATCCATGTAGAACTCGGCTTGCTTCTTCTTTTCCATTCCGAAATTAATCTTTTCTTTTCTTTTTTAATTCAGCCAAATTCTTCATGGATCAATGCTTGATGGACTGAATAATGGACTAGGCTCATAACTCATTTGGACAATTTATCCAAGAGCTAGCCGTAGCTTTCCCTAGTTGAGCCAGGAAAGCATCCTTTGTATCTTCTTTTCCTGCTTGCATCAGGGAAACTTCTTTTCTTTTGTTCTTCGACTTCTTCCTTGAAAGGATGACTCTCTAATGCTCCAATATGTTCAGTAGCTCATCACTTACAACCTTGGACACGAAATTGTTGTAGAAAAATAGAAATCCTTCAAAACGGGCAGCAGGTTCTTCCTCTCGGCAGATCTGACCTTCTTGCATTCAAACCGGCATAACTCTCTACTTAGGAGAGATTTTTCTGCGATTCCAGTTGCATATGAAACTAGACACACAGGGCTTTCATCCATTAAAATTTCATCTTCAAATTCCTTGTCAATCGTCGGGAATAAATTCAGAAAGTTGGATGTCGGACACTGAAATCTTCTGGAATTCTTGGATTTGCATCCGATAAGAACTTGAAGTTCTTCGCATTTTGTTCCACTCCGATTTTAATGATTCTTTCCTTTGTTCAATCCTTAGTATGTCGACTGCAAATGAGAAGAGAAAAATCTATCAAAAGCAAAGTTTATGTTTTACAGATTCAATAAAACATCTCAGAGACTTTGTGAATAGGCTTTTGACAATTTCTGCATTTTTATTCTATTTTCCACATGTTTTCACTTTAATTCCACCAAAACTCTTGACTCTATAACATGACTCTATATTACAACAATAAGGGTTAAGCATTGCATAAATGGGGGTAAAAACATATTAAGAACGTCGCATTTTATGCTCCTATCAACTCACATATATAATTCGGCAATCACATATAAAATATCCAAACAATTATAACAAAGATCCGAAGATCCCATATATGATTATCAATACCGAAATTAAAACCAAAAACCAAAACATACTTCATAGACAAAGTTATGTTTAAATACAAAGTAACAAAAACCAAAATAAAACAATCCATATTACAACCTTGGTTAAGATTCGGCAAGGATTGATGAGATGGTGATCGAATTGATGGAAGGGTGGTGGATTCGGCTTTGCTCCTTGGTATAAAATTTGGGGAATTAATTTGGGCAGAGGTTCGGCAGCTTTTGTGGAGGGAGAGATGATGATTTTCTGTGCAAAAGCCTTGGTATTTATAGAGGAAGTAACCTAGAGAAGCTAGCCACAAACAAAAACCGAATTGGTTTAGGTTTCCTTGATTTTCTGAATTCGGCAGAATGACCTCCGTGCATTAATTACGTCATAACTCTCTCTAGAAAATAGTTATTGAGGTGATTCCAGTTGGGTTGGAAACTAGACTCCCGTAGCTTTCTATCCATATAAGGCTCGAATTCTGATTCTTTGTCAGCTGTCCGGGAGAGTCCGTGGAAGTTGAGAGACGTGCACAGGAATTTTCCCGAAATTAATCAGGATTTGTTGCGATTTTCTTCCTCTATTTTCTGCCGAAAATTCCCAAGATAATGGCTGAATAATTGAGCAATATCTCTTTAGGTTTTCCATGAATTAATTCAGCCAAAAATCTTGCACAAGAATGGAATTCAGTCCACATTCATAAGCCAAATCCATGTAGAACTCGGCTTGCTTCTTCTTTTCCATTCCGAAATTAATCTTTTCTTTTCTTTTTTAATTCAGCCAAATTCTTCATGGATCAATGCTTGATGGACTGAATAATGGACTAGGCTCATAACTCATTTGGACAATTTATCCAAGAGCTAGCCGTAGCTTTCCCTAGTTGAGCCAGGAAAGCATCCTTTGTATCTTCTTTTCCTGCTTGCATCAGGGAAACTTCTTTTCTTTTGTTCTTCGACTTCTTCCTTGAAAGGATGACTCTCTAATGCTCCAATATGTTCAGTAGCTCATCACTTACAACCTTGGACACGAAATTGTTGTAGAAAAATAGAAATCCTTCAAAACGGGCAGCAGGTTCTTCCTCTCGGCAGATCTGACCTTCTTGCATTCAAACCGGCATAACTCTCTACTTAGGAGAGATTTTTCTGCGATTCCAGTTGCATATGAAACTAGACACACAGGGCTTTCATCCATAAAAATTTTACCTTCAAATTCCTTGTCAATCGTCGGGAATAAATTCAGAAATTCTGATGTCGGACACTGAAATCTTCTGGAATTCTTGGATTTGCATCCGATAAGAACTTGAAGTTCTTGGCATTTTGTTCCACTCCGATTTTAATGATTCTTTCCTTTGTTCAATCCTTAGTATGTCGACTGCAAATGAGAAGAGAAAAATCTATCAAAAGCAAAGTTTATGTTTTACAGATTCAATAAAACATCTCAGAGACTTTGTGAATAGGTTTTTGACAATTTCTGCATTTTTATTCTATTTTCCACATGTTTTCACTTTAATTCCACCAAAACTCTTGACTCTATAACATGACTCTATATTACAACAATAAGGGTTAAGCATTGCATAAATGGGGGTAAAAACATATTAAGAACGTCGCATTTTATGCTCCTATCAACTACCCCACACTTAGCCTTTGCTAGTCCCTTAGCAAAACAAATAAAAAAGACTCAACACTACATCCCCTAAATAATTGTCTCAGGATCTTTACACACATAGCTTTCAAGTTAAGCATTCAATGTAAGCACAATAATCCCAAGCGTCATAGACATGTATCATAGCATGAACAAGTAAGAAACGAAAATCACAAGCAATGACATGTTATGTTGATTCCATCCTCCTCACTAGGCATACTCTCTTCTTTTCACTCATGATATGGCAATATTCACTCAAAGTATATGCAAGAAAATAGATTAAGAGTTACAAAGAGTAACTTGCATATTTCATCAAATAAAGGCACTTTGTGAATCAATCTTTCAGGAAAAACTTCATATAACAACTATGTGCACAAATGAACCAAAGCCATATGCTCACTCTTGACAAAAATCTCCACAAATCAAAGTTCACCCATTTTAGGAATCATGAAAAGATCAACATAAAGGTGATAATGGGGATTGGCATAAGGCATTCACATTTAGGATAGTGGTGATAAAATGTCACCAAGACTTAGCAAAATTCAATACTCCTTATGACTTCACTCCAAGGGCCAAATTTCATCATACTGGGCCCAAACTTCATTCTTTTCTTCCCCATAACATAGTGAATATGAACAAAGGTCAAATATGATATTAATAGACCTTCAATTGTAAAACAAACTCCAAATTCACCATAAAAACTCAATCCAAACATTTTTCTTGCCGATTTGTTCTCTTTATTATTTCTCTATTTTCGGCTCAAATTTTTCTTTTCTGTCCGAATTTTTCTTTTCTTTTTATTTCGGCAACAACATTTTTCTTTCTTTTGGATCGGCTCACCCCACACTTGTTTCACATCATCACTTCAAATCACAAATTCCAATTAAATTTTACCAAGTCTTGACAACAATGGTAAGGATAAACTATTCTAAGTTCAAGGAATGTGTATCATGGTGATGCAATAAATGGCTCAATGTCGGCTCAAGGGGGTTAAAACTAAGGAGTCCCACGATGGGCACAAATTAGGCATAAGCTTTATTTGGCATTGGTGGTAATCCTAACAAGATCATCTCAATCATATTCAAAATCAAGGCATGTTATGAATAATAGTCTCAAAAATCGTCAAAAGTGAGTTCTAGCATTCTAGAGTTCATTAAAATCTATGGCACATAGTCATTGAATAATCAAAGAATGATGAAGTTTTGAAAAATTCTGCCCATTTTTATCGCTCAAGAAGAAAGTATTTGGCAATCAAAGCTCACAAAGGTTATTATGGAACAAAATCAACACAACAAACATGCTTCTTACACAATTAAGTTCAAGTCTCAAATGTTCATACCAATCACAAAGCCCATGAAACTCACAATTAATTCTTATGATTATGCAAAACCATCATCTATGTATTAAAGATATAATCATCATAGACTATTTAGGGGCATCCTAAGACTCAAAAAATGAAAACAAAAATTAAAAAGCAACGAAAATTAAAACAAAAAGCAACGAATTTTTTTTTTTTTTTTCTGATTTTTTGATTTTTTATTTTCTTTTCTTTTTATGACTCAAAACAAAAACAAACATGTGAAACATGTATCCCTACCCCACACTTAGAAAATTACATTGTCCTCAATGTACACAAAAATTATGTAGTAATTTCCAAGCATTTGATAATTCACAAGTTCCACATTTATACAATTCAACCAAAAAGAGTTTAGGTTTTAGAATTTCAAACTCTCGTAGACGGCTCCTTCACAATTTTTGGTTGAAATGGGTTGCCTCTCATGCAGCGCTTAATGTTTATAGTCTACTCAGCCTAGACTCTTCACTTCTTAATCAAGTTGTGGGCGACGCCTTTTGGAGTGCGCACTCCAAATTCGTGCCTCCTTACAATGGTTATCATAACTCGATGCATGATTACTCCACTCTTCAACTGCATCGCATCAAGATAAAGAAATTTAGAAGAGTGGAGATGAGAATTCAAAGAATAAGTTAGTAGTGAGTTAGTGAATTAGCTAAAGTTAGAAGTCAGTGTATAAATATACAATAATTAGCTAAGTAGAATTTAATTGCAAATTATGAACAAAAGTTGAGAGTGGTGGAACTCGTTTCTTGCAACACTTGTCGTCCTTCCCAAGTCAATGAGAGCTCCAATCAACTGTTTACAATGTAATTCTTCACCTCTTCCTTATGATCTGCAACTAACAATTAAACTCTACAAGAATCATTAGAATCAATATGTATAGGTTAGAAAGAATGAGTTAGAATAAGTTAGAGTATAGGTTAGAAATAAGTTAGCAGTAATGTAAAATTTTCAAACTATAAATGTATCATACGAATTCTCTATAAGTATATATTCCACACAATTTATGCAAGTATAAGTTTCACGAAAATTTACAAGTATCACACAATGGATCGGTCCTAGTCTTCCAAGAGTGTCGAAAATAGTATGAGATTGCCGAACCTAGAGTCTATTTCTTTTATTCACACAACTTTAAAATTCGAGGTACGTGGAGCAGAGGAGATAACAGTGCAATGGACTGATGCAGCCCAAGGTAGTATCATGCTTATTCCGATATACCTCAAAAATTAAAGACGAATTTTATCTTTTGAAGAAAAATAGATTCACATATGCTCAAGTTATCTTCTAGCGTCTAAAGTGAGGTGATGCTTCGGCACAAGCGGTTGTCTAGGTCGAAGATACTTTACTTTTCTAAGGCGGTGTCGTTAAAATTCACGGAGAGTAAACTCTCTTTAGGAACAAGGCAGGTCTCAAAGTTTTTAACCACGGAGGACAAGTCCCCTATCGACTCACTCACAGAGAATGAACATCAGTCTGTGGGTCTTGAGAACCAGTTTTACAAACCTCGAACCAATCAATGAAAAATAACTTGCCCTATACTTGGTAAAATAAACTCGGGTCCTAGCGGTCTACAAGTGTTGATTAAAACCGCCCTCAACCTCATAGAAGTAATACTATTGCTGAAATGTCGCTTGTATGCGTGGGGGGGAAGTATCCCGCGTTTCCCAATCTACATAAAACGGATTCAACAAAGCACCATTCGAATGAAGGGTTTTGGTTATGATCAACAAAAGAGGCTTCACCTACATGTTACACTTTAGAAACTACAATAAACTCAAAGCATACACAAAAACTATCAACTTCCTAGAAATTATCTAAGTGTACAAACATTCACAAATATCCATCACATAATCGGCAATTAAGGACAAAAACCAAAAACCAAAAACAAAAATAAAAATCGGAAAAGGAAAACCCTATTTACTATTACATTTCCAAAAATCCTATTAATACATATCCCAAAACTATTGCAAAAATTAAATAATTTACAAATATACAAAGTTACAAACAACACTTTATGAATCAAAATATTATAATTTCCCCGGCAACGGCGCCAAAAACTGATGGAGGTGTTATCCAAGCATAAAATACCTGCAAAACAACTACATACAAATAATACCCTTCTTGTGTCGAGTGTAGTATTGACAAGTAGGGATCGTTCTATCCGGGGAAATCAAGGGCTTTCAATCACACAAAGTATTGCATAAAAGGGGGGTTGTCGAAATTTTTAATTATTATTTACTTACTAGTTTACGAAAATTAAATCCTAGATTACTATATACAATTGATCATCACCTTTCACACAATCACCAAACACAAATCTCATTATACATGCAATAAAATTAAAACAAGTAATAGGGGCAGCAAACATATAACGATTTCAAGATTAATTAAGCTCCAATTTAATTAGGGCCAACGCAGCATATCCTAATTATCAAGACATCATAAGTATTTAGAATCCGAAACGCGCGCAATCCTAAACATGGTACTAATCGGTTTAACAACACAACGCATGTAAATTAAACACAAATAGCACATAAGCACATATTGTCGAATTGGAACATGTTAGCAAGTATGGCGTCACCCATCTCACATCGACATGTAAATTTCCATAATTACTCTTACCCTTAGATTAATACATGTCAAAACCAACAACGCGTGTGAATCAACATGTATTAGATCGGAATATGAATTCAACATCTAGATAACACTCATGGCCTTTCGAGTGCATCTAAACATCTCCTTCGGTTCCCCACGAATTAAGAAAATAAACCTAATTGAAATCAAGAAACATGCTAAAGCTACTGCCCATAATACAAATTTAATCACATCACATATATAATTCAGCAATCACATATAAAATATCCAAACAATTATAACAAAGATCCGAAGATCCCATATATGATTATCAATACCGAAATTAAAACCAAAAACCAAAACATACTTCATAGACAAAGTTATGTTTAAATACAAAGTAACAAAAACCAAAATAAAACAATCCATATTACAACCTTGGTTAAGATTCGGCAAGGATTGATGAGATGGTGATCGAATTGATGGAAGGGTGGTGGATTCGGCTTTGCTCCTTGGTATAAAATTTGGGGAATTAATTTGGGCAGAGGTTCGGCAGCTTTTGTGGAGGGAGAGATGATGATTTTCTGTGCAAAAGCCTTGGTATTTATAGAGGAAGTAACCTAGAGAAGCTAGCCACAAACAAAAACCGAATTGGTTTAGGTTTCCTTGATTTTCTGAATTCGGCAGAATGACCTCCGTGCATTAATTACGTCATAACTCTCTCTAGAAAATAGCTATTGAGGTGATTCCAGTTGGGTTGGAAACTAGACTCCCGTAGCTTTCTATCCATATAAGGCTCGAATTCTGATTCATTGTCAGCTGTCCGAAAGAGTCCGTGGAAGTTGAGAGATGTGCACAGGAATTTTCCCGAAATTAATCAGGATTTGTTGCGATTTTCTTTCTCTATTTTCTGCCGAAAATTCCCAAGATAATGGCTGAATAATTGAGCAATATCTCTTTAGGTTTTCCATGAATTAATTCAGCCAAAAATCTTGCACAAAGGATGAAATTCAGTCCACATTCGTAAGCCAAATCCATGTAGAACTCGGCTTGCTTCTTCTTTTCCATTCCGAAATTAATCTTTTCTTTTCTTTTTTAATTCAGCCAAATTCTTCATGGATCAATGCTTGATGGACTGAATAATGGACTAGGCTCATAACTCATTTGGACAATTTATCCAAGAGCTAGCCGTAGCTTTCCCTAGTTGAGCCAGGAAAGCATCCTTTGTATCTTCTTTTCCTGCTTGCATCAGGGAAACTTCTTTTCTTTTGTTCTTCGACTTCTTCCTTGAAAGGATGACTCTCTAATGCTCCAATATGTTCAGTAGCTCATCACTTACAACCTTGGACACGAAATTGTTGTAGAAAAATAGAAATCCTTCAAAACGGGCAGCAGGTTCTTCCTCTCAGCAGATCTGAAAAACTGATGGAGGTGTTATCCAAGCATAAAATACCTGCAAAACAACTTCATACACATAATACCCTTCTTGTGTCGAGTGTAGTATTGACAAGTAGGGATCGTTCTATCCGGGGAAATCAAGGGCTTTCAATCACACAAAGTATTGCATAAAAGGGGGGTTGTCGAAATTTTTAATTATTATTTACTTACTAGTTTACGAAAATTAAATCCTAGATTACTATATACAATTGATCATCACCTTTCACACAATCACCAAACACAAATCTCATTATACATGCAACAAAATTAAAACAAGTAATAGGGGCAGCAAACATATAACGATTTCAAGATTAATTAAGCTCCAATTTAATTAGGGCCAACGCAGCATATCCTAATTATCAAGACATCATAAGTATTTAGAATCCGAAACGCGCGCAATCCTAAACATGGTACTAATCGGTTTAACAAGACAACGCATGTAAATTAAACACAAATAGCACATAAGCACATATTGTCGAATTGGAACATGTTAGCAAGTATGGCGTCACCCATCTCACATCGACATGTAAATTTCCATAATTACTCTTACCCTTAGATTAATACATGTCAAAACCAACAACGCCTGTGAATCAACATGTATTAGATCGGAATATGAATTCAACATCTAGATAACACTCATGGCCTTTCGAGTGCATCTAAACATCTCCTTCGGTTCCCCACGAATTAAGAAAATAAACCTAATTGAAATCAAGAAACATGCTAAAGCTACTGCCCATAATACAAATTTAATCACATCACATATATAATTCGGTAATCACATATAAAATATCCAAACAATTATAACAAAGATCCGAAGATCCCATATATGATTATCAATACCGAAATTAAAACCAAAAACCAAAACATACTTCATAGACAAAGTTATGTTTAAATACAAAGTAACAAAAACCAAAATAAAACAATCCATATTACAACCGTGGTTAAGATTCGGCAAGGATTGATGAGATGGTGATCGAATTGATGGAAGGGTGGTGGATTCGGCTTTGCTCCTTGGTATAAAATTTGGGGAATTAATTTGGGCAGAGGTTCGGCAGCTTTTGTGGAGGGAGAGATGATGATTTTCTGTGCAAAAGCCTTGGTATTTATAGAGGAAGTAACCTAGAGAAGCTAGCCACAAACAAAAACCGAATTGGTTTAGGTTTCCTTGATTTTCTGAATTCGGCAGAATGACCTCCTTGCATTAATTACGTCATAACTCTCTCTAGAAAATAGCTATTGAGGTGATTCCAGTTGGGTTGGAAACTAGACTCCCGTAGCTTTCTATCCATATAAGGCTCGAATTCTGATTCTTTGTCAGCTGTCCGGGAGAGTCCGTGGAAGTTGAGAGACGTGCACAGGAATTTTCCCGAAATTAATCAGGATTTGTTGCGATTTTCTTCCTCTATTTTCTGCCGAAAATTCCCAAGATAATGGCTGAATAATTGAGCAATATCTCTTTAGGTTTTCCATGAATTAATTCAGCCAAAAATCTTGCACAAAGGATGGAATTCAGTCCACATTCGTAAGCCAAATCCATGTAGAACTCGGCTTGCTTCTTCTTTTCCATTCCGAAATTAATCTTTTCTTTTCTTTTTTAATTCAGCCAAATTCTTCATGGATCAATGCTTGATGGACTGAATAATGGACTAGGCTCATAACTCATTTGGACAATTTATCCAAGAGCTAGCCGTAGCTTTCCCTAGTTGAGCCAGGAAAGCATCCTTTGTATCTTCTTTTCCTGCTTGCATCAGGGAAACTTCTTTTCTTTTGTTCTTCGACTTCTTCCTTGAAAGGATGACTCTCTAATGCTCCAATATGTTCAGTAGCTCATCACTTACAACCTTGGACACGGAATTGTTGTAGAAAAATAGAAATCCTTCAAAACGGGCAGCAGGTTCTTCCTCTCGGCAGATCTGACCTTCTTGCATTCAAACCGGCATAACTCTCTACTTAGGAGAGATTTTTCTGCGATTCCAGCTGCATATGAAACTAGACACACAGGGCTATCATCCATAAAAATTTCATCTTCAAATTCCTTGTCAATCGTCGGGAATAAATTCAGAAAGTTGGATGTCGGACACTGAAATCTTCTGGAATTCTTGGATTTGCATCCGATAAGAACTTGAAGTTCTTGGCATTTTGTTCCACTCCGATTTTAATGATTCTTTCCTTTGTTCAATCCTTAGTATGTCGACTGCAAATGAGAAGAGAAAAATCCATCAAAAGCAAAGTTTATGTTTTACAGATTCAATAAAACATCTCAGAGACTTTGTGAATAGGCTTTTGACAATTTCTGCATTTTTATTCTATTTTCCACATGTTTTCACTTTAATTCCACCAAAACTCTTGACTCTATAACATGACTCTATATTACAACAATAAGGGTTAAGCATTGCATAAATGGGGGTAAAAACATATTAAGAACGTCGCATTTTATGCTCCTATTGATAGGAGCACAATGTGCGACGATATTACATGTTTATACCCTCGTTTATGCTTTGTTTAACCCTTATTTGTCTAAGATAGAGTCGTAATGTAGTTAGTGTCAATTTCGGTAGAGTTTTGTGAAAAATGGTTAAGAATCCGAAAAATGACTAAGTTTGAGAAATCTGGAAAATAATGCAAAATATGTCTTTTTCGTGATTTTGAGATGAATGAAACTGTGATCTATCCTTTTCCAAATTCTATGAAATTTTATGTGCTTAATATTCATATGCTGAGGAATTTTGTGTTAAAATTTCAGATCAATCGGAGTTCGGGAAGTCACCCAAAAGTTGGCTGCAAAACGGCAGTCCGAGCAGTCCAATCCAGGGACTTCCAGGAAATTCCTGGGACTGTGTCCCAACTTCGAAAAATCATTCCCGACGACTTGCATGGAATTTGGCCGAGATATTTTATGGGGAGATGGCCCTATGTGTCTAGTTTACGTGAGACTTGGAATCGCATCAATCGGAGCTCCACGGAGGGAGATAAGCCGGAATTACTGCAACAAGGTCAAATCTGCCGATTCCAGGAACCTATTGCCCCCTTTTTGTGTTTTCTGTTTTTGATGGACCAAATGGTGTACGAATGCATATGTGAAGATGGTCCAAGCTTTATGAAGGGAAGAGGAAGACACTAGGCCATGGCATTGAAGAAAAGCATGAAGAAACAAGTTCTCCTAGTCACACTAGGAGAAGCTGCCGATTCTGGCAGATTGCTGCCTCTGTGTGCTGTCGGCATTGTGGGGCATTTTCAATGGATCAAGACCTATCAATTGAAGTCCAAGATCATACAAGAAGTCCATGAAGATGTGCAGCCCAAGCCTTGAAGAAAAATCAGAAAAAGAAAAATCAAGAATGCAAATCTTTATTCAACAAGGAAACATAAACCTACAAGGAAACCTATTCTTTGTTTCCCCTTCTTGTGGCCGGCAGCCTCTCACCCCTATTCCTCTATATATAGCCATCTCTTATTCAGAAAAAGAGCATCTCATCTCTTGCAAAGCACTAGCCAAAACTCTACCAAATTTCCTACTCAAAGTTCTAAGCCGAAACCCTAGAAACACAAGTCCACCGATTCACCTATTCCATCACCATTCATCACCGATTCCCATACCTTACCACAGCCACTGCCGAATCTTCTCCACCACACCAAGACGAAGCTCTCCAAGGTTTCTAAAGTGTGATCCATCCCTATGCCTTGTGTTTTTATATTCGGTTTAGTCACATGTATTGTTATAAAAATACTTTGTTTTCGTTTGGTTTTGTATGATGAACATAGATTGATATGTATATTGAAGTTTATGTGATGACTTGTACGATTTTTAATGCATGGTTTTTGTATGTTTAGATAATTAGGGCAGTGGTATTAGAAGCATGTTTAGGATTTAAATTGGTTAGTAATCTAAGGGTGTGACTTAAAAACCGAAACATTAGTGTTGGCTGGAAGCATGTAAATCTAGATGTTAGGTTTCATCTAACCCGAGTTATAGCAAATAAAACTATATGCCTGACGGTTGTTTTGATTTGTTGTGCTCACGTAGGGTATAACCTTAGCTAAAACTTGCATGTTAAATAAGATGATTGACAACCTTGCTTGTTTACATGTTTTCGATTTTAGACTCTTGCGCTTAAATGTTAAAACGCATAAAACCGGATTAGCATAAACTTTAGGATCGAAGGCGAATAGCATGATCTTAAAACATTAGATGTCTAACAATTGGTTAAAAGGCTAATCGCTCTAATTGTGGTCGAAACTAAGTTGAGTCTTGAACATGCTAGATACTTGTCCCTTACTTTCTTGCATATGAATCTTTGTGTTAAATTTTGTTTTGTGTTATGTGATGCGTGAGAGATGATGATCAAATTTGTATATAGTAGACCTAGGATTTTATTTTCTGTTTTTATGCCGAGCCTAGTATAGGGGCAGCAAAAGCTGCCGATCCATCCTATCCCCCATTGTGACGTTTTTGTGTATATGTAAATTTGTTTTGTGTCTAACAATTTCATATCTCAGGTACCCTTAATCCCCGGCTTAGAACGATCCCTACTTGCTCATACTACTAACGATATTTTGTAGGGTTTATCATTGCATGCGAGCTTCGGTTCACATCAATTTTTGGCGCCGTTGCCGGGGATTATAAAAGCTTGTTTTATGTTATTGTTGTGTATATAATGTTGCTGGAAATTTTTGTTGTGAATGTGTAAAGTATAAATTTTAAGTTTATTTTGGGATTTTGTAAAGTAGAAATATGCTTCGGCATGTAAAGTTTAAATTTCGAAAGTTGCATGATGTATATTGATGTATGTTGGTAATCACTTAGTTTAATTTCTAGGAAGTTGATAGTGTTGTGTATGTTTGAGTTTATTGTAGTTTCTAAAGTGTAACATGTAGGTGAAGCCTCTTTTGTTGATCATAACCAAAACCCTTCATACGAGTGATGCCATGTTAGGTATGTTTTTGTGTAGATTGGGAAACGGGCCCTGCAATGTTGGAATTAGTCCATCGTTGGCCCCCCACGCATAACGACGCTAACTTGGTATTATTTTTATGAGGTTGAGGGCGGTTTTAATCAACACTTGAGACCGCTAGGGATCCGTGTTTGTTTTACAAAGTATGGGGAAGTTATTATCATAGATATGGTTCTCAGGTTTGTTTAACTGGATCTCAAGGCCCATAGACTGATGTTCATTCTCGGTGAGTGAGTCGATAGGGGGTTCGCCCTCCATGGTGTCCAACAACGAGTCCTGCCTGGTTCCTGTAGGGGGTTCGCCCTCCGTGATTGTAATGACCTTTGAAACGTAAAATCCGCACGACCTAGTCGACAGCTTGTGCCGAAGCATCACCTCACTTTAGACGCTAGAACATAACTTGACATATGTGGCCTATTTTCTTCAAAGATAAAACATTTTGTGTGGTTCAAACTCTTGAGGTATATCGGATTAAGCATGATACTACCGGGGGCTGTATCAGTCCATTGCACCGTTATCTCCTCTGCTCCACGTACTTCGAGAGTTAGAACAAATTTAAAAGAAATTAGACTTAGCAATTACATGCTCATGAACTTTCCGATTTTTTCTACTCTTGTGGCCGAACCATATTAATTCTTTGCCGAAATTTTTGTTCTTTGCCGTGTGTTCTTATGTGTTGCCGATTGTGACTTTGTGTATCATTGTTTGAAATTTGTTGTGTAATCGCCAATGCCGAGGCTTGTAATGATGTATATTCTTGCTTTCTATTTCTTTATAAGGTTCTAACTTGTTTAAATGTTGCCAATTTCAGAAATAATGCATGTCCGAATCTAGTATTTGGACAAGAGATCTTCAAGGCCGTTTGCAACGTTTAGAGCAAGAACTCGCTATTGCTCGTTTTGTGCCATTACCACCATCGTCACCAACCAGTTCATCAGTATCATCATCATTGCCGTCCTCCCCTATTGTGCCGTCAGTTTCAGTATCATCAGGGCCGAGTTCACCATCAGTAGTGTCATCATCGTGTGATCTTCAGAATCCAGTGTTTGAAGCTTTTGCCGAATCAGAGGAAGAAGAAGAGATCATGGCATCAATCAGATCACAAAATGGTCATGTTGCTGGAGCTGGGGTTGCTCCTTCGAATATCACTTATCCTCCTTTGGAAACTGACAAAACTGGAGAGATTGAATTGAGGAGTGGATTCCTCCATAAGCTGAAATCATTTTATGGAATGCCGAGTGAGGACCCTAACAAGCATCTACAGTGGTTTAACTTCACCACGGAGTCTATGTGTCCAAGAGGGACCGATTTGCAACACTTTAAGATGAAGGCATTTCCGTTTTCTCTAGAAGATCAAGCAAAGGAGTGGTTGTTTGAGGTGCCTAGTGGTCGCATTGTTTCGTGGAGTACTATGATGGATGAGTTTTTGCTCAAGTACTTTCCCGCTTCACGTATCACTGATCTGAGGAAGCAAATTACAAGTGTGAAGCAAGCCGGAGATGAGACTTTCTTCGACTACTACAAGAGGTTCAAGTCCCTAGTTTCTTTGTGTCCATCGCATGGCATTAGCGATGGACTCTTGCTACAATATTTCTATGAGGGATTGCGCGTCATGGAGAGAGAGTTTCTTGACTCGGCCGCGGGAGGTAGCTTTTTGGAGTTGAACGCCGGAGCGGCAAGAAGTTTGTTGGAAGTTCGGGCTTTGAACAACCAACAATTTGGCATGGCACGAAACAATGTGCAAAGGAATGAGAAAGTGCATGAGACTTCTTCGAGCTCAAAGTTAGAGGAGAAAGTGGACAAGCTTACCGACTTGGTGAGTAATTTGATGAAGAAGCGTGCAAGTGTTTGTGGAATTTGCACCGAGGGCCATGAGACCGAACAATGCCCTCAATTTGGAGCTAGTGAGGGAGTTGAGGAGTGCAATGCCATTGGTTTTCAAGGAGGCCAACGATTTGGCAACTTCAATCCAAGGTTCAATGATCACCCTAACTTTCGATGGGCGAATAATGACAACGTGCTTAGGGCACCTATGCAACCAAGAGAGGGAGGAGCGCCGTTTGCGCCGAGGCCACCCTTTGTGCCTCGGCAGCCATACATGCCGAACCACGGAGCCTATGGGGCAGTGCCGAACCAAACCCAAGCTCAAGCCGTGCCTATCCAAGGCCAAGCCGCGCCGAGCAATCCGAATTACGATGCATTGCTTCAATCTTTGTCAAGTGCTACTCAAGCATTACTCGCGGGGCAACAAAATCATCAAAAGGACATTGGTGAGCTCAAGACTCAAATGGGGCAAGTTGTGGATTTTATGGGAAGATTCAATGAGCAAGGGAAGTTGCCAAGCAATACTATTCCCAATCCGAGGAACGAGCAAGCCAAAGTGATTCAAACTCGAAGCGGAAGAGAGTTGGTTCCTCCAACAAGTCCAAAGAAGAAGCGAGTGACTTTCAAAGGTGTTAATGAGGATGAGATGGCTGCCGGACCTGTCATTGCCGGCAGCCATAGAGAGGATGCCGAGAGGAATGCTGCCGAGCACAATGCTGCCAGCAGGGCTGCATCCGAGAAACACACTGCCGAGCATCATGATGGTGCTGCCGAGAAGAGCCGAGATGCCGAGCAAGGGCATAACGCCGGCCACAATGTGAGTGATAAGGGGCTGCGTAACGAGCTTGAGTACGATCCCGCCACATCCAAGAGTGAGATATTGCCGAGCCAAGCAAGCAAGGGAGTTGTGCCAACATCAAGCATTCCATTCCCTTCTCGCTTTGCTAGATCGAAGAAGGATAAGTCCGATGAAGAGGTATTGGAGATTTTCCGGAAAGTGCAAATCAACATCCCTTTGTTGGAATGCATTAAGCAAGTGCCAAAGTATGCTAAGTTTTTAAAGGAGCTTTGTACGGCAAGGAGGCATACTAGGGAGACTCGTGTGGTAACTATGAGCGAGACGGTGTCGGCCGTTATTCAAAGGAAGTTGCCACCAAAGATGAAGGATCCGGGAAGCTTTAATGTGCCTTGTGTCATAGGCAATACTCGGTTTGAGGATGTTATGTTGGACTTGGGAGCATCGATCAATGTCATGCCACTCAATGTGTATCAAACATTGAATATAGGGCCTCTCAAGAAGGATAATGTCATCATTCAACTTGCGGATCGTTCAAGCAAATATCCGGAAGGCTATGTTGAGGATGTGTTGGTGCAAGTCAACCAATTGATATTCCCCGCCGATTTTTATGTGGTTGAGATGGAGGATTCGCCGGTAAACAACACTCAATTGCTTTTAGGGCGACCATTCATGAGGACCGCGCGCACTAAGATTGATGTGGCCGAGGGCAACCTAACTATGGAGTTTGATGGTGAGGTGATAAAGTTCAATGTGTTTGATGCCATGAAATTCCCTAATGTTGATTTGAAGGAAGGTTGTGCCATTGATGTTTTGGAGGAGGTCGAGCAAGTTATGTCGACCTCGCTCGATGCATAGCAATTAGCGATTGAGCAAGGGGTCGGATTTGACAAGAGGGGAGAACGAATCATGCATGAGAATGAGGAAGTGGTGCCGGCCGAGCCAAGCATTGCCGAGCAAGGAATCATTGCCGAGCCTTTCATTATGGTGCCGAGCCAAAAAGAAGTTTGTGCCGAGCTAGAGGCTCGGCCCTATGCCAAAGCTTTTAATTCGTTCTTGTCAATTCCAAGTGCCACAACAAAATTTCGACCAAGTGTGGAAGAGGCCCCAAAGTTAGAACTAAAAGAACTCCCTAGTCACTTGAAGTATGTTTATCTTGGAGAAGAAGATACACTACCGGTTATTGTGTCTTCAATGCTTAGTGAGAAGCAAGAGGTTGATTTGATACGTGTGCTTAAGAAGTACAAGACCGCCATAGGTTGGACCTTAGCGGACATTAAGGGAATAAGCCCTACTACTTGTGTTCATCGTATTTTGTTAGAAGAAGGAGCTAAGCCGACAAAGGAAGCTCAACGTCGACTTCACCCTCCCATGATGAAAGTTGTTAAAGAAGAGATTATCAAGTTGCTCGATTGTGGGGTGATCTACCCAATTTCGGATAGTAAGTGGATATCTCCCGTGCAAGTAGTGCCAAAGAAGAGTGGTGTAACGGTTGTCAAGAATGAAAAGAATGAGCTTGTGCCACAAAGACTTGTAACCGGTCATCGGATGTGCATCGACTATAGGAAGCTCAATGCTACAACGAGGAAGGATCACATGCCTTTGCCGTTTATGGATCAAATGCTAGAGAGGTTAGCCGGTCATTCTTACTATTGCTTTCTTGATGGATATAGTGGCTACAATCAAATCATGATACACCCGGACGATCAAGAGAAGACCACTTTTACTTGTCCATTTGGCACGTTTGCATATCGGAGGATGCCATTCGGACTTTGCAACGCACCCGGCACTTTTCAAAGATGTATGTATGCTATCTTCTCGGATTTTATTGAAGACATTATCGAAGTGTTCATGGATGACTTTAGTGTGTATGGAGGCACCTTCGATGCTTGTTTGGGGAACTTGGAGAAGATACTTGAGAGGTGTGTAGAGACAAATCTTGTGCTCAATTGGGAGAAGTGTCACTTCATGGTCACGCAAGGCATTGTTTTAGGGCACATAATTTCGGCAAGAGGCTTAGAGGTTGACAAAGCCAAAGTGGAGCTAATTAATACAAGCATTGCCAAGCCCGAGGTGTGTGAAAGATGTGAGAAGTTTTCTTGGCCATGCGGGGTTTTATCGACGATTTATCAAGGACTTCTCTTCAATTGCCAAGCCGTTGAGCAACTTGTTGCAAAAGGAGGTGACGTTTGAGTGGTCGGAGGCGTGTGAAGAAGCTTTTTGCCGATTGAAGACTATGTTGTGTACGGCACCAATCTTGGTTTCCCCTAATTGGGACGAGCCATTTGAGTTGATGTGTGATGCTAGTGATTATGCACTTGGAGCGGTACTTGGACAACGAATTGAGAAGAAGCCATGCGCCATTTACTATGCTTCAAGGACTCTCAACGATGCACAACTCAATTACACAACAACGGAGAAGGAACTCTTAGCGGTAATTTTTGCTTTGGAGAAATTTCGATCATATCTTTTGAACTCCAAAGTCATTGTTTATAGTGATCATGCCGCTTTGAGATATCTTATGACGAAGAAGGATGCTAAGCCGAGGCTTATTCGATGGATTCTTTTGCTTCAAGAATTCGACATTGAGATTAAGGATAAGAAAGGAGTAGAGAATGTTGTAGCCGATCATTCGAGTAGACTTGTGCAAGAGCAGGATCGGCTACCCCTATTAGAGACCTTTCCGGATGAACAACTTTTTCGACTTGAAGTACATGAGCCTTGGTATGCCGACATTGCCAATTTTCTTGCCACAAACCGATTCCCACAAGAGATGCCGAGTCACCAACAAAAGAGAATAAGGAAGCAAGCTCGACACTTCTTGTGGGATGATCCGTACTTATGGAAGCAATGTGGTGATCAAATTATTAGAAGATGTGTGCCGGAGAATGAGCATCGATCCATCCTTGTTTTTTGTCATAGCGAAGCTTGTGGTGGACATTTTGGGCCGAAGAAGACGGCATTGAAGGTACTAAATTGTGGTTTCTTTTGGCCTACGATTTTCAAAGATGCATTCATGTTTTGCAAGGCATGTGATAGATGCCAAAGAATGGGGAACATTGGAGCTAGAGACCAAATGCCGCTCACGCCGATCATGGAGGTAGAAATTTTCGATTTATGGGGTATTGATTTCATGAGACCGTTTCCTTCAAGTAAGGGCTTTCTCTACATATTGCTTGCGGTTGATTATGTGTCAAAGTGGATCGAAGCAAGGGCTACACGCACCAATGATGCCAAAGTGGTAGCCGAGTTTCTCAAGACCAACATCTTTTCACGATTTGGAGTTCCAAGGGTCTTGATTAGTGATGGAGGATCCCATTTTTGTAACCGCACCATTGAAGCCTTATTGAGGAAGTATGGAGTCACACATAAGGTTTCTACACCATATCACCCCCAAACAAGTGGAATGGCCGAGGTGAGTAATCGAGAGATCAAGAACATATTGGAGAAATCGGTTGGACCTTCAAGGAAGGATTGGAGTGATCGTCTCGATGATGCTTTGTGGGCTTATAGGACCGCATACAAGACACCGATTGGTATGTCTCCTTTTCGGTTAGTTTATGGCAAAGCATGTCACTTACCGGTTGAGCTAGAGCATAAGGCATGGTGGGCAATCAAGGCCTTCAACATGAACATAGATGATGCCGGTCTTCATAGGAAGCTTCAACTCAACGAACTTGAAGAAATCCGTAATGAAGCCTATGATGCCGCTTGGATATACAAGGAGAAAACAAAGGCATATCGTGATAAGATGATCCGAGGTAAAAGGTTTGAAGTTGGGCAACAAGTTCTCTTATTCAATTCAAGGCTTCGACTTTTTCCGGGTAAGCTTCGCTCTAGATGGGTTGGTCCCTTTGTTGTCACTCAAGTTTTTCCACATGGTGCAATTGAGATTGAAAATAGTGTGACACTCAAGCGTTTCAAAGTTAATGGCCACCGACTTAAGCCTTACTATGATTCATTCCAACCATACTCCGTTGAGGCCTCCGACTTCCATGATCCCCCACCACATGATGTTGCCGAGCCACCATCCATCCCCACACCACCAAGGAACCGAGCTGCCGGCCATAGAGCACAACCGGCCCCCATTCAAGCTGCCGAGCAAGAGCAACCCGGAACAACCGCACCATCACTCCCTGCCGGACCTGCCATTGCCGGCAGGGTTGACATAAGACCACACAAGGCCGGACATAAGGGCGACACGACCTCGGATACGCCAGATACGGCAATACAGGAGTCGGATACGCCAGCAGGAAGCCCGGACACGCACCCGGATACGCAGCCCTTAACCAGCACCGAATCGGACATTTCCCGCAACGATCTTCTCATGGAACTTCTTCTTGCCGATTTGAGTTGTTTTGGAACACGATGAACACATGAAACACGGTGAAAAGTCTAGGCTATGGACTATAAACACAAAGCGCTACTTGGGAGGCAACCCATGTCGATCAAAGAAAAGTGAAGGAGCCATCACCGAGAGTTTGAATTTTCTTAACCCTTCTCTTTTTCTTTGATTTGTGATGCTATGTTGGGATATGTTAGTCGATTGCATGCTTAGGGAATTCATTGATATTGTTTTGTGCTTACATTGAGGACAATGTAATTTTCTAAGTGTGGGGTGGGATAGCATGTTCCGTTTTTGTTTTTGCCTTTTCGTGTGCTTAGCTTAGAAAAGAAAATTTAGAAAATGTTCCATAAAAATAGAGTGTTTAATTTGTTTGTTTCGAGTCTTAGGATGCCCCTAATATGTCAATGATGTTTTTCTCCTCTTTGCATACATAGATGATGGTTGTGCATACTTTTAAAATTGTAAGTTTCATGGATTTTGTGCATTGGTAGGAGCATGTAGGACTTGTTGATTACGAAGCATACATGTTTTAGCTAGTTTATTTCGAAGATAACCTATGTGAGCTTTTTGAGCCAATTTGCTTTCTTCTTGAGCGATAAAAAGATAAAATGCGATAGATTCGTAGGAAGCATGAAACCTCATAATTCTTTGCCTATTCGATGACTATGTGCCATAGCTTTTTAATGAACTCTAGTATGCTAGAACTTACTCTTGTTGATTTTCGAAACGTTTATATCATAAACTACCTTGATTTTGAATGTGATTGAATAAAGATCATTTAGGTTTACCACCATTGCCAAATAAAGCATGAGCCCTATTGGAGCCCGTCGTGGGACACCTTAGTAAACTCCTTTGAGCCGATATTGAGCCTTTTCTTTCATCATCCTTAAACACTTTCCATGAGCTTAGTATAGTTGTGCCTTTACCCTTGATCAAAGTATTGGCAAAGCTTGATTTTTGAAGGCGTTTTTGCGTGTGTGATGAAGAAGAACAAGTGTGGGGTAGACCTAGCCATAAATTTGTATGTAATATGTATGCATGCCGTGCCCTTAGAAATAGAAAAGAGAAGAAAAATGCCGAGAAAAAGAAAGAAAAATATGAAAAAAGAAGGGCACGGCATAGGGTTGAAAAATAAAAATGTTGTGCATGGCTATGGTCTAGATTATTGTTGTAATATTTTATGGGAAGAAAAAGAATGACGTATGGGTCCAACAAGATGAAATTTGACCCTTTTGGCGAGAAGACATAAGGAGATTTGAGCTTTGCCGAATGCCATGGTGACGTTTTGAGCCTCCTTATCCAAATATCGAATACCTCTTAGCCTAGCCCCATTACAACCTTATTATTGATCTTTTTCATGATTCTTAAGATGGTTAAACTTGATTAGTGGAGATTATCTCAAGAGTAAGCTTATGGCTTTGGTTCATTGGTGCATATAGTTGTCATATGAGGTTTTTCCATAAAAATTCACAAAGTGCTTTCGTTTCTTTGATATATGCAAGTCACTCTTTGTAATTCATTATCTTTCGCTTGCATATACTTATGAG
Organism: Potentilla sterilis; assembly: GCA_963682095.1. Classification (NCBI taxonomy): domain Eukaryota; kingdom Viridiplantae; phylum Streptophyta; class Magnoliopsida; order Rosales; family Rosaceae; genus Potentilla; species Potentilla sterilis. The sequence goes on from OY821758.1 coordinate 37,671,580, forward strand.
TGAATTACCATGTTTCGAGTAAAAAGAAGAGAGTATGCCTAGTGAGGAGGATTGGATTAGCTTTAACATGCTTACATGCTTACCTTTTTGCTCTTATATGTTTATATTGATGTCACATGTTCATGAAGCTTGGAATTTTCGTGCTTAGCATTCTCATGCATTAACTTGAAAGCTATGTGTACATACGAGCCTGAGACAAATTGTTAGGGGCAATAGTTTGTTTAGAGTATTAGTTTTATTTAGTTTGCTAAGGGACTAGCAAAGGATAAGTGTGGGGTAGTTGATAGGAGCACAATGTGCGACGATATTACATGTTTATACCCTCGTTTATGCTTTGTTTAACCCTTATTTGTCTAAGATAGAGTCGTAATGTAGTTAGTGTCAATTTCGGTAGAGTTTTGTGAAAAATGGTTAAGAATCCGAAAAATGACTAAGTTTGAGAAATCTGGAAAATAATGCAAAATATGTCTTTTTCGTGATTTTGAGATGAATGAAACTGTGATCTATCCTTTTCCAAATTCTATGAAATTTTATGTGCTTAATATTCATATGCTGAGGAATGTTGTGTTAAAATTTCAGATCAATCGGAGTTCGGGAAGTCACCCAAAAGTTGGCTGCAAAACGGCAGTCCGAGCAGTCCAATCCAGGGACTTCCAGGAAATTCCTGGGACTGTGTCCCAACTTCGAAAAATCATTCCCGACGACTTGCATGGAATTTGGCCGAGATATTTTATGGGGAGATGGCCCTATGTGTCTAGTTTACGTGAGACTTGGAATCGCATCAATCGGAGCTCCACGGAGGGAGATAAGCCGGAATTACTGCAACAAGGTCAAATCTGCCGATTCCAGGAACCTACTGCCCCCTTTTTGTGTTTTCTGTTTTTGATGGACCAAATGGTGTACGAATGCATATGTGAAGATGGTCCAAGCTTTATGAAGGGAAGAGGAAGACACTAGGCCATGGCATTGAAGAAAAGCATGAAGAAACAAGTTCTCCTAGTCACACTAGGAGAAGCTGCCGATTCTGGCAGATTGCTGCCTCTGTGTGCTGTCGGCATTGTGGGGCATTTTCAATGGATCAAGACCTATCAATTGAAGTCCAAGATCATACAAGAAGTCCATGAAGATGTGCAGCCCAAGCCTTGAAGAAAAATCAGAAAAAGAAAAATCAAGAATGCAAATCTTTATTCAACAAGGAAACATAAACCTACAAGGAAACCTATTCTTTGTTTCCCCTTCTTGTGGCCGGCAGCCTCTCACCCCTATTCCTCTATATATAGCCATCTCTTATTCAGAAAAAGAGCATCTCATCTCTTGCAAAGCACTAGCCAAAACTCTACCAAATTTCCTACTCAAAGTTCTAAGCCGAAACCCTAGAAACACAAGTCCACCGATTCACCTATTCCATCACCATTCATCACCGATTCCCATACCTTACCACAGCCACTGCCGAATCTTCTCCACCACACCAAGACGAAGCTCTCCAAGGTTTCTAAAGTGTGATCCATCCCTATGCCTTGTGTTTTTATATTCGGTTTAGTCACATGTATTGTTATAAAAATACTTTGTTTTCGTTTGGTTTTGTATGATGAACATAGATTGATATGTATATTGAAGTTTATGTGATGACTTGTACGATTTTTAATGCATGGTTTTTGTATGTTTAGATAATTAGGGCAGTGGTATTAGAAGCATGTTTAGGATTTAAATTGGTTAGTAATCTAAGGGTGTGACTTAAAAACCGAAACATTAGTGTTGGCTGGAAGCATGTAAATCTAGATGTTAGGTTTCATCTAACCCGAGTTATAGCAAATAAAACTATATGCCTGACGGTTGTTTTGATTTGTTGTGCTCACGTAGGGTATAACCTTAGCTAAAACTTGCATGTTAAATAAGATGATTGACAACCTTGCTTGTTTACATGTTTTCGATTTTAGACTCTTGCGCTTAAATGTTAAAACGCATAAAACCGGATTAGCATAAACTTTAGGATCGAAGGCGAATAGCATGATCTTAAAACATTAGATGTCTAACAATTGGTTAAAAGGCTAATCGCTCTAATTGTGGTCGAAACTAAGTTGAGTCTTGAACATGCTAGATACTTGTCCCTTACTTTCTTGCATATGAATCTTTGTGTTAAATTTTGTTTTGTGTTATGTGATGCGTGAGAGATGATGATCAAATTTGTATATAGTAGACCTAGGATTTTATTTTCTGTTTTTATGCCGAGCCTAGTATAGGGGCAGCAAAAGCTGCCGATCCATCCTATCCCCCATTGTGACGTTTTTGTGTATATGTAAATTTGTTTTGTGTCTAACAATTTCATATCTCAGGTACCCTTAATTCCCGGCTTAGAACGATCCCTACTTGCTCATACTACTAACGATATTTTGTAGGGTTTATCATTGCATGCGAGCTTCGGTTCACATCACCTATCAACTCACATATATAATTCGGCAATCACATATAAAATATCCAAACAATTATAACAAAGATCCGAAGATCCCATATATGATTATCAATACCGAAATTAAAACCAAAAACCAAAACATACTTCATAGACAAAGTTATGTTTAAATACAAAGTAACAAAAACCAAAATAAAACAATCCATATTACAACCTTGGTTAAGATTCGGCAAGGATTGATGAGATGGTGATCGAATTGATGGAAGGGTGGTGGATTCGGCTTTGCTCCTTGGTATAAAATTTGGGGAATTAATTTGGGCAGAGGTTCGGCAGCTTTTGTGGAGGGAGAGATGATGATTTTCTGTGCAAAAGCCTTGGTATTTATAGAGGAAGTAACCTAGAGAAGCTAGCCACAAACAAAAACCGAATTGGTTTAGGTTTCCTTGATTTTCTGAATTCGGCAGAATGACCTCCGTGCATTAATTACGTCATAACTCTCTCTAGAAAATAGCTATTGAGGTGATTCCAGTTGGGTTGGAAACTAGACTCCCGTAGCTTTCTATCCATATAAGGCTCGAATTCTGATTCATTGTCAGCTGTCCGGGAGAGTCCGTGGAGGTTGAGAGATGTGCACAGGAATTTTCCCGAAATTAATCAGGATTTGTTGCGATTTTCTTTCTCTATTTTCTGCCGAAAATTCCCAAGATAATGGCTGAATAATTGAGCAATATCTCTTTAGGTTTTCCATGAATTAATTCAGCCAAAAATCTTGCACAAAGGATGGAATTCAGTCCACATTCGTAAGCCAAATCCATGTAGAACTCGGCTTGCTTCTTCTTTTCCATTCCGAAATTAATCTTTTCTTTTCTTTTTTAATTCAGCCAAATTCTTCATGGATCAATGCTTGATGGACTGAATAATGGACTAGGCTCATAACTCATTTGGACAATTTATCCAAGAGCTAGCCGTAGCTTTCCCTAGTTGAGCCAGGAAAGCATCCTTTGTATCTTCTTTTCCTGCTTGCATCAGGGAAACTTCTTTTCTTTTGTTCTTCGACTTCTTCCTTGAAAGGATGACTCTCTAATGCTCCAATATGTTCAGTAGCTCATCACTTACAACCTTGGACACGAAATTGTTGTAGAAAAATAGAAACCCTTCAAAACGGGCAGCAGGTTCTTCCTCTCGGCAGATCTGACCTTCTTGCATTCAAACCGGCATAACTCTCTACTTAGGAGAGATTTTTCTGCGATTCCAGTTGCATATGAAACTAGACACACAGGGCTTTCATCCGTAAAAATTTCACCTTCAAATTCCTTGTCAATCGTCGGGAATAAATTCAGAAAGTTGGATGTCGGACACTGAAATCTTCTGGAATTCTTGGATTTGCATCCGATAAGAACTTGAAGTTCTTGGCATTTTGTTCCACTCCGATTTTAATGATTCTTTCCTTTGTTCAATCCTTAGTATGTCGACTGCAAATGAGAAGAGAAAAATCTATCAAAAGCAAAGTTTATGTTTTACAGATTCAATAAAACATCTCAGAGACTTTGTGAATAGGCTTTTGACAATTTCTGCATTTTTATTCTATTTTCCACATGTTTTCACTTTAATTCCACCAAAACTCTTGACTCTATAACATGACTCTATATTACAACAATAAGGGTTAAGCATTGCATAAATGGGGGTAAAAACATATTAAGAACGTCGCATTTTATGCTCCTATCAACTCACATATATAATTCGGCAATCACATATAAAATATCCAAACAATTATAACAAAGATCCGAAGATCCCATATATGATTATCAATACCGAAATTAAAACCAAAAACCAAAACATACTTCATAGACAAAGTTATGTTTAAATACAAAGTAACAAAAACCAAAATAAAACAATCCATATTACAACCTTGGTTAAGATTCGGCAAGGATTGATGAGATGGTGATCGAATTGATGGAAGGGTGGTGGATTCGGCTTTGCTCCTTGGTATAAAATTTGGGGAATTAATTTGGGCAGAGGTTCGGCAGCTTTTGTGGAGGGAGAGATGATGATTTTCTGTGCAAAAGCCTTGGTATTTATAGAGGAAGTAACCTAGAGAAGCTAGCCACAAACAAAAACCGAATTGGTTTAGGTTTCCTTGATTTTCTGAATTCGGCAGAATGACCTCCGTGCATTAATTACGTCATAACTCTCTCTAGAAAATAGCTATTGAGGTGATTCCAGTTGGGTTGGAAACTAGACTCCCGTAGCTTTCTATCCATATAAGGCTCGAATTCTGATTCATTGTCAGCTGTCCGGGAGAGTCCGTGGAGGTTGAGAGATGTGCACAGGAATTTTCCCGAAATTAATCAGGATTTGTTGCGATTTTCTTTCTCTATTTTCTGCCGAAAATTCCCAAGATAATGGCTGAATAATTGAGCAATATCTCTTTAGGTTTTCCATGAATTAATTCAGCCAAAAATCTTGCACAAAGGATGGAATTCAGTCCACATTCGTAAGCCAAATCCATGTAGAACTCGGCTTGCTTCTTCTTTTCCATTCCGAAATTAATCTTTTCTTTTCTTTTTTAATTCAGCCAAATTCTTCATGGATCAATGCTTGATGGACTGAATAATGGACTAGGCTCATAACTCATTTGGACAATTTATCCAAGAGCTAGCCGTAGCTTTCCCTAGTTGAGCCAGGAAAGCATCCTTTGTATCTTCTTTTCCTGCTTGCATCAGGGAAACTTCTTTTCTTTTGTTCTTCGACTTCTTCCTTGAAAGGATGACTCTCTAATGCTCCAATATGTTCAGTAGCTCATCACTTACAACCTTGGACACGAAATTGTTGTAGAAAAATAGAAACCCTTCAAAACGGGCAGCAGGTTCTTCCTCTCGGCAGATCTGACCTTCTTGCATTCAAACCGGCATAACTCTCTACTTAGGAGAGATTTTTCTGCGATTCCAGTTGCATATGAAACTAGACACACAGGGCTTTCATCCGTAAAAATTTCACCTTCAAATTCCTTGTCAATCGTCGGGAATAAATTCAGAAAGTTGGATGTCGGACACTGAAATCTTCTGGAATTCTTGGATTTGCATCCGATAAGAACTTGAAGTTCTTGGCATTTTGTTCCACTCCGATTTTAATGATTCTTTCCTTTGTTCAATCCTTAGTATGTCGACTGCAAATGAGAAGAGAAAAATCTATCAAAAGCAAAGTTTATGTTTTACAGATTCAATAAAACATCTCAGAGACTTTGTGAATAGGCTTTTGACAATTTCTGCATTTTTATTCTATTTTCCACATGTTTTCACTTTAATTCCACCAAAACTCTTGACTCTATAACATGACTCTATATTACAACAATAAGGGTTAAGCATTGCATAAATGGGGGTAAAAACATATTAAGAACGTCGCATTTTATGCTCCTATCAACTCACATATATAATTCGGCAATCACATATAAAATATCCAAACAATTATAACAAAGATCCGAAGATCCCATATATGATTATCAATACCGAAATTAAAACCAAAAACCAAAACATACTTCATAGACAAAGTTATGTTTAAATACAAAGTAACAAAAACCAAAATAAAACAATCCATATTACAACCTTGGTTAAGATTCGGCAAGGATTGATGAGATGGTGATCGAATTGATGGAAGGGTGGTGGATTCGGCTTTGCTCCTTGGTATAAAATTTGGGGAATTAATTTGGGCAGAGGTTCGGCAGCTTTTGTGGAGGGAGAGATGATGATTTTCTGTGCAAAAGCCTTGGTATTTATAGAGGAAGTAACCTAGAGAAGCTAGCCACAAACAAAAACCGAATTGGTTTAGGTTTCCTTGATTTTCTGAATTCGGCAGAATGACCTCCGTGCATTAATTACGTCATAACTCTCTCTAGAAAATAGCTATTGAGGTGATTCCAGTTGGGTTGGAAACTAGACTCCCGTAGCTTTCTATCCATATAAGGCTCGAATTCTGATTCATTGTCAGCTGTCCGGGAGAGTCCGTGGAGGTTGAGAGATGTGCACAGGAATTTTCCCGAAATTAATCAGGATTTGTTGCGATTTTCTTTCTCTATTTTCTGCCGAAAATTCCCAAGATAATGGCTGAATAATTGAGCAATATCTCTTTAGGTTTTCCATGAATTAATTCAGCCAAAAATCTTGCACAAAGGATGGAATTCAGTCCACATTCGTAAGCCAAATCCATGTAGAACTCGGCTTGCTTCTTCTTTTCCATTCCGAAATTAATCTTTTCTTTTCTTTTTTAATTCAGCCAAATTCTTCATGGATCAATGCTTGATGGACTGAATAATGGACTAGGCTCATAACTCATTTGGACAATTTATCCAAGAGCTAGCCGTAGCTTTCCCTAGTTGAGCCAGGAAAGCATCCTTTGTATCTTCTTTTCCTGCTTGCATCAGGGAAACTTCTTTTCTTTTGTTCTTCGACTTCTTCCTTGAAAGGATGACTCTCTAATGCTCCAATATGTTCAGTAGCTCATCACTTACAACCTTGGACACGAAATTGTTGTAGAAAAATAGAAACCCTTCAAAACGGGCAGCAGGTTCTTCCTCTCGGCAGATCTGACCTTCTTGCATTCAAACCGGCATAACTCTCTACTTAGGAGAGATTTTTCTGCGATTCCAGTTGCATATGAAACTAGACACACAGGGCTTTCATCCGTAAAAATTTCACCTTCAAATTCCTTGTCAATCGTCGGGAATAAATTCAGAAAGTTGGATGTCGGACACTGAAATCTTCTGGAATTCTTGGATTTGCATCCGATAAGAACTTGAAGTTCTTGGCATTTTGTTCCACTCCGATTTTAATGATTCTTTCCTTTGTTCAATCCTTAGTATGTCGACTGCAAATGAGAAGAGAAAAATCTATCAAAAGCAAAGTTTATGTTTTACAGATTCAATAAAACATCTCAGAGACTTTGTGAATAGGCTTTTGACAATTTCTGCATTTTTATTCTATTTTCCACATGTTTTCACTTTAATTCCACCAAAACTCTTGACTCTATAACATGACTCTATATTACAACAATAAGGGTTAAGCATTGCATAAATGGGGGTAAAAACATATTAAGAACGTCGCATTTTATGCTCCTATCAACTCACATATATAATTCGGCAATCACATATAAAATATCCAAACAATTATAACAAAGATCCGAAGATCCCATATATGATTATCAATACCGAAATTAAAACCAAAAACCAAAACATACTTCATAGACAAAGTTATGTTTAAATACAAAGTAACAAAAACCAAAATAAAACAATCCATATTACAACCTTGGTTAAGATTCGGCAAGGATTGATGAGATGGTGATCGAATTGATGGAAGGGTGGTGGATTCGGCTTTGCTCCTTGGTATAAAATTTGGGGAATTAATTTGGGCAGAGGTTCGGCAGCTTTTGTGGAGGGAGAGATGATGATTTTCTGTGCAAAAGCCTTGGTATTTATAGAGGAAGTAACCTAGAGAAGCTAGCCACAAACAAAAACCGAATTGGTTTAGGTTTCCTTGATTTTCTGAATTCGGCAGAATGACCTCCGTGCATTAATTACGTCATAACTCTCTCTAGAAAATAGCTATTGAGGTGATTCCAGTTGGGTTGGAAACTAGACTCCCGTAGCTTTCTATCCATATAAGGCTCGAATTCTGATTCATTGTCAGCTGTCCGGGAGAGTCCGTGGAGGTTGAGAGATGTGCACAGGAATTTTCCCGAAATTAATCAGGATTTGTTGCGATTTTCTTTCTCTATTTTCTGCCGAAAATTCCCAAGATAATGGCTGAATAATTGAGCAATATCTCTTTAGGTTTTCCATGAATTAATTCAGCCAAAAATCTTGCACAAAGGATGGAATTCAGTCCACATTCGTAAGCCAAATCCATGTAGAACTCGGCTTGCTTCTTCTTTTCCATTCCGAAATTAATCTTTTCTTTTCTTTTTTAATTCAGCCAAATTCTTCATGGATCAATGCTTGATGGACTGAATAATGGACTAGGCTCATAACTCATTTGGACAATTTATCCAAGAGCTAGCCGTAGCTTTCCCTAGTTGAGCCAGGAAAGCATCCTTTGTATCTTCTTTTCCTGCTTGCATCAGGGAAACTTCTTTTCTTTTGTTCTTCGACTTCTTCCTTGAAAGGATGACTCTCTAATGCTCCAATATGTTCAGTAGCTCATCACTTACAACCTTGGACACGAAATTGTTGTAGAAAAATAGAAACCCTTCAAAACGGGCAGCAGGTTCTTCCTCTCGGCAGATCTGACCTTCTTGCATTCAAACCGGCATAACTCTCTACTTAGGAGAGATTTTTCTGCGATTCCAGTTGCATATGAAACTAGACACACAGGGCTTTCATCCGTAAAAATTTCACCTTCAAATTCCTTGTCAATCGTCGGGAATAAATTCAGAAAGTTGGATGTCGGACACTGAAATCTTCTGGAATTCTTGGATTTGCATCCGATAAGAACTTGAAGTTCTTGGCATTTTGTTCCACTCCGATTTTAATGATTCTTTCCTTTGTTCAATCCTTAGTATGTCGACTGCAAATGAGAAGAGAAAAATCTATCAAAAGCAAAGTTTATGTTTTACAGATTCAATAAAACATCTCAGAGACTTTGTGAATAGGCTTTTGACAATTTCTGCATTTTTATTCTATTTTCCACATGTTTTCACTTTAATTCCACCAAAACTCTTGACTCTATAACATGACTCTATATTACAACAATAAGGGTTAAGCATTGCATAAATGGGGGTAAAAACATATTAAGAACGTCGCATTTTATGCTCCTATCAACTCACATATATAATTCGGCAATCACATATAAAATATCCAAACAATTATAACAAAGATCCGAAGATCCCATATATGATTATCAATACCGAAATTAAAACCAAAAACCAAAACATACTTCATAGACAAAGTTATGTTTAAATACAAAGTAACAAAAACCAAAATAAAACAATCCATATTACAACCTTGGTTAAGATTCGGCAAGGATTGATGAGATGGTGATCGAATTGATGGAAGGGTGGTGGATTCGGCTTTGCTCCTTGGTATAAAATTTGGGGAATTAATTTGGGCAGAGGTTCGGCAGCTTTTGTGGAGGGAGAGATGATGATTTTCTGTGCAAAAGCCTTGGTATTTATAGAGGAAGTAACCTAGAGAAGCTAGCCACAAACAAAAACCGAATTGGTTTAGGTTTCCTTGATTTTCTGAATTCGGCAGAATGACCTCCGTGCATTAATTACGTCATAAATCTCTCTAGAAAATAGCTATTGAAGTGATTCCAGTTGGGTTGGAAACTAGACTCCCGTAGCTTTCTATCCATATAAGGCTCGAATTCTGATTCATTGTCAGCTGTCCGGGAGAGTCCGTGGAAGTTGAGAGACGTGCACAGGAATTTTCCCGAAATTAATCAGGATTTGTTGCGATTTTCTTCCTCTATTTTCTGCCGAAAATTCCCAAGATAATGGCTGAATAATTGAGCAATATCTCTTTAGGTTTTCCATGAATTAATTCAGCCAAAAATCTTGCACAAATGATGGAATTCAGTCCACATTCATAAGCCAAATCCATGTAGAACTCGGCTTGCTTCTTCTTTTCCATTCCGAAATTAATCTTTTCTTTTCTTTTTTAATTCAGCCAAATTCTTCATGGATCAATGCTTGATGGACTGAATAATGGACTAGGCTCATAACTCATTTGGACAATTTATCCAAGAGCTAGCCGTAGCTTTCCCTAGTTGAGCCAGGAAAGCATCCTTTGTATCTTCTTTTCCTGCTTGCATCAGGGAAACTTCTTTTCTTTTGTTCTTCGACTTCTTCCTTGAAAGGATGACTCTCTAATGCTCCAATATGTTCAGTAGCTCATCACTTACAACCTTGGACACGAAATTGTTGTAGAAAAATAGAAATCCTTCAAAACGGGCAGCAGGTTCTTCCTCTCGGCAGATCTGACCTTCTTGCATTCAAACCGGCATAACTCTCTACTTAGGAGAGATTTTTCTGCGATTCCAGTTGCATATGAAACTAGACACACAGGGCTTTCATCCATAAAAATTTCACCTTCAAATTCTTTGTCAATCGTCGGGAATAAATTCAGAAAGGTGGATGTCGGACACTGAAATCTTCTGGAATTCTTGGATTTGCATCCGATAAGAACTTGAAGTTCTTGGCATTTTGTTCCACTCCGATTTTAATGATTCTTTCCTTTGTTCAATCCTTAGTATGTCGACTGCAAATGAGAAGAGAAAAATCTATCAAAAGCAAAGTTTATGTTTTACAGATTCAATAAAACATCTCAGAGACTTTGTGAATAGGCTTTTGACAATTTCTGCATTTTTATTCTATTTTCCACATGTTTTCACTTTAATTCCACCAAAACTCTTGACTCTATAACATGACTCTATATTACAACAATAAGGGTTAAGCATTGCATAAATGGGGGTAAAAACATATTAAGAACGTCGCATTTTATGCTCCTATCAACTCACATATATAATTCGGCAATCACATATAAAATATCCAAACAATTATAACAAAGATCCGAAGATCCCATATATGATTATCAATACCGAAATTAAAACCAAAAACCAAAACATACTTCATAGACAAAGTTATGTTTAAATACAAAGTAACAAAAACCAAAATAAAACAATCCATATTACAACCTTGGTTAAGATTCGGCAAGGATTGATGAGATGGTGATCGAATTGATGGAAGGGTGGTGGATTCGGCTTTGCTCCTTGGTATAAAATTTGGGGAATTAATTTGGGCAGAGGTTCGGCAGCTTTTGTGGAGGGAGAGATGATGATTTTCTGTGCAAAAGCCTTGGTATTTATAGAGGAAGTAACCTAGAGAAGCTAGCCACAAACAAAAACCGAATTGGTTTAGGTTTCCTTGATTTTCTGAATTCGGCAGAATGACCTCCGTGCATTAATTACGTCATAACTCTCTCTCGAAAATAGCTATTGAAGTGATTCCAGTTGGGTTGGAAACTAGACTCCCGTAGCTTTCTATCCATATAAGGCTCGAATTCTGATTCATTGTCAGCTGTCCGGGAGAGTCCGTGGAAGTTGAGAGATGTGCACAGGAATTTTCCCGAAATTAATCAGGATTTGTTGCGATTTTCTTTCTCTATTTTCTGCCGAAAATTCCCAAGATAATGGCTGAATAATTGAGCAATATCTCTTTAGGTTTTCCATGAATTAATTCAGCCAAAAATCTTGCACAAAGGATGGAATTCAGTCCACATTCGTAAGCCAAATCCATGTAGAACTCGGCTTGCTTCTTCTTTTCCATTCCGAAATTAATCTTTTCTTTTCTTTTTTAATTCAGCCAAATTCTTCATGGATCAATGCTTGATGGACTGAATAATGGACTAGGCTCATAACTCATTTGGACAATTTATCCAAGAGCTAGCCGTAGCTTTCCCTAGTTGAGCCAGGAAAGCATCCTTTGTATCTTCTTTTCCTGCTTGCATCAGGGAAACTTCTTTTCTTTTGTTCTTCGACTTCTTCCTTGAAAGGATGACTCTCTAATGCTCCAATATGTTCAGTAGCTCATCACTTACAACCTTGGACACGAAATTGTTGTAGAAAAATAGAAATCCTTCAAAACGGGCAGCAGGTTCTTCCGCTCGGCAGATCTGACCTTCTTGTATTCAAACCGGCATAACTCTCTACTTAGGAGAGATTTTTCTGCGATTCCAGTTGCATATGAAACTAGACACACAGGGATTTCATCCATAAAAATTTCACCTTCAAATTCCTTGTCAATCGTCGGGAATAAATTCAGAAAGTTGGATGTCGGACACTGAAATCTTCTGGAATTCTTGGATTTGCATCCGATAAGAACTTGAAGTTCTTGGCATTTTGTTCCACTCCGATTTTAATGATTCTTTCCTTTGTTCAATCCTTAGTATGTTGACTGCAAATGAGAAGAGAAAAATCTATCAAAAGCAAAGTTTATGTTTTACAGATTCAATAAAACATCTCAGAGACTTTGTGAATAGGCTTTTGACAATTTCTGCATTTTTATTCTATTTTCCACATGTTTTCACTTTAATTCCACCAAAACTCTTGACTCTATAACATGACTCTATATTACAACAATAAGGGTTAAGCATTGCATAAATGGGGGTAAAAACATATTAAGAACGTCGCATTTTATGCTCTTATCAATTTATAAAAATCCCCAATTCGACACTGTTCATCATAACCCTAGAATTTGAATTTGTTGATTTCTCCTTACTTACTGTAAATTGACCCAATTCCTTTTAGGAGATTGTTCCTGACATACTAAGCTTCAATTCAATACCAAGAACTCAACCAACAACAGCTCGAATAGCAAGAATCAATGAATTGAAAGCATGAACAGTAATCGGTATAAACCGATTGATTCCGCTCAAACGAAGGCGAGAGGAGATGAAATACCTACCTAGACTTGTAGAAGAGGAGAGCAGGTTCGTCTGGATAGCAAGAACGCCACCTATGGTGGCCGGACGGCGGTGCGCCGACGGAAAAACCGAAGGGAGGAGAAGAGAGAGTTCGGTCGAGAAAGAGGAAGAGAAAATCAGAAATTTTTATGATTTTTCACCTTTTTACCATCTTACCCTCAATCCTTTCCTTTTATACTTGCGACTAAAATGGAAACTACCGTTTTTTACATCACAACTTTTGCGTTTTAACTTCGATTTTAACGAAAAATATACCGAAAAGTTCGTAACGACGACCTCTTTAAAATATTCTAACTTAATTTACTCTACCAAAATAATTTTCTAACTCTTTAATTTAATAACCCAGTAACCACGGGGTAACAAAAGTTACTCTAGATAACTTAATTTATACCAAGGATCGGTATGTTACAATTCTCCTCTCCTTATAAAATTTCGTCCTCGAAATTTACGTACCTGCTACACGAAAAGATAGGCCACTGAACCAATTCCAATCTATAGGCCACTGAACCAACCCGCTCGGTAATCTCATAAGGACCAATATACCTCGGGCTGAGTTTCCCTCGTTTACCAGACCGAACTGTACCTTTCCAAGGGGATAATTTTAAGAATACCCAATCACCAACTTGGAACTCCAGGTCCTTTCTCCGATTGTCTGCATAACTTTTCTGCCTACTCTGAGAGGTTCTGAGTCTATCTCTGATCAACTTGATCTTCTCGTTCGTTTGAAGAATGATATCCGGACCGCAAAACTCTTTCTCCCCAACTTCCTTCCAACACAAAGGAGTGAGATGGCCTACCATAAAGTGCCTCATAAGGAGCCATTCCAATGCTAGAATGATAACTATTGTTGTAGGCAAATTCCATCAAGGACAAATGCTTGTCCCAACTCCCCGTGAACTGCATGACACATGACCTCAGCATATCTTCTAATGTTTGAATAGTTCTCTCAGATTGCCCATCAGTTTGAGGATGATAAGTGGTGCTAAAATGCAACTGCGTCCCCAATGCTGCATGCAAAGCTTTCCAAAATTTGGACGCAAATCTAAGGTCTCGATATGATATTATAGATTCCGGCACACCATGGAGCCTCACCACCTCGTTTACATAGAGTTTCGCCAACCTATTTAAGGTATACTTCTCCCCAATTGGAAGAAAGTGAGCGGATTTCGTGAGTCGATCCACAATCACCCAAATGCCATCATGACCATCCCGTGTACGGGGCAAACTGAAAATGAAATCCATAGCTATATTATCCCACTTCCACACTGGAATAGGCAAAGGCTCAAGTAATCCTGAAGGCTTTTGGCGTTCCGCTTTCACTTGTTGACAAACTAAGCATCTACTTACGAAGGCTGCAATCTCTCTCTTCATGTTTGGCCACCAATAATAGTCCTTAATAGTGCGGTACATCTTCATACTGCCCGGATGTGCAGCATATGCAGAACTATAAGCTTCATCCATTATCTCTTGCTTCAACTCCTCACTCCTACTCGGAACACACAGTCTTTTCTTAAACAACAAGGTTCCATCTCTTCTAACCAAATAATTCTCTGCAGTACCTTCAGTAGCTCTTTGAATCAACTCAATTATAAAGGGACCCTGGTATTGGGCCTCTCGCACCTTATCCACCAATACAGGTCTCACATGAAAACTAGCTACCAAAGCACCAGACCGATCTTGCATCAATTTAACACCAGTAGAACGTAGTTCATAAAGTAATGGGACTCGTACTGCCCTCAGATATGCCAATGACACAGTGAGATTACGACTAAGTGCATCAGCCACTACGTTAGCTCTCCCAGGATGATACTCAATATGACAGGACCCGAACCAGATTTCACCCTAAAACCCGGATAAGGCCCTGCGGGGACCACCGTAAGGCTAACTCTATCGATAAATCGATAAGTCAATCTTAAGATGGACAACCCTACAACCTGCAACAACCAAAACACTTCTAAATTCCAGTTCCAACCTCAACACCTGGAGCCATCTGCTCCCCAAACACAACCACCGCCATAGATAAACACAAAATCCAATTAATTTAATATTTAAAGGCTCACAGGTAATCAGAGCAATCTAACAAAATGAACTGGAATCACAAATGGAAATATAACAAGAAATTTAATATGAAAATAAAAGAATAAGGGATCACATATCCCACCTAGCGGAAACGACAACGATGATGGCTATGCCTCGACTCCGAGTACTCTTGACCTCTGATCACTACTTTGCACACTGGGCGATTTTAAAACGAAGGGCCCAGGGGAAAGTAAATTAAAAACGTTAGAGTGAGTGGATAAAAATAAAATAATTTAATATAATACTTTAATTGAAAGTATCGTATTACTTTCCCAATATTTTAGAAATAAAACCACATTGCATGCCTTTAATAAAACGTCCACGTTTTAAGAAAATCGTATTGAAAAATCAGCCCCGCTGATATATCAAATAAACAAATAATCCTTTTGTTTATATATGTATTTCAAAACTAAATATTTTTGAAAATCAATTAATAATATTTCATGACCAATCCCATTGGTCATATAAAATCCCAGCCCCGCTGGTTCGGGAATTTATTAAATTACAGAAAGTCTCATAGAGAAAATATTCCCGAAAACCAAATAATATAAAATCGTGACCAATCCCATTGGTCATATAATAGAATAGGGGAACGTCATTACCACCATTTAACAGTAGCCTCCAAGGCTAAGGGTCGAGCCTCCAAGACTCTCTCTATAGCGTCTCACGCTATGCCGGTACACGTCGACCACCGAGCGTGAAATCTGACCTATGTGGTCAAGTCGTCACCTCACATGGGCTCAGGCGACACTATGCCCGTACACGTCGACCACCGAGCATGAATCTGACCTATGTGGTCAGGTCGTCAGCTCGCATGGGCTCAGGCGACCAAGCTAGCTAGCATCAATATATATCTGGACCCTAATATGGTGAAAATCCGAAAAAAAAACTTAAAGTACGCTTCCCCGCATATATCATAAATCCGTACGGTTCCCGACCGCACATCTGAGGCTTATAATAATCATTAGTATAATAGCCTCGAAATATACTCATATATACCCGACATATCCAACATGCCGTAAAATAATATCGAAAATTATATTTATAACGTCGACAAGTCTCACATGTCGAAAATCATAAATAACAAAAATATAAAATCTCCGGAAATCTCATTTACGGTCACTACCTTTAATTAAAACTTATTCAGCATGATTAATTATCAATAATTAAAATATACCATTTCCGGAAACCTTGTTTCTAGATAAAATCACGTACTACTAAAATAGTAGTAAAAGCAAAATCTCAAAACCATATTTCATTAAATATTAAATCAACAATTATAACAGAAGTATATGAATTATCAGCTTTCGATAATTCATATCATGCTTACGAACTCATTTAATTAAATAAATTGCATTTCAATAAAACGTAATTGCATGCATTTATTTTAAAATAAAATCCACTCACAGTACGGCCGAGCTTGCCGCTATTCCTCGCTCTCATTACGTCGAGTAATTTCTCGACCTGGATCGATTTGGATCGATTCCTTTGGGGGGATTACTACACGAGTCAAGGTCTCCATTTCTCCCCTAAAATCAGGCCAAGAAGTGGCCGGAGGAGGGAGTTCCGCCCAAACGAAGGGGGACTATTTCGGGCTTTGTACGCCCCAACGGGGGCGAGCCCCGCCGTGCCACTGCCACTGGCGTGACGGGGAGGCCGAGCCGGTTCGAACACGACCGGTGCGGCAGGCCAGTTCGGTCGGACGGCGGAGTTTGGTGGAGGCAGGGAGCGGGTCGTGGTCGGCCGATCGGGGGAGAGGAGAGAGAAAGGAGAGAGAAGAAAAAGAAAGAAAAAGAAAAAGGAAAGTTTCCCGTTCGGGAAATTTTTCATTTCCCACTATTTATACTCATCCAAAAATCGGACAATTTCCGATTTTACATCGTAACTTTTTCATACGAACTCCAAATTGAGCATGCTACGTGTCCACGAACTCGTCTCAACGTCTACTACCTCGTCATGAAATAAAATTCTCGGAGTCAACTTATTTAAAAATCAACCTTTAGAACTTTCGAATCGTAAAACAAATTTCCGAGGACTAAGTAAAAGTAAACCAGTTAAAAGATAATTTGAGGTTCGGGTCGTATCACAATAGTACAATCATAATCAACAATCAACTCCATCCATCTCCGTTGTCTCAAGTTCATATCTCGCTACTCAAAAATATACTTGAGACTCTTGTGATCGGTGAAAATATGGCATTTGGCTCCATAGAGATAATGGCTCCATATCTTGAATGCAAAAACCACAGCTGCAAGCTCAAGATCATGAGTTGGATAATTTCTCTCATGAGACTTTAGTTGTCTAGAAGCATAGGCAATCACCCTACCATGTTGCATCAATACAGCACCCAGACCTGGTAAATAGGCATCACAATAAACCACATACTCCCCACTATCATCAGGTAACGCCAACACTGGAGCACTAGTCAGCCACTCCTTGAGTTCTTGAAAACTCTGCTCACACGCATCAGACCATTGGAACTTAACACCCTTCCTGGTCAAACTTGTAAGAGGAGCAGCAATTTTGGAAAAATCTTGAATGAACCGACGATAATATCCTGCTAGTCCTAGAAAACTCCGGATCTCCGTCACATTACTAGGTCTACTCCAATTCATAACGACTTCAACCTTTTGGGGATCTACCCTCATGCCTTCCGCAGTGACAACATGACCCAGAAATCCAATCCTATCCAGCCAAAACTCACATTTACTGAGCTTTGCAAACAACTGAACTTCTCTCAATCTCCGCAGTACTATCCGCAGGTGCTTAGCATGTTCCCTCTCGTCTTTGGAATAAACCAAAATGTCATCAATAAACAAAATTATGAAATGATCAAGATACAGGCGAAACACCCTATTCATAAGATCCATAAAGGCAGTAGGTGCATTAGTAAGACCAAATGGCAACACCACGAACTCATAATGCCCATACCGGGTTCTAAAAGCAGTCTTGGCAATGTCACTCTCCTTAATCCGCAATTGATGGTACCCTGACCTCAAATCAATCTTGAAAAAGACTGTGGCACCTCTCAATTGATCAAACAAATCATCAATACGAGGTAAGGGATACTTATTCTTTACTGTAACTCGGTTTAACTTCTTATAATCCACACAAAGTCTAAGTGTGTCATCCTTCTTCTTGACAAACAACACAGGAGCACCCCAAGGAGACAGACTAGGACGAATGAAACCCTTATCTACTAGCTCCTGCAATTGAATTTTTAACTCCTTGAGTTCTGCTGGAGCCATCCTATAAGGTGCTTGAGAGATCGGAATGGTTCCAGGTAATAACTCAATAGTAAATTATATCTTCCTTTCTGTAGGTAAACCAGGCAGCTCATCGGGAAACACATCTGGAAACTCTCTAACTACTAGGAATCCGCTCTACCTGAACCACTTCCTTCGTTGTATCCACCACATGTGCCAAATAAGCCTGGCACCCCTTATTCAACAATCTTCTAGCAGTAACAGCCGATATCAAACAACTAGGAATAACATTTCTTTCTCCTTGGAATATGACTTCAGGCTTTCCAGGACTCCGGAATACTACCCCTTTACTAAAACAGTCAACCAATGCCCTATGAGTCTCTAAGAAATCCATCCCCAAAATCACATCAAATTCTAACATATCCAAAAAGATTAAATCGGCCTCAAGTCCAACGCCATCAACCATTACTTCACAACCCTCAAATACCCAATCTATCTTTATCACATCACCAGAGGGCAAGGATACCCGCCATTCGCCTGGTAATGGCGATGACGGCACATTGGTGTAATACGAAAATTTACTTGATATAAAAGAGTGTGTTGATCCAGGATGTATTAATATGAAAGCAGGTTGACTAAAAATTAACAGCGTACCGATAATAACATCTGGAGATGTACGACCCTCCTACTGGGTCATGGCATGCAATCTAGCATGGGTAGTAGGACGGCCCCTCTGTCCCCTACCCCGTGATATACCACTTCTCGCTGGGGTGTTGCTATGAGTACCGCTACCAGAAATATCAGCCCCTAACTGACTCCCGACTTGCGCAGAAGTAGAAGTGGCTCCCTGAGTCAAGAAGGGACACTCCCTCCTAAAATGACCTGACTGGCCACAATGAAAACACTCCTGTGACTGAAACGGTTGCTGCCCAGACTGAAAAGCTGCTCGATCCACCCCTAAACTATCCAAACCGATGACCACTGGACTGGTTCCTAAAAGAACTTCTACCAAACATTTTGAATCTACTCCGGAAACTTGTCCCGGAGCTTGAACCACTGCTTCGGCCGCTACCAGCCGATGATACTGAGCCGGAGGTAGAGGTCAACCTTCTAGATGTACCCTGACTCGAACCACCCATCTCATGAACACGGCCAGCTGCCAACTCCTGGGCCTCAATATGCAGGGCAAAGGTTACTGCCTGATGGAAGGACTGATAAGGCACAGGTGTCATCCTCTCAGCAAATATACCACTGAGACCCCGAATAAACTGGTAGATCTTGTCCTACTCAGACTGCACCAAATCCGGCACGTAGTAGGCTAGCTCATGAAATCGTTGCTCAAAAGCCATCACAGTCATGTCCCCCTTCTTCAAACTCATAAATGCCTCTCTCATACGGTTGATGTGGGCATGGCTGAGGTAACGCTCCTTGAAATGCGCGGTAAACTGATCCCACATCATATGGTTGATTGCAGCATCTCCCAGATTTCCTCTCAAGTCTCCCCACCAATGCTAAGCTTCCTTCTCAAGAAACTGGGTGGCAATGCGTACTTTCTGCGCATCGGGGCAATTCACTACCACAAACATTTTCTCCATATCCTCCAACCAATTTTGGGCATCCATAGGTTCGTTAGCACAACTAAATCTCCTAGCCCCATGTCACTGGGCCCTCTCATAGTTGATGTTGGAGCCCAAAGCGGCACGAAAAACATCGAGAAGTTGCCCTACAGTATCCGGTGCACCCCCTGGTGCATTCACTGACGCATCCGGTGTTAGAACCGGTGTGGCTTGTCTACGCGCTCGGCGAGGAGGAGGCATAGTACCTGAGATTGAAACATTCAGTAGAATACAAAACAAACAAGACAATGACTACTACCCACATGTTTATCAATTACTTAGCATCCAGCACAAGTGCCAATGGATCCGCCGCGGTCGGACCATCACTCGATTGATGCTAAGTATCGCTAAACATATAAAGTAGTTACAGGAAATACGTAAACCTATGCTCTGATACCAATTGTCAGAACCCACTCCAAATTTTCCCCTGACATTTGGAGTAAATCCTGCGGGGTCCACTTTAAGGTTAATTATACTGAAAAATTTGGCATAACCTCCCTTAAAAATGGACAACCCTACCAGCAAAAATATCACCTAACACTTCTCACAATATCAACCACCTACTCCTGGAGCCCTCTGTTCCCAGATTCACAGAAATAACCAACAATAAATAATTCAAGCAATTCACAACTTATAGTCAACAAACTTACTAACTCCCAATAGGAAACCTAGAGTCCATAATCTATATCCGAATATTACAATCCTTGGTTATCAGAGCGTCTAAACTAGAAATAGAAATATACAACAAGGAGGTTAACTATTAACCTCCGAAGGAGAAGATAAGGGAAAACAGGAGAAATGCCTCGCTCCCTAGTCGCCGATCGAACACTGCAGACTGGGCATTTTAAAACAAAGGGCCCAGGGGAGAAACATTTAAAACATTAGCGTGAGTGGACAAAAAAGATCAATATGTAAAGATTGAATTTATTTAGAAGACAAATAAAATTTGTCAATGCTCTCCCAAACTTTATATATTTACTAAAACATTATACACGCAATTAATAGTTTCAATAAAAACTTTGTAAACCAACTAAATCATCAAATCACAAAACCATATAATCCACAATATAAAACAAATGGGGAAGGGGTTGCACCATTATCGGAGCCTCTCAGGCTCAGGTCGGAACCTCCCAGGGCTACTAAGTAGCGTCCAACGCTACTGCGTGGGTACTAGCTAACCAACAAGACGACCCAGCCTCCAGGACTGCAGGTCGGAACCTCCCAGGACTACTAAGTAGCGTCCAACGCTACTGCTAGCTAGTAATAAGACGACCCAGCCTCCAAGGCTGCAGGTCGGAACCTCCCAGGGCTACAATAACACAATCCCGCGCAAATGCTAGCCAGCAATCAAAACGACCCAATAAGTGGTGTAAAAAAAATCAAATCAAATCCAACACACACTTGCCCATTTAATTAAAATCAATACGGTCCTTGACCGCACATCTGAGGCTTATAAATATAACAAATTAAAATAGTAGTCTCGAAGAAAACGTATCCATTCGACATGTCTCACGTACCAAAAATTTAATATCGAACACAACATATATAAATTCAACATGTCGTGAAATTCATAATCAAGAAATCATAAAATATCTGAAAATCAATAAAACCTCCAAGGATTTAATAAACCTTCTTTTCCGTAGCGTAGAAAAATCCAATATCAAATCAAAAGACCATGGAACATATTTCAATTATAAATGTCAATATAATCACTTAAAACATAATTGCATGCACATTTATTTCAATAAAAGTCCACTCACAAATATGGCCTAAGGCTAACGCCTCTCTGAGGTCTCGTCACAATGAACGTCCCCACGTCCTGAACAAATAACATCATTAATTCAATTTTCCTTAAATATATGGAAAGACTTAATTTAATGTAATTAAGCGATTTCAACCCGCCAAAATCTTTCCCCTTAACCTTTACCATTTAACTTTTAGCACTATTTATATCTCCCTTTGCTCTTTAACCTCTCAATTCACTTCTCTACCACTGCTGCCCTCATCTCAGCCATTACGACTCCTTGCAGCCGCCCCCAAACAGTAGCCAAAACATTCCACCATCAATTCTCCAAAAAAATAATTATCCCTAAAAATATGTACAATTTCCTTAACCCCCTCAAAAATCCTTCAAAAATTCCAAAATAATGTTGATACACTGCATTCATCCTAATTAACCAAATTTCATCCTCAAAATACCCCCACGGCGGCGGCGGTCAACGGCGGTCAACACTGCCGCCGCCACCAAAAATTACCAAATTTTAATAGAAGGTTCATCTCAGCATTTCTAACATCTTTTCCTTCTACAACAATCACCAATTTCAAGCCTAAGGGGGTCAATTTATAAAAATCTCCAATTCGGCACTGTTCATCATAACCCTAAAATTTGAATTTGTTGATTTCTCCTTACTTACTGTAAATTGACCCAATTCCTTTTAGGAGATTGTTCCTGACATCCTAAGCTTCAATTCAATACCAAGAACTCAACCAATAACAGCCCGAATAGCAAGAATCAATGAATTGAAAGCATGAACAGTAATCGGTATAAACCGATTGATTCCGTTCAAACGAAGGCGAGAGGGGATGAGATACCTACCTAGACTTGTAGAGGAGGAGAACAACTTCGTCTGGATACCAAGAACGCCACCTATGGTGGCTGGATGGTGATAGGAGCATAAAATGCGACGTTCTTAATATGTTTTTACCCTCATTTATGCTTCGTTTAACCCTTATTTACCTAAGATAGAGTCATAATTTAGTTTAGTGTCAATTTGGTAGAGTTTTGGAGAAAGTGTGCTTAATTGTCAGAAAAACGACTAAGTATAGAAATCTGAGGAAAAAGTGAAAAATATGTTGTTTTCGTGATTTTGAGGCCTGTGTTTGACTGACTTATTATTTTCCAAATTTGATCAAAATTGGCAGACCCATAACTGGCAAGCTGGAGTGTATTGTGTCAAAATTTCAGATCAATTGGAGTTCGGGAAGTCACCCAAAAGATGGCTGCAACTTGGCAGTTTGAACAAAGATCACCAGGGACTACCAGGATTTCCCTGGGACTGTGTCCTGACTTCCGGAATTTCTGTACGACGCATCACTTGGAACCAGAAACTGTTCCATACAATGTTTGAAAGCTCTGTGTGTCTAGTTTCATATGCAACTGGAATCGCAGCATGTCATCCAATTTCCACGGACTCTCCCGGATAGCTCACTTTGAATCAGAGTTCGAGCCTTATATGTTTAGAAAGCTACGGGAGTCTAGTTTCCAACCCAACTGAAATCACCTCAATAGATGTTTTCTAGAGAGAGTTATGATGTAATCAATGCAAGGAGGTCATTCTGCCGAATTCTGAAAAAATCAAGGAAAACCTAAACCAATTCGGTTTTGGTTTGTGGCCGGCTTCTCTAGGTTACTTCCCCTATAAATACCAAGGCTTTTGGACAGAAAAAGGATCTCTTCTCTCTCACTTTTCAAAGCCGAAATTCTGTCCATTTAGCACCATAAATCCAAAGAAAATTCAAGCCAATTCCATAGTTCATCACCACTTCCGATCGCAAGTTCCATCTCCACCGAATCTCTCTTTGCCGATTCCTCTACAAGTTTATTTTAAAGTGTGATTCACTCATCTCTCATGGCTTGTAATTTTCTGTATAATTACTTAACTTTGTCTATGAAGTTTGTAAGGATTTGTGGTTTGTTATTTGGTTTTATTAATTTTACATTGGATTTCCGAAATTCTGTTATGTGTTTTGGTTTTCTTTTTGTTTAATTCACAAACATGTATGTGACGAATTGATTGTATGGCAATAGGGCAGTACGTTTGTTGCATGATTTGATGATTTTATTTGGTTTATTTTCTGAATTCGTATGCACAACAAGTTATAGGGTTAAGGGTAGCTTTAGCTAGGCGATCCTTAGGTTTATTTCTTTATGTTGCCGAACCACAAATATGGGGTAAATTATACACGAAGTTAATTGATCTTGTATTGGTTCTAAGGGGTAGAGTAATTCAGAAAATATGCATGTTGAAGCAAGGTGAGGTGACGCCATACTTGTTGCATGTCTCTGATTTGGCTTATTGTGCTTATGTGTTTCTTTGTTTAATTTCTACGCTGAGTGTCTTTAAACTGATTAGCACCATGTTTAGGATTATACGCTGAGTTAATTCTAAATACTTATGAAGTCTTAACGATTAGATGAACCGCTGAGGGCTCTAATTAGAATTGGAACTACATGAATTTTGAAGAGTATCGAACTTTGCTGCCATGTTTCCTTACACGAAATTGTTATGTGTTTTGTGAGTTTTGTGTGATGTGTATTGTGTGAAAGATGTTGATCACATGTAAATATATAATTTAGGATTTAATTTCGTAAAAATCAGTAGAATATAGAATCAAATTTCAAATCCCCAATATGATTTTGTAATACTTTATGTGATTGAACGCCCTTGATTTTCCCGGATTGAACGATCCCTACTTGTCCTATACTAACGATGATAGAAGAGGGTAATATTTGTATGAAGTTGTTTTGCATGTACAATGTGCTTGAATAAATAGTTCCATCAATTTTGGCGCCGTTGCCGGGGAAATTATAATGTTTTGATTCATGAAGTGTTACTTTGTAACTTTGTAAATTTCGTGTGTCATTGTATGATCTCTTGAAATTTTTTTTTCTGTGAACAGTGATTGTGAATAGTGACGGTGAACAGTGAAATCGTAATAGCGTCGTGAATAGTATTTTTTTATTTTTTTAAAAACTTATACATATTATTTCTAACCTATACTCTAACTTATTCTAACTCATTCTTTCTAACCTATACATGTTGATTCTCAAGATTCTTGTAGACTTTAATTGTTAGTTGCAGATCATAAGGAAGAGGTGAAGAATTACATTGTAAACAGTTGATTGAAGCTCTCATTGACTTGGGAAGGACGACAAGTGTTGCAATAAACGAGTTCCATCACTCTAAACTTTTGTTCATGATTTACAATTAAATTCTACTTAGCTAATTGTTGTATATTTATACACTAACTTCTAACTTTAGCTAATTCACTAACTCACTACTAACTTATTCTTTGAACTCTCATCTCCACTCTTCTAATTTTCTTTATCTTGATGTGATGCAGTTGAAGAGTGAAGTAATTATACATCAATTGTTGATAACCATTGTAAGGAGGCACGAATTTGGAGGTGTACACTCCAAAAGGCGTCGCCCACAACTTGATTAAGAAGTTAAGAGTCTAGGCTGAGTAGACTATAAACAATTAAGCGCTACATGGGAGGCAACCCATTTCAACCAAAATTGTGAAGGAGCCATCAACGAGAGTTTGAATTTTCTAAATCCCTAAACTCTTTTTGGTTGAATTGTACAAATGTGGAACTTGTGAATTTTATCATATGCTTAGAAATTACAACATTATTTCTGGTTTACATTGAGGACAATGTAATTTTCTAAGTGTGGGGTAGTGGTACATGTTTCACATGTTTGTTTTTGTTTTGAGTCTTTTGTTTCAGTCATTAAAAGAAACAGAAAATAAAAAATCAGAAAATTCAGAAAATTAAAAAAAAATTCGTTACTTTTATTTGATTTTTGTTTTGATTGAGTCTTAGGTGCCCCTTAATAAGTCTATGATGATTATATCTTTGAATGCATAGATGATGGTTTTGCATGATCATAAGATTAAATTGTAAGTTTCATGGATATTATGATTGGTATGAATTTGTGAGATTTTGATTGATATATGAGAAGCATGCTTGTTTGAGTTGATTTTATTCCATAACATCCTGTGTGAGTTTTAAAGCCTATATGCTTTCTTCATGAGTTATTATAAATGAGCAGAAATTTTTCAAAATTGTTCTTTGCATAATCAATGACTATGTGCTATAACTTTTTTATGGACTCTAGAATGCTAGAACTTGCTCTTGTTGAATTTTGAGACTATTATTCATGACTATGCTATGATTTTGAATATGATTGAAAAGATCTTGTTAGGATTACCACCAAAACCAAATAAAGCATGTGCCTAATTTGTACCTGTCCTGGGACTCCTTAGTTTTAACCCCATTGAGCCTATAATTAGCAATTTTCTTTCATCACCATGAAACACATTTCTTGAACTCAGAATAGTTTAACCCTTTCCCTTGTTATCAAGACTTGGTAAAGCTGAATTTTATTGTGGAATTGTGATTTGAAGTGATGATTTGAAGCAAGTGTGGGGTGAGCCAATCCAAAATTATAAAAATAAATATATGTGTTGTCGAAACAAAAAGAAATTAAAGAGATATCGGACAGAAAAGAAATGAAAATAAAATTCGATCCGAAAGAAGAACAAAGAAAAGGTTGCGGCATGATAGGAGCACAATGTGCGACGATATTATATGCTTATGCCCTCATTTATACCTTGTTTAACCCTTATTTATCTAAGATAGAGTCGTAATTTAGTTTAGTGTTGTTTTCGTGGAGTTTTGGAAATATGAGCTTAATGATCCGAAAAATGACTAAGTTTGAGAAATCTGGAAAATAATGCAAAATATGTCTTTTTCGTGATTTTGAGATGAATGAAACTGTAATCTATCCTTGTCCGAATTCTATGAAATTTGGTATACTTAATATTCAGATACTGAGGAATGTCGTGTTAAAATTTCAGATCAATCGGAGTTCGGGAAGTCACCCAAAAGTTGGCTGCAAAAGAGCAGTCCGAGCATTCCAATCCAGGGACTTCCAGGATTTTCCTGGGACTGTGTCCCAACTTCGAAAAATCATTCCCGTCGACTCACAAGGAATTTGGTCGAACTGTTTTATGGGGAGATGGCCATATGTATCTAGTTTACGTGAGACTTGGAATCGCATCAATCGGAGCTCCACAGATGGAGATATGTCGGAATCACTGCGACAAGGTCAAAGCTGCCGATTCCAGGAACCTACTGCCCCCTTTTCGTGTTTTCTGTTTTTGATGGACCTAATGGTGCACAAATGCATATGTGAAGATGGTTCAAGCCTTATTAAGGGAAGAGGAAGACACTAGGCCATGGCATTGAAGAAAAACTTGAAGAAAGACGTTCTCCTAGTCACACTAGGAGAAGCTGCCGAATAGAGGCAGATTGTGTGTCAATGTGTGCTGCCGGCATATGGGGCATTTTCGATGGATCAAGGCCTATCAATTGAAGTCCAAGACCATACAAGAAGTCCATGAAGATGTGAAGCCCAAGCCTTGAAGAAAATATTCAGAAAAGAAAACCTAATTGGATTAAGAAAGGAAGGTTGCAAAACCTTAATGAACTAGGTTTTCTGAATCCCTTTTGGCTTAAGGGACTGCCGGCAGCCTCTCTCCCTATCCCCTATAAATACCAACTTTTCCTACTGAAAAACTTGTCACATCTCAAGCCAAAACACAAAGCCAAAGCTCTACCAAATTCTCCCCAAAGATCCTACATAAACCCTAGCCGAAATCACCTCCACCACCAACCAAGTTTCTGCCGAACTTGGAAAATACCTACTGCCGACTGCAACCTCAGCCGTGCAGCCTCCATTCCACCTCCATACTCCGCCGGATCCACACCAAGACGAAGCTCTCAAGTGTAACATGTAGGTGAAGCCTCTTTTGTTGATCATAACCTAAACCCTTCATACGAATGATGCCTTAGCAGATCCGCTTTTATGAACAACCGGGAAACAGGGTAGTGCCCTCCCAACTCATACGAGCGATGCTTTGGCAGACCCATTTTTATGAGGTTGAGGGCGGTTTTAATCAACACTTGAGACCGCTAGGGATCCGTGTTTGTTTTACAAAGTATGGGGAAGTTATTATCATAGATATGGTTCTCAGGTTTGTTTAACTGGATCTCAAGGCCCATAGACTGATGTTCATTCTCGGTGAGTGAGTCGATAGGGGGTTCTCCCTCCATGGTGTCCAACAACGAGTCCTGCCTGGTTCCTGTAGGGGGTTCGCCCTCCGTGATTTTAATGACCTTTGAAACGTAAAATCCGCACGACCTAGTCGACAGCTTGTGCCGAAGCATCACCTCACTTTAGACGCTAGAACATAACTTGACATATGTGGCCTATTTTCTTCGAAGATAAAACATGTTGTGTGGTTCAAACTCTTGAGGTATATCGGGTTAAGCATGATACTACCGGGGGCTGTATCAGTCCATTGCACCGTTATCTCCTCTGCTCCACGTACTTCGAGAGTTAGAACAAATTTTAAAAGAAATTAAACCTAGCGATTACATGATCATGGACGTTTTGAATTTTGCTCTCTTATTGCCGAACCATGCTTGTGCTTTGCCGTGTGTGTTGTATGCTTTGCCGAATGTGATTTTGTGTATCATTGTTTGAAAATTGTTTGTATTTGCTAATGCCATGGCTTGTATAGCTTTGTATATTCTTGCATTTATCTTTGTGTTTTGTTCGTTTTGATGTGTCTTGTGCGTGTGCAGATTGAATTGAAAAGAAAAAAAAGTGCAGGAAATACCACCTTCTGCCCAAAACAGAAATCGGGCAGTGCAATCCGTCGACTTTGGATGGCTGCCGTTTTCAGCTCACAAAACTTGGAAAAGTGAGCCATACACCGTTGGAAAGGTCTCTGAGTCTACTTTCTGTAGGATTTTACAGAAGTTGATTTGGAGTCTCGAGCCGTTGCCAGTTTTAATTTGAGTGCAGCAAGGTCAATCTGGCGAAACAGAACACTGGGCAGATCAATAGGTCCGATTAAAGACCAAACAAAGAGTACTTCTGCTGGTCCGATTGAGGCAAATTTTATACCGGTGGAAAGCTCTGTGTGTCCACTACAACATTTATTTACAACACTTTTGCATTAGGATAGTGGAACACACCCAAATTCGAGCCTTAAGAGGAAGCGTTCCATCTGCCAAAGCTTCTGCCGAGCTGCCTGCAGCCTGACGCCTTGCTTGCTGCCGCGCAGCCCTGCCGATATTCCTCCGTGCGCATGCTTGCTCTTTCCCCCAGCAATGCAACCTTGCACCTTGTTGCCAATGCCGCACCAACTTCCTGCCTTGCTGCCGAGAGAAAGATGCCCCTACCACAGCCTGCCGGTGCTGCTGCCCCTGCAGCCAGCCCTGCTGCCTGCCGATACCACCTGCCGAGAGGCATGACAAGCAGCCAGCCTGCAGCGTGCCAAGAACCAACATGCCGAACAGGAGCATGCAAGCATCCTGCCAAGCAGCACGCAGCCTGCACCGGCCGAGTAGGGCTGCCCCTGCCAGGAAGCTGCCGATACACCAGAAAACTTGTCGAGAAGTATTCCTATGAAATTTCTAGTTTGTCTAGCTGTGTCCTGGGTTTGCAATGAAGCTTCCAAAGTCCAAAAAGGCTGCAGGCATGTAGGGAATCAAAAAAAAGAAAACCTAGTCTGAGGAGAGAAAGGAAAACCTAAACCTTTGAAGATTGGGAAAACCTGCCAAGAGGGCAGCCTTTGCCAAAGCTGCAGCCTTATGTCCTGCCCTTCCGAAAGTCACTGCCGAGAAGCAGTTTTCTGCCGAGAGAGAGAGAGTTGCTGCCCTTCTTTGCCGATAGCAACACTTTTGGCCACAATAAACACATACAAAACACATGGTGAAGAGTCTAAGCTATGGACTATAAACACAAAGCGCTACTTGGGAGGCAACCCAATTCGATCAAAGAAAAACGAAGGAGCCATCACCGAGAGTTTGAAATTTCTTAACCCTTCTCTTTTCCTTTGGTTTGTGATGATATGTTGGAATATGTTAGACAATTGCATGCTTAGGAAATTCGTTGATATTGTTTTGTGCTTACATTGAGGACAATGTAATTTTCTAAGTGTGGGGTGGGATAACGTATTCCGTTTATGTTTTCGTGTGCTTAGCTTAGAAAAGAAAATTTAGAAAATGTTCCACAAAATAGAGTGTTTAAATTGTTTGTTTCGAGTCTTAGGATGCCCCTAATATGTCAATGATGTTTTTTCTCCTCTTTGCATACATAGATGATAGTTGTGCATACAATTAAAATTGTGAGTTTCATGGATTTTGTGCATTGGTAGGAGCATGTAGGACTTGTTGATTATGAAGCATGCATGTTTGAGCTAATTTATTTCGAAAATAACCTATGTGAGCTTTTGTGCCAATTTGCTTTCTTCTTGAGCGATAAAAAGGTAAAATTCGGTAGATCCGTAGGAAGCATGGAACCTCATAATTCTTTGCATATTCGACGACTCTGTGACATAGACTTTTAATGAACTCTAGTATGCTAGAACTTACTCTTGTTGATTTTCAAAACGTTTATATCATAAAATACTTTGATTTTGAATATGATTGAATAAAGATCATTTAGGTTTACCACCAAAGCCAAATAAAGCATGAGCCCTATTGGAGCCCGTCGTGGGACACCTTAGTAAACCCCTTTGAGCCTATGTTGATCCTTTTCTTTCATCACCCTTAAACACTTTCCATAAGCTTAATATAGTGATGCCTTTACTGTGTGTTCCGGCAAAGCTTGATTTTTGAAAGCGTTTTCGCGTGTGTGATGAAGAAGAACAAGTGTGGGGTAGACTTAGCTAGAAAAGTATATGAAAAATTGTATGTGAGCCGTGCCTATGAGAAAACAAAAGAAAAAAAAAAATTGAAATTGGACAGAGAAAAAAAAAAGAAAAGAGAAAAATCAAGTCCGAAAGAAAAGAAAAGAAATAGGCACGGTTTCAAAGTGTAATTTGCTAAGTCTAGTTTTGAAAAGTGTTGTGAATTTGGAGTTTTGTTTATATGTGAAGGTCTACTATTGTTATATTTTGACCTTTGTTCATATTCACTATGTTTATGGGAAGAAAAGAATGAAGTATGGGTCCAACAAGATGAAATTTGACCCTTTCGGCGAGAAGACATAAGGAGATTTGAGCTTTGCTAAAGGCCTTAGTGACGTTTTTGAGCCTCCTTATCCAAATATCGAATACCTCTTAGCCTAGCCCCATTACAACCCTTTTTGATTGATCTTTTTCATGATTCTTAAGATGGTTTAATTTGATTGTGGAGATTATCTCAAGAGTAAGCATATGGTTGTGGTTCATTGGTGCATATAGTTATCATATGAGGTTTTTCGATGAAAATTCACAAAGTGCTTTCGTTTCTTAGACATATGCAAGTTACTCTTTGTAATTCATTATCTTTCACTTGCATATACTTATGTGTGAATAACCATGCTTCGAGAGAAAAGAAGAGAGTATGCCTAGTGAGGTGATTTGAATTAGCTTTTAACATGTTTACATGCTTACCTTTTGCTCTTATATGTTCATATTGATGTCACATGTTCATGAAGCTTGGAATTTTCGTGCTTAGCATTCTCATGCATTAACTTGAAAGCTATGTGTACATACGAGCCTGAGACAAATTGTTAGGGGCAATAGTTTGTTTAGAGTCGTAGTGTAATTTAGTTTGCTAAGGGACTAGCAAAGGATAAGTGTGGGGTAGTTGATAGGAGCACAATGTGCGACGATATTATATGCTTATGCCCTCATTTATACTTTGTTTAACCCTTATTTATCTAAGATAGAGTCGTAATTTAGTTTAGTGTTGTTTTCGTGGAGTTTTGGAAATATGAGCTTAATGATCCGAAAAATGACTAAGTTTGAGAAATCTGGAAAATAATGCAAAATATGTCTTTTTCGTGATTTTGAGATGAATGAAACTGTGATCTATCCTTGTCCGAATTCTATGAAATTTGGTATACTTAATATTCAGATACTGAGGAATGTCGTGTTAAAATTTCAGATCAATCGGAGTTCGGGAAGTCACCCAAAAGTTGGCTGCAAAAGAGCAGTCCGAGCATTCCAATCCAGGGACTTCCAGGATTTTCCTGAGACTGTGTCCCAACTTCGAAAAATCATTCCCGTCGACTCACAAGGAATTTGGTCGAACTGTTTTATGGGGAGATGGCCATATGTATCTAGTTTACGTGAGACTTGGAATCGCATCAATCGGAGCTCCACAGATGGAGATATGTCGGAATCACTGCGACAAGGTCAAAGCTGCCGATTCCAGGAACCTACTGCCCCCTTTTCGTGTTTTCTGTTTTTGATGGACCTAATGGTGCACAAATGCATATGTGAAGATGGTTCAAGCCTTATTAAGGGAAGAGGAAGACACTAGGCCATGGCATTGAAGAAAAACTTGAAGAAAGACGTTCTCCTAGTCACACTAGGAGAAGCTGCCGAATAGAGGCAGATTGTGTGTCAATGTGTGCTGCCGGCATATGGGGCATTTTCGATGGATCAAGGCCTATCAATTGAAGTCCAAGACCATACAAGAAGTCCATGAAGATGTGAAGCCCAAGCCTTGAAGAAAATATTCAGAAAAGAAAACCTAATTGGATTAAGAAAGGAAGGTTGCAAAACCTTAATGAACTAGGTTTTCTGAATCCCTTTTGGCTTAAGGGACTGCCGGCAGCCTCTCTCCCTATCCCCTATAAATACCAACTTTTCCTACTGAAAAACTTGTCACATCTCAAGCCAAAACACAAAGCCAAAGCTCTACCAAATTCTCCCCAAAGATCCTACATAAACCCTAGCCGAAATCACCTCCACCACCAACCAAGTTTCTGCCGAACTTGGAAAATACCTACTGCCGACTGCAACCTCAGCCGTGCAGCCTCCATTCCACCTCCATACTCCGCCGGATCCACACCAAGACGAAGCTCTCCAAGGTTTCTAAAGTGTGATCCACTCCCCTCTTTCGGTTTAGCTTTTGTTTATGTAGTTATGAATTGTTTTGTCTATGAAACTCTTTTGTATTTTCGGTTTTGGATTGTATGTCTATGTATGATTCAAATTGGAGATTGGTTTTATGAATTGTATGTTGATGAATTGTTTGATTCGATGTTTAGACTTATGTTTAAATTTCGGCAACAATGAATTTGCATGCTAATTTTGTAATATAAAACTTGTAAGATGAATACACTTAGATAATTAGGACAGCGGTATTGATGCATGATGAGGATTTAAATCGGTTAGTAATCTAAGGGCGTGACTTAAAAACCGACTCATTAGTGTTGTTTGGCAAACAAGTAAATCTAGATGTTAGGTTTCATCTAACCCGAGTAGAATGAATAAAGATGAAACGTATGTTGCTTTGATTCTATTGTGCTCACCTAGGGTATAACCTTAGCTAAAACTTGCATGTTAAATAAGATGATTGACAACCTTGCTTGTTTACATGTTTTCGATTATAGACTTTTGTGCTTCAATGCTATGACTTGTATAAGGTAGCATAACTTTTAGGATCACTTTGCGAATAGCTCGATCTTAAAATATTAGAGAGTCTCTCAACTAGGTAAAATCGGAAACGTTCTAGTTGTAGGTCGAAACTTGTTTAAGTCCAATGCATGCTAAATACTTGTTCCTTACCTTCTTTTGTGTGAATCTTATGTGTTAAATGAGTTGAGTGTGGAAGTGCTTTGTGTGAAAGATGTCGACCAAAACTTGTAAATATTAGACTTAGAATTTATTTTCCTGCAATTTAATTTCGTGCCTAGATGTTAGAGGGCAGCAAGCTGCCGACGCCATACTCATCCCCATTGTGACGTTTTTGTGATGTATATATGTGTATCTTTTGTCTAACAATTTCATATTTCAGGTACCCTTAATCCCCGGCTTAGAACGATCCCTACTTATGTCTATACTACTAACGATTGTAGGGTTATTATTGCTTGATGCTCGCTTCGGCGACTCATCACGGCAAAAGAAAAGAAAAGTTTGGATTGAGTTCTTATTGTGAATTTGGAGTTGTGTGATAATTGAAGGTCTATCATTGTTATATTTGACCTTTGTCCTTGTTCACTATTTTTTGGGGAAGAAAAGAATGAAGTTTGGGCCCAACATGATGAAATTTGACCCTTTAATTGAAGTCATAAGGAGTATTGAGCTTTGCTAAGTCTTGGTGACATTGTTATCACTACCATTCTAAATGAGAATTCCTTATGCCTAACCCCATCATCACCTTTATTTTGATCTTTTCATGATTCTTAAGATTAGTAAACTTTGATTGTGGAGATTTTCTCAAGAGTAAGCATATGGTTTTGGTCCATTCGTGCACATAATTGTTACATGAGATTTTTCAGAAAATACTATTCACAAAGTGTTTTTATTTGATGAAATATGTAAGCTATTTGTTGCCTTACAATATGTTCTCTTACATATACCTTGAGTGAATATTGCCATAATCATGTGTGAAAAGAAGAGAGTATGTCTAGTGAGGAGGATTGGATTAACTTAACATGTTTACATGCTTATTTTTCTCACTTCTGACTTATTCATATCATGATTACTATCTATGACGCTTGGAATTTTTGTGCTTACAATAGAATGCGTAAACTCGAAAGCTATGTGTTTGAAAGATCCTGAGACAATCATTTAGGGGCAGTAATAGTTTTAGTGTTCAGTCTTTTTGTTTTGTTTTGCTAAGGGATTAGCAAAAGCTAAGTGTGGGGTAGTTGATAGGAGCATAAAATGCGACGTTCTTAATATGTTTTTACCCTTATTTATGCTTCGTTTAACCCTTATTTACCTAATATAGAGTCATAATTTAGTTTAGTGTCAATTTGGTAGAGTTTTGGAGAAAGTGTGCTTAATTGTCAGAAATCTGAGGAAAAAGTGAAAAATATGTTGTTTTCGTGATTTTGAGGCCTGTGTTTGACTGACTTATTATTTTCCAAATTTGATCAAATTTGGTAGCACATAACTGGAAAGCAAGAGTATATTGTGTCAAAATTTCAGATCAATTGGAGTTCGGGAAGTCACCCAAAAGATGGCTGCAACTTAGCAGTTTGAACAAAGATCACCAGGGACTACCAGGATTTTCCTGGGACTGTGTCCTGACTTCCGGAATTTCTGTATGACGCATCACTAAGAATCAGAAACTGTGCCATACCCCGTTTGAAAGCTATGTGTGTCTAGTTTCATATGCAACTGGAATCGCACCAAAAGCTTTCCTGAGAAAAACGTTATGCCAGTTTGAATGCACGAAGGTCAAGTCTGCAGAAAGAAGAAAACCTAAACCGAGTTCTACATGGATTTGGCTTACGAATGTGGACTCAATTCCATCCTTTGTGCAAGATTTTTGGCTGAATTAATCCGTGGAAAACCTAAAGAGATATTGCTCAATTATTCAGTCATTATCTTGGGAAATTTCGGCAGAAAACAGAGGAAGAAAATCGCAACAAATCCTAATTAATTTCGGGAAAATTCCTGTGCATGTCATCCAACTTCCACGGACTCTCCCGGATAGCTCACTTTGAATCAGAGTTCGAGACTTATATGGATAGAAAGCTACGGGGGTCTAGTTTGCAACTCAACTAGAATCACCTCAATAGCTATTTTCTAGAGAGAGTTATGATTTAATCAATGCACGGAGGTCATTCTGCCGAATTCAGAAAAATGAAGGAAAACCTAAACCAATTCGGTTTTGGTTTGTGGCCGGCTTCTCTAGGTTATTTCCTCTATATATAGCCCTCTCTTGGACAGAAAAAAAATATCTCTTCTCTCTCACTTTTCACTAGCCAAAACTCTGTGCAATTAGCACCACAAATCCCATAGAAAATTCAAGCGATTCCATAGTTCATCACCACCACTGATCGCAAGTCTTTGTCACTACCGAATCCTCCTTTGTTGAATCTTCTTCAAGGTTTATTTTAAAGTGTGATTCACTCATCTCTCATGGCTTGTAATTTTCTGTATAATTACTTAACTTTGTCTATGAAGTTTGTAAGGATTTGTGGTTTGTTATTTGGTTTTATTAATTTTACATTGGATTTCCGAAATTCTGTTATGTGTTTTGGTTTTCTTTTTGTTTAATTGATAAACATGTATGTGACGAATTGATTGCATGGCAATAGGGCAGTATGTTTGTTGCATGATTTGATGATTTTATTTGTTTTATTTTCTGAATTCGTATGCACAACAAGTTATAGGGTTAAGGGTAGCTTTAGCTAGGCGATCCTTAGGTTTATTCCTTTATGTTGCCGAACCACAAATATGGGGTAACTTATACACGAAGTTAATTGATCTTGTATTGGCTCTAAGGGGTAGAGTAATTTAGAAAATATGCATGTTGAAGCAAGGTGAGGTGACGCCATACTTGTTGCATGTCTCTGATTCGGCTTATTGTGCTTATGTGTTTCTTTGTTTAATTTCTACGCTGAGTGTCTTTAAACTGATTAGCACCATGTTTAGGATTATACGCTGAGTTAATTCTAAATACTTATGAAGTTTTAACGATTAGATGAACCGCTGAGGGCTCTAATTAGAATTGGAACTACATGAATCTTGAAGAGTATCGAACTTTGCTGCCATGTTTCCTTACACGAAATTGTTATGTGTTTTGTGAGTTTTGTGTGATGTGTATTGTGTGAAAGATGTTGATCACATGTAAATATATAATTTAGGATTTAATTTCGTAAAAATCAGTAGAATATAGAATCAAATTTCAAATCCCCAATATGATTTTGTAATACTTTATGTGATTGAACGCCCTTGATTTCCTCTGATTGAAC
The DNA here is from genome assembly GCA_963682095.1 of Potentilla sterilis. Classification (NCBI taxonomy): domain Eukaryota; kingdom Viridiplantae; phylum Streptophyta; class Magnoliopsida; order Rosales; family Rosaceae; genus Potentilla; species Potentilla sterilis. The sequence goes on from OY821758.1 coordinate 37,707,867, forward strand.
GATCCCTACTTATCCTATACTAACGACACAAGAGGGTAATATTTGTATGAAGTTGTTTTGCAGGTACAATGTGCTTGGATAAATAGGTCCATCAGACGGCGGCGCGGCGACGGTAAAACCGAAGGGAGGAGAAGAGAGAGTTCGGTCGGGAAAGAGGAAGAGAAAATCAGAAATTTTTCTGATTTTTGAACTTTTTACTATCTTACCCTCAATCCTTTCCTTTTATACTTACGACTAAAATGGAAACTACCATTTTTTACGTCACAACTTTTGCGTTTTAACTCCGATTCCAACGAAAAATATACCGAAAAGTTCGTAACGACGACGTCTTTAAAATATTCTAACTTAATTTACTCTACCAAAATAATTTTCTAACTCTTTAATTTAATAACCCGGTAACCACGGGGTAACAAAAGTTACTCTAGATAACTTAATTTATACCAAGGATTGGGATGTTACACATGTCCTCGACATAGCCCTCTGGATACTTACTTGATCGATCCGCAAGTTGAATGATGACATTGTCCTTCTTGAGAGGCCCTATACTCAACGTTTGATACACATTGAGTGGTATTACATTGATCGATGCTCCCAAGTCGAGCATGACATCATCGAAACGTGTGTTGCCGATCACACATGGTGCGGTGAAGCTTCCCGGATCTTTCATCTTCGGTGGCAACTTCCTTTGAATAACGGCTGACACCGTTTCACTCATAGTCACCACACGTGTGTCCCGTGTATGTCTCCTTGTCGTGCAAAGCTCCTTGAGGAACTTATCATACTTAGGCACTTGCCTTATACACTCCAACAGAGGGATGTTCACTTCTACTTTCCAGAAAATATCCAACACTTCCTCGTCGGACTTGTCCTTCTTGGACTTTACAAAACGAGAAGGGAAGGGTATGCATGAGTTCGGCACCTCTCCCTTGTTGGCTTTGATCGACACACTCTCCTTCAACGAAGTTGCGGGATCTTTCTCTAGCTCGTTGCGCATGGCTTCTTTTTCGGCATCCTTCTTCTCGTTCACGACAGCAGCACGTTCGGCTGCAGCATCGGCAGCGTCAACAGGCTGCATGCTATCGGTATCGGCAGGAAGACTACCGATATTGACTTCTTCATCATAAATGTTTCCGAAAGTTACTTTCTTTGGAATTCGTGGCTCATTTAACACTCTTCTACTACGTGTTGTGATGACTTTGGCATGCTCATGGCCCGGATTTTTAATAATTCCCCCCGGAAGCTTTCCTTGCTCGGTGATCTTTCCCATGAAGTCTACGACTTGCCCCATTTGAGTCTTAAACTCAACTATGTCTTTCGAGTGCGTTTGTTGTCCTGCGAGCAATACTTGAGTTGCACTCGAAAGAGATTGGATCAATGCATCATAGTTGGGGTTGCTTGGTGCGGCTTGAGCTTGGAAAGGCACGGCTTGAGATGGCATGGCTTGATTCAGTGCTTGTTGGTTCGGCTGAAAAGGTGCTCTTGGCACGTATGGTGCTCTTGGTTGAAAAGGGGATGCATGCGGTGGCCTTTGGACATTGTCATTGTGATAGGAGCACAATGTGCGACGATACTAATGTGTTATTATCCCCTATTTGTGCTTTGTTATGTCTATTTAGAGTAAGATAGAGTCATAATATAGTTTAGTGTCGCTTTGGTAGAGTTTCGGAAAAATGCGCTTAATTATCAGAAAAATGACTAAGTATAGAAATCTGAGGAAAAAGTGCAAAATATGCTGTTTTCATGATTTTGAGGCTTGTGTTAAACTGACTTATTCTTTTCCCAATTTTATGAAATTTGGCAGGCATATAGCTGGAAAGCTGAAGCGTATTGTGTCAAAACGTCAGATAAATTGGAGTTAAGGAAGTCACCCAAAAGATGGCTTCAACTTGGCAGTTTGAGCAAAACGATCCAGGGACTAACATGATTTTCTTGGGACTGTGTCCTGATTTCCAGGACTTCTGTACGATGCATCAATTCAAACCAGAGGGCTTGCCATATATGAATGGAAAGCTCTATGAGTCTAGTTTCTCCAAGACTTGGAATCGCATCAAAAGCTTCTCTGAGGAGAAAGTTATGCCAGTTGCAAGACAGCAAGGTCACTGCCCTGCCGAGAAAAGGATGCTACTGCCCGTTTTCACTCTTTTTCATTTTTAATTGTCAAATTGGCATCCGATTGCACCATTGAAGATTTTCCAAGCCTAATGAAGGTTAGAGGAGTTAGCCAAGCTAAAAAGAACCCAAAAATATGAAGAAGAAAGTTTTCCTAGCTCGGCTAGGAGAAAGCTGCCGGATCGGCAGATTTCTGCTGGTTTGTGCATTGAGGCCAATTTGGGGAAATTCTATGTATCAATATCCATCAAAGAGAATTGTCCAATCCAGATAAAGAGTCCATGAAGCAATGCAGTCCGATCCATGAAGAAAATCAGCAAAAAAATTTCCTTGAAGAACTCAGAAAGGAAGGAACCAAAACTTTATTGCACAAGGATTGCCTTTGCCGATTTGGACTAGGTTTTCTCCCTAGGGTTTCTGCCGAATTTGCCTCTATATAAAGTCATGTTTTCCCACTGAAAAAATTATCACATCCAACACACAAACACGAGCCTTTAGTTCTACCAAATACTCTACTATAATCCTATATAGAATAGCAAGCCAAAACACCTCTCCACCAGTTCCATAAAACTCCACTCCTTTGCTGAAACCTCCATTGCCGAATCATCCTCCATTCCATGGCTTGTATTTATTTTATAGTTTTGCAATACTTTGTCTATAAAGCTTGCATGTTTTTATTGTATTCAATTATATGTCTATGTATAATACGATTTGA